>JALBUN010000004.1:0-600000 GCA_025174535.1 Cantharellus purpuraceus | reverse complement strand
GTGTCAGAATTTGATGACAGAATCTCCCAAGCCACTGAGGTGAACTCCACTATATCCGAGTCCTCTCTCCCCTCTCTCCCAGTCGTTCATGCTTTCAGAGCCCATGCTGAACCTGATGGTCTCAAAAGACCCCGCGGGTCGTCCCCTTTCGAGGCCAATCGTGATGGTGACGATGCCAACAAGAAACAACTTGTGTTGTGGCAACCTTCAGCGACCCAACTTCGAGAGATGTACCTTTCCCTTTCACGTGGATATGTTAGCTCATACTCTGCTCCCACGTCTTCTATCACCACTCCTCCCAACTCACCAGCTCCTCCTCCCTATCACAAAAACTCAACTCACTCCTATGATCCTCGAGTTCCTAAACCTATATTGACTCGTCGGACTCGACTCACGACTCGTGTGTTCAAAAATCCTTATGCCACGGGTAACTCTGGAGGATATGAGAGGACGGAAGGGAGGAAAGATGTGCGTGACTAGGTCAGGGAAAGAATATTTGAAGGGGGGATGAATGTATGGGAACCACCTTTTCCCTATCAAATTCCATTTATGCAGCACCAATGTGCTATTCTTTGCTTTTCCATTCCTAAATATCAGCATATATTTGATGCTTGTACCTGGAATGGACTTATTCAAATATTCTCTATTTTTCCATATTTTTTCGGGAATATTCCATGCAGAACTCGGCCCAGAATCATTTATTTCTGCTGTGCTACAGTTGTGGACCCATAGGCACCCACAAACCTTTGCGCAGCCGGCTCTCCCCTTTTGGACCAGGCATTTGGCCTCAATTCAAGCTCAGATGTCTCTGATCAATAAATATTCTCTAACTTAACAACCACAGCCTCTCAGGGCACTATTTTCCATGCAGATCATCACCTGACATGTGGCTATCCATGGCTGTCCAAACCAGTGCAGAAAACAGGGTGGACACCTTTCTTTTTGCCTGATCAGTGCCTAGTTCAGGGATCAGATCAGCTGATGGGTGATCAAATCAGGTGATTGCCTTGGAATATTCTACCCCTTTCCACATTCTAGCTGTTTCCCTCTATTATTAGATAGAACTTTCCAGAACCATTATTCAGCTCCTGATCAGTGTTAGTCCAGTGATCAGATCCTGTGATTGGCTTGGAATATTCTACCCCTTTCTTCCACCTTCCACAACCTTCCAGTAGTTTCCATCTATTAATAGGTAGAATATTCCAGAAGCATTAGTCAGCCCCTGTAAATACAATATATAAGGAGGCCATTCTGCCTCTGAAAGAATAACATATCAACCTATTCTACCCATCTTCTGCATACCAGTGTGACTAGAGTGACATACAGTGTCATCCTCTATCTCAGTAACTGTTGATTACCAGTTCAAGGATCTTTTACAGTTGTGTAACTGTACTTGATTGCACTCGAAGTAGTGATATTCCTGCTTTGGGCGTGAGTGTAGTATCTACCTCGCGTGACTACAAATCTACAGGGTGAGATTGTCTGTCGATAGTCCTGCCATTAATGCTCTTGTTTAAGTTACTAGTGTGTACTGCCTTTGCAGAGCATTAGAAGCTTGAACTCGTGTGAAGCAGTTGCTAGACTACTTCACACATCGCTGTTACCCGCTTCTGAGTGCCACTGGTTGGACGGTTGGGTTCATCCACCTACTTCCTTTAGCCTCTAAGTGCATTCCCCTCTTTTTGGAATATCTGGACCCCTAAGCGTCCGTGAACTCTAGACTCTGGAAGTCTTATTCATTTCTTGCTGCTAAGAAATGTATTACCTTTCTGCGTATAGTCTGCATTGACCAATACAAAGGATTGTAACCAAAGTACAAACGTTAAATTGTTTCTGGAGTTGTGCTGCAGCAGGGTTTGATATTCTTCTCAGCTGTTCATTCACGGAATTGTGGTGATTTAGAGTTTGCCCTAACACCATAATTTTGCGGGTTCCAAAACACCATTGGACTCGGACATACTCATGTAAGGCCGTTGGCCTCGGAGACCCATCACCAGAGTAATTATTATTAGCTTTCAAAATATGTATTTAAGGCCCAACTGGGGACTTCATTCCCCAGTTCGAATATTAAATCACACCTAGTTCCTAAGTCCAATCCTAACTCTCTAAGTTGTACTCCATCTCCGAAATCTCGGACACCGGTATTAGTGAGGGCACAGCACATAAGCTGAAGCCAAGTCTGTTCTGACCCCCATGACATACTCCGACTCCAACCAAACCTCCAACCTAATCTCTGACTCCCAATCAGACCTAGTGTGTAACAATTCAAGAAGAACCTCTGTGTCAGGGTTCAAATAAGTCATATTCTATTTTTAGTATTTTCTCTTGACACCCCTATCAGCGCAGCCTGTCAGGGTGCGTCTCCCCTATTTCATTGCCCCTATCACTTCCCCTATCTTTCCTCCCCTATCTTGGTTCTCCTATCCGTCTCCATCATTTAGTATAAAGACTCGCCTTGGTGCAGTGTGATCCCCTCAGCTTGATCTCTGAGGATATCCGCTGTACCAGGTAAGTCCCATGTATTTATCAGAAACAGCTGTATAGACTGAGGATATCCGCTGTACCAGCTGGCATTATTTCTTATCGGCTCTCACTTATTGAGTATCTTGTTGTTGTGGCCTCGTCATCAGCGTCGCCCTCACAGAAGATCAAGCTCATAAGACGACCCCACACCTCATAACACTTTCCCTATTAACTACTTCACCGATACCATGACCGATCAGCTCCCTGAAGCCTATTGGGACACTCTAGGTGAAAGTGGTGGCTTTCTGCGAGCATTGTTCAACACCCAGGCGCAGCAGCTCCAGCAGCTGCAACTCCAGAACCAGCACCTCCAAAGCCAGTTCGCCAATGTCCAGAACAACCTAGCAGATGCTGCCACTGCTGCTGCCATCGCTGCAGCACAGACCATCTCTCAGACCACCTCATTTCCCACACCTTCTCCTACATCGTCATCCGTTCGCCGGCAGCTGAACCAGCCAAATTCAATGGAGATCGTGCAGAGACGGAAGGTTTCATTCGCTCTATCAGGCTTGCCATTGCAGTCCAGCCTACATCTTTCCCAGATGAGCGGACCAAGATCCTCTATGCCCTCTCTTTTATGACAGGAGGTTCTGCTGAAGTATGGGCGCACAATGAGACACAGGCAGTCATTGACAGGACCTCACCGCTCTCCACCTTGGAGGAATTCATTAAGCAAGTGGAGAACGCTTTTGGGGACCCTGACCGCTCTCGAACAGCACGAACAAAGCTACACGATCTTAGGATGACACCTGGCATGTCAGCGGATGAATACACGGCACAGTTTGAGATACTAGCAGGAAGGACTGGGTTTAATGATGCAGCACTGGAAGATGCCTATGCCCGAGGGCTCCCTGCAATGATTCTTGACAAGATCCATGCACAGCCATCCCTCCCATCCGATCTCAAGGCATGGAAGGAAGCGGCCTGTCAAATTGACCGCAACCACCGTCGTCTTCTAGAAGTGAGACGTGCTCAGACTTCCCTCACTCCTGCCCGCTCTACCCCATCCCGCCCTCACAGCACTCCGGTCATCTCTGTACCAACTACCTTGGCAACCTCTAATGGTGCTGCACCTATGGATATTGACTCCAACCGCCATCGCATTGAGACTCGGACGTGCTATAACTGTGGAAAGCGTGGCCATATATCCCCAGCATGCCCTGAACCACGCAAGGAACGTATCCGAGCTGATCTCACACAAACAGCAATTGCAGGCATGATATCAGAGTCAGTAGCAGCTGCACTGAAGGCCAAGGAAGAAGCGCAGAAGGCAGTAATTCCAAAGCAAGAGGAGAAGCAGGATTTTCAGGCCAGTCAGCAGTGAAGAGCATGCCCTGCCTGACAAACCGGTTTTCAGTTCTTGAATCATGTACTGTAGGGCTCACTAGCGATATGTTACACGCACACTCCCTTGTCCATCAGACTGAAACCAAAACAGCCATGCCTGAAAACCCTTCTCAACTTTCAGCTAAACATGATGACCCTCCTCGTCTCTACCTTCGATCTGCAGACATCCGTCGATGTACAAGAATTCCCATGAAAATCCACTCGGTAGACACTGGATACCCTCTAGCTGTGGATGCACTCCTCGATAGTGGTGCTACAGGAATGTTCATTGATGCAGAATATGTCAAAGCAGAGAAACTTCGAACACGCCCTCTACCACGTGCCATACCTGTTTATAACATTGATGGGACCCCAAATGAAGCAGGTTCAATCAAGGAAGAAGTCGATCTCATCTGCACATATGGGACCCATACTGAACGTGCCACATTTTCAGTCACAAGCCTGGGAACCTTTGGCATAATTGTTGGGCACACCTGGCTTGTGAAGCACAACCCAGAGGTAGACTGGCATACAGGAAAGGTACAGATGACTCGCTGCCCTGATTCATGTGGAGAAGTACCAGAACACAAAGAGCATTCGCTTGGTACAACTCCTTCAAATGGCAAGAACTCACACAGGCAACCCCAATACGAGGGAGACCGAACATTTGTTATCTTTGTAGAAGAAGACTTGGAGAATATCTATGCTGGTTCAACAGTTTCTCAACAGCTCGCACAGAAGGCTGCAGAATCCACTCCAGTCAAAACCTTTGAGGAGATTGTCCCAAAGGCGTACTGGGGATTTAAGGATGTTTTTGCAAAGGAGTCCTTTGACCAACTTCCACCTCGAAAACTGTGGGACCACGCTATTGAACTCACTCCAGGAGCACAACCCTTCAGCACAAAGGTCTATCCAATGTCCCCAAATGAGCAGAAGGAGTTGGACGCATTCCTTGAGGAGAACCTACGGAATCATCGTATACGTCCTTCCAAGTCACCCATGGCATCCCCTGTCTTTTTTGTGAAGAAGAAGGACGGTAATCTTCGTTTTGTGCAAGACTACCGCAAGCTGAATGATATCACAATCAAGAACGCCTACCCACTACCCCTGGTACCAGACATCATGAATAAAATTGCCGCAGCCAATGCCAAGTACTTTACCAAGCTTGACATCCGATGGGGATATAACAATGTGCGTATTAAAGAGGGCGATGAGTGGAAGGCAGCCTTTCAAACCAATCGTGGTCTATTTGAACCCCTGGTCATGTTCTTTGGTCTCACAAACAGCCCAGCAACCTTCCAGACGATGATGAATGGCATTTTCAAGGAGCTCATTGACGATGGCACTATGGTAGTGTTCATGGACGACATCCTCATTTTCACTGAATCCCTAGAACAACACCACACGATCGTGCAATCTGTCCTTGAAATTCTTCGGGCCAACCACCTGTACCTCAAACCAGAGAAATGCCTTTTCTCACAACAGAAGGTAGATTATCTTGGATTGATTCTCTCACAGGGACAGGTAGCTATGGACCCAGTTAAGGTGGCTGGAGTCAGGGACTGGCCCACACCGCGCAATGTGACAGAAGTCAAATCCTTCCTGGGTTTCATCAATTTCTATCGTCGCTTCATTGAGGACTTCTCACATATCGCAAAGCCTCTGAATCGGTTAACAAAGGCAGATACACAGTGGTCTTGGATACCTGATGGCCCAGAACAAGAAGCCTTTGATAAACTCAAGCAGCTTGTCACGTCAACTCCAATCCTTGTCCTCCCAGATCAAACCAAGCATTTTCGACTAGAGACAGATGCTTCAGCATATGCAACAGGTGCTGTTCTATCTCAACTCTGTGACGATGAGAAATGGAGGCCGGTAGGTTTTGTATCCAAGAGCCTTTCAGATGCAGAGCGCAACTATGCCATCCATGATAAGGAATTGCTCTCAGTCATCCGTGGACTAGAAGAATGGCGCCACATCTTGGAAGGGACCAAATACAAGATTGAAATCCTTAACGACCATCAAAACCTCACATATTTCCATACAGCTCAAAATCTCAATCGTCGACAAGCTCGCTGGTCACTATACCTTTCTCGTTTTGACTTTGAACTGATCCACCGTCCTGGACGACATTCAGCCAAACCTGATGCCCTCTCACGACGTGTAGATCATAAGCGGGGGGAGGAAGATAACCAGAACCAGATTCTTCTTGGCCCTGAGCTGTTCCACATCGATGCGACATCCACCTATCCAGGGCCAGAAGCTCAAATGATCACAGGAGAAGGAGACATATTCCTGGAACGTGTGCGGAATTGCACCAACAGAGATGAAAAGGTTGTAAAGGCTCTTAAGGAACTTGGCCCCTCTCGGAATTTACGAGGACAGGAATGGACCGAGGAGAATGGACTCGTCCTCTATCGTGGCAAGGTATATGTCCCTCTTGACCCAAAATTGCGCCATGACATTGTAAGGGCACACCACGATACTCACATTACAGGTCACCCTGGTCGCTGGAGAACAACAGAACTTGTATCCCGCAGCTACTGGTGGCCTGGATTTGGACGATACATTGCCAAATACGTCAAGGGATGTGACCTCTGCAATCGGACAAAAACTTTCTCTGCTCCTCCTATGGGTAAACTCCTGCCTAATCGTGTCCCAGATCGGAGGTGGCAAGTGATATCTGTTGACCTTATTGTAGAACTACCCATCAGCCATGGCTATGATGCACTCCTTGTCGTTGTGGACCGTCTTTCCAAACGAGCACATGTTATCCCTACCACCTCTGACATCAACTCCATAGGAGTTGCACGACTTTTACGAGACCATGTGTGGAAACACCACGGCCTTCCTGAGGAGATCATCAGTGACCGTGGCACCCAGTTTGTCTCTCAATTTATGCGCGAGCTCAATAAGCTTTTGGGGATCAAGGTTGCAGCATCCACAGCATATCATCCACAAACCGATGGTCAGACGGAAAGGGTCAATCAAGAAATTGAACAATACTTGAGGCTTTTCGTCAATCAGCGCCAGGATGACTGGATTGAGTGGGTTCCTCTTGCCGAATTCACATACAACAACCGCATCCACTCCTCCACGCAATCAACCCCCTTCATGCTTGATACAGGCCAACACCCAAGGCTTGGGTTAGAGCCAATCCGAGAGACACGACTTGAAGCACTGGAAGAATTCACTGAGCGTATGGAGACAGCCACCACTGAGGCTCGCTCCGCCCTGGAAAAGGCAGCAGATGATATGGCATGATTCTATGATGCCCATCGGCAAGCAGCCCCAGTATACAAACTTGGTGACAAGGTCTGGCTCAATGCACAAAATATCACCACCACCCGTCCAACCAAGAAACTTGATCACAAATGGTTAGGACCGTATGTGATTAATAAAGTGGTCTCACGAAATGCCTATGGCCTACGACTTCCCCCAATCTTTGGCCGCACTCATCCAGTGTTCTCTGTTGTCTTACTCCGTCCTTATGAAAAGGATCCCATCCCTGAACGCCAGTCATCTCCTCCACCACCTCCAGTCATTCGAGATGGAGTACAGGAATACGAAGTTGAGAAGATCCTTGACAGCAGAGTTTTCTGAGGAAGACTGGAATACCTGGTGCGTTGGAAGGGCTATGGAGCTGCTGACGACCTCTGGATCCCAGCTAAGGATGCCAGTGGGGCTAGAAGGCGCATTGCAGACTTCCATCAGGAAAATCCTGAAGCCCCAAGGCGTATTTCGGCAGCCACCTATGCGGCTCTTCCCTTCAGACGCTTTGAGAACTTCACAGAACCTCCCAAACAGGTCCTCTTTGATTGGACAGCTGGCAGGAACCCAACACGTGGTATTGGACACATTTCAGAGCCGCAGAATAGGCACAGTGAAGCTTAGCGCTCACCAAATTCATCCATGCCGAAATTCCACTAACTGTATATAAGCCAGTGAATCCACTTCCCCTTCCTCAGTAAAACCATCATCGTTCACTACCCAACCCACCATGCCTTACCAGTCTGAATCCACCCCTCTACGCTCACTCCGTTCCTACCCATCAATCACTTGGTCAGTTGACTCAAGGGATACTGCACGTGCTGTAGAGGATTATAACCTCCCATCTCCACCTCCACAAGTTCATTTCCCCTTCTGGCATCGTAATCCATCCAGACGCCAGACATACTACATCGGGGACCCTCTATTCATCGGCAACTATGACATACCATATGCCTTCCAAGGGCTCGCTGGTAAAGTCACCTATGAGGGAGGGGAGATGATACTTGGGGCAGTTTTCAGCACGAACAATCCCATATCCCCTGGAGAGTTCACCATCCCACTTTACCCCAAGGCAGAGAAGAGTCACCATCAACACTTGTCATGGGCTCTACTTTGGCAGAGAGTGAGAAGGGACCTTGCAGAGTGCTTCAGGGTGTGTCTCTCTTGAGATGGATGGGACGATAGTGCATATCGAGACGACATGCATTAAGAGGGAGGTGATGTCAGGGTTCAAATAAGTCATATTCTATTTTTAGTATTTTCTCTTGACACCCCTATCAGCGCAGCCTGTCAGGGTGCGTCTCCCCTATTTCATTGCCCCTATCACTTCCCCTATCTTTCCTCCCCTATCTTGGTTCTCCTATCCGTCTCCATCATTTAGTATAAAGACTCGCCTTGGTGCAGTGTGATCCCCTCAGCTTGATCTCTGAGGATATCCGCTGTACCAGGTAAGTCCCATGTATTTATCAGAAACAGCTGTATAGACTGAGGATATCCGCTGTACCAGCTGGCATTATTTCTTATCGGCTCTCACTTATTGAGTATCTTGTTGTTGTGGCCTCGTCATCAGCGTCGCCCTCACACTCTGGGCTCTGTTCCAGACTCCTGGCCATTGGAAATCATTAACCAGTGGCCATAAGTTCTCACCAACAATTGGTGATTCATTCTGCACTTCCATCACTGGAGCATATGATTGGGGGGATCTGTATGGGAACTGGTTTTCCCTTAAAAAGATCTTGTTTAAAGTCCTGAAACTGTACAATTTCGCTTCATGGCCTTAAAATATCAGCATATATCTGCTGCTTTCTCTTGATTCAGGGCCATTCAAATATTCTCTATTTTTTCATATTTTTTCAGGAATTTTCCATGCAGAAATGAGTCCACAAACTTATTGTCCTGCTGGGCAAAGTTTGGACCCACATGGACCCACAAAAATTCACAGATGTCAGCAGCTTCAAAGTCAGCAGAGTCACCTGATCTACTGACTCATTTCCAATCACATGACTCATTTCAATCTCCAACCCAATCTGATCACCACTGCCAGTAAATCCTCAATATCTTGGCAACCACAGCTCCTCCTGACTCCATTTTTGGTGGAGAGTTCAATAGAAGCTGTGCCTACCCATAGCTGTGCTGATCAGCCCAGGAAACAGAGTATTGCCTGAGCTATTTGAGTAATGGTGACTCATGCTATGACTCTTACCATGACTCATAACTATTAATAGGTAGAAGGATTAGTCAGCTCCTGTAGATACAGTATATAAGGAGGCCATTTTGCCTCTGAATAAATAACCATTTTTCTACCCCATCATTTGCACATCAGTGTGACTAGAGTGACATACAGTGTCATCCTCTATATCTCAGTAACTGTTGATTGTCCAGTTCAAGGGTCGCTTACAGTTGTGTAACTGTATTCAATTGCACTTGGAGTAGTGATATTCCTGCTTTGGGTGTGAGTGTAGCATCTACCTTGCATGACTACAAATCTACAGGGTGAGATTGTCTGTCGATAGTCCTGCTATTAGTGCTCTTTGTTTAAGTTACTAGTGTGTACTGCCTTTGCAGAGCATTAGGATCTTGAACTTGTGTGAAGCGGTTGCTAGACTACTTCACACATTGCTGTTACCCGCTTCAGAGTGTCACTGGTTGGACGGTCAGATTCATCCACCTACTTCCTCTAGCCTCTAAGTGTATTCCCCTCTTTTTGGAATATCTGGACCCCTAAGCATCCGTGAACTCTAGACTCTGGAAGTCTTATTCATTCCCTACTGCTAAGAAATATATTACCTTCCTGCGTATTGTCTGCATTGACCATTACAATGGATTGTAACCAAAGTACAAACGTTAAATTGTTTCTGGAGTTGTGCTGCAGCAGGGTTTGATATTCTTCTCAGCTGTTCATTCACGGAATTGTGGTGATTTAGAGTTTGCCCTAACACCATAATTTTGTAGGCTCCAAAACAGATATGACTACGATTGTGGTCTCCTCCTGGCTAGCATTCCCAAGGATGTTGGTTGTTGAGCAAGGCTTGCAAGAAGGCACCACTTTCACCCAGAGTGCTCCAATATGCCTCAGGAAGTTGATTGGCCATGATTGGTATAGAGGGTAATAGGGAAAGTGTTTATAAAGTGTGGGGTCATCTTATGAGCTTGATCTTCTGTGAGGGCTACACTGAATGATGAGGCCACAACAACAAGATACTCAATAAGTAAGAGCCGATAAGAGATAATGCCAGCTGGTACAGCAGATATCCTCAGTCTATACACTTGTCACTGATAAATACATGGGACTCACCTGGTACAGTGGATATCCTCAGAGATCAAGCTGAGGAAACTGTGCTGCACCAGGCAAGGTCTTTATACTAGATGATGCACAGAATAGGGGAACCAAGATAGGGGAACAATAGGGGAGAGATAGGAGAGCACACCCTAACAGGCTGTGCTGATAGGGGTGATAAGAAAGGTACTAAAAATAGAAACTGAGTCATATGAACCCTGACATTGACATTATAACAGACCACAAGAACTTGGAATACTTCTCCACAATGCTCCTCACCTGGAGACAAGTGTTTTGGAACCCGCAAAATTATGGTGTTAGGGCAAACTCTAAATCACCACAATTCCGTGAATGAACAGCTGAGAAGAATATCAAACCCTGCTGCAGCACAACTCCAGAAACGATTTAACGTTTGTACTTTGGTTACAATCCTTTGTATTGGTCAATGCAGACTATACGCAGAAAGGTAATACGTTTCTTAGCAGCAAGAAATGAATAAGACTTCCAGAGTCTAGAGTTCACGGACGCTTAGGGGTCCAGATATTCCAAAAAGAGGGGAATGCACTTAGAGGCTAAAGGAAGTAGGTGGATGAATCCAACCGTCCAACCAGTGGCACTCAGAAGCGGGTAACAGCGATGTGTGAAGTAGTCTAGCAACTGCTTCACACGAGTTCAAGCTTCTAATGCTCTGCAAAGGCAGTACACACTAGTTACTTAAACAAGAGCACTAATGGCAGGACTATCGACAGACAATCTCACCCTGTAGATTCGTAGTCACGTGAGGCAGATACTACACTCACGCCCAAAGCAGGAATATCACTACTTCGAGTGCAATCAAGTACAGTTACACAACTGTAAAAGATCCTTGAACTGGTAATCAACAGTTACTGAGATAGAGGATGACACTGTATGTCACTCTAGTCACACTGGTGTGCAGAAGATGGGTAGAATATGATGATATGTTATTCTTTCAGAGGCAGAATGGCCTCCTTATATATTGTATTTACAGGGGCTGACTAATGCTTCTGGAATATTCTACCTATTAATAGATGGAAGCTACTGGAAGGTTGTGGAAGGTGGAAGAAAGGGGTAGAATATTCCAAGCCAATCACAGGATCTGATCACAGCACTAACACTGATCAGGAGCTGAATAATGGTTCTGGAAAGTTCTATCTAATAATAGAAGGAAACAGCTAGAATGTTATGGAAAGGGGTAGAATATTCCAAGGCAATCACCTGATTTGATCACCCATCAGCTGATCTGATCCCTGAGCTAGGCACTGATCAGGCAAAAGAAGGGTGTCCACCCTGTTTTCTGCACTGGTTTGGACAGCCATGGATAGCCACATGTCATGTGATGATCTCCACGGAAAATAGTGCCCTGAGAGGCTGTGGTTGTTAAGTTACAGAATATTTATTGATCAGAGACATCTGAGCTTGAATTGAGGCCAAATGCCTGGTCCAAAAGGGGAGAGCCGGCTGCGCTAAGGTTTGTGGGCGCCTATGGGTCCACAACTGTAGCACAGCAGAAATAAATGATTCTGGGCCGAGTTCTGCATGGAATATTCCCAGAAAAATATGGAAAAATAGAGAATATTTGAATAAGTCCATTCCAGGTACAAGCATCAAATATATGCTGATATTTAGGAATGGAAAAGCAAAGAATAGCACATTGGTGCTGCATAAATGGAATTTGATAGGGAAAAGGTGATTCCCATACATTCATCCCCCCTTCAAATATTCTTTCCCTGACCTAGTCACGCACATCTTTCCTCCCTTCCGTCCTCTCATATCCTCCAGAGTTACCCGTGGCATAAGGATTTTCGAACACACGAGTCGTGAGTCGAGTCCGATGAGTCAATATAGGTTTAGGAACTCGAGGATCATAGGAGTGAGTTGAGTTTTTGTGATAGGGAGGAGGAGCTGGTGAGTTGGGAGGAGTGGTGATAGAAGACGTGGGAGCAGAGTATGAGCTAACATATCCACGTGAAAGGGAAAGGTACATCTCTCGAAGTTGGGTCGCTGAAGGTTGCCACAACACAAGTTGTTTCTTGTTGGCATCGTCACCATCACGATTGGCCTCGAAAGGGGACGACCCGCGGGGTCTTTTGAGACCATCAGGTTCAGCATGGGCTCTGCAAGCATGAACGACTGGGAGAGAGGGGAGAGAGGACTCGGATATAGTGGAGTTCACCTCAGTGGCTTGGGAGATTCCGTCATCAAATTCTGACACGTCATCCAAAGGATGGGAGTAGAGTGGTGAAGTTGGCCACCTCCAGGAGCAGCCTGGGAGGCGTGCACTATTGATTTTGGATTTGCAGATCCATGCAGAGAGCTGGCGAGACTGATTCTGCCAAGCACGGATCCATTCACGTATGACAGAGGGTTTCTCTGGGAGGAGGAAGAAGTTGAATGAGAGTTGGTTACGAGCTGGAAAAGGAGGGGGAATCATATCTATCTCCTGGAGCTTTCCAAGAGGAATCTCAGAAGGGAGAGGTTCGAGGGCTGACTCGCCGTCCCATCCGTGAGCAGCTGCGAGAATGTATCGAGTTTTCATCTTCAACGTCTCCCAGAAGCTGCTGGCAAGGTCATTGCGTAGTATGGCATACTCACTTGCCGGTGCTTCAAGATAGATGAAGTCAAAACGATTGGGTTGGTAGAAGTCGAAGTTGGAAGTGAATTGGAGTCCGTAGTTAGGTACAGGAACTCCACCTTGTATATATGTATCGTTTTCTTTATGAATCACGAAGTCAATGACAGACACATCAGGGTAGTTAGCCATAGTGGAAAGAAGTAGATAGGTGGAAAGACTAAAGATTTGCTGAGGTTTTTCAAAAGTTAGATGCGGTTGGGATTGAGTAAAATGAAGACATCATGATATTGGGTTTATAGAACAGTAGGGAAAGGATCTGGAATAGCTAGGAAGGGGAAGGAATAGGGTAGAAGGCCGAGATAAGAGAGTCATAGATAGAGGAAGCCCTAGTGGCGAGAGATACCCCGATCGTGTCGATCCCAATCGCGAAGGAGGTCGGGAGCGTTGCGAAGGTTCTTTCGCGGGAGCCACTCGTCATATGATGAGTCGTATCCGATGAAACGCGTGAGGAGCTCCTGGACACGCCGGCCATTACGGGCCTTTCGCCATCGTTCACCGATGATGGACTCGACCTCGAATTCTGGGAGTTGCGTGAAATCAGCGCGTTCAAGAGATCTGAGAGGTCGTGAACCAAAGGAAGGGGGTGAGGAGGAGTAGAGCTCGAGGTGAGCGATGTTAAGGACAGGGTGGAGCCCGTATGACGCAGGCATGCGAAGGCGATAGGTAGCCGGCCCTAATTTTTGTATGATATCAAAGGGGCCATCGTATTTCATTTGGAGCTTCTTACCTAGGCCTTTCTGAGCATGCAATAGACTGAGGGAATGGGGATTGATGAGAACGCGATCGCCAACGTCGAATTCTTGAGCCAGACGACCGGTGTTGAAATTCTTTTGCTGAGCAACCTGCGCAAATTGCAGGGCTTCTCTAGCCTGAGATCGGTAAGTAGCTAATTCACTTAGGAAGTCCATAGCTTTCGTACTTTCAACTTCATTGGCAGGGGACTTGATTAAATCAACGCGATCGACCGATCCAACTGGTCGCGGGGCCGGCGGGCTGGAAGGCCGGTGAACGCCGTGAGTAGATGAATGAATGTAGGAAGAGGGAGTGCGTGGATGGTAGCCATACAGTAGAAATGCCGGCGCGAATCCAGTCGCGGAGTGTGGGAGGTTATTGTAGGATAGAGCAAATGGAGAGAGGAGAGCCGCCCAGTTGTCGCGCGTCGGGCTTACATAAGAACGTAGCGCGGTTTCAAGCGTCTGGTTCAACACCTCAGTTTGACCATCTGCTTGAGGGTGATAGGCTGTAGTTAGAGCTCTTCTAGTATTTATTTGCTTGCATATCTCTTTCCAGAAGGTGCTGGTCCATCTGGGATCTCTGTCGGATATAATTTGTTTGGGAATTCCATATTTGGATAGCACATGTTCAAACAGTATCCGAGCAGTTCCCTCCTCATTAATAGTGCTTTGAGTAGGGACAAAGATGCCAAACTTTGTAAGTTTATCCACTATCACCAGGATGGAATCGTACCCATTGCTCTCGGGTAATTCCATAATGAAGTCCATGGTGATAACTTCAAAAGGATTTTCTGGAATAGGTATGGGCTGCAACAGTCCAATAGGTGCGTGTCGCCTTGGTTTGGCTTTCTGGCAAATATCACAGCTTACAACAAACTTCTTGACATCTCTACTCATTCTAGGCCAATAGAAGGTAGAAGCCAGTTTGTTGTATGTTTTATGATAACCCGCATGAGCTCCTTCAGTGATTTCATCATGAATTTCACTTAGAAGATTAGATTGCTCAGCCTTGGGTACACATAGCCTGTAATTGCCATTCCAATCTTCAAAGTAAAGCAATCCATCCTCATTTTCAAAAAAGAGTGGATGCTTCGGACTGATCCAATTAGACTCCTGTCGTAATTCAGATCTGACCCTTTTGAAGTAAGGATCTTTGGCATACGCATCAACTATTTTCTGAATCTCTTCCTGAGCAAGGCTAGAGACTAGATTATAGCCTTTGGCTGTCACGTATGGAATGGTGAAATCTTCTTCCAGGCTGGTATTGACTTGGATGGAAGAAGCATGCACGTTCAGTGGAATTCTCTGGTTCTCTTCTTCATATGCAGCCATTAACATTAAAGTTCTGGCTTCAAAGTGAGGAGAGATATCAGAATAAAAATCCACAAGTGGATCCTGTTCCGAGTCCAGGATAGTAGGAATGGAGTCATCAGAAGAAGGCCCATCTTGATATGGAACATTCCTTCTGAGTCTGGAAATAGGATCTACATTAGAGTGAACCCGTCCTGCTCGGTGTACGATTTTTAATTCAGGGTATGCAGCAAATACAGTTCCCCAAGTTAATAACCGCCGATTAACATTTTGGTAGGTCCGACTCCAGATGAGGGCTGCATGGTCTGTGATGGCTACTACTTTCTCCCCTTCAATGTAGGGTTGAAATTTGATAAGACCGTCTCGTAATGCAAGCGCCTCCCTTTCTGTAGGAGAGTAATTCCTTTCAGCTGGTTTCAAGGTGCGAGACCAGTAAGCAATGACTCGTTCTACTGAAACCGTAGTGTTTTCAAAGTCTTTATCCCAAGTACCTGGCTTAGGGAGAGTTTCATCTTTTAACACAGGAATCACCAATTGTGGTACAGGTAATCCTTTGTCATAAGCTGATTTGAGTTTCTCATACCCTTTGGTACCTTTGAGATCTCTGATTTTGAGAGGTTGAATCTGCTGAAGTATAGCAGCGATTCCGACATCACATGCATCAGAGTAGACTCTATATCCGAGACCAGGAATGGCATACGCTCTGACTGGCGCACTGACAAGGGCATTTTTAGCCAAATCAAAGGCTTCTTGTTGAGTATTGCCCCATTCCCAAGTTGAATTCTTTTTGAGCAATTCAAACAAGGGAGCTACAATCCATGCATAGAATGGTATATATGAGGAGAAGTATACCACCATTCCGAGGAAGATTTGTAGGTCATGCACATTCTTTGGTTCTGCCAATTCCAGTATAGCATCTATCTTCTCCTTGTGAGTTGATAGACCTAACCGTGATACCTTTTGTCCTAACAGTAGCAATGACTGGTAGGCCAAATGGCACTTAGCAGGAGATAAGGTGATTCCAGACTTTTCTATAGCTCCGAACACTTTGTCTAGATGATCCAAGTGTTCTTTGAATGTCTTGGAATATATGACAATATCATCAATATAGACCAGGGCAAACACCCATAGAAAAGGTGCTAGGACACCTTGCATCACTCTTTGAAAGACTGCAGGTCCATTCCGATACCCAAAGGGCATCCGTTTGAACTGATACAGTCCTCTATGAGTTCTGAATGCAGTTTTTTCTTTGGCACTGTCCGACATTTGCAGCTGTGTGAAACCCGCTAATGCATCCAAGGTGGATAACCAACGAGATCCAGTGAGTGCCTGCAAAATGGAATCTTGTCTTGGCAAGGGAAATTCATCCGGGACAGCAATCTCATTGAGTTTCCTATAGTCTATACACATTCTTGGTTTCCCATTACGATAGGCTATAAGTGCTGGAAAACCCCAAGGACTTTTGGATGGTTCAATGACTCCAAGACTGAGCCAAGCATCCATTTGCTTGTCAATGACTTCCCTTTTGGCAGGTGAGGCATTATAAGGAGGTAGTGAAATTTCTTTGGCCTCAGGCCTGAGATTGATTTCAACTTTTGCATCATAATTGCCAAGTCTGCCATCAAGACCAAATGCGTCTTTATGTGCCAGAACTGTATCTTGAAGAGCCTTCCTATTGGCATCATTGAGCTCTGGTGAGAAGTCAATTTCATCCAACAGTTGGTTTTCAGGAACATCCTCAGGGGAAATTTCCTGAGCCTTAGGTCCTCCTTGTACCACCTCTCCATCTGATTCAAGAGAGGCAACAGTAGGTACCGCACCAGTCTCAAAGTTCTGTTGAGCAAGAGCTTTTATGAGTCTGGCGTGAGAGAGACAAGTCTCTAATTGAGTCTGGTTCAAATTAGAAGTCCGATCCAGCCAATTGGAAGGATTTCTAGCATGACCCAGAAGTTGTCCTTGATGTATAGTAACTGGTTGTGATGAAAAATTGCTAACATGTAGGCACGGGTTATTCCGAGATACAATTGCATCTGAGATGCCATAGAAATCTTCAGGCCCATGATTGGAGTGAAGCACTTTTTCCACATAAACTTCATTACTATTCCCAGGGAAATAGATAGAAGCAGGAATTAGAGAAGCAGTTTCAGGAGGAATTGTGACGGGATGTAAGGCCCTAACACTTGAATCCGAAATGCGTGCTCTAATCCGTTTCCGAGAGTTCTTAATACGCCTATGAGCCTTGAACTTTGCAGTTAGAGATGCAAGGTCAGGAAGGGCTCTTATTTTAAAGGTGTGACCATTCTCATCCAATAAGGGTGAGCTTACTGAGTTCTCAATCTTGGCTTTCCGTCCAGTATTACCAAACATAAGATAGCTATCTGAGCCTTCTCTTATAAGTGAGATAGAGTACTGATCAGCAAAATCATTCCCAAGAATGACAGGGGTAGTCATGCCTTTGACCACATAAGCTTCAACTTCAATCTGAACTGGTCCAGAGTCAGAGTCAAAGTAAATGGGCACCGTAACGTATCCAGAAATTTTTGATGTGCCAGTAACTTGTATCAAGTTAATTTTCTGACCTGTTTTGATCTTAGGAGGATTCTCCATAGAGCAAAGAGCTTTCTGAGAGATAAGGGTTATGTCTGAACCAGAATCAGCTACAAGGGTAGTTTGATTCTTTCCATATTCTCCCAGCCAAACATTAGTAGTGGTTGCAGAAGATCCAAGGAAGGCACAGCCTGCTGGTCTGGACATGAAACGCTTGAGTTTAATCAAGGAGTTAGGAGCCCAACTAGTAAGCTTAGAATTCCTTAGGAAAGCAGCTACATGTTTGGAATCTTTCATTAACCTTCTCCTCTCTTGACGAGATTTAGGAGTGAATGTCTCAGAAAAAGAGTTTTCCAGAGACAAAGGCTCAGAAGATTTTTCTCTATTAGGTATGGATCCCCCCAGTCGGGACATACTTTCCAGCAAGCTCATGGCTGGTTTAGCAAGTTGACAATGTGCCTCTGTATCCTGAGCAGATTCCTGTTGATCCGATGAAGGTTCTTCAGGGATATTCTCAGTTGCAACATTATTAACATGAGCATTGTCTGAACTTAAATCCACTTCTGATTCATGAAGTGATTCAAGGTACATATCCTCATAGGCAAGGTCTGCATTAGCTTCTTCATTAGAAACCGTGTAACGTGTATGGGCAGAGCGAGATGCTGAACTGGCATGTTTGCACTCATTATCCCAATGCTTGTTACTGCCACAATGCCTGCAAGGTCTAGCTCCTTTGGATTCAGGTGTGGAATTTTTAGACACATTAGAATCATCCCGAGGGAATTTTGGAGGATTCAATTTGGATGACCATCCAACCAGATGAGCTCTAGCATCTCTAAAAGATCTGTTCGAGTCAAACCTAGGTTTGGTTTGATGCAAAGAATTTTCCAAATTTCTAATACGTCTTTCCAGGTTGTCTCCTGAAGAGAAAGGAGCATGTGACAATGATTCCTCGTGATACTTGATAGCAGTTTGGAATTCCACTGCAGATGAACACCTGTGAGCATCAATGACTGTGTGCCAATATGGTGGAGCACCATTCATGATTTCCAATATAAGCTCTGAGTCTGACAGCTTGCTGACCAGTCTCAATAGCTCTGACTTTCTAACGTAATACTCACTAGGAGTCTCATTAGTAAAGCCAGGCTCTCTGAAAGTAGCACGAGTTGCTCTAGCTTTCTGCCTATCCAACCAGGCTCTGTTCATATAGTATGAACCAATGACTTCTCTGATGGACTTCCAGTCCTCAGTTGCTTCTTGGCGATATGACAATGGTAAGGAGAAAAACCATCTCTCAGCTCCTTTACGCAACCTCAAAGGGATAATTTGTCCCAATTGCTTGAAGACCATAGGAGATCGCTGAGCCAAATGATTTACTTTCAATATCCATTGAGCCAAACTGTCAGGGTTTCCATCCCACTCAGGGACTAAGTCCTGACGCAACTTGTTATCAAAGTAAGCTTCCAGCTTGCTCTGAGTCACTGGAGCGCCTAATCCGAGATTAGGATTTCTCTGATCAAGATCCCCCCAGTCTGGACTATGACCGTAACCTCCACCATCACCTCCATCAGGAGGACCTGAGCCTCCATGCCTACCCAGAGGGGGAGGATTACTCCTTCCACTTCTATGTGGCAATGATGGTCTAGGCAAAAATGGATTAGGTGTATGAGGGGGACCAGATGATCCGTCATCATCAGGAGGTTCTCCTCCAGGAGGTGGAGCACCTCCTCCAGAAGCTCCATAAGTTCCGTGAGGAACCCTAATGGATTCTGGAATGCCTAAAGTACCCCTGCTCTGAACTTGAGGAGGAGTATAGAACATTTCTTCCAAACCTGCAGATCCCGTAAGTTTACTAGGATCCTGATGGTAAGGAGAATTGAAAAGAGTAGAGGGTCTGGGACCACGGTTGTAAACCGCAGACTGTCTCTGTCTAATCCGTTCATGATCAACTGGAAATTTTTCTCCTTGATCCAATCTGGAAATCAAAGGAGCTTCCTTAACAGTATAGGCAACAGTTGACTGCTGAGCATCCCTGACAGGCATAGCTGCAAGAGTGGGAAGATCATGTCCAAGGACAGGATTCACCGATGCATTAATGACTTTAGCTTCATAAAAACTAGTATCCGCAGCAACCTTTCTCTGCAAAGCAGCTTGGGCAGCAGCGAAGCGAATTTTGAAACCATTAATGTCAGAAGACATCTCAGAAATGTCTGGGAGAGCAGGAGACAGAAAGTCATCCTTTACTGGTTTCCAAGAACCCTTGTACTTGGATACAGCATCCCAATAAAATGCCAAAAAGTTTTCTACATCTTCACGTAGTGTAACACAAAGCACTTCCAGGTCTTTGGAACTCCAAAGGGAGTCACTAGGCCATTCCGAAGGCAATGTAGGGACAGTAGGAGGAGGAAGTTTCATCTGCTGCAGAACACTTTCTCTCTCATTTGCAATATGATTAAGAGTGTCTAACAGTTGCTTATACTTCCATGGATCAAGATAATAACCCGTACTACCATGCTGACTAACTCGTCCAGGATGTCCGAGCAGTACCACATTGAGTAACGCTAATTCTTTCCTGAAGAGTCCAGTAGCAAGACGATTCAGAGCTCTAGTACCTGGTGCTTCCGCACGATTAAAGCTCATCTCTGCAATGCTAAGGAGTGAATCTCTTCTGGAAGAGAGTAGGGGATCAAGTCTGACCTCTCTCCGAACTCTTGCTGCACTGAAGCTTTTCAAAGGCTTACCAGGCACTACGAAGACATTTTGTAATGGTCCTGTGATCAGGGGTCCATCAAAAGTCCAATTGGTAAGTGCATGGTTAGTCTGATCAACTTCCACAGCAAAAGAGGCATCAGCAGCACTAATCTCTTCATCTGTAGTAAATGTCTGGTCAAGATCATTCACAGGAGTGAGTGGGGATCTAGTGTGCAAGAAGCCAGGAGTGATAGGGGCAATAGGTCGCTCTGGTTGAGCAGCCAAAGGAGTAGACGGGTCGTCCTCGAGTTGTTGTTGTTGTCGAATTGTTGAAGTAGACATGTTGCTCAGCTTGAATGAGGTCAACTTGTCACGAGGTCGATATGATTCGAAACGAGTTTGTATACGAGTTGGTGTTGGATAAGGGTTTAGATAAAGAGGAGAGTTAGGATTAGAGGAGGAGGGCAGACGAGTGTGACTATAGAACTTGTCTTCTGGAAATTCCAAATCGGTTTGTTCCAGATTACGAGAAACTATATTGAGTAAAGACTTAGTGATAGAAGGTCGGGTTATATCTGCAATGGTGCTTAGAATCTACACTCTAGACACTGCTTAAGCAATTCCCAGAGCGTCCACCAAATGTTTTGGAACCCGCAAAATTATGGTGTTAGGGCAAACTCTAAATCACCACAATTCCGTGAATGAACAGCTGAGAAGAATATCAAACCCTGCTGCAGCACAACTCCAGAAACGATTTAACGTTTGTACTTTGGTTACAATCCTTTGTATTGGTCAATGCAGACTATACGCAGAAAGGTAATACGTTTCTTAGCAGCAAGAAATGAATAAGACTTCCAGAGTCTAGAGTTCACGGACGCTTAGGGGTCCAGATATTCCAAAAAGAGGGAATGCACTTAGAGGCTAAAGGAAGTAGGTGGATGAATCCAACCGTCCAACCAGTGGCACTCAGAAGCGGGTAACAGCGATGTGTGAAGTAGTCTAGCAACTGCTTCACACGAGTTCAAGCTTCTAATGCTCTGCAAAGGCAGTACACACTAGTTACTTAAACAAGAGCACTAATGGCAGGACTATCGACAGACAATCTCACCCTGTAGATTCGTAGTCACGTGAGGCAGATACTACACTCACGCCCAAAGCAGGAATATCACTACTTCGAGTGCAATCAAGTACAGTTACACAACTGTAAAAGATCCTTGAACTGGTAATCAACAGTTACTGAGATAGAGGATGACACTGTATGTCACTCTAGTCACACTGGTGTGCAGAAGATGGGTAGAATATGATGATATGTTATTCTTTCAGAGGCAGAATGGCCTCCTTATATATTGTATTTACAGGGGCTGACTAATGCTTCTGGAATATTCTACCTATTAATAGATGGAAGCTACTGGAAGGTTGTGGAAGGTGGAAGAAAGGGGTAGAATATTCCAAGCCAATCACAGGATCTGATCACAGCACTAACACTGATCAGGAGCTGAATAATGGTTCTGGAAAGTTCTATCTAATAATAGAAGGAAACAGCTAGAATGTTATGGAAAGGGGTAGAATATTCCAAGGCAATCACCTGATTTGATCACCCATCAGCTGATCTGATCCCTGAGCTAGGCACTGATCAGGCAAAAAGAAGGGTGTCCACCCTGTTTTCTGCACTGGTTTGGACAGCCATGGATAGCCACATGTCATGTGATGATCTCCACGGAAAATAGTGCCCTGAGAGGCTGTGGTTGTTAAGTTACAGAATATTTATTGATCAGAGACATCTGAGCTTGAATTGAGGCCAAATGCCTGGTCCAAAAGGGGAGAGCCGGCTGCGCGAAGGTTTGTGGGCGCCTATGGGTCCACAACTGTAGCACAGCAGAAATAAATGATTCTGGGCCGAGTTCTGCATGGAATATTCCCAGAAAAATATGGAAAAATAGAGAATATTTGAATAAGTCCATTCCAGGTACAAGCATCAAATATATGCTGATATTTAGGAATGGAAAAGCAAAGAATAGCACATTGGTGCTGCATAAATGGAATTTGATAGGGAAAAGGTGATTCCCATACAACAAGTCCAGTGGTCCAAATACCTTTCTCAGTTCAACCTTGTTATCTGCTTCCATCCTGGTTGACTCAGAGTGAAGCCCAACACATTAACTAGATGCTGGGATGTCTACCCTAAAGAAGGAAGTAGTGACTATGCCACTGTAAACCCACACAACTTTCACCCTGTGTTCACTAACAAGCAGCTGGCATTGTCCCTACAAGCATCTACCCTCATGACTCCCACCCTGCAAGCTGTCACCATCATGGACATTGACTAACTCCACTCTGACATCTGCTCATCACTCCAATCCAATCCTGTGGCAGTTAAACACTTGGATGACCCTGAAGGACATCTCTGACATAATGATCAGATATATGTCCCTGATGTCAATGGTCTCCAACTCTGAGTTTTGCAGTACTATCATGATCATCTGATCTCTGGCCATTTTGGACAAAACTGCACACAAGGGTTAATCTGACGAGACTATGTATGGCCAAAAATACAAGAGTATATTCAACACTACTGTAACTCTTGTACCACATGTATGTGCTCAAAATTGCAAAGGCACAGTTCCAGAGCAACCATGGAATTCCATCTCCATGGATTTCATAGAGGAGCTCCCTCTATCGCTCAGATGACACTATACTTGTGATTGTTGACAGATTCACTAAACAGTCACTATTCATTCTGACACATGACACCATCACCTCCACCTTACTAGCTAAGTTGTTTGTTCTCCATGTGTTCTCTAAACATAGAGTCCCATTGCATGTCAAAACTGATCAAGGCTTGGAGTTCATGTCCTTCTTCCACACATTAGAAAAGGCTCTTGACATGAAGCTTCATTTCACCTCCAGATACCATCCTGAAGGAGACAGACAAATGGAACAAATGAATCAGTCCCTGGAATAATATCTCTGAGTCTATTGTAACTATCAACAAGACAACTGGGCTGATCTACTTCCAATCATAGAGTTTGCCTACAACGATGCCCTGGATGCTACCAGTGGCATCTCTCTGTTCTTCACTAACAAAGGCTACCATCTGAACATCTCTGTCCACCCTGAAAAGGAACTCACCTCAACCAAAGCCTGCCAATTCATAACCAACCTCAACCCACTACACCAACATCTCTGAGAAGCCATCTCTGATGCCCAGAAATGATACCAAGTCTCTGTGGACCAATGCTGTACCCTGGCTCCAGACCTGCAGATTGGAGACAAAGTATTCATCAAGGCTGAATACTTTCAGACCACCTGTCTGTCAAAGAAACTCTCTGAGAAATACTTAGGCCCTTATGAGGTCATCGCTTGTGCAGGCAGTAGGTCCTTCACCCTCTGACTCCCTGACCACTTCCAAGCAGTCTTCCATATATCTGTTATGACTATATTCATTAATGCCCAGATCCCCGTTCAATCCACTCAGATCCCCTCACACATGAAATCTATACTCCATTTGGAAACCATCACATCTCCAATTATCTGTCCAATTGTCACCACCAATCTCACCCATCCATCTCCAGTTCCAATTGATGCATCAGCATCACCATAGAAACCCAGATATCCATCCCTGTCAGACTTGGACATACTCATGTAAGGCCATTGGCCTTGGAGACCCATCACTGGAGTAATTATTATTAGATTTCAAATATGTATTTAAGTTGCCCAACTGGGGACTTCATTCCCCAGTTTGAATATTGAATCATGCCTAGTTCCTAAGTCCAATCCTAACTATCTAAGTTGTACTCCATCTCTGAAATCTCAGACACCGGTATTAGTGAGAGTGCAGCACATAAGCTGAAGCCAAGTCCATTCTGACTCCCACGACACACTCCAATTCCCACTCTGACTCCAACCCAATCTCCAACCCCCAATCAGACCTAGTGTGTAACAATATCAATGCTTGAACCTGCTACTACAAACAAGATCCCCAGCCACACCCAATCTCCACCCCATCTGATCATCATCAGATAATGAATATGAGATATCTGAGATCCTTGACTTGAAGATTGATCATCAGTACAAGTGCAAGTTCCAGTACCTAGTCAAATGGACTATATATAAGGGCACCAACGAAGAGTCTTCATGGATCTCTGTGTCCAAACTTGATCAGCATCTGAATTCATCTCTGATTTTCACTCTGCTTATTCAGACAAACCTGGTCCTCTTACAAATCTTTAAGTTCTATCATTAACTCTGATCCTATTATTCTGCATCATTATTTTATTACATTTCACAGAGAAAACTACAAGTCTATCCAACATCTGAAAACCTCACTCCAACCTGTTTTCTCACCTTCAAATTTACAAATCAAAACTTCTGCTATTCTCAAGTCCACTCAAAAACATTACAATCAAAATCAAAATCATTTTTATAAATTATACATTATGCTTCCTTTTTCCCTTCCCCCTGTCTACCTCAGCCTCCATCTCTGACTCATTGTCACTCTCCACATCCAACACCCAATCCTTTTCATCCCCCATGTCTGAATCCTTGTCTAAGGGGGCCATGAACTTCTGCATACTATTTGAAAAGCCAGACTTCTGGGGAGAAAGGAGGAGAGGAGGGAACAGAGGGGATAGGAGGGATAGGAGCACATAGGAGGCTCAGGAGGTTGGAAGGGGATAAGGAGACGAGGGGAAATGACTGAGAGGGGAAAGGAGGAGCCTCTGTAAGTTCCACAATCATCTGGACATTCACCCTGATTTTTCTTTTGATTTATTTCATCATTTTTCCCCATTTGACATCATCCCTATTTTGTTTTTATCATAAATCACTTTCCCTTTATTCACATGACACAGAACTTTATCATGAGTTATTAGCATGCATATCTTGTATAAAACATGCCTAGCTAGATATGCAATGGACTAGAGAATTAACTCTCAATATTTCTGTGTATCTTGTATCTGAACTATTTGTATCTGGAATATCCAGAACGAACCTGACTTTCTCCAATATTTTGCATATTCTACTGGATATTACAACATCTACTTGAATCCCAAATTACAAAGCCAGAACTTCATTGGGTCACTCACTATTAAGCATTTACTCAATTTTGAACCACCAGTCCCTGCTGTACTTAAATTGCTCATATCCAGATGAAAGATCCACTGAATCATTTCAAATTTTGTAGGAAGATACTGCTCAGTATATCTTTCATTCGACTGTGCATACACCCAGTCCACATGACTTTTCCACTTGCTATTCAATATCTACTTCACATGGATTTGCCCCCAGCAAGGCACCATCATGAATTTATTTCTCAACACTGCAGTCAATGCAACTCAGCAGTCCATCACCCCTCCAGTACCTCCTTCCACTTCATCATCTTCACCAAGTCCACCAGTAAACCTTCCATCTGCTGGAGATGCTCCATGACCAGCCTGATAAGCTGGCCTATGGTACTGTTGGGCATGGAGATGCACCCCATACCTGCACCAGTCATTGCTCTCTCTGATCTGACCCCACTACCTCCAGCTGTCATGGCACCAGTCTCCATCCACCACCTTCTGGTCAGATGACCCTCTGATTCCTTCTCCACCCCTCCTTGTACCACTGGTCAGGGCTTGATGCTCCAACTTTGAGGGTCAAACTTCCTATCAATCCTACACCCTCCTTTCTGACCCTGACAACAATCACAGGAGCAAGTTGGTGGGTTGAACCAGTGGGCCACACAAGTCACATATTATGCTGGGCCCATCAAATGGCTCTGCCAGAGCCAGAACCTTGGGTGGTCTGCTCCTTTTCAATTTACCCTGGTCATCTCCTTGTAATGATTCAAGGTCAGGTCAGGCCCTGCATCTGTCCCAAAATCCACACCTGCCTCAGGCTCCACATTTGCATTGGGCTCCATATCCACATCACAGTCCACCTCTGCTTCTGCCTTCTCTGCCTCCACTGTGTCATCTTCTTCAGCTGTGGTCATGAATGCACCAGTGAGTCTGCTGGTGGAACAGATGTTAGACAGGATGGCTCTGTCCATGTGACCAAAAATAATGGCAACCTCAGGGGTCCACATCTGTATTGGCACACTCAGACTCCCTGGTTGACTAGTTGCCCCTGCCCTGGTCACCTCCTCCTCTACCTCCATGGCAGCCTCTAGTTTGCCTGTCCCTCCACTTCCTTCAGCCTCATGGCCTCCATTGCAGCTGCAAGCTCACTCTGCCTTTGCTTCTTCCTCCCTCTGTCTCTGCTCTGCTTCCTTCTCCTCCTTCCATCTCCATTCCCTCTCCTCCTCTCCCTCCTTCCATCTCCGTTCTGCTTCCTCCTCTTCCTTCCATCTCCATTCCACCGCCACCTCCTCCTTCCATCTCCACTCCTCCACCTCCTCCACCTCCTGTCTCCATTCCTCTTCTTCCTCCTTCTGCTTCCATTCCTCCTCCTCTTCTTTCCATCAGGTCAGGAGCAATTGCTCAAGCTCAGCCACACCCATGTTTGCCAAAGGATTTGACATTGTTGAGGATAAGTCAGTAAATCAGGTCATTCTGCTGACTTTGAAGCTGCTGACATCTGCGAAGTTTTGTGGGTCATGTGGGTCCAAAAACTTTGCCCAGCAGGACAATAAATTTGTGAACCCATTTCTGCATGGAAAATTCCCAAAAAAAATATGAAAAAAAATAGAGAATATTTGAATGACTCTAAATCAAGAGAAAGCAGCATGTATATGCTGATATTTTAAGGCCATAAAGTGAAAATATACAATTTCAGGACCATAAACAAGATCTTTTCAGGGAAAACCAGTTCCCATATAACTGGACACCCATCCCTGTTTGACTTGGATATATTCATGTAAGGCTGTCAGCCTCAGAGATCCATCACCAGAGTAATTATTATTAGATTTCAAATGTGTATTTAAGTTGTACTACTGGGGACTTCATCCCCCAGTTTGGATATCAAATCATGCCTAGCTCCTAAGTCTGATCTGAACTATCTAAGTTGTACTCCATCTCTGAAATCTCAGACACAGGTATTAGTGAGGGTGCAGCACATAAGCTGAAGCCAAGTTCATTCCAACCTCCACAACACACCCCAACACCCACTCTGACTCTGACCCCAAACTCTGATCCAGGTTCCAACCTCCCATCAGACCTAGTGCATAACAGTGAACTAAGTTGCAACCTTACAAACTGTATGGGAACTGGTTTTCCCTTAAAAAGATCTTGTTTAAAGTCCCAAAACTGTACAATTTCGCTTCATGGCCTTAAAATATCAGCATATATCTGCTGCTTTCTCTTGATTCAGGGCCATTCAAATATTCTCTATTTTTTCATATTTTTTTGGGAATTTTCCATGCAGAAATGAGTCTACAAACTTATTGTTCTGCTGGGCGAAGTTTTGGGACCCACATGGACCCACAAACCTTCGCAGATGTCAGCAGCCTCAAAGTCAGCCGGAGTCACCCGGACAACTGACTCATTGTTGATCACATGACTCATTTCAATCTCCGACTCAATCTGGTCACCACTGCCAGTAAATGCTCAATATCTTCGCAACCACTGCACCTCCTGACTCCATTTTCAGTGGAGAGTTCAATAGAAGCCATGCCTACCCATAGCTGTGCTAATCAGCCTGGGAAACGAAGTATTGACCGAGTTATTTGAGTAATGGTGACTCATGCAATGACTCCTGCCATGACTCATGCTATGACTCCTTCCATGACTCATACCATGACTCCTGTGATTACTCATGCTATGACTCCTGCTCTGAGTCACACTATGACCCCATCCATGACTCATGCCATGAGTCAGAGCAAATCCAAGCAGCTCATTGGCTAGGAAACTTCCACCCCCTTCTCACATATTCCACTAGCTTCCAGTAGTTTCCATCTATTAATAGGTAGAAGTTTCCAGTAGTATTAGTCAGCTCCTGTAAATACAATATAAAAGGAGCCCATTCTGCCTCTGAATAAACAACCATTTCTACCCCATCATTTGCACATCAGTGTGACTAGAGTGACATACAGTGTCATCCTCTATATCTCAGTAACTGTTGATTGTCCAGTTCAAGGGTCGCTTACAGTTGTGTAACTGTATTCAATTGCACTCGAAGTAGTGATTGTCCTGCTTTGGGCGTGAGTGTAGTATCTACCTCGCGTGACTACGAATCTACAGGGTGAGATTGTCTGTCGATAGTCCTGCCATTAGTGCTCTTGTTTAAGTTACTAGTGTGTACTGCCTTTGCAGAGCATTAGAATCTTGAACTCGTGTGAAGCAGTTGCTAGACTACTTCACACATTGCTGTTACCCGCTTCAGAGTGTCACTGGTTGGACGGTCGGATTCATCCACCTACTTCCTCTAGCCTCTAAGTGCATTCCCCTCTTTTTGGAATATCTGGACCCCTAAGCGTCCGTGAACTCTAGACTCTGGAAGTCTTATTCATTCCCTACTGCTAAGAAACGTATTACCTTCCTGCGTATTGTCTGCATTGACCATTACAACGGATTGTAACCAAAGTACAAACGTTAAATCGTTTCTGGAGTTGTGCTGCAGTAGGATTTGATATTCTTCTCAGCTGTTCATTCACGGAATTGTGGTGATTTAGAGTTTGCCCTAACACCATAATTTTGCGGGTTCCAAAACACAAACTGACCACAAGGGTCTCAAATACTTCAAGACCCAAAAGAATCTGTCTCCCAGACAGATCCAATGATAGGAGTTCCTCTCCTGTTTCAACTTCATTACTCTGCATATAGACAGGAAGTTCAGCAAATGGTAATTACTGCATGGTGAAACTGTTGCTGGTGAGTCCTTCACATGCAAATTGGATCTGGGCCTCCTGGTGCATGCTGAGCCTTCACAGGGTGATCAACCAGTTCACATATGTGGTGTTTAGGAGGGGATATTATCCTCTCATGACAAATATCTAGAATCAGACAGTTTCTGACATGAAACTGACTTTTGCATATTTGAATCACTATAAACAGGAGTCCTAATATATGAATAGGATCCATCTCCTCCCCAATCTCATATAGATTTACAAATTATACCTACATAGTCTTAATGACTGGGATAAGTCTATTTTCTATTGCAGTAAAGAGGGAGACTAGAGTTGAAAATACTCAGTCTTGTAAAAAGCGAAGACTGAGGTTACCAAAAGAATTTTTTTTTCCTTTATATATCCCGCGTCTAATCCAACTCAGTAGCGGTGCAGCACAAAACAACGTGAGTGTTTGTGGACCATCATGTATCCATGAATGCGCTCCTGCGATTCCAACAACATTTTCAAGGTATTCTACTGTGCTAAACGGTAAACCGCCAAATCCCGACACATCCTGCGTCAATTCTCGCTGGGATTGAATGCTTGGCATAGTTGGTCTTATAAGATGGTAAGAGGATCAATCCAAAGAGGAAACAAACTTTTCAAAATTTGATGCGGGCAACGCTTTCATAGAATGTCTTGCCTTGTGTGGTGGCAATCTGCAGTTCGAGCTCTGAAGGCTGACGCAATCTGTCTCCACCCTGGAACGAACGTCAGGGAAGTGTGAATCCGAAGGAAGTCATGACAAGTACAGCAAAAGTGCCTGCAGCTAATGGACCTCCACCGTGAACTTCTTGCAAGTTCATGAAGGCCGCAAGTGTGTGCTTATAGCCTAATGGCACATAGACGATTCCATGATGTGCCAATGTGGTGATCATGGCGAGCGCGGTGGCTTCTTGTCCTCCACCCTGACACGCAGTTGAGACGAAGAGGCCGGCACATTTTCCGTGGAGAGCACCTGCGACCCAGAGCTGGCCAGTTGCGTCCCAGAAGGTCTTCCATTGAGCGGGAAGGCTGCCGTAACGTGTGGGAATACCAAAGAGGAAGGCGTCATAGTCCTCAAGATCTTTGACCTCAAAAATCGGGTAGTCGGGTTTGGGCGGGGTGTTAAACTTGGCCAGGACATCTTCTGGCAGCGTCTCAGGGATTCTGGATGCACATGAGAAATATGCCGGCTACAGGAATCATGAACTCACTGGAAGATGGAGGCTTTGCCACCCGCATCCTCAATACCCTTCTTCTCGGCCTCAGCGACTGAAATGAAGGTAAATATGTATATCTGGACTCTGAACTTGCAAGATACCAAAAACCTACGCTTTGAAATATGGCCAAAGAGGGAGTAGATGACAATGGCGACCTAAGGAGGAAAGGTTAGGGTGAAGAACAAGTGTGAAATATTAACGTACTTTTGGAGCAGACATTGTAGATTGAAGTATGGGTTGGTTGAATGATGCTACATACTTGGCCACCTTTAATAATGCTGCGCCATGGAACGGGTTACTTTGTATGCCCGAAAATATATGGCGTCTATAGTCTGACCTCAGCCATTTCATATATGCAGAATATGCTTCTCGCAAGCAGTAGCCGCTAATACGGTTCACCCTGGTTCACCGGGTCACATGGCTCCAGTCGGGATGCTTCGATTGTCCCCACAGTTGACCGAGGCCAGGTCCGGTGATCACGACCAGTCTCGCCGAACATACGCAGTGCCACCTACACACCCGGGGGTTGGGTTTAGCGCTTGACACACGCATGGCGCTTGCGGGCTAGTGTCAGCTTACCTCGCACGGCGTGTTAAAAAAGCTATGATAAAATCTTGCTTTTCCACCCTTTGATTTAAAATTGTCTCCTGATGCGCGGCTAGTGCGAGCTGCAACTCGGGTGATGCCCAAACTTCCCTGGCGTGAAATTCCCAAGTCAGCTAATATCACAGGCGCCTATTGCATAGGTAATCATGGTCTGTTGTCTCTCTTCTACGGTCATTGTAGTTATAGGTGAACTGAAGTCTTGCGCTCAGTTGTAAATCCTTATGAAGGCAAAGGCTCCTCAACATCGCTAGCAACACTGAGGTGAACTGAAGTCTCTTTTGGCCGTCGTTCTACAACCGAGACAGTCTGTCCTCCCCGATCTCTGTCGCGCATCAGCTGCAATATCGAACCCACGCTATACATTAGTGGGTCGCCACAATCTTCCGCTAAGTGTGTAGGAAGTCTCTTTTGGCCGTCTTTCTACGACAGTGACAGCTTCCCGTTCCCCATATCTGTGGCGGATCGCCTCAGATAGCCTTGGATCGCCTCAGATATCGGACCTGCGACGCACTCGCTACCACGACACTCATGCCTGAACAGCATTCACTGACCCACCTGGAGTGTGCGTTATTGATATGGCTGGCTCTCCTGTTATGCTAATGATGGGCTTGTGCAGACTTTCACCATGACACGGTGAACGACACATGGGCCTGTCGGCCTTTTGATAATGGGGAGCACCCCCGCGCGCTCCGCCGGGCTGCAGTGCATGAAAAGACAGCCCGACACAGGGCGAATGTGGCCACCTATGTGGCTCGACAGCAGGCCACTGTACCATGGTTCTTGGATGACCAGGCCCCGCACGTGGACGATGACGATGGGCAGTCCTTCCTGGGCATCACATATGCCCGTGACTCTGGTTTGCCGTTGCAACACCCTTTGGCTGACCCGGGGCACACATGGCATACTGGGGAGATGGGGTTTAATGACATGGAACCCAGTCATGGTTTGCAAGACTATGCCACCTGTGATGAAGAATGAGCATGGGCAGATGAGATGTATATGCCATTGCAAGTGAGCGATGAAGTGGTGTTACTGCCAAGAAGGGAGGATGAGGGATCTCCCTGGGGAAATTGTATGAGTAAATACTTGTTCTATCATGGTACAAATGTTGTGGCTCACTAAATATCATGTTAGGTGTGATGGGAAGCTGGCGCTGAAACATCTCAACTGTTGGAGATTGGGCACCATGGGAAGATTGGGTGGTAAGTCTAACATTGCAGGGCTGCAGTGCATAGGCATGATGCTGACTGAGTGTTTTGGAACCCGCAAAATTATGGTGTTAGGGCAAACTCTAAATCACCACAATTCCGTGAATGAACAGCTGAGAAGAATATCAAATCCTACTGCAGCACAACTCCAGAAACGATTTAACGTTTGTACTTTGGTTACAATCCGTTGTAATGGTCAATGCAGACAATACGCAGGAAGGTAATACGTTTCTTAGCAGTAGGGAATGAATAAGACTTCCAGAGTCTAGAGTTCACGGACGCTTAGGGGTCCAGATATTCCAAAAAGAGGGGAATGCACTTAGAGGCTAGAGGAAGTAGGTGGATGAATCCGACCGTCCAACCAGTGACACTCTGAAGCGGGTAACAGCAATGTGTGAAGTAGTCTAGCAACTGCTTCACACGAGTTCAAGATTCTAATGCTCTGCAAAGGCAGTACACACTAGTAACTTAAACAAGAGCACTAATGGCAGGACTATCGACAGACAATCTCACCCTGTAGATTCGTAGTCACGCGAGGTAGATACTACACTCACGCCCAAAGCAGGACAATCACTACTTCGAGTGCAATTGAATACAGTTACACAACTGTAAGCGACCCTTGAACTGGACAATCAACAGTTACTGAGATATAGAGGATGACACTGTATGTCACTCTAGTCACACTGATGTGCAAATGATGGGGTAGAAATGGTTGTTTATTCAGAGGCAGAATGGGCTCCTTTTATATTGTATTTACAGGAGCTGACTAATACTACTGGAAACTTCTACCTATTAATAGATGGAAACTACTGGAAGCTAGTGGAATATGTGAGAAGGGGGTGGAAGTTTCCTAGCCAATGAGCTGCTTGGATTTGCTCTGACTCATGGCATGAGTCATGGATGGGGTCATAGTGTGACTCAGAGCAGGAGTCATAGCATGAGTAATCACAGGAGTCATGGTATGAGTCATGGAAGGAGTCATAGCATGAGTCATGGCAGGAGTCATTGCATGAGTCACCATTACTCAAATAACTCGGTCAATACTTCGTTTCCCAGGCTGATTAGCACAGCTATGGGTAGGCATGGCTTCTATTGAACTCTCCACTGAAAATGGAGTCAGGAGGTGCAGTGGTTGCGAAGATATTGAGCATTTACTGGCAGTGGTGACCAGATTGAGTCGGAGATTGAAATGAGTCATGTGATCAACAATGAGTCAGTTGTCCGGGTGACTCCGGCTGACTTTGAGGCTGCTGACATCTGCGAAGGTTTGTGGGTCCATGTGGGTCCCAAAACTTCGCCCAGCAGAACAATAAGTTTGTAGACTCATTTCTGCATGGAAAATTCCCAAAAAAATATGAAAAAATAGAGAATATTTGAATGGCCCTGAATCAAGAGAAAGCAGCAGATATATGCTGATATTTTAAGGCCATGAAGCGAAATTGTACAGTTTTGGGACTTTAAACAAGATCTTTTTAAGGGAAAACCAGTTCCCATACAGAGGAGGAAGTTTCATCTGCTGCAGAACACTTTCTCTCTCATTTGCAATATGATTAAGAGTGTCTAACAGTTGCTTATACTTCCATGGATCAAGATAATACCCCGTACTACCATGCTGACTAACTCGTCCAGGATGTCCGAGCAGTACCACATTGAGTAACGCTAATTCTTTCCTGAAGAGTCCAGTAGCAAGACGATTCAGAGCTCTAGTACCTGGTGCTTCCACACGATTAAAGCTCATCTCTGCAATGCTAAGGAGTGAATCTCTTCTGGAAGAGAGTAGGGGATCAAGTCTGACCTCTCTCCGTACTCTTGCTGCACTGAAGCTTTTCAAAGGCTTACCAGGCACTACAAAGACATTTTGTAATGGTCCTGTGATCAGGGGTCCATCAAAAGTCCAATTGGTAAGTGCATGGTTAGTCTGATCAACTTCCACAGCAAAAGAGGCATCTGCAGCACTAATCTCTTCATCCGTAGTAAATGTCTGGTCAAGATCATTCACAGGAGTGAGTGGGGATCTAGTGTGCAAGAAGCCAGGAGTGATAGGAGCAATAGGTCGCTCTGGTTGAGCAGCCAAAGGAGTAGACGGGTCGTCCTCGAGTTGTTGTTGTTGTCGAATTGTTGAAGTAGACATGTTGCTCAGCTTGAATGAGGTCAACTTGTCACGAGGTCGATACGATTCGAAACGAGTTTGTATACGAGTTGGTGTTGGATAAGGGTTTAGATAAAGAGGAGAGTTAGGATTAGAGGAGGAGGGCAGACGAGTGTGACTATAGAACTTGTCTTCTGGAAATTCCAAATCGGTTTGTTCCAGATTACGAGAAACTATATTGAGTAAAGACTTAGTGATAGAAGGTCGGGTTATATCTGCAATGGTGCTTAGAATCTACACTCTAGACACTGCTTAAGCAATTCCCAGAGTGTCCACCAAATGTTTTGGAACCCGCAAAATTATGGTGTTAGGGCAAACTCTAAATCACCACAATTCCGTGAATGAACAGCTGAGAAGAATATCAAACCCTGCTGCAGCACAACTCCAGAAACAATTTAACATTTGTACTTTGGTTACAATCCTTTGTATTGGTCAATGCAGACTATACGCAGAAAGGTAATACATTTCTTAGCAGCAAGAAATGAATAAGACTTCCAGAGTCTAGAGTTCACGGACGCTTAGGGGTCCAGATATTCCAAAAAGAGGGGAATGCACTTAGAGGCTAAAGGAAGTAGGTGGATGAATCCAACCGTCCAACCAGTGGCACTCAGAAGCGGGTAACAGCAATGTGTGAAGTAGTCTAGCAACTGCTTCACACGAGTTCAAGCTTCTAATGCTCTGCAAAGGCAGTACACACTAGTTACTTAAACAAGAGCACTAATGGCAGGACTATCGACAGACAATCTCACCCTGTAGATTCGTAGTCACGTGAGGCAGATACTACACTCACGCCCAAAGCAGGAATATCACTACTTCGAGTGCAATCAAGTACAGTTATACAACTGTAAAAGATCCTTGAACTGGTAATCAACAGTTACTGAGATAGAGGATGACACTGTATGTCACTCTAGTCACACTGGTGTGCAGAAGATGGGTAGAATATGATGATATGTTATTCTTTCAGAGGCAGAATGGCGTCCTTATATATTGTATTTACAGGGGCTGAATAATGGTTCTGGAATATTCTACCTATCAATAGATGGAAACTACTGGAAGGTTGTGGAAGGTGGAAGAAAGGGGTAGAATATTCCAAGCCAATCACAGGATCTGATCACAGCACTAACACTGATCAGGAGCTGAATAATGGTTCTGGAAAGTTCTATCTAATAATAGAAGGAAACAGCTAGAATGTTATGGAAAGGGGTAGAATATTCCAAGGCAATCACCTGATTTGATCACCCATCAGCTGATCTGATCCCTGAGCTAGGCACTGATCAGGCAAAAAGAAGGGTGTCCACCCTGTTTTCTGCACTGGTTTGGACAGCCATGGATAGCCACATGTCAGGTGATGATCTGCATGGAAAATAGTGCCCTGAGAGGCTGTGGTTGTTAAGTTAGAGAATATTTATTGATCAGAGACATCTGAGCTTGAATTGAGGCCAAATGCCTGGTCCAAAAGGGGAGAGCCGGCTGCGCAAAGGTTTGTGGGTGCCTATGGGTCCACAACTGTAGCACAGCAGAAATAAATGATTCTGGGCCGAGTTCTGCATGGAATATTCCCGAAAAAATATGGAAAAATAGAGAATATTTGAATAAGTCCATTCCAGGTACAAGCATCAAATATATGCTGATATTTAGGAATGGAAAAGCAAAGAATAGCACATTGGTGCTGCATAAATGGAATTTGATAGGGAAAAGGTGGTTCCCATACAGCTTCACACAAGTTCAAGATCCTAATGCTCTGCAAAGGCAGTACACACTAGTAACTTAAACAAAGAGCACTAATAGCAGGACTATTGACAGACAATCTCACCCTGTAGATTTGTAGTCACGCGAGGTAGATACTACACTCACACCCAAAGCAGGACAATCACTACTTCGAGTGCAATTGAATACAGTTACACAACTGTAAGCGACCCTTGAACTGGACAATCAACAGTTACTGAGATATAGAGGATGACACTGTATGTCACTCTAGTCACACTGATGTGCAAATGATGGGGTAGAAATGGTTATTTATTCAGAGGCAGAATGGGCTCCTTTTATATTGTATTTACAGGAGCTGACTAATACTACTGGAAACTTCTACCTATTAATAGATGGAAACTACTGGAAGCTAGTGGAATAGGTGAGAAGGGAGTGGAAGTTTCCTAGCCAATGAGCTGCTTGGATTTGCTCTGACTCATGGCATGAGTCATGGATGGAGTCATAGTGTGACTCAGAGCAGGAGTCATAGTGTGACTCAGAGCAGGAGTCATAGTGTGACTCAGAGCAGGAGTCATAGTGTGACTCAGAGCAGGAGTCATAGTGTGACTCAGAGCAGGAGTCATAGTGTGACTCAGAGCAGGAGTCATAGTATGAGTAATCACAGGAGTCATGGTATGAGTCATGGCAGGAGTCATTGCATGAGTCACCATTACTCAAATAACTTGGTCAATACTTTGTTTCCCGGGCTGATCAGCATAGCTATGGGTAGGCACAGCTTCTATTGAACTCTCCACTGAAAATGGAGTCAGAAGGTGCAGTGGTTGTGAAGATATTGAGGATTTACTGGCAGCGGTGATCAGATTGGATTGGAGATTGAAATGAGTCATGTGATTGAAAATGAGTCAGTTGTCCGGGTGACTCCAGCTGACTTTGAAGCTGCTGACATCTGTGAATTTTTGTGGGTCCATGTGGGTCCCAAAACTTCGCCCAGCAAAACAATAAGTTTGTAGACTCATTTCTGCATGGAAAATTCCCAAAAAAAATATGAAAAAATAGGGAATATTTGAATGACCCTGAATCAAGAGAAAGCAGCAGATATATGCTGATATTTTAAGGCCATGAAGTGAAATTGTACAGTTTCAGGATTTTTAACAAGATCTTTTAAGGGAAAACCAGTTCCCATACAAGGCGCCAAAGGAAAATTCCAGTACCCCACCAAACTGTGCACCCACATGAGTCCATATTGAGGGCGAATCATTCCATATCTAAGTCTTTGTCACCTGCACGGCGTGCATGAGCAAAGATGACATGCTCCAAGATAAAGGAAGACGCGACAAGGATTTACAACTGAGCGCGAGACTTCAGTTCACCTACGCGCGCTCCTAAACTGACCGTAGGAGAGAGAAAGTAGGGGGGGAGTCTGCTGCCGAGGTGATGTTTGAGCTTGGTCAGCTCGTGCCTCACTTTCAGCTCAACCTTCGATCAAGGGGATGATGTGATCTGCCGGCGCGGCATAGCGTCCACTGTGGTCCAGGTCTAAAGGTCTACAGATCTTTAGACCTTAGACCATCTCCCAGTAGCTCGGACGCTCTCGAACTCCAGCAGGCGTCCTAAAAAACATTCCTATACTTTGCCGAGTCGTGGACCCATGTGTAGGGTGTTGCGATTCGGACTTCGAGCAACCAGTAGGGCGGTCAACACAAAAGTCGTGTTTTGAGGACTTACCTACTGGTCTATCTACTTATATTCAACCCTTGTCTTATATCTGAGTTGGGTTCATTCCCCGGTTATGTCCGGCTCCCTCCAGGTATCCACATTGAGGGCGAGTCGCTCCATAATCGAGCCTTCGTCAAGATTCTGACGAATCTCCGTCACCAATGGTTAGACGGAGGGTAAGGAGTGACCGGATGTCAAACAACGTCGGGAAGCGAGGGGAAAGGTTATGGTGAAACAGACATGTGTTGAGAAGACGCGCGCCAGAATCGAAGCTCCGCAACGCCTGATCCGAAGACCTTATTCTGAAAGTCCGACCGAAGTCTGGCTGAAGAATATGTAAGTTGAATGAGAAAGCAAAGTGGTGTGCGATGGTGGACATGCACAAATAGCATCGTGGGTACGCATCGCCGGACTGGGATGCCCCTGGGAGCTCATGATGTCATTGAGTATGAACCAGAAACACCCCTAGTCAGACATGTACGGTGACTCGTAAAACGTCAAGTAAGAGCTGCGGTTTGAGCTAGTCAAGCTGATTGATGCTGATTAGACGCATACCAGGTTCGTGCCTGCCCTGTTGATTGTGTACCAGATGTGGGTGGGCCGCTCTCGCGAGCTTATGCATATGCTCCTGTCCCGCGAGAAGCATATTCCGCATATAGCATGACGGAAGTCAAACTAGGCGCCATGTAACTTTTCAGCACATTTTTGACGCAGAAAGCAAGTCATTCCCACGACATGGCATTTCTATAAAGGCGGCCAAGAATGTAGCATCGATGATTCAACCAACCCATACTTCACACTACAATGTCTACTCCAAAAGTATGTTGATATTTCATACTTGTTCTTCACCCCATAAACTCTCCTCGTTAGGTCGCCATCGTCATCTACTCGCTCTATGGCCATATTGCAAAGCGTAGGTTCTTGGTATCCTGCAAGTCTAGATATGTATATTCACCGTCATTCAGTCGCTGAGGCCGAGAAGAAGGGTATTGAGGCTGCGGGTGGCACAGCCTCCATCTTCCAGTGAGTTCATGGTATCCTGCAGCTGGCATATTGCTCATGTGCGTCCAGAATCCGTGAGACCCTGCCAGAAGATGTCCTGGCTAAGATGCACGCTCCGCCCAAACCCAATTACCCGATTTTCGAGGTCAAAGATCTTGCCGACTATGACACCTTCCTCTTTGGTATTCCCACACGTTACGGCAGCCTCCCCGCTCAATGGAAGACCTTCTGGGACGCAACTGGCCAGCTCTGGGCCAAAGGTGCTCTCCACGGAAAGTGTGCTGGCCTCTTCGTCTCGACTGGGTCTCAGGGTGGGGGACAAGAAGCCACTGCACTCGCCATGATCACCACATTGGCACACCATGGAATCCTCTATGTGCCATTGGGCTATAAGCACACATTCGGGGTCTTCATGAACTCACAAGAAGTTCACGGTGGAGGTCCATTAGCTGCAGGCACTTTTGCTGTACGTTGTCATGTCTCCTTCAGATTCGCACATTCTCTGATGTTCGATCCAGGGTGGAGATGGATCACGTCAGCCTTCGGAGCTTGAGCTCGGTGTTGCCACCACACAAGGCAAGACGTTCTATGAAAGCGTTGCCCGCATCAAATTTTGAGAGGATTGTGTTCCCTTGATGGTTAAACTTTTACCATCTCGTAGAACCAATCACGCCAAGCATTCAATTGTCAAGCCATAAAAATTGTAACATACGTGCAAGACCAAGTGCCTAGAATGCAGTTTTCTTTAATCCGAGACTGTCTAGTGATCAGACCTGTAAGATCTTACCTATCGAAGCGCTCTATTATAGTACCTTTCACCCTATCACAACGTCACTCCCATCGATAGATCACAATTGATTTCAACAGGGGCCTTCTATGTCTAGCTTTTTCAAACGAGTCCTCATGGCCTCACACCCATGCTGCCAGTAGCAATGGAGATACATGTCCAATTTAAGCTTTCATGACAGGTCTTGAAAAGCCTGGGAAATGCGTACACCTTAGGCCCGTAATTAACTCAGACCACACGATACCCTCTATCATACTACGTTGATCTGGTAATAGTCCAACGAATTCTTGTGGAAGACGGCTAAGTGGAACCTTAGTTCATTTGTTGGCATCGCGCGCCTACTACAGGATATAACTTTGCTGAGAAGCATGCGTAGCGCCATAGCTAAGCTTTATAGTATTAGTAAAAAGTCTGACAAGAAAGTCGGATCATTGACAAAGGACACGTTGAATTGAATGCAATGATGCGAGTAGGACCCTGGGTGAGGGTGAAATATCAGCCTAAACGAAGCTCTCAAAACCCTCCATCGTCCCAATCCTTGTAACCAGGCGGTCCAGCCAGCGATCCGTACAAATCCTCATCCATTCCTACCCCACCACCCTCTTTCTCTTTCATCACAGCCTATGAGTATGACGACGCAAAGTGTTGTGGCGCCAAGTAAAAGATCATGACAAAGGAAAGGGCGTGCATTAGTAAGTGTTATGGATGCAGGATGAACAAAAGACCACGGAACGTAAAGAAGGGGTTGATCATTAAACACAACTAAAATCTGCGCACCTTTGATAAAAAGTCTGTGCTACGTCCTAGCTCACGGTCCAACTCGCTGAGAAGCGCACCCTGCTCCTGTGCCTCCTTAAGCAACCTGTCAACTTCCGCCCCACAATATTGCCTTTCAGCGTCATGGAATGTCACAGTTCCAGAGACATCCAGCGTAGCATTCATTTCGCCAAGCTCGATCTGCGGAATGCGAGACACAACCAAAAGATATGAACGACAGTGGGACGATGATGTAAGACGTAGTATACCAGCATTGCGCAGAATACAGGAAAACGATAAAGGAGAGTGAGTGCCATGAAGCATCGCATGGAGAGAGAACACTGCGCACCATGTTTAACACGATCTCCCGTACATCTTCTTCCTCCGTAATCCCAGCCGCCTTTCCTATCTCAGAAAGGCTCAACGTGACATACGTCTCTGTGAGCTTGCGCACCGTCCAACGTGGTGCGTGATCCAATGCTTGCCGCACTAACCCCAAGTTGCATTCCTGTTTTCAACACAGCTTTTATCAACAAAGGCACAGATGGGCATCGACAGAACGCAGCAGCATTGCGTACAGATTCAAAAAGCTTTGCCTCCTTTTCGACAAAGTCTGTTAGAGCAGCAATGGATGACGAATACATCTTCGCGAATGCGGCGTATGGCGTATTCTTGAGGTGCCGCCATAAGTTGGGATGCGCATACCTAGGCAACGGCCTCGTCTATACACGATACATCAGCATGACTCGATGCCTCAAGGGCCGCTCGCAAGACTCACCGCGCCGAATAGGATGAGCCGTACGAGCGTAAGCTTTTTGAGAGCCTCCAGTTGGAGAGCAGCTGGGCTTTGGTGAACAGGTGCTGCAGCGACAAGTTCAAGGAACGCCGAAGCTTGGCCAAAGCGCTTGAGTGCGAGCAGTGCGAGGGCACCAGTGTAGTGGTAATTTAGCACGTCGTGATACGTTAAAGGGGATAGCTGTGGGAGCCATGATAGGGTTCAGTGTATGTCGTCGGTGGGAGGTAGGCGATACATACCGAGGTGTCAATTTCAGATAGAGGTACGTCAAGCACAGGAAGAGCAGTTGTAAAGTGTCGGGATGCTACGCAGGCCTAATCATGCGACAACAAGAGAAATAAATGAGTGCCGTAGAGAAGACCTGGGTACACAACGTACATGCACAAAGTATGGGTGCAGCGTAGTAAGATATGAAAGCGACGGTGGGTACCGCGTTGTCAGATCGTACAGAGGGGCGACAGCCGCTTTGAGCTTTCAAATGATGTTTAGGGCACAATAGGCTGTTCAAGAAAGAGAGTGGCGACGTACATTGTTATGGCTTTCGGCAAGTTGGACGATACTGCGTGCGAGCGACGTGACTGGATTCATGAGGCATTAAAATACGATGTATAAAATAGCACGAGAACAGACCGCGATGAGGAGCTAATCGTGCAACTTCAGCATCGAATGTGTGACAGAAAAGTGATATTGTGGCGAATGACACAGGCGGCGCGCCCAAGATGTGGAGCCGGGCTGTCCTGAGAGAAAGTCAGACACTATGTAACGTAGACCAAAACATCCAGCGCACAAGATGAACAGGTATCCGAGCGTGTTGGCATGCGTGTCAAGCACCGAGAGAGGATCCTGTCCGCCAGGCATAACGCTCGCGAGAATAGTTTCCCCCACGTCACGCTTCACAACAGACTGCAACGACGCGAGAAGAAGCTGCGGAGATGTCGAAGTGGTAATATCGGTAATGACTGATTCAAGGTCCACGGCCGGAGCCATGGACGATGACCCGGAGGCTGGGACCGTGGACGACGATGGTTGAGGCTGAGACTGAGACATCAGGAAGCTGATATTCCTCGAATAAGCATCTAGCAAGGGCTCTAGTGTCCAATAAAACTCACGGTCCTTTTGAGATGTTCAAGAAGCTGAAGCCACGATCAAAGTTGGATTACTTGTACCGTCAGTACCGTCGGGGTTTCACAGCAGAATAGGAACACTGTCGTTATATAAAGCTCAAGAAGAATATCTGCAGAAATGTTTTCCCAGTGAAGCGGATGAGCCCTGGGTGCATATGAAGTGACGGTCTAGATGCACTCACCATCGACGCCACAACTAGCAACTTCAGCCTCACATCGTGGCCCACAGCAGTCCATTGCAGACCATAGGTCCACAGCACCTGTTTGCTGTTGAGAACTACACGCAGGCAGGGCAGTACTGGCAGCCCTCTACTCCTTGGTCAGGCTTGGTTAGAGCTTTCATTTCAGGTGTAACGCCCCCTGAGTACACGAAAGTACATTCGACCGTATTGCAACAGAGGCATCAAGCTCAAGCCTTGATGGCGCTGCGCACTGCTGCGACCGAATCGTGTAATACTTGGGTTGAATCCCGCGCTATGCAAAGACAAAAGTCGTCTTCCTCAGGATCATAAAGTAACTTTGTTTCCAGTAACTCTGACATTCGCTCTCCCACAAACAATTCGCGCCACACCACACGGAATGCCCAGACCCGGGACATATCTTACCCACCACTCTGCAATACGCCTAACGTATGTCCCGATAATGCTGACAATATACTTATTAGGCAGACCACTGGTTGAAGCCGATGGCTGCAAAGGATTTTCTTGTCTGCAATCCTAACCACTACCTCCTGCGGTGGCTCGCACAGTGGATACTGGTCGATATTTCATAGACCCGTATTAGCCATATAATGGCATTACTGGCTCCCCTCGTACGTCATACACGATCCTCATCTCACAGGTGACTAAACTTATGGAACTGTGACTACGACACACTAGGGGTAGGTATGGTATGGTCGCACAAATACCATGGCCTCTCTGCTGAGACTTCGAAATGCCTGAATCAGACACAAGTCCCGGCGTGGTCACTGACTTGAATTAGCTCCTTACCATAGTCAGTTGCGACTTGGGGTGGAAAGGCGCCACACTAGTTCAAAGAGCTCTCGTGCTAAGCCATTTTTTAGAATCTGATTTTACTAGTGCTCACTATCACCCCTATTGGCTGGCGCTTGAAGTTCAACGTTCGACGTGGGCACTCTAGGAGCTCAAATCGACTACCAGCTTGCCCTACAATCTGCTAGCCTCAGTCGTAACTTCCCAATGTTGAGCTCATATTAAGGCCAGCTGTTGGCGGGAGAGTACTAATTCCCTATTAATACAGCAAGTCTTAGTACGCCGTCACGAACTCCCCCCCATCTCCTCCCCCTTCTCTATTTCATTACACATCTCTACCTCCTTTTCCTTTTCTGCCTCCTTCCCCTCCGCCTCCTTCCCCTCCCCCACATCTGCTCCCTTCTCCACATCTGCCCCCTCCTTTCCCTCCTTTCCCTCTACACGATTCTCACCAGGAACTATCAACCACCACAGGGCAATAAATGCGCGGATAATAGTACCAATAAAGAAAGTGTTGGCAGACCCAATCTTCTCTAGAAAAGTGCGTCCCAAGACCCCACCAACAAATAGGGAGACCACTGCAACAACCTTCAAATCACGAGACTTGACGAAGCGTAGTTTAAACAAACGGGGATCGGCCACGAGTTCACACCACACGGATGTCAGCACGACTGCAACATAGGATCGATATCAACGGCTTTGGTCGAGAGGCTCAAACGCACTCGTGGTGGCAAACTCCGTATTGACACGCTTTCCCATGATCCCCTGCAGACCCATACTGGCGCTGGTGAATGCGATAGCGGAAAATCCCTCTATATTTGTCCATGTAGGGGCGGTCGTTGAGAAACTCGACTGGCCCCCTTTCCAAAGAAGAAGCGCTGCCGCCATAGTAAACAATGCCTGTAACATAGTGCCGAAAAACAGCCAAATACGAGTTCGGCACCCCATGTGATCACCAATCCGACCTAGGAATGCACCCGAAAGAAAAGCGATAAGGGAAGTCAAGGCCTGGCGGTCAACAACACGGAAGCTATTCCCTGGGACCTCTGCCGTCGCGAACAATCGGGCGAGTCCGAGGGCCATCTGCATCCATGATGACAATGGCACCTTTGAGACGAACGGTGGACTGTCTGACTCACTTCAATAGTGTTTCCCTGTGGAGGTTTTAAGACGCCAGTTTGTTAGAGATACCACAACGACGCATCTGTCATACTTTTTGACGCACTGTCTGGAAGCCACACCAAATTGACACGGCAGTAAACGTCACGGAGTCCCTGTGTTGTTTAGAGGATTTCAGGAGCTCGATTGATAACTAGAATACATCTAAAAAATTATGTACTCACACGAATCCGGTCATGAAGCAATATGCGGCAAGTGGTACACTTGACTGTGTGGGATCGACGTCAGTCCGCAAGTACTGCTTGATCCTTGACACTTTCGACAGTCCCTCGTTGTCAGAAGAGTCATGAGAGAAACAATTCTCCTCGTCGGCTAGGGCCCGTGCATACTTGCCCATGCCTTTCGACCCAGCCTCAACAGAAAGCATTCATCACCCAATCCGTTGCTTATGAAGCTCTAGACACCAATGCAGCGGGGACTCACAGTCCCGCCAACGGATGTCACGGGACGCCGTTGATATACAACGGCTGCCCAAAAAAACTATTGGGCAAGCTGAGAAGTCAATGACTGTGATTCCTCCCCACGAAGCTACAACAGTTTGCATCTACTTTGCTGGTAGGTTGAGAAACTACACTAAGCTACATGTTGGGTAACAAGCTGTCCCGCCCGCGTACTGTGACACTGGGGGGTCACATCTAAACTAAGGTAAGTCATGTCTTATAGCTGTACATGTCAAATTTTCTTGAAGGAAAAAAAGGGTGGTGGCCTGCTCGAGGTCATGTCGTTTTTGTCCCTGCTACGTGGCATTGGTTTTGTTTCCACTTCACAGTTATATATTTACGAGTCGGGAGTTCCGACGGAAACCTGCCTGAGGCCGCTTGCAGGCTGTATCACGGGGAGCCTCTCCAGGGCCGAGCAAGCCTTAATTAATGCACAATAGAACGGTCTGCCGGGTGTTAGACGTCAGCAGCGACACCAAGGAACGGCCTCCCGCCGTGCTATCTTCCATTAAGGCGGCATCATTTGGGTTCCCCCCTCCAGTTCTCATGCATACGGCTGAAGTAGTCTTTGAAGAATGATTACGTATGTGTAGAACTTTCTATAGTGTGCAACGTGTGGGAACTACATAAAAGGTGAAGTCAAATGATTCTTCAACTGGTGGTCCCGATAAGGGAACTTCTATCTATTTCCACTCTTGTTCTATGGTTCCAAAGCCAAACGATAAGTTCCATCTAGAGGTCTAAAGATCTAACTGGCGATTGGTATCTCAGAACAATATCTACAAAACATGGACTCTTGGGGATCAGAGTTTAGTGCTGTCGTGACACATTCAGCAAGAAGATGAGCATGTCTCTTCAAGTCTCTTCAACCTGGGCCAATCGAGCCTCGGAGACTATTAGTGACAGTAAATGTTGTAGAAATCGACATGTCTAGACCATCCCGCGGGATCAGTGAGCAACGTGGCGGCCATGCGACCGGACAATATTGAAGCTAATCAATAGAGATTTAATGGATCATAAATAGCCTCAGGAGGCCTCAGGCCGAGTGTTGCAGCCGTGAGGTTCAAAAATGATAAACACTGGTAATTCAGGGGTCCCACGTTGCTTATTAGCAAATGTTCCTCCAGACACGTATTTTATCATGCTTGAATCTTACCTCGTTAGCCTCGATTTCTTTTTGCTTCCTCGATTTCTTATGCTTCACACTCTGCATCCTGTATTCATGTTGCAGGACAGGCATCGACTCTTCCCTCTGGTTTGGCATTTAATGGTCCTAGCTTTATTGTACAGTATCTGACTAACAGAAAGACGCACTGCAGTGGTTACCTTGGTACCACCTAATAGGGCATCGAACGGAACACGGACTTGAATTGTGATAGTTAATCGCGATTCCACAGCTGATCAGTCATCAGAATGTTTGCTCTTATCGACAACGGCTCATTAGGGGTTATCCGTAAAAATATCCCAAGAAGGGATGTCTGAAGCTCACGAGATATAAACCCCCGTGGAGCCGAATCGTGGAAAAACGCTTATCCACACATCAGCGACTCGGTCTTCCAACACCGCTGGTCACCGAAATTGTCTTTGCACAATTGTGTTCATCGCTTCCTACCAAGACTCACACCTCTCCGGTGAATGCACCACCCTACTGTAAGATAGGATGTCGTGGCAGGCTTTCATTCGGTTTCGAAACTTCGGCTCCTACAACTCTCACCTTTGAGTCGCAACAGGTCACTTGGTAAGATAGCAATATCTGAGTCCGCTGCGGACTTCTGCCGGCCCCACGTCCAAGCCTTTAAATTAGTGGTGTGTCTCGATCTTCTCTCAATTATTTCTTACTGGTACCCTTCTTTGAAGCTTCTAAAAGTGTCTACTTCTACTGTTGCGGCACGCTACTTGTAGCGATAGCCTGTGCCAATCATATGTAAAGTATGTTGCTACATTTGGCTCTTGCGAAGACGAAATCTAAGGTGACGTGCTCTATAGAATTACAGCAGAACGCCCAGGAAAAACAAAAACCCAACATTATACCCTCTCGTCACCTTTCTCCGCCGTCTCTGACTTCTCTGACTTCTCCGACTTCTCCGACTTCTGCTTCGTCTTCGTCGTGTCGGCAGACTGCACGCCAGCAACTCCCAACCATGCCATTGCAGTCAATACCCTGAATCCGGCTCCAATTAGGAATGTGATGGGAGAGCCAACCTTGTCCAGAAGTGCCCGTCCTGCAAACCCGCCGAGGAACAGCGAAGTTACAGCAACAATCTTCAAGTCGCGGGTTTTAACACAACGGATACAGAACAGCTGGGGGTCTGCCATGAGTTCGCACCATACAGTCGTCAGTACGACTATGACGTGATTGGGTCAGGTTAACAGGGGTTCCATTGATAGAGCGTCATCCACGCACTCGTTGTTGCGAACTGGGTATTCACGCGTTTTCCCATAATCCCTTGGAGGCCCATGCTAGCGCTAGCGAATGCGATAGCTGCATATCCGCCTATGTGGGTCCACGTAGGGCCACTCGTAGAGAAACTCGACTGCCCGTTTTTCAACAAAAGAATGCCTGCCGCCATAGTAAATAATGCCTGGATAATGGTGCCAAGAAATAGCCAACCACGAGTTCGGGAGCCTATGCGATCACCTATTCGACCCAAGAATGCACCCAGAAGGAAGGCAATTATAGAGGTCAAGGATTGTCTGTCTACGACACGGAAACGAGGCCCTGGAACCTCTGGGAGACTAAACAGTCTGGCCAGTGCGAGTGATAACTACAGTCATAGTGGCCAATTCAGATATTCGCCCATAACGCCTTGATAGTAAGTTGTCTGGCTTACTTCAATGGTATTCCCCTGTGGTGATTAATTCGTTAGTAAATCCGCATTTACACATTTTTTTAATGTAACGAAGACGCACGGTCTGGAAACCGCACCACACTGACACAGCAGTGAAAGTGAGGGCGTCCCTTGAGTTCCGTAAATTAGGTCAGTACAAGGAATAAATCTTGATCAAAAAAAATAAGAAACAAGTGATTGGAAATACTCACACATATCCCGTCATAAAGCAGAATGCAGCGAGGGGGCCACTCGACTGGTCAGGATTGACGTCTGTCCATAGGTATTGCTTCGCCCACGACACAGTTGATATCTTCTCATCAATGCCGATGGAAGAATCACAGGGGGTGTTGTCATTCCGGTTGGCCTCAGCATGGTCAGGTCTAACCATGGCCTGTGAACGGGACTTTGCAGAGCAAGTACAGCGAGTCGTTGGAGCGCAATAGTGCTTTATGAGGGAAAGCCGGTGGCCTTAGTCCCGTCTTCGGGAGTGGACGGAACGCCGCTGCCGAGATCTCGGAACAAAGTTGAAAAATCTTCCAACATTAAAATAACGCTGTGGGTTGGGTCAACACTCGCCTGGCGCCAGTTCCCTGTTGGCAGTTACAAATACGCTTGAATTGTGCGTAGTTTAGCCGCGCCCGTCGTCACGGTGTTGTGACAGCCGAATCTGGCACCACGCCGCACATGATTTAAAACTGAGGACGACGATTTTATTCCCATGATATCAGCTCTCGGTTGCGGTGAGTGGATATATCTTGGCGATTGCGCTATATGGAGTATGGGATGCCCTCGATGCAGCGCGCTTACGCACTACCATTAAATGTGTTAGGAGGACGCATGCCTTGAATTTGCCGTAAATCTTGGCAGGCGTCTCATCTGAATTGTGACGTGAAGAATTTGATCAGAGGCATTTTACATCTCAGGGGAGGAAGCGTTGGAAAAGCGTGTGGGGGAATGTATACCACAAAAATTTAGCCACACTCACGTGGATTGCTGGAACGGCTCCAACAGGCTAACGGCCGGATGAACCGTATCGGGAAAAACCGCATGGTATGCGATGTAAGGGTTGGAGCGATCTTGCTCTCCGATAGAATACCCATGGCAATGGTGCTGCGCGTCGTGACCGCCTGATTGCTAGGATGTGTGCATGGCGGTCAACCCTGATGGCGGGCCCCTCGCACTGCACTGGTGTAGGAACGTAAACCACTTGAATCACAACATCAGGGTATCGAGTACTATCCAATGCGTACATCTGGCAGATCCTGTAAGTATGGCAAGAGCACGTCCAAATCCATGTCCATGACCAATTGTAGATATAGTCACCTGGAGTAGCTGGCATGATAAATCCTTTCCGGGTATATGGAGCCTAGATGGGTAAGAGGATCCTCTGAGTCAGATGTTAATGCTGTGCTCAGCCTGGCCAGAAAATTACAACACCTCAGGAGTGTTTCATTAAAAGAAATATAGCACACGGGTATATTTTCCGTCCACGGGTACGGACTTATTGTGCAAGAAATGTTTCAAGTACTTCCGAAATTTGATAGTCGAGTTTGTACCGAGGAATACGACCCGGAGCGCTTCAAGCTGAAGGTAAGCATAACGTTGTGAAGTCAGTGCATCTATAGCGATCTGAAGTCAGGAAAGTCATACAAATGGGAAAAAGAATAAAGCACATGATACAGCCCATGTTCTTAGCAAATACTTAGAACATTGTGACGTTCAGCTCAGACAGGAAACATTTGGTCACAGTTGAGTATAGCGACCCTGCCCAGAATGTCTATCAGCCAGGAGTTTTAAGCATAGATGATTACGCGCCATAATATTATTTGCTGTCGATAAGTAAAAAAGAGACTTCACCATCGACAGGCCACGCAGGTCTAGACATGAGGGCGATATTCACTAGATGCTACAGGTACCTAGTGCTTCAAACTCGAATATTTGAAATACTGGACGTACCATATCGTCGTAAGTAATATTGAATGATAATAACCTTGATTCTTCCTATCACAAATTTGCAATCGGGAAATTACGCAAAGAAAGTAAAATACCACATGTGAAGACGTTCGATAGTGGCAACTATAATGCCTTGCTCTCGAGTATAGTTACCAAATTGTTGCATTTGCAGAATGTTGATACATCGGAATGGAGATGTTGACGCAGTATCACTCATGAGATACGGACTCAACTTCTCAGATGTGCTGTGGACTAGGATCCAGATGAAAAACATGATACCAAGACCAGTGATCATCCCCATCAGATAGTGGGTCCATGTGCTCACGACATAAAAAGACACAAGCAACAGCATCGGGACCACCGTTTCGAATGCCAAGGACATGCAGTGCTTGTCCTAGCGTCATCCTGATCCCCACATATTGATGCTTTCCAGGTTTGTCTCAGAGCTTGGAGCTCATTTTTTTTGGAAACCTTGAGATCGAGCAGTCGACAGGCTCTTCAAAGACCTCACATGATGGCACCACGAAATCATCAAGTCGGACACCCGGAATCTCGACCTACTTAGTGATAATAGATGCAAATGAAGTGCAATGCATGAGGATTGCTCACATCACCACCTGGATTGGTGCGCAGCTGCTTTCCACCATACTCCACTTGGTCAGAGAGTGCCTTCCATCGCAGGTTTGCGGTGGCTATTTCGAATTTGGATTGATGCGTGATTCCAAGTCATGTTTTCTCTACCAGAAACAATCAAAGAAACGCCAGCACTTGGATATACATGGCACTCACATCATCCTGTACGAAAAATACTTGATAGACGTCTAGATTTACAAGACTCATCGAGATAAACTTCATTAAAATATGCCAGGAAGTGCAACCCTTGAGCATTGCATGGAACTTCACTCGAATGGCTAAGAGATGAGGGGGTTTAAAGATGGGTCTAATTCAGGGACTGTAGCCTTGATACGCCCAGCAGGAAAACAACTCACGTGATCGTAATTCAAATATTAACGGCACGAGGCCACCGGATTCGTGCGAAGAGCAGGTCAAATCAGAGACAAATCAAGCATATACGACTGCTATATAATTACAGCGAATTGTTGCGTTGCTTCTTTTTTCCTCTTGTGAGGTACACGCTCCATCATCAGAATGAGTTGGGCGGACGGTAGTCTTGTGAGCGTGATCAAAGTCAGTTTGAACAGAGAAAACGTGACGGCATAAAACTAATAGGTATTAAATTCATACCATGTATGCTTCCTACAATTAGATCAAGATGTCATAAATGGCTCAACCGTCCCTCCCACTTAAAGCTCATTACAAGAGCTCTATACCCCCCTCACAAGGAATCCCCAGCCACAACAGTGCAATCAGGACCCTGAGTGCGCTGCCAACTATGCAGGCCGCAGCGAATCCAATTCTGTCCAAAAGAAGTCGTCCCAAGAACCCACCAAGGAACAACACGCACACTGCGATGATTTTCAATTCGCGCATCCGGACAAAGCCTGTACGGAAAAGGCATGGGTCGGCCATCAATTCACACCACACAGTCGTTAGCACAACTGAAGGAAATTCAAATCAGCCAGTCATTCGAAGGATCATGACAGGTAGGTACCCGTAGTCGCGAATTGCGTGTTGACCCGCTTGCCCATGATCCCCTGAAGACCCATGCTAGCGCTAGCAAACCCCATAGCGCCGTATCCTTCTGGACCGGACCATATAGGGTGAGCGGGGAAACCCCCGTCCTCCTGAGCACTCTTCCAGAGAAGGATGGCGGCGAGCATAGTAAACATTGCCTGGAGCATGGTGCCGAAGAACAGCCAACCACGCGTTCGTGCACCCATGCGGTCACCTATCCGACCTAGGAATGCCCCCAAGAGGAAACACGTAATGGAAGTGAGAGAGTGGTGGTTAAGGAGGCTGGTGCCCGGTGTTGTGGGTTCTGAAGGGGAAAAGAATCTAGCAGACGCGAGGGCAAGCTATAGTCGCGATGACGATGATAAGCCGCATGGTGCAAGTAGGGGATTTGAATAATCTCACCTCGATAGTATTTCCCTGCTCATCGAGCACATCAAAAGCCATCACCACACGTCTGTTCAACATGGACACGCACCGTCTGAAAACCACACCATACGGACACTGCAGTAAATGTGATCGCATCCCTAACAACGACCCGGGTCAGCTTCATGAACCATGGCAGAGAAAAGTCTGAGCGCACATGAACCCTGTCATAAAGCAATATGCAGCAAGTGGTATGTTCGACTGGTCTGGATCGACATCTTTCCATAAATGATGCTGCAGACGCGACGCCATTGACTTTCGTTCGTCGCCTGTGTCTATGAGAGCAACACTATAGCTGGCGACGTCCCCCTCCTCTTCTACCACGGTGCCTCCACACTCGCCCATGCGCTTTAGATGAGGCTCTTTTGGTGCCTTTCTCAGTTCAGAGAAGCGGCTTTTTAAGGTGACAACACGGTGCAACCTGGCTTCCTTACTTGCCTCATCGGTTAGACCCACCCGGTGGCTGTACGACACATATCATGACAACACCACGCACTGAATAGAGAATTGGACGCCAAATCTTCCGCCTAGACCGCCTAAACTAGCCCTGAGCCTGATCTGCCACAACTGATCCGTCCTCAACGTCGAAGCAGCTGTCCTTCCCTTGGTATGTTGGGTTGAAACCATTGTATCTGCACTCTCTTCCAACTTATGCCTGTCTACAAGGTATGGCTGACCCAGGCAGCGTCCGCAATGCCTAATTCATGCATCGATGCGCCTTCTATTGACAGCGTCTAAGCGGGAAACGTAAATCTGCGACAGGGGCGCGGGACCCCTTATCTGTCAAGATAGATTTATATCACGGTGAATGCACAATCACCTAAATCTCCAGACATATGTAATGTTTGCAGGCTTGAGAGAGAGAGAGAGAGAGAGAGAGAGAGAGATCAATTTAGGTGCTCGAAACGCTAGGCGCTTATGGTGCACCGTGTCTATGGTAGTTACAGAGGTACCCATCTCGACATCGAATGTGTAATGTACTGTTTGGTTAAAAGATTGATTTAAAGGATTTGGAGGGACACCTGGCTTCCCGGGGTGGGATAGCAGGAGATACGGTTCTAAACCATGCTTTATGGACTTTTTGGTGGTCCTGGGCTTTGCCTCTTGCCATGGCATGGAGGAATCTCATTCTCAGTTCTCTGAGTCTGGTCAAACCCCCCATATCTCCAGTGTTGGTCTCCATGATCACGTAGCATAGCACAGTAGAATATGGATATGGATATGGGAATAATTATTTTGTGAATGTCGAGATTGGGATGGTCGTAGATGCTGTCGTAGGGGTTTGCAGGCTTGAAATCCCTGTGTATCCTACATATACGTGGAGACGAAACATGACACCTTTGAACTTCAAGCCAATTGATTCGCTGACATCAGTCGATCTGAGCCAAGAGCTAGACGAAATATGCATATGAGGACTAGGGCATGCCTACGGGCTTTACTTATAACCAAACGTCGGATTACATTCAGAACGCATGTCGGAAACGCCCAGCGGGGTTTGAACGTAAAACCACTGGCATGGAGTTATTTTGAGCTCCAACTGATCCTCGTCCTTTCTCCAACGCTCCGACACCGGCTGATTTCGTGCATGGAGCAGTGCGACTGTTTTCTTAAAGAGTCTGCCACATTACGTGTTCTTGATCACAATACCAATCCACAGCCATGTCATCAAAACCCTCTGATATGATCGCAACACTCTTTCGGCAGGCACATTAACGCCAAAAGCTCAGCCCAAACGGAATAATCTCCGACTCTGCCAAGAAGCTATCTTCTGCTTGATTGTTATTCCCATGCCTCCAGCGTCGGCAATTCCCACTGGAGCCCTGTACAAACGGTTCCGCTAGCACCTCTCCACCTCTGATTGGAATATATTGACCTGTTTCCCATTAGGCTTGTATGAGTTCCAATGCTCTTCAACACCAGACGTGAATCGCGAAGGCCATATATTCACAAAGATCTGACAATTGAAATGCAGGAAAAATCATACTGCTGTACATTGTGAGATTAATGAAAGCTGAAGACTCTCCTCATCCGAGTCGCTGATCAGGAATTTTGCCAAAAATCAGATGACCAATCACGGCCCCAAGGGTGGAGATTGATAGCGAGGAGTACACACATTCTTTCGAAAACACGACTTCAGAAAAAAGGTTATTCGTCTGTGCACAAAGGTCGTGTTCACCCATCTGACGTCCATTGGGATGTCCAATGCCAGCATATGAATCAAGTACTTACTGGAACACATTACCACATGAAATCCCGGGCTGTAAGGTTCTCCATAACCAACTTGAAGGGGAAAGTTGAGAAAACAACCTCCCACGGAAGGGTGTTTGCTTTTATATGCTATCATAATAAACTATCCGATCTGTTTATGCAATGGCGTATGTCAATCTGCATCAGTAAAACACAGCCTGTGATGGCTATGATCTGCCTCAAATAGCATAAGCAAACAACTGGACTAAGCCCAGTATTCCAGATCTGCAGAGTGGTTGATCAAGTGAGCAGCAACTACCACCTAGATTTGTACATATGAACGTTCGTTCACATCTTGCGGATGTACGTTGCGAATGGATGGTTTCCAATTTATTACTTGGGCCTTTGCTTCTGTCGAGCCTCTGGTTAAAAGAAAGATACATCTCTTTTCAAGATATATCTTTGCTAGCTATGCGTTCTTTCCAGCTGGATAAGCTCTCACAAATCATTCTAACATATCTTCCAGACCCTGTCATGAGTCTACTTATTCAAACAAGGCAATCGCTGTGTGCATCCTTCATTTCTCTCAGGTATTTCTAATGGACTTTCGACAGAATTGATCAGGCCGACTACGTGATCACTAATGGCATCACTGCCTGTATACTCTCCCCTCACTCTCTTTGCATCAAAAACATACATCACTCACGGCCCTTAACTGCTTTTACACCAATTACTTACACATCTGATTCTTGTTATGTACTCAGTCAGCCCTGTGTTATTAGCTTTTCCCCCTCGCATGCGAAGGGGTACACTGCATTCACGCCTACAGCTTGCTTCCCATTCCTGCATCCCCAGATTGCCTGGCAGATAGACCCGGGCGTACAGAATCGTATCACTCATTCGCGAACTGGTGTTAAAAGAGTGGATCTGAGGGCCTGTCAGAGCCTATGCATACAGGGCCTAAGGCTGAGAGACAACAATCTGATCATGGCACTCGTCCCTGCATACTGTTGTATCGTGCACTGCTGAGTGCTGTGCTGTGGGGTATAGTAGTGTACAGTTCCCTGCCCGAGCTAGACTCCCTATGACGGACTACGCGTAGACGAATCCCTAAGATGCCACCCGAAGAGAATTCGCGCAAGTACATCGTACAGTGTTCTTGGCTCCTATTCTCAAGGGTATTTTATGATTAGAATTGGTTGCATTCTGTGGCTCGGACTAAGCCTGTGTATTTGTTGACTAGCTCGGCGGTTACTTTTCTTGTCGCGCCTTGACACTGTTGACGGAGCGTGAAATATGTGGAACATACTCAGCACTTGGACGTCGTGGCATCCTCCGTTTTATGCCTTGGTGGAGTATTTCAATAATTGGTGGAGCGGTAATCAGTGCTGCCAGACAACCTGGGAATATCGGTGCCACCACCATGATCCACCCGGCGTACCTTGATGTTGATACAACAAGGCATCCCATCACGACCCTCAGCTTTTAATACATGTTGCCCGTGACTGTGATAACGTGATAGCGTTGGTTAGTTTATTCAAGCCGAGACGTACGATAATGATCGGGATTGTATATTTAGCACAAAGAATGGAGGGGATGTAGCAGTAGTAGGTAAGTATATATAAGGCTGTACCAGTAAGTATACACACAACAGCCAATGTTGGCGGGATCCAACGGGAAGGGTCGAAAGCGCACGCTTGGCGGACCCGATCAGACAGGCTGACAGACAGACGGACAGGTATCAAGGTTCGCGCCGTAAAAATTTTCTAGCGCTACAAGAGAAGTCAATATTAATCACGCCAAGGACGACACGTCGCGCATCACGACAAAAACACACCCTCATAGATTGTTCCTCAAGCTCGAGCTCACGACTGCCCTGAGTGAGCTCACAGGGAGTGCAGCACCAGGCTGCAAAGCAGTCGCCGCATCCACCACCTTGAATGCGGTATCTCGTCCTGATCGATGAGCGGGTCCCCATCTGCGTCGTTTGGTTAGTACGGCGAACACCGTCGACGACATTGCGCGATGTTAGAAACGTACCTGCAAAACCCAGCCCCAACCACAACCCGTCAAGAGACAATGGATGCAGCAGTCGCCAGTGCAAGAGGCACCACCGTCAGGGTGAGGGTAGCCCTGCTTCTCGAGATGCTCCACACGGGTCTTGTTCTGACTGTACACGATGCACGGGCAGAACCACGCCAGACAACCTTTAAAATGAGGCCGTCTCCTACATTTGCGCGGCCGGAATACAGATATATGCATTACTTACAGGTTCCACAATCTGCACAGCAGTCGCAAAATCCGTTACTCCACTCGCGTTCGCCTGAGGCATTGAATGGGAGATTTTTGGCATTTCTGTTGCCTCCGACACTCATCTGCGGAATAACTCCAGGTTGTTGGGTGTAGTACTGGCGTCTTAATCAGAACCTTGTCGTCGTGGAGTACAAAAAGACTACTTACAGCCATGGCAGGAGGTCAAGAGGTGAAAGGGGGAGGCTCAAAGATGTCAAGTGGAAGAGGTGGCTGGTATTCGGGGTGTGTATATATAAGGGGGTAGGCAGTGTTTGTTCCTACCAACTCTATATCAACACCAAACATATGGGGTATTTATGACATGAGACTTTATATAGGTTGGTAGAATCGTACCCGATCTAGATCGGTCATTTACAACGCTCAGAGCGGTAAAGTCCGTGTCACAGCCACATGTCTTAGTCCTCTTGGCAGTGTCCAAGGATTGACAGACACGACCCCTTGCATATAATATGCCTATTGGAGTGCATGGCAGTGTATGTTTATGGGAATCACACCTTCTACAGGCCCCGCCAATCAACCGGCCAAATGACCATCATATTATATTATGAAATCAAGTCAGTGACACTAGCGCGGCGCCGGGAACCTTTACTTCTTGGTACCTCTTAGCTTAAGCGCGAACTCGCACGGGCGCGAGCAGGAAGGAGCAGGATCGACCGAAACACTATCCGTACCCACCGCGCTTATGGTTGTCCTGTGGGCATGGACTACATATTACCTACAGAGGGTATGCCATAAGAGGGAAATCCTGTTCAGTCAACATCCGTAAATGTATGCATTCCAGCATCTGGCAATTATACTTGATCATTCGCAAAGATCGTGGCGTTTGCGCTCTAGTCAAATCGTTCTATCCTTTGGTCTAAGATACCCTCCTCAATGGGATAAATAGGACATACCTATCCTGTGAAGTTCCGTACAACATTAAGAGATATACTCTGTTGCTCAAGTACTGAATATCATACTTGTCCTCGAATCAAGCAGGGAGCAAATTGCAAACTCTGCTTCAAGCAGGTACCTCCCTTTATGACATACACTGCGACCTCTACATTTCGAGTATTCAATACCCATAGGGGCAAAAAAGAGCCCACCTACAAGTGCATATGTATAGCCATAAACAACATAGCAGGATGCCAATGGGGAAGATTCGTGTGTCAATATCCACAATATGATCATCGCCATGAGAATATCATTTGTCGGTCTATTGTTGACGTCACTCTGTAAGGCAGAGAAGACACCACATAGACTACATACCCATCAAATGATACTAGGGGCATCGAGGCCGTTTTGACCACTTTGAGGTCTCCTTGCACCCAGACCTGACTATTCAAGTATATTGGCGATTACGAAACGCGAGAGCAGTGAATAGGACGGTGATGCCGCTACGGGGGAGGGAGAGTTCTTGGCAGCACCTGTATGGATGATGGCCCCCATGCCCCCCCAGGTACCACATCTAGATGCACATAGTTGCGGAGCTGATCCTTGAACAAGAACATCTCAAATATTGTCACACGGTGGGGGCATGGGTCTGAGAACTGAATTGCGATTAGGTGAGATATAAGAGGAAATGTGGAGGGAAGACCATTTGGTTTGTTTAGGTGAGTCTTTCACGACAGAAGACAATACTGAGCTGAAGCATTGCCAGTTCCCCCACCGCAACTCGTGGAAAAAAAAAACTGGAAACGGTAGCTGAAATTGAGTAGGAGGGGCAGGGAGGATATTCAAATAATCTGGGTAGCCGATATAGTTCAAGCGGCGGGAGATGCATGATGCACAACGAGAAATTCTGTTTCTGAGAGCATAGTGCCGCTATAAGATGGATATATATTCAATTGCTACATATATCATGTGAGTGGCACGCTGGGGGACACGATGCGAACGCACAATATGGATGCCGAAGTCCAATCGATAACGGACGGGGGCGACCTTTCGTTGTTGAAAGAGAAAAAGCATGCGTCCGAAGATCTGGATTTACGTAGGATCCAGACACGTGCAACCTGAGTCCCAGTGATGAATTGTTTGGAATGGGCGAATCCATTAGATAGAGTGCGAAAGTGTAATCGCCAATTAACTAATCAGTAATAAGGTTGTCAATGTTCAACAAACATATCTATTGATGGATCCAAGTATTAAAAAATCTTGCCCGGGGTCTACTGCAAAGTTGCCGGGCGTCACAACGATATCCGTTTCGTTGGTCCAGCGTTCACACACGACTCTGAGTCCAATTCGAATATTAAAACTACGAGGGAAATGTGGAATGACTAGATTGAAGACGAGATCCGACATGTACGGCCCTACCAAGAGACCACCGTATAACTCCCAGTGTGTGTGATCCCGGGTCAGTAATATCTTCCATTTAGATCGCCAAGAACAGGACGCCCATGCATCTTCGCATTGCTGTAAGCGAGAAAATGGCTCTGGAATGGCGAGTCTTGATTGTTGGAATCTAGAAGACCACACATGCCAGCTTAAGGATGGATTGCAAGTCTGAAGGTGTGTTGACGGCCTCGCGGACTGACGACAAACGCCGGAGCAAACAGCAGTAAGGTAACAAGCTTAGACGTTCGACAGGCGGTCTCCCATTGATTTTTCATGATCCCAGGGCTAGGGGGTAAGGAAACACTCTTGAGAGACACCTAGTGGCAATGCTAGTGATGGTCAAAACCAAGTTGGTGGGGTGCCACCAACTCAATATCATGATATATATGACTGATCTGATTTTCCAGATATAGGGCAAGGACATACATTACAGTATAATGATCATGCTGATAGGGCTTTGCTATCCATCGACGCGACCGGGCGGGGACAGTGCGATAGGACGTCCGAAATCTCCCCGAAATATGTACCTGTATACGGTAACTGTAGGAGCCTCGCCCTTTTGGCACCCCTGCAGATGTGAAGAAATTGTCGGGTTGAGCTCGCTACGTGTAATACGAGGTACGTGGTAGGGCGTGAGACGGTTTCCCAGCAACTCAAACTGTGGCGGGACCCGGGTTACCTAAGCAACCACCGTGAGAAACTCCGTCTCCGGAGACTATTCGGCGTCATAGAACGCATAAAGACTTTCGCCAGCTAATCATCTCTTTACTCTCACAATGAGCGACGGAAAACTAGCCTCTGGTATGTCGCTCTGAACAGGTGAACCTCCCCTCTCATTTGCTTGTGGCAGAGTATCCCGCTTGGAAGAAGCTTCAGGCGATATACGACACTGAGCATGCTACTATAAAACTGAAGGATCTCTTCACGCAAGATCCACAGCGATTTCACAAGTACCATCGTCTTTGGACGTCCCCTGACGATCCGAATGCCTCCATCCTCCTCGACTTTTCTAAAAACCTCATCACAGAGCCCATATTCAATACGCTTTTGCAACTAGCTCAAGAAGCTAATGTCACTGAAGCCAGGGAGAAACTTTTCAGGGGGGAGCATATTAACACCTCTGAAGACCGTGCCGTGCTTCATGTCGCACTGCGCAATTTCAATCCCGAGTGGAATATTAACGAGCCAGGTGTAGACGAGGTCAAACCAGTACTTGACCATATTCGCACATTCTCCGACGCAGTGCGCAGCGGCGCCTGGAAAGGCTACACTGGAAAGCCTATTCAGTCCATTGTCAACATTGGTATCGGAGGATCCGACCTTGGTCCTGTCATGGTGACTGAGGCTCTGCAGCATTACGCCAAGCGCGATCTTGCAGCTCATTTCGTCTCCAACATCGATGGAACACACATTTCTGAGATTGTCCGAAAATGTGATCCAGAGACAACACTCTTTATCGTCGCCAGCAAAACCTTTACTACCCAAGAGACTATCACCAATGCCGAATCCGCCCGTGATTGGTTCCTTGCCACGGCTAAGGACAAGGCACATGTCGCGAAACACTTTGTGGCTCTCAGCACTAATACAAAAGCCGTTACTGCGTTTGGTATTGCCGAGGAGAACATGTTCAAATTCTGGGATTGGGTTGGAGGTCGATACAGTCTGTGGAGCGCCATTGGCTTGTCAATTGCCCTAGTCATCGGATATGACAACTTTGAGCAGTTGTTGAAGGGTGCACATGCTATGGACAAACACTTTAAAACAGCACCATTGAAGGAGAACTTGCCGGTTTTGCTTGCCCTTGTAGGCATTTGGTACAACGATTTCTACGGTTAGTGTTCTCTCGAGCACTGGCTTGATCATTGATTGATCACTCAGGATAGGTGCACAAACGCATGCCCTACTGCCATATGATCAATACTTGCACAAGTTTGCTGACTACTTCCAGCAAGGCGACATGGAGTCAAACGGTAAATTTATCACCAAGCAGGGCAAGCGTGTTGACTATCAAACCGGAGTGGGTAATCGTGGCCTCTCAGCTGTCAAAATCTGACGAGTTTTCTACCTTTTTTTCTTTCTTTTCGTAGCCCATCATCTGGGGTGCGGCAGGCACGAATGGCCAACACTCATTCTATCAGCTCGTCCATCAAGGTACAAAGCTCATCCCGGCTGACTTTCTCGCACCTGCATCATCTCTTAACCCTATTTCCAACTCAAAGCACCACCGCATCCTCTTATCCAACTTCTTCGCTCAACCAGAAGCACTTGCATTCGGCAAGACGGAAGAAGAAGTACGCAAGGTAAGTTTCTGATGTACCTGATGGATTGGAACCCTTAATGAGATCGCTGTAGGAACTCGGTCCAAATGCATCTGAGACCCTTGTCAAGTCAAAAGTCTTTGAGGGAAACCGACCCAGCAACAGCATCATGTTTCCCATTGTAACCCCCCATCTGCTTGGCTCGCTCATTGCCATGTACGAGCATAAAATATTTGTTCAAGGCACAATTTGGGGCATCAACTCTTTCGGTTTGTGATCTCCCACGCGCTACTATGTTACTTTCGTGGTGACTGATCATACTTGGCGCTAGATCAAATGGGTGTAGAGCTTGGAAAGGTAACAGCCCTATCTCAAAATGAAATTTAAAAGCTAGGATTGACGCCTCCTGATGTTCAGGTGCTTGCTAAGAATATTCTCGCGCAATTGAACTCTCCGCAAGACGTGAAAGGACACGACAGCTCTGTGCGTACTTTCTCCTTAGCGTGATAACCAACGTCTGATGGGAAATTCATTTGTAGACGACGGGTTTGATTCATTACTATCAGAAGGTCCGAAAGGAATGAAATGTACTCTACGATTTACGGGATGGGTGACGAGTGTTGTAGAACATATGTAATAGAAGTGCAATGCATGCGCCACGTGTCCATGTTATTATGCGCGCTGTTTACGTGACGTGTTGTTTACGCGTTGTTCTCCTTCGCAGTCACGTGGAGGGATACACGTGGACCGTGTCCACCATGTCTTCCAGCACAGCAAGTAATTACCTGTAAGTTGCAAAAGAGCTCCATATTCAATCATTTAACCCGACGTTTTTCTGTAGTACGCCTTTGCTAAAAACACCATCCAGAAAACGAACACATACCCCAGAGGACGGGTTGCATGAAAGTGAAACGAAACGTCGACGATCTTCTCTTCCTTATGGCTTTGTACTTCGCACTGAGCTCACGCAAGACACCCAGACTTCAACTTTCCAAAGAGACATTGTAAGTACTCTGTTGTTATACATCCCCTGATTTTACTGACGCCTCGTAGTGTGATCGCTTTATTGGCTCCGTGCTTACCGCCGACCCCTTTTATCCAATCCATATGATGAATCCTCGAACCACTCGGCTGGCCCGAGCGTTAGGTTATGTTGATCGCAGACTTCTTTCGTATCACGATAGCCACCCTCACTCACACCGGCCGCTAGATCCTACACTCCATTGCCGAATCCTTCTCTCACAAAGGTTATGGATGCCCAGTAGTACTCCCAAAGGCTCATGCTCGGCTGCGAAACAAGGTCGGAAGAAACCAGATAGGATACTTGATTCCGGACCCATGGACGACTATCCTCCGCATCCCTGTGCGTGGTCCTCCGCAGACATTATAGCAGCAGTTCTTCGTGGCCGGGTATTCACCCATCGTATGGACACAACTACGGTTTCGGATATCTTGCCCTATGGCCATGCTCGATGCGTAGCGTGGACATCAGGCCATGAACTCGCGGTCGGACATGAGTTGGGCTGTGCAGTAATGCTTGATGCCAGAACAACCAAAATTCAAAGGTCCTTATATCCAGTGGCTATCACTCAAAAGCAATACAATGATAGGAAACTATACCCTGTCACCGCCATGAGTTGGAGCAAAGACCGAGGCCTGCTTGCGGTGGGCCAAGACAACGGAGTGATGACGTATTATGATCCAAGGAATGATAAACCAATCCGAACCGATTCTGGCGATTCCGCACGTTCTATTCTTGGCATTCAGTGGAGCCCAGATGGGATGTATCTCGCGAGTGGATTCGAGAGTGGAATTATCAGGTGCACAGATTGGCGGGTTAACAAATCCTTTGAGCTCAAGTCTCCACAAAGAAAAACGGCGCACCGGAATGCAGTGAAGGTACGATACAGCGTTTGGAGCGCCCACGTTGATACTCTATTGACGCGTACGTTTTTCTCAGAGCCTTACTTGGGCCCCTTGGAACCCACATCTCCTGGCAACCGGTGGCAGCGCAGCCGATCACACTGTACGACTCTGGTCAATCTCAAATTTAGATGTAGGATCCCCTGAACCGATACACACGCTCTCGCTGTCATCTAATATTTCCTCTCTCCATTTTTCACCTCATACCACTGAACTTCTCAGTACACATGGTGAAAGTGTTCCAAATCCACCATGCTCCCGCATTCGTAGACGATCCGCGGGCATAGCCAATGCTAATAGATTGTCCCCCGCGCCTATACGCCACGCGCTTCTAGTGCACTCGTATCCGTCATTGCAGCGTGTTTTTTCAATCCCAAACGCACATTCGAAGCCTATTATTGATAGTGTTCTTTCCCCGGATGGTACGCGCATCATGACATTTGGAGAGGACGAAACAATTCGATTTTGGACCATTTGGGGAGCGCGAAAGCCTGAACCAACACTCAAAGCAATGGATCAACAAATGATTAGGTGATGGATTGGATTCTTTTTTTATCAACCGACGCTATCCTTCGACTTGCTTTCGATATGCTTTGCCATGATTTCTTGTTGCGTACGGTCGCGTTGTTTACGATGTTAATGATATGAAGTCCAAGTTTCATCCCTACAACCTGATATTCTCGCGTTCTTTGTATGATATACAATAAACAGATAACGGTTCGATTTATGCACTATAACTTGCTGCAGTGGACTACCTTACAGCTCTTCTAAAGTGCCACCAGGACTTGGACAGCAATGCTATCAAGAAATACATTGTCCATTCGCTACATGGTCCATTCCCTTCCAGCGCATGATACTGACTTCTTTCCTCGCATGATCACCCTTGTTAACAACACAGCTTTCAAGATTGAGCACTCTAAAACCTGCATCAGAGGCCCTTTTGCGCTACTGAGGCAAATTGCGTCAATTCGTAAAATAACGCATGTTTTATTTACCTCGGAAATGGCTTTCCGCGTAGCAGCATACGTGCGTTGTATTTCAGGAAGCAAAAAGATAACTTTAGGTGATGGAGACGAGGGAGGCGATGTTGGTGGCGATGATTCGGAGGGCCTAGTCATCGAGTCCAAGGTCGGTACTAGCGTCGATTGCTCCGAGTTCTCTTTGGCGGGTTGGATAACATCTACGACTCGACTATCCTCTCGAGGGGACCCGGTACTCTGGGTGATACTCAATCTTTTCACGTCTCCGCGTCCGACTCTTCGCAACTTCAAGATAGTAGGACTTGGATCCCCGTTCCCCATAGGTGGCGGTTTATATAACGTTAACCTTGTCTTCACAGGTGTGTTATTGACCTTGTTCGTTGAAGGCAGGGCAATGGGTAGCATAAATTTACGTGTCTTTGTGATTCCTGACGCAGAAGGCTTTTGTCTCTTGCGAGAGGGAAATGTCGACCACTCCTCGTCCGGGTCTTTGACTGAAGCATATGCTGCAACAGTTCGCTTCTGCTTCGAAGGCACAAGATGTCGAGAGATCGACTGGATAGTTCGGGTCTCGGGAGCCTCCGGAGAAGAGGGTAGGGAGGGTGTGACTGGTGAATTGGTGGGAGGAAACGTGCGAGTTGCAAGGGTATGCTGAATCTGAGAGTGATATGCACCAGATGTTGTTGCCACAACAGGAGTCTGATATGCAGGTCCTCCCGATGTATTAGGTGTGGTACAGTGTCCAGAGCCATCGTCTGGGCTCGACTGGTTCAGTGCGGTAACAGGGAGGTGAATAGAGTTATTATCAGGAGAAAAATGAGAGTCCGGACACTTGGCAAGTGAAATCATGCGATATTCGTCGAAACTAGAGGTAGCAGTGTGGTGTTGGAGCCGTGACGGATGTTTTGTTACTGAGAGTGGTGTTGCAACAGGTGTTTGCGGATGACCAACTGGAACAGAACGAATTGGCGCAGTGAGCACGTTTCTGGATGGAATACAGAAAGGAAGCAGTGGAGATGGTGTTCGAAGTTGAGAGCGACTTGCAGAAATATTAGCTGAAATATGTAAGATAAGTGAGATACACGCATATACTCTGGTTTCCTGAGTGACGGAGGTGGATGAGTCTCACGTAAATTGCCGTCGGGCGTCGGTTGACCAAGACGAGCCTCGAGCAGTTTGGCATCCAGATCAGGAGCTTGACACTTGTCGTCAGCTTGGTCTATAGGAAATGAGAACGGTGGTGCAACAATTTTGGAGAGTGGGACACCAGACTTGATAGTAGATACGGGGCGACTCAAAGGACAAGTATCCGGTTTGAGAGATCGGTCTGAGCGGCTTGCAGAGATCAGGCGAGCGTTAAGAACATTCCAGCTGTTTTGTTTGGGGTCAAGGGGCTCAACGGCACCCATTTTTGAGCACACCATCTTCATTTCGACGGTACGAGGAGACATTGAAGCGTCAGGAGGAACACCCGCCTCGACACGACTTAGACCAAACGTATCTGCTTGAGATTTAGGTCTGCTTCTGGACGCCGGAGGGACCATAGACATAGCTAAATGGCGTTTTACAGGCACAGCAGGAGCAGAAGTGATATGAGAGCCTTGCGCTTGGGAATGAGGTAGCTGTGATAGTTGTGTTTCGGACTTGCCCGCCCTTTCATGGTTTACTTTAGAAGGTTTGAACGTCCGAATAAATTTCCTGGATGTAACAGAGGCTTTTGATGACGGGTCGCGTTGCGTATTCTGCGTTGAAAATGCTTGAGCAATTGTTATCTGTTCGGGTTTTTGTTCTTTCTTTGACTGTGATACGTCCGTCCGTATTTTCTTCTCAGAATGGACAGGAGGAGGGCGGCATGCGGCATTTAGCTTAGCGATTGCCCAAGGGTTAGGCTTGTAATGCGCTGTATCTTCTCGAGAGGAAAGATCCATAGTCTTGAGCAAGTCAGAATCAGAGCTCCTCTTCATGTTAGCAGCATCTTCGTCAGAGTCAGAGTCCCGGGCACAATCCCTGAGATTGAAAACCCAGTCTGCATTTGATAGTAGTCCCGGCATAATAGTTAGTAGCAATCCACCAGGACCGTCGGACTCGGAGGTTGAATTTCTGTTTGAAGCCGTTCCAGTTTTTGATGACCACACGAGTTCGCTTCCAAGAGAGGCCATGCTTCAATGGCCAGCACCTCATAGATCCTCTCGAGTCCCGGGACGGTACGACATGGAAGCCAGTAATCTCGTGTCCTGCTCAATTTCCTCTCGAACTCGTGAGCTGCGAGATTATGAATATCCTTTGAGAGGGCTTACTGGTGCTCCATAGTTCGAGACTGCGCTCATGACGTTAATCGATCATCCTGAATATAACTCATCATTAATCCTGCGGTCTGAGGTCATTTCTGATTACAATGTAATACATGAATCACTCAACACCTCGCCATGGATTCCCTCCATAAAAGGGTACACCGCTTCGCGCAACATCCATCGTCTTTTGTTACCCCGCCGTCCTGGCCGAGATGGATCCCTTCAGCAAGACTGTACATTTTACCTTTCTCATGATGCAACTGCTTCTCAACCATCCGTCCTTATTTTAACACCTCGTGTCACGGAACCAGGAGCATTGCCCTATTATCACCCCGCTGTTGCACATCTTGCATTTCGCTATGCGGCTGCATGCAATAGTGGCGCTTCTAAGACCAGTCACCTTCTCATTGAGATAGTTCCTTTAAATACCACCCACATTGATCTCTCATCACGGACATATCGCACATGCCTTGCTCTACTGGAAACATTGGATCGGTATGGATGGGGTGCTGCGACTAACTATCAGAAACGTGTCTTTCATGATGTTCTTGTACCCAGAAACAAATACCAGGACCTCTATCTTGTTCTCAAAGAACGACATAAATCGCTCGCTGACTCCTGGTATGAATCTACCGACCCTTCAAAACACGTCTTCGAGGTCATGGTATTTAAAATAACTTTGGCTCACACTTCGACTCATATGTGTCTGTAGGACGTTGGTATCGCTACGTTTCTCATGCTGTTATGGAAGAATACCTATGGTGGCCAGGAGAACTTTGACTCTAGATGTCACGATACCCGAGAAGATGCAACACGGCGACCATGGGACGATTGGCCACGTCCTCCTGGTGGTTTTGTTGATATTGGGTGGGTCGTTATATAAATTAGAATGCGACCTCACTGAAACCTATGCATCAAAGTTGTGGTAACGGTTTCCTCACCCATATCTTACTCTCCGAAGGCTACACTGGTGAAGCCTTCGATCTGCGTGCCCGTGCATCTTGGTCCCATTACCCCCAGGGAACTCAGCGTCATTTACATGTCCAACCTTTCAGCCCCTTTGAGTCACACCCACAACTCCGTCCCTCAACATTTCTTATCGGTAATCACGCCGACGAGCTCACACCATGGATCCCAGTGATGTCGGCGCTACTTCCTGCATCAGGTTATTTATCTATTCCGTGTTGCCCTTGGGATTTTGATGCTCGCTTCGAACGTGGTAGAACCGGTGCGTTTCAAGTACCCCAGTTTGAACCCAAGACCGAGGAACATGAGGCTTTCGTTGATGGTTTGAGATTGGGTGCAGAAGGTCAAACGGGTACTTCTTATTCGACGTACAGGATCTGGCTAGCTTACCTATCACAAGCTTGCGGATGGAGGGCTGAGTGTGAAACGTTGAGAATACCTAGTACGAGAAATTGGGCCATCATAGGTGGGTGATGCCTTTTTAAATATTTTATGGAATCTGATGGCATCTTGATAGGGAGGGTGCGATTAGATCAAGAAGCCGGCCGTGAGGTAGCTCAGAGCATTATTTCTAGAGTCCGAGAAAGAGGCATCTTCAGAGCTAGAACTCCCGAAGGCAGGGCGCGTATGTGGACTTCATAGAGCCTCATAAACGACCTTTACTTCTGTACTGTGTTTTTGGAGCATATATCTTATAGGTTGCATGTTACGCGCCTCGAAATCACAACTCCATGAAAACGCGAAATGTCACACTGTCACGACGTATGTATGATCGAGTTCGCTCGTTCTTGACCATTGGCGACACTTCCTCTCGACTTCTTCCTATAGACGACAGCGCATGCGATACATCTACGAAATGATTCAGCCTGGATTGTTTGTGAGTTCGAAAGCAGTGATTTACGTGGCAATTCTGAGTCGGTCGACAGTTGAACACTAGTTTTGCTCCGCCCCTCGAGTTGCTCAAGACCCGAGCGGCCCAAGGGGTTGAAGCCCAAGAAATCAACGGGTGCTTCGCATTCAACACCGTCCTGCACAATAGAGTAAGTACTTAGTATGAGTCCTCAATGCCAATTTGATTTTCTGAACGACATTCCTCTAAGACTCCTAATGTCGACATTACCACAAAAAATGCTGCACAGAAAGTCCAAGCTTCCATACGGCTTGGAGAGAAGGCTGAGGATAGCGCACGCGTCAAGCTAAGTATAGAGGCACAACTCCGCATGCAACAACGCGTGAACGAACGACAGTGTGATGCTGTCCAAAAGGTAGTGATAGACCTACAGAATCAACTTGATGCCCTTCGATCGTTTAAGGACTACCACACTGAAGCTGAGAGGAAATCGACGTTGGAAACTAGTAAACTTGCTCTGAGACTGCAGGAATGTGAAGCTCAGCTCGTGGTCATGCACATCCAGCGCGAGAACGCAATGAAGAATATGGAGTTCTTGCAAGATCTCATTGGAGCCGAAAGGACAGGCAATCGACAGGCTATCCTCGTCATCTCTGAGTTGAAACGAGAGAAGGAAACTCTGAAACGGAGAATCGAGGACTTGGAGTGTGTAATAAGAGCCAAGAATCCACGAAGTCAATTTTCCGATGCTGTCAATAAGGTATGCATTCATCTGAAATCCACCGAGTCTATCTGTGAATGGCAAGGTTTTGCATGTGGTTCGGAGGAAAAGACGACTTGCAGAGGCAGTACGTGTTCACCGCCCGAATACTTTCTAGAAACTAGATTCACCACCCTTCAGAGAACATTTACGGCCGCCGTCTCAGGATTTAAGAGCAGAATTAGGCAGGCGGAGGTGCGGGCTCTAGTGAGTGCTTCTGCACACAGCTGAGAAATTTATCATGAATGTGTCCACCAGGTCTGGAAGGCAGCTGTCTATGCACAGGTCCCCCTGCTCAAGCAAAAGTCGGAAGACGCTATCGAAGCAGAGTACTCGCAATTTGACAAGTCAATCGCCAAACCGGTATGCTACCTTTGTTCCTGTTTCAACTGATTGCCCCCTCTGCACCATTGTTCCGATAATCAGAATGAATTTCAGGAAATACTTCATGGTCCAAATACTCGAACACGCACAGCGACCGCCAGTGGTGATCTGGAATCATATGTAATGATCCTCAATGCTTCCCGTGATGATACCCTCACGCGTTAAACAGCAGCCAATCCGCCTCAACACTTCACAGGTAACTCGTCCATGACATCGACACTCTTCTCACACGTATAACGAATCGTAGCTTTCAATCTGTCTTGGCTCTCCGGTCAACGGTTCCACCTCAGTAACACCAGCCATTGGGAGTGAATCACAAGAAACGGTGCGTTGATCTGTAGCCACCAGGTTCTTGCTGATAATTAGAAGCCGCAGAGGCTATTAGATATTGCCCTGTACGTTGATCGTGTTGAAAAGGTAAACCTACTTTTAATTTATCTGGTAAAATTAGAGGTGGTAGCTTGTAAAGCAATTTACAGTCCCCGGCGTGAACTGGAGATGTGTGCCTCAAGTTGTGGCGTGCAGGATTTTTCCTCTCTAGAGCGGGTTCGATTGACATTCTTGCTGTTGTAGGATGGCGAAACTCCACTTTTCTTCCAAGCACAAACAAAGTATGCGCTCGACCATATCAGAGGTCGAGTAAAGGTGGCACTTCGTTCGTCAAGGATGTCCTGTGTAACGAGACTCAGCCCTACTCGAGCTACACCATCGGTACTCACATCTCCTCATGATGGGTGCAGCCCATGGGAAGTGCGCAACAGTTAACGTTCATTGTTCAGACATGCAGTGAAGACCCTCCGGACAAAGCTTTTGGTTATCTCTCCAGCCCACCACCCTATGCTGCCCCTCGAGAATCTGGACGCGAGACAAATAATGAAAACCCTCCACCAATATTGGCTCGAAACGGTCTCACGCGAGGGTCTCGCCCGTTTCATATCAACGCTACAAATAAAGGAAATCAAACACCTCTTCAGCGGCCTCAAAGCGCATGTCTCCCTTATGTCGTACAATCCAATGCCGTCGCGATTCGCCAAGGAGAGCAGAGACAAGTGGATAGCCTTCGCTATGAGCAACCCAGTCGCGTGCCTTCCCGCCATTGTCCCTCTCGCGCTTCAGTTTTCAATGTTCCAAGTGATGCTTTGTCTCGCAACGTCCCTACAAGCGCGTTCACACATTCGCGTGGGGCCCGGGAAGCCTACCGCATCCCTCCAGCACCACATGTTGGTGTCTCAGCGCGTCATGGACCTTCCTCCTTTCAGCGAGCAAGTAGTCCAAAGCTTCGTCCTGCGTCAATCGCTGACTATTACCCCAAACTTTGGCGCTCGTAGTTTCTGCACATCGAGGTCACCATGATGAGGTGAGGTCGTGAGTGGATATGATTGATGATTGCATTTGCATCTGAACTATGGTTTCACTGTCTTTCACGTCAGCATTAAGTATTCGGTATGCATTTGATATCCATTAGCCAGGTGCTTTGGATATTCGTTTTATAAAATGAACCTGATGTTTGATAAACTACCTGCCAGAGTCCAGCTGCTTGGGAACACCAGACCCCCACAGACCTGTATGGCGTATTTTTTGGCCCATACATGCATTGATTTAGAACCAGAAAGCCTGCTTGACTTGACTGGCGGTTTTTTGGCCCATACATGCATTGATTTAGAACCAGAAAGTCTGCTTGACTTGACTGGCGGGAGAATTGCGATACTGGCCTGGTGTCACGCGTCACGTCACACTAACTTTCTCAACCTCGTCTCTGCAGTCTGAACCATGTCTTAGTGCGTTATACAACCTATTCCCAATCCTTTTTGACACTAACAAAACAACATCCTTTCGCGTTTTCACTCCTTACGATCTCAACTCGAAACTATTGTCAACAACTGTGGTTCCAATACTGTCACTGTTGCGACGAACCTACATCCGACATGTGACTTAATTCCACAGCGTAATCGCAGGACGTGCGATAAAATCGGAATATTTAGCTATCGGAACCTTGCTTACCACAGCTGGTATCGCTGCTATTTCCTTGTCGGGAGGTAGTAAGAAGGAATCTACGCCCACTGGTGGTGCGGCAACTGTCAGCGCGTCGAAGGAGCAAGATAAGTTTGGCACGAGGTGTGTTACTCTATCTTTACCTTTCCTTCCGCTACGGATAGAGGGAGAAATGCTGTGGCTCGATAAACCTGGTTATTATCGGCCTATCCTCTTGAGTCTTTTTGATTTTCAAGCAGACCTATTACTGATATCTGCTTTGACTTAAAGTGAGGAGGAAGAATTGTAAGTGCTCCGATTATCCAGAAAGGTTATTTATCACGGTTGTTCTTCTTTAGCATCCGCAACTTCGTTGAGGAGGCCGAGAAGGCAGACAAGCACTAGAAGTAGCGCTGGGGAAAGGATAGATGATGACCCTGCTGTCGTAGGATTGTTCTACCTGGACATGAAAAGAATAGAAGATATCCTGGCTGTGGCTTGTGAACACAATTGCGTCTTTTCCCAAGGAGTGATACCATTGCCTGGATGTTAGAATTGGCATGGGGTAACCACATGGTGGCCGTTTTACACGAGTATTTATGGAGCATCATAGTGTTACTGCTGTAGTCAAGGCGCTTAAGTTCCGTTGTCATGTTCAAGTTCATCTAATATTGGTACCTGCTTTTGTCTTACTAGTATTGCTGCATTCTCTACAGCATAACCCTACTGATAACTACTATGTCGACGGCAAGCACCTCCCGACCATTGCCCCGCCCACTTCACCTGGTTTCCAACACTACTGGCATGTCTGGGTCGTCGACATCACCCCCTGCAAATGACCATGGACCTTTATCTGCCCCATTAAGTCGGAACAGGAACGGAGTGAATGATTTCGATGCGGCGAAGTCGAAACTCAATCCACGGCGACAGAGCAGTATATCTTATAACACTGGTCTATCAAAGGCACGGTCGCCAGGGTCAGAACTTGGACGGAGAAACTCGCTGGGCTCAAAGGTTGTATTGGGAGGTGAGACGACCCATGGCGATGAGAACGGAGCTCCAAAAGCACCACCTCTGCATGAGGTTAAGGAGACTGAGCCAGTCACACTCGCCGAAAAGTGTGGTTTTCACCCTGATATATTATTTGGTATTCATTGACAAATATGATTGCTAGGCATGCCGATCTTCTGCGGTTTATTGCTCAAAAGGAGTCGAAATGCCTTGAGCTCCGTACACAACTTATGCAGCATGAAGCAGATTTGCTCCTTCTCAAGCGCAAGTGGGAACGTATCGTCAGCAAGGGCTTACCGTTGTCCGCCCGAACAGAGATCCAGACAACTGTAGGTAGCGACATGTTGGATGGCCTTCGGGAGGGCGTCCAGAGTGGGCTTGGCAAAGTATTTGCAGTGTTGGAACCAAGTAAGGCAGGACCATCTCCAGCGTCACAACCGCAGCTACAACCGTCGACTCCACAATTGAATCCTAAGCGATACTCTCAGCAATTCAGGAAGGATTCCTTCACCTCATCAGGCAAGAGAGCCAGCGTCAGTACAACATCGTCGGGTTCGACACGCGATCGCTCCTCTCTTTCAGAGTCGCGGTCGAGCTCTAGTTCCCTATTCGAAGGGCTTTCATCACCTGAAAGTCATTGCCATGCTTCATCTGGGGAGGGAAGGTACACCACTTGTCCTAGCCTAGAGAACGATGGTGCGTTTCCCGCCTTGTGGGGGTCCCGCACAACTTCTCGAAATCCGTCGCCCAATGCTAAATTGCCAGCGGATATGGATATCGAAATTTCGACTCCTAGGGATGACCAATTAACGAAGAATCGAACACCTGGACCACTTTCGATAAACTTATCACACTTCCCGCCCCCAATCCCGGCATCGATGACGTCGGAGAGTTTGACGCCACTCAGTAAACAGATGGCAAACTGGGTACCCCCAGGGTTGAACAAGAAATGGGAGGAGTTCAAAGGCAGCGAAACGTGGGTCCTCCCTGATTTGACGGGTCTTTGCTTAGGTCCCATTTTTATAGGCTGTCCAAGCAATCCAAACGTGCATCAATTCTCTTGAATGACATGTTAGCTGTACTTGCTCCACCAGTCTCTTCTCCCAGTATAACTCACAGAAGAAATGACAAGCAACCACAGTCACTCTCACAACATACTCGGCATTCAACTTTCTCCGATTCCACAAAATCTGATGCTGGATCGATCAGGTTATCGCCGCCGTCCTCACCATCGCTCTTAGATGAGAAGAACGAGTGTGGCATGGGCAAGGTTTTGCAGCCACAGGTAAAGGTACCAAGCGTACCTAAAGACACGGATCAAATTAAGGATGAGGATAAAGATGAAGAGGAGTGGAACTGGTGACCGGTGAAGGGTGGAAGGGTAGGGGGCTGTTTAGGCACATTTATTCAGGCTGGCATTGCATAGAGCATGATCATCACGACCACATCATTATCATGGGCTCAAAATACCGTTTGCATTTCAGGAGGACAGATGCGAAATTTGTATAATGGAAACATCAAGTCATGATGCACGAGGCATTGAGGAGATAGGGCTTGGCGCCTACGTGACGCGGTGAGAGGATGAGATCAGGCAATTTCACGTCTGCAATACACCCTATTACAGTCGACTTGCGCATAATATACCTGATCAAAGGACCATTTGCCAGCTCATGGCTACATTACATAATGACCTTCGCTTTTAACGCTGTCTCAATTCCTCTAAACTTGCGGAGTTTATTACTATTCCCCTTGCAAAATTTCGTCAGAATGGGCATGTGTTGCCAGCAGCCGAGACACTGTTGGCAACTTGTTGAGCCACAGGGTATATACGCGTTGGTACGCGGTGACGGTACGCGTCGTATAATGCACTGATCTGAGCCCGCGGTTCCTGGCGTTGTCAAGCAAGTGTCTAAATATTTCTAACGCGACTTTGGGCAGGATCAGTCACCATGTCACACCTTTCAGGATGCAGGGGTGCAAAGTGCTCAGAAGTGCTCAGATTTCTACCCTGCCTAAGGCTATCTTATCCCGCCGGCGTCGTCGACGAGCCCGGCGTGACTTCGGAACGAGAGTCTGGCCCGCAATGATGCTATAAGTCGACAACCCATGCAAAAATCCCAAGCATGGACAATAGTGACGATCCCCTCACTCGTGCACTCCGGCCACCAGCAAACGAGACACCCCAGCAGCGCGCACGACGCATTAGGGAGGAGCAGAAGGCGCTCAGAATCAGTGAAGAGATCGACAGAGAATTGCATCGGGAACGAGCCGAAAGGAAGAGACACCGCCCTAGGATCAAAATTCTTCTTCTTGGTATGTATATGTACTAATGACATGACAGCCAGAGTACTGAAACGTGGGTTCAAGGTGCTTCTGGATCTGGAAAGTCGACAACACTGAAAAATTTTCAGCTGGCTTTCACGCCCAAAGCCTTGCGGGACGAAGCCACCAAATACACGACGCTCATTTACCTGAACGTTGTTACGACAGTCCATCTTCTCTGTGACGTGTTGGACGAGGAAGATGATGTCCCGGAGCTCGCTGAGTTGCGCGAGCTCTGTGCGCGACTGCATCCCGTCGTTGACCTCGAGAAGTCACTTGCCAATTGGTTTAATGACAACAATTCTCAGCCTCCTTCTCCACACTCGTCTGCTGACCGTAGTCGCAAGGTGTATGAAGTGACCGTGAACGCAGGCGCTTTGTGGAAATTGACGCGGTCATCACTGCGCAAGATGGGGTCCTACGAAAATATATCAAGAGTCCGGGGTAGAGAGCGTGCAAGGCTGGTACTAGAGGAGCATAGGGAGGACATCGAAGCCATGGCACAGCATCCAGCGATGCAAGAGTTGTTGGCCGCACGAAGTCAACGGCTAGAACATATGCCAGGATTGTAAGTTGAAACCATTGAACAAAAAGCTGCGGTATCTGATAGCAATTCATAGTTTCTTAAAAGACTTGTGTCGAATAACTGCTCCTAATTACACTCCAACGGACGGTGTGCCAGGTTCATCATTTCTAGGTATGATGACTGATGCGCAGCTGTAGGTGACATATTGCGAACTCGTTTGCGTACTCTCGGTGCATCGGAGACGCAGTTCAAGATGGAATCTGGTTAGTCTTGAGACTTCTACTCCATTACTGGGAATTTCTGACCACATACACCATGTGTTCAGGACCGGAGCAAGGCCAGACCTGGGTCGTCATAGACGTAGGTGGAAGTCGACATCAGGTGGGTTATGAATGGACTCCTCACATGATTTGAACGACCTTTAATATTTGTGGCGCTTCCCAGCGTGCAGCATGGGTGCCATACTTTGACGACGGTCGGTGTCATATTCCTGCCGACCATCTACAGTGTTGATAATATCGCACAGTGAACGCCATCATTTTCATGGCTCCTATTGGCGAATTTGATCAGTTTCTGACGGAAGATCGGTCGGTCAACTGTCTGGTCCGTGTTTGTTTATTCCCATCGCTAGCAACGACTTACTTCTTTTACGGGCCATGTGTCTAACAGAAGGATTCTTTGGACCTCTGGGAATCTATCGTTTCCAACAGGTTATTGGAAAAATCGGAGCTCATTCTCTTTCTTAATAAATATGATATACTTGCCGAGAAACTTGACTCTGGTGTCCAATTCTCGAAATATGTGACATCGTACAAAGACGAGAACAACGCTCAAGGCGTCGGGCACTGTGAGTTATATTGTCGTTATGTATAGTTCGACAACAGGACTGACTTCATGAACCTGATCCCAACAAACAGATCTACAAAAGAAATTTACAGCGCTACATAAGCTGCGTACTTCCAACTCCCGACGTATCATGCATTGCTATTTCACTTCTGTGACTGTGAGTACTATTCCCCCAATTGGTTATGTGTATTCTTGATACATGGTCCTATAAAACAGGAAAAAACGACAACTGTGGCGCTTATTACCTCACGTATGTTGGTTCCTTGGCTCTAAGTCTCATGGTGCACGCGCGCTGATGTTTTTTTATTCGGTTTGATAGTCCGCATATCCACAATCCGAAGTAATCTCAGTCAAACGATGATTTTGTGAAAAAAAAAGATAATTTCCAAAAATGTTGCCATTCAGAGAATGGGCATTTTCGACCAATAACTTATACTTGATGCAAACCCTATTCTTGTTGTTAATCTTTGATTACCAATGTGCTGTCTGGAATATGTGGCTCTATTGCGAATCTTGAACAGGTGCTGTATAAGGACCTGCACTGCAACGGTGTTACTGACAAGGTATCGCTTTGCTCACCGGAAACCGGATCCCACAGGGGGAAAGTTAATATATGGGGTAGAAATAGCATGGTCCTGGGCGGAACCTGATCATACAGAATGCTACAAAACTATGCTCTTGGCGTTCCAGCGCTCGGTGTGACTTAAACGCATAACTTCCGGTCCTCGATGATAACTACAACTATGACAGGAACGGGGATATCTCCAGCGCTGATAAGGACAAGAAACAAGAAACAAGAAACAAGAAGGAGGGGATATGACCAAGCCTATTTGATGGCACAAAAAGTGAGTTGATATTTCCCACAGCACTTCCATCGATTACAGTAATGACGTGAAATCGGGAGAATGAAGAAAATAAGTCATCACGGTCTACAAATGATGCGAAAAATATTCACCACTCGAAACCATGGTATCTGGAAACGTGTGGCCCGGCTCGAAATGTTAGACCGGGGTGGATTCGTAAGGACAGCCACATCGTCGAGGACCGCAAGGAAAGCTCAGCGCTCCGGGTCAACGAGCGTCAAGGTCCTTTTGTTGCAGTGTTCCTGCCCGTTGCCAATCCTCTTCTTGTCTGCCCTCTGAATCAGCAATATGAGCGCTTGAACTTACGGAGGTGTGAGTACCATGCAGCGACACCCCTTGCAGTAACTACTAGCTCCTGAAGTTTGATTACACTCAGACTTACTTCTCTAAACACAAAGAGTCTTTGTGTGATTCAAGGCCCAGCAAAGTTATCAGCAGGACGTTAAATTCCTCGAAAGCTACTCAGAGTCAAATGACAACCCAGCTGTAGTGTTCACTTTTTTTCTGCCACATTCGTCAGTCTGGCCTCCCGTGTGGGCCTAAAATTTCAACGGGACGGCCTCCTGCATGTACCCGGGGGCAATTGGTGAGTGATTCGATTAATTTTCCTGAACATCCCTTACTGTATCATTTCCCCCTCTTTCCCCAACTACAGCCTCCTAATCGGCACCTTAACACCTCCCTATAGTAGCGCTGAATCAACAGAAACCAAACACTTGGGTCTGAAGGCCATGATGAGCGCTTGCGGCGACGGTCACTATTGTCGACGAGAGAATGCCGGTACTGCTATCTGAGAATTACCTGCTTTCCCCTGCTTTCCCTCATTCTCCTGCTTCCCCTCCTCTCCGTTGCAAGGCGGACCGGCTTTGACTCGTGATAAGGCCAGCTGATAATTTTCACCTCGTTTACATTCCATAACTTCCCCCGCACGTGGCGTTGAATATGATCCCTATCGGTATTTGCATGCACAATTTTCACGCTGCATACACGTGGAGACAAACGAACTTGAAGCTTGAAGGGGTAACTTGGCGCCGACCTGAACTGGTTGAAATATATTTATGACAATGGGTTAGCTATCTGTTTAGCCTCTGATAAGTGATGTCACTGATTAGCAGACATTTGTCAGGAAAAAAAAACGCTCTTAAATGCAATCTTATTGAGAAAACTGATGTGAGTGAGTTGCCCTCAACACCACTGGACGATTCGTTTGGTTACGAGTCCGGGACATGCGACGGGCCACCAGCGCCTCGGCCATAAACGCATCAGCGATGTAACCGTCACTCAGGAGAACATTGTTTTTGTTATACAGATCCTACTAAGGACAATATCACCGAGATATGCGAAGATTCGCAGAAGAAATATCTGCGTGACGTCGGGTATGGCAGGTCTCTTCTTGATATTTGAAATACTCTCGGTATCATGGATTATGTTGGAGAAAAATGGTGATCCCATTGTCTCCAGTGTCCCAAGTCATCTCGCGCCAAAAACAAGTGATTGTGGCAGGGACATAGACGATCAAGATAAAATCGTATAAAACTGTATTGGAGATCTTCCCATCATGTCCCCGAACAATTTTAGTTCCTGGATCATTAAAAGCATGCAATCATGGTGGTCTCCTTTCACGTGAGCGGCTTGCTCGACAACAGAGGCGTCCCTGACGACGCAAATGTCTTGCAGATCCCGGATTCAAGGCATGCACTGCTTTCGCCGGTAGAGACACGGGCGCCTACTGTATAGGTCCTGTTGTATACCCACCGGACAACCGTTTGGTAACCCTGCCAGTCTTTCCCCCCTCAATTTCTTATGATAATGTACCACAAAAGTGTATGTGATGCAATCCTTCCCCACCCTGCCTCGGGGGTAGCCGAGCTTTTTCGTAGCTTAAGAGACGATAGGTAGATATCCCGATACAGGCTGTGGGAGATAAATAGATCAAGGACGGGATGACCAAACGAGTGGCTGAAACCCATACGTCAACGGCGAGAAGGCAGGAGAAGGATATCCCCCGAGGGGAGGATATACCGGCCTTTTAGTAAATGGGAGTCGGTTGCCCTGAATTATTTCACTCAAGGGAGTTAGAAACGTGGAGGAGACGAGACACTGGGTTTGCCTTTTCTTCTTCTTCTTTTTCTTCTGCCTTGAGGGGGGAGGGGGCAGAACACTCCCTGGTACTGGGTTAATGGCATAGGTGGCATTCCCAGGCTTTACTGTGGAAGACGGTAATGATGCGACATACATACTGCTGGCCAGTGGAACCCGCACCGAGCCTGCGTTTTAGGCAAAATTCAGGATGTCGATGAGTTTTGTGGTTCAGTCCTGCGTGATCCTCGTGCATTGAGCTATTCGTTTTGTCCACAGATATTATGTAATACATGTTAAAATCCATGAGTTAGAACAATATGGTGAGTATGAGGGGACTAGCGTATGGGCCGGTGGGGCCTTTGGGAGCTGCCGCCACTGATCTTGAGTTAATTGTGCACCTCTTCAGGTCAAACCTGGGCTTGCCTTAAGTGGTAGCAGTACGTTCGGTGCTATTTCAATATTCCGAGCCTGTAAGAAGTGTGAGGGCGATGAAAGCCTAGCACGGGTTGACGGTATGAAGTAAAAGAGTGAATATTATGTAATGACTACGGTAACTAGAGAATGCTACACTTCTAACAGAGCCCACTGCCATTCGCTGAGCTACTGGATCCAGGCCTGGGAAGCCAGATCTAAGCATAAAGCATAAACTAAAGTGGCACATTGTTATGCCGCGTGACGACTCTGGGAAATTTTCAGTCAGATTGCATTCAACGTGATGCTGCCTGTCTTTAGTCGACATGTGCACGTATATGTGCGAGATGGTCTCGTAATGTTTGTTTGTCGGCCGGCGCTAGACTTCGCCTTTACGTTACTTCTTCAATACTTGTGACTCCCTCGGTAAGCTCGGCGGCGGCCCCCCTATACTTTCCTATAGGCTATAGCTTTGTATTGTAACTGCGCACCTCCCTATAAGTCACCCCCTAAGCTCAACGCTGCCCGACGTAATACGCAACTCTCTCAGCCTGCTAGGTAGCCCAAAGGTTGACGTTCAAATGGAGTAACCTCACCGAGGCCGCCTTTTTTGCCAGCCTGCATGGCAAAGCATAAGTACTTAAGCGCCTGTGCCCCCTTTGAACAGACTTGAACGGAAGGCTACGCCATGGCTAAGCATCTGGATGAATCGCGATTTGTGGAGGTGTCGAGTCCGTTTTGCCGGCAGGGTCGCCCGTGCATAATGATGCCATGATGTCCTGATGAGATCGTGATATCTCGATAACCTTACAACCTTCTAGCTCGGGAACGCACACTCGGATCGGCTCCCCTCCCATGAACCCCAACCCTGCAATCTGGAACCGATAGGCAGTGCATGCACTGGCCCGAGGGCGCTGCAAATTATATAGCATGTAAGAGCCAACTTATCCATCCTGGCACTGTGGGTTCACACGCACGGACGCACAGATGCACAGACGCACAGACATACAATAATATGCAACGCACGATCGGGATCAGTGAAAGCGCTGTCATATCTGCGAATGTCAAATACCTCCCGCATTGAGTGCCTACCCTCGGCACAGCTCCTCCCCACGCTCTTCTCCGGGCCATCGGTGTATCGATGAATTCATGCGAACCTGAAAGGGCTGCGAAATTAAGGAACGCGAAGAAAGACCCGGTACTGTGTCCCAACCCCACCAACCCACGAGGTTATGATCACCGGACCCGTTGAATGTCGAGCACCGACCGTTTTGACCGTTGAACGCTGAACACTTGCCATTGCAGCGGCAAAACTCAGCATCGAAAGACGTCGCGCAACACCAAGTACGAGAACAAAAGCACCGCACAACCGCGCATAGGGACATGTAGCTCAATGCGACTAGTCGATATGGGCGCAAGGACCCTGAAAACGATCGGGATGGGACAAGCACATAAAGTCAGTCCCAAGGGCGTTCTGCTTGCTTCTTGAACATTTGTTCCACCCATCCCCTCCCACGTTTTAAGTCCACTTTATTCAGCCGGTGATACGACCCATCAACCTCAGGCTCCCATCATTTTTCCTTTCTGCGCCGTGCCGAACAGAAGCGTGAGGGCAGGCAAGCCAGGCTGTGGGCGGACTCGCAATACGTGCATACCCGTATGTGTGTGTTTGTAAGCACCAAGTTGCCTGGGCCATCATTAAGCATTTCACAGAGAGTTTTGGATTTTTGAATGACGTACAGGCGCTGGTGCAAATGTACACGACGTTGCGTCGGTGTGTCCAAACGTTTCCACCGTTCTGAAACGATCAAAATGTGGCATACCAGGTCCGTGCGTTCGAGTAGATGTTGATTCCGTTAATCCCTTCTCGCCCCTTCCCCCCCCTCGATACCTGGCAACGGGTGTCCCTGCTTCGATTGCATGACGCTTCGATTCGAACTCTACCGATCGATACGTTCGGGTTCGTGATGCCTATATATTGAATCAGAGATCAAAAATATTCCCGGGAGATCCTCAAAGAGTGTCAAAGATGTCAGATTTGTTAATTTTGCCTAGTGTGATCTAGGGACGACGGAGATCCATTAGTGCGTGTGTGGGCACCCCGTGTGGATCTCGTTACTGTCCAGGAAATCCAGCCCGAGTCCTGGGATGCCGTTGGGTCTGGATGCGGATGGGGCTTTTTTTGGGATCCGAGTGAGAGCGCTGAACGTGATTACTGGCAGGCATGGACATGAACACGAACAGGTGACAGACTTGGCTTGACGTCTGATATCTTATTGTGTTTTTATTATTATTTGGTGTTTTTTATGTATATACAAGTATCAGATAGGATAAGTGAGTATAGGGGGCACAAGGGTGAGGCAAAGCGGCCTCGCGAATCCCATGACGATGCGAGCCGAGCCTCGTGGGCCCGTGAGGTCCGGCTCGTATCGTCATATTCAAATTAGAGGCCCGATAGGTTCGGGTATTCAGGTATGTTTTTTTTTTTCTTGGGTGTGGTCATCATTAAAGTACATGCACTGCCACTGCATAATGCGAAGAAGGCGCGAAGCAAGGCAATAGGCATAGGGATGAGGAACGAGGGACGTGGGACGTGTGGGGATGGAGACGTATAGGGGGGGAGTGGTCAATTGAGGGGTGGGGGAATGGGCATATTTAAGGCATTCCATTGGCAAAAAAAAAAAAAAATTATCGAAAATTGCCAGCCTAAGCTAAATGGCGCATATCGCGCATATCGCGCAAATGGGCCATTGGGGCATTTGTGCAACAGCAGCAGCAGCGGCGTTGGCGTACTAGCTCAGTATCAGGAGCATGCATCGACGTCGGATGGCATGGCATGGCATGGGCAAGGCAAAGCAAGCAGGGCCCCTTTTGCACCAGAAGTGGGAGAGAGAAGCTAGCTAGGCTAGGCGCGCCGCTGCTGCCAAGGCAGTAAGCACCGCCTACTTGATGCGATCACGCGCTTCTATGATGCGGCGAGTGAGTGGAGAAGTTTTGTACGTTTTAGTTATATCAACTGCAGCGCCGTTCGTGGTACATTCGCTTCGATCTGGTACCATGCTTAGATGCACCAAAAACCAGAAAACAAAAAAAAAAAACACACACACACACAATAGGTCATATAATCAACCGTCCGATTCACATCCACACCATTTGCACGCACGCACCACAAAAGAAAAAACATGACACTCCCAATTTTGCACAAATAATATAATGACATTGAAAAACACACACAACTTGGACCGCAGGGAGGGACAGAGGTAGGCAACGACATCGATACATGGAGAGGAGAGGGGGGTGGGGTGTAGATCAGCAACAATGAGGAATGGCGACTGAATGTCCGAACACAGGGCATATGGTCGTTCAGCAGGAGCCATGCGTGCGTGTGTGCGTATATGGCCAAGTGGGTGTGTTTCGATGGGAAGACGAGAGGACGGGACGGGGTATGCCTCCAGTGTCCGCGGTCCACAAAGAACGAAGAAAAAAAACCCCACGCAGCAGAAAGGAAAAAAGTGCAAAATGGGAGTGTAACAAACAAAACAAAAAAAAAACATACGTTACAGCGATATCGTACACGGCCCAACATAGGTATGGCTTTTGAAGGAAAAAGAAACAAAGCGAGGCGCGGGGGGGAAGCAGATATACGAAAGCAGCGATCCAAATAAACAATGCGAAAACACCTGAGCAAGAGGGATAACACATGGGGGGGCGGAGGCGACATAAAATCCATATCCAACCAACAGCGACAGCAAACAGTGACGACAACGGCAACGACCAGCAAGAGCGACATCGACATGGGGGGAGGGGAACAATGAGAAACACAAACGAGTCGGAACGCCAACATGCGGCAACACGCACTACGCGATGGCATGCGTGTCTGTTCGAGCCCCTTCGCATGCAAGTGCCCGAGCATTCGGGTGCTCTCACGACGGGAGGTGGGTGGACGCGCCATATCGCCTAGCGATGCTCGCGCCGCGTCGACCGCCCCGAACTGGCCGCCCTCTGCTCCCAAGACCGCGCATCCTCCCCATCCCGCCACGCACCCTCCGGCGTCCTCTCAAAATCACCATCCCGATAGCCATATCTGCCAGCGACCGCCGTCAGCCAAACCTGGATGTGCACGGCATGGAAACACGCACCGCTGCTGCAACAGCTTCAACAATGGATTCCTCAACGCAGGGTCCATGCGGACATTCTCCCCGGGATGAAACGCACCGACGCCGTTCCTGGTCAGGCTCTCCTCGAACAACGCCTCGGCGTAGGTGCACCCACAATTGAGGGTCTCGGGCGGGGCCATGCGCGGCGGATGAGCGCGCCGCTCGCGCCGCGAGTCGTGCCACGCGCAGAGGGCGTTGCCGGCCCGGTTCAGTGCGCAAAAGCGCTTCAGACGCGCCGCCGTGCGGGTCTCCCAGTCGGGGGGCGGCGGGCCAAGGTCCTGGTTGACAAACGCAAACGCGGGGTGTGGGGCGGCGGCGGCGGCGGCGGCGGCGGAAGGAGCGTCCACGTCGGCGGAGAGATCGACGAGGCCGAGATCGGCGTGCACGCGCGCCTTGTTGTCGGACTCGAGCTCGGCGACGCGGAGACGGACGAGGTCGTTGATGAACTCGAGATGGTGGACGCGGTCGCGGAGACGGGTGACCTCGCCGGCGAGGTCTTCGCGGGAGAGGGTGTGGGGGGGGCGGTCGGGGGGGTGGTAGCGGGGGGACTCGGAGGAGGGCGGGGCGGGGGGAGGGTGGGCGTCGAGGGCGGGGGAGAGGGCGGGGACGGAGGCGGCGGCGGTGGCGGGACGGATGGCGGGGTGGAAGGTGGTGGAGAAGAGCGGGGGCGGGGGCATGGTGCGGGGGTGGTCCATGGAGGAGGAGACCTCGGGGGAGGGACAGAGGGTGAAGGAGGAGGAGGAGTTGATGGGGGAATTGAGGGCCTGTGTGAAGGGAAAGTCGTACGGGGCGTGGGGGGCGAGTCTGGGGCTGGGGCAGGAGGAGGAGGACGGGGCGGGGGACGTGTCCTGCAGCACCACGCTCGACAGGATCGGACTGGACGAGGCAGACCAGAGGATGGCGTCATCGGCATGCGGGGTCTGCGGGCAGCTGCACGGTCAGTCCACACACAGACACGGGGCCACTCCCACACGCACCAGCTGCGGCGCATCGTTCACATTGTGGCCCTGGGACTGCCCAGAGACCGTCGAGCGCCGGTACGGGTACGGCCGGTCGAAATAGCGGTCGGTCCGCGAGCGGGGCCGGTGGGACTCGAACGTGTTTGAAAACGTGAACGAGGGCGCGGGCGTGGGGGAGCTCACGGTGGCGCGGCGGGGCGCGGCGGCGGCGGCGTGGGCAGGCGCAAGGTGGACGGTCGGGGGCTGTCTGCGGAAGGAGGATGTCGGGTCAAGGATAGCCATGGTGTGTGAGGAGGAGGAGGGGCAACAGCAGCAGATTTTAAAGGAGATGGAAGCAGTGCCATTGAGAGAGCCGTTGGCGCCCTGCGCGTCTGGAAGGGCGACCCGAAATGGAGAAACCAAAATAATGATTATAAATGGGTGTGACGGCAGACATCATCTTCTGCGTGCCACGTCTTCTTTGATGAACGCCAGATTTGCAGACGCGCTTCTCTGGTCGCCACGCTCCATCATCTCCTCCCGTTTGATCGCCATCTCCTTATCCGTCTCACTCCCTCGCCCAAGTCTCTCCCTCTCCCTCTCCCTCTCCGGCCCTCCCGGCCTTGTCGGCCACTCCGATCCCTCCCACCGCGAGTCCCCACCGCCCCTTGCGCCAGAAAATCCCCCAGCCCAGCCCATCGTCCACGCACGACACACTCTCCCGGCGCGAGCTCAAACCTCTCTCCATCTCCCCGTGATCGCCCTCTAGATACGGCCCACTGATCCTCAGGCCACTCCACCCATCGCCTGGAACACGTCCAACTCCCGCACACACAGTCCCACCCGTGCCCACCGCGACACCGAGTGTGCGCCAAGTTCATCCTCCCAGCGGGACGCGTCCTGCAAAGGCACCTAGCGCCTGCCACCACACCCTGTGGGCACACCCCCAAGAATATGCTGGTCCTGGTCCTGGTCCCCACTGGAGATACTCGGCGAACGTCTAGACTTTTTGCGCGCCTTGCCACCCATGATGATGCTCGGATCGGTGCCGTCTGACGCTGGTGCTGCTTGATGTTGACGTCGTTCCTTGTCGATCGCCCCCGCCCCCCCTGTGGAAATGTTCAATGCGCTTCTTGCGCGCTATCCCTCTGGCAGCCCAGTGGGACGTGCGTGATTCCAATCATGCTCGGAATGGTGCTGCTTCACGCGCGCCATGATGATGCTTGCGCTACTGCTACCTGATGATGTTCGTGGCCGGCACTAGTCATGGCAGTGGTAAATCTGCCGCTACGTCCCTGTCACCGCTCCAATAAAGACAACTACATACAAAATAAAAGATGCCTGCAATGAATAGCGTGCATTTCGTCGGAGCAGCAGGATAATGAGACTGTGCACTGTGGCACTTGTGTGGCGTGACGCCACTGCCACTTGAACGTGCGTGCGTGTGTGTGTGATGATTTTCTAGCTCTCCGAGGACGCGCGTGGGGGTCTCAGACTGGGATGCGATGTACCATGCTGAGTTGATGTTCGCGGTGCGTTCGTGCGTTCGTTGTTTTTCGTTTCACATTGTCCACGTGGGGTGGGGCGGTGGTACGTGCAGATGCGGATACATGTTTGGCCATGACGCATGCACTTCACGAGGAGGTGTTTCGAACCGACATGTCCCATTGTCCATCGACCGCTGCAGCCAGCACGATCCATCTGACGCCAAAACGTTCGACAATTCCACCGCCCGCTCCGCGCGAGTGGCACACACCTGTCGCGAAGCAGGCGCCAGCCAGCTAGGCAAGACTTCGAAACTCTCTAGCACTCACTCCCGCCCATCTTGTTGGGCTTTTAACGCGTTATTACGGATTAGTATGCAGCGCTTCTCTCAGCGGTAAAGGCTTTTCGATGTGTGTGTGTGAATATGGCAGATAGATATAGGTAATTCCATCGCCGTTTCGAATCGTTGGGTTCTGTGTTCTTCAATTTAGAACCCAACGTTATGTATATGTATACATTATCCCATCTAGCCCAACCAAGCTAGTCCGATTCGTTCAGTCAGTGTATGCAAGCGCATCATCAGCGCCATCATCTGCCACCCGCCATCTATCCGGGTAAAAAAAAAGAAAACTTCTTTCATTATCAAAAGACCCCTCTCCAAATTAAGATGCCACCACTTAATGAGCGTCTTGCCACCCCGAACTCATGTTTCAGCGGCAAATCTTTCATGAGCCTCCATAAAACAAGCCACCTTGGCTGATCTTTGGTTTTTACCACCACCCATCCCTTCCCATTGTAAAAATAAAGAACTACAACCACTGGCAACGTTCGAAGCCCCCCCCCCCCCCGCAACATATCCAAATCCCACACTCCCAATGTGTTTTATTAATTTACCGGGGAATCGCACGCTCGGCCGTACAGCGTTCCTGATAGACGCACGTACGGGTGGCCGCATCCATCCATCCATCGCATCACATGGGTAATATTATGGCGCACGCCTGCGCCTGGTCCCCGGTCCCCGGATTCTGGATTCTGGATTCTGGCAACAAACCCTGGGCGCTCGCTCGCCCCCGCTTAATCCATTTGTAGGGTTGTTTGTATGGAAAGGTCACCTCGGGGCTCGACTCGAAAACGCGGGTTTTTCATTCAGTTATACCTATACAAACGCAGGCTTTCAATTCAGTATACTATACATGTTTGTATATATATGACAAAAGCCTATTTTTATTCTACAACTCAACCGAGTGCTTCATTTGAACGCTCTTCGTTCCAAAGGCTTCTTCTTCGTCTTTTTTTGGTCGATCGAACCCTTTTGACGCGGCCTGTAAGTTTGTTGCTGGCTAGCCCAAAGCAAAGTATGCTAATTAGCCGCTGTGCTGGCGAGGAGGGGGGGTTGGTTTGGGCCTGTCCAGTTCTGGCTGGCTTGGCTGGGTGGGTACAGTGGGGACACGCGTATACCCGGGGGTGGAGCACCCGGTGCCGTCGCACGAGGAAGGGCTCCTCTTGGGCTCATAGGCAGCTTGGCCGGACTGTCCCATGGGGCTACTAGACGTAACAACATGCACATACAACCATAGACACACGCGCCACGGCCAAGCCTCGGACCCTAACCCTACAACCCAGTGAAAACCTATATAGTACCTATATAGTTGAAAACCATACACACATCCCATCGAACAAAGTCCCTTGTCCCCGCCTCCGAATCCTCCCATGCACTGTGCGGCACGCAGTGCCCAATATGGCGGTGGTTCCGGTCAGTGGTCCATAACCCCGCGAATCCTGCAATTAGTTTGCGCAGCGCCCGCCACGAGGTGTGTGCCCAGGACGGCGTACGCGTCCTCAGGAGTACGTCCATGCCATCCATCCATATATTAGCTTATGTCTCTTGAGAGCCGGGCCATGCCCAAAAACGTTAATCTAATCTTGCGCGCGCGAGCGTACGTTGCGTGCATCTGCCAAAATACACAACCCCCGCCTTGCATGTCACTCCCCCCCGCATTCAGCGGCAACAGCATGCGAAATGAAAAAAACGTGCTGGGGAAAAACAAAAACCCCCCACCACGGACATTTCCTCCCTCTCACACAAAACATCGGCATCGAAGCTACACATCGCATGCGGACATGTGAACAAGGAAAAAAAAGAACCGACCCAGAAAATCCGCTCCTCCCCCGCTCCCCTCCTTCCCCAAAGTTGGCTAGAGAAACCCACACTCCTTTAGAACTCGCTAAACGCCGAAGCGCCAGTGCCCGTCCCGAAATGGCACTGGGTGACTGGTGACAGGAGGCGCCGGTGCTACGCCCGACATGTAATCCGTTGGCGCGGTAGCCGCCACAAGTCAAAGTTATGCTCATGTTCACAGCGCCGGGCTAGAAGTCCGACTGTGCGCCACTAGATATGAAAACCAGGGATGGTGATAGTCCTGGTGGTGCTAGAATATGGTCCTTTCTGGAATGATACTGGCTGAAGCTCCGAGTCTCCGATTCGTGACGGAGGAGCGAAACTCCGACATATCACTTGGGTAGGAACCGAACCATTTGAAGTTGCAAATGACATGTGAAAAGGTTGCCGATGCCGTGCGGACTTTGGAGATGGGCGGAGCTGTAATAAGTCGAAGCCCAGCGTCTGAGATAAGGAAACGCTGCCTGGATTGGCTGTCGCTTACAAAGTAACAAGGCCTCGTGTAGGTTATGGAGCAAGGTCCTAGATAAGCACGCTCTAGGGAACCCGGGTCTCGCAAAAGAGCTGCGGCAAGGGGTATAACGCGATCGAACCCAAGCACCCTGCATGCATACACGCCATGTTAGATGCAGCGGCATTAACAAGAGAAGAACCGAGAGAAGCACGAAGAGAGGGGACAAGTAGATACCTCCAGACAGCCCGGGTATCCCAGAGAATCAAAGTTGGCAGGGTCCTCCCACAAGATGCGCCAGGAAGCGGCTGTACACCCTGGACGCACTACTGTATCTCTGCGATTACTCGAAACTCGATGATGCCCAGGGATCATCGCTGGGTACTCAGCATTGGAGGTAGATCTCGAATGATGCCATTGATGGGGACAGCACTTATCCAAGGCTAAGCAAAGCAAATGGTCCTCGGATCGCCATGGGGTCAAGCTGTGCAAGAGTTCGAATCCGCAAGGTAGAATGACAAGAGTTGTATGACCGGACATATTGGGGTGTTTGAACAGAATGGAGAGTGGTCACATGAGGCGTTATGGCATTAAGACACGCTCGGTGCCTGTTCCAAGAGGTCACGCTCCGGTGAAACACCCGCAATGAAGTTGGCGATGTACAATAAATGGCGTATCACTTGTTCTTCTCACATACACAGCGTTTCGCTCCCTTTTGATGTTCAAGATCCCATAATTGAGCGCTTGATCGGTGACACTCTGCCAAGTCGCCATCAAATTTAACAAACGCATCCTGCGGAAGCCGTCTACCATGTTGTAATAAGGATCGCCCACTCCTTCGAATTCTTCGAGCGACCACCGATGTGAACGCGAAGCATCTGCGCCTGAGAAAGCAGAAGAAAGCAGACACAAACAAACCAAACTTTAAAGTCAGCTCCGCTTTGGTGATTGACTTGGGTAAGCTCTAGCGGGTCTGGCAAGTGCATCTTATACTAATTACAGCCCTGAATAGCCATCTTTGTTCTTTCAGCTTATGTTTCGCCAACTAGTTGCATCAGGGTAGATCACTGGGAAGTTATCCGTTTGCAATGAACGAGCATTCCATGGCTGTCCTAGGCATCGATCAAAACATCATGGATCATTCCTGACAAGTCTATTTTTAAGTGCCTTGGAGGGTTTATTCTCTTGAGTGTGGTTGATGCCGTCGAAGCTCGGGGGGCAGTTCATCCTAGAATAGCACAGCCTTCCAAGAGACCAAGGAAGGACTTGCAGACACCCGCATCATTTTTGCTCACCCTTGTGTACGCTATCATCTCAGTCACGCGTTGGTAGTACGGCGACCCTGAATACTCAGTAACTTCCACATTGATCAGCACTGGAAGCTGATGACGAAGTTTTTTAACGACTCCACTCGGTGAGAATCTTCTTTCTGAGAATCCAACCACTCATTGTATATGATGGTGCCTGCTAGACATGATCTCCAATTGCTTGCAGATGCGGTGAGAATTCACTGCATCTTCATCATATGGACTGGACAACAAACCTGTACTTGTTCAAAGGACATTGGTAACAGAGGGCAAGCACTCTACTGGGTAAGACCATGCCTCACCTGAGTGAACTCTCAGACCATATATGGGTTCTTCGGTCACTCCAATAGCCAGCTCATCGCATTTGCCGTTGGACCGCACTCCGGTCACGGCAATCTACGTGCAAGTCGAATCACGCCACTGACGCGGTGAGCATGGGTCCTATTAGTCTCTCCAACCAGTCTTCGACACAATGTAGCCGTGATGGCACTCCCAGTGCTTCCCACCTTTGGGCACATCCACCTCTTCTCAGCATTGCCCAGGTGCCGAGTTCGGTGAGTCCTCTCTCTAGAAACAGCCCCAGGGCAATGGAATGAAATCAAGGCCATCCATTAATGCAGCCCTTGCGTTGTTGATACATCTCACTCCAACCTCCATGAATGGTGCCGCCTGTCTCTTCTTGATGCAAGAACTGATGTATAGAAAGCTGTCACATTATGGAAGTTTCTCTGGCGACCTATGGATAACCAATCACCCGGAAATACCGACCCCTCGAGACACGCAAGGAAACCAGTGGCGAGTACCCATCAACTACGCTACCATGCGGAGCCATCTAGATTGAAATTTCTCATTTTAGACAATGATGACTTGATGAATGGGAAGAATTCTAAGTGATGAACAGCGTTTCTCAATTGCTGTCATAGTAAAGCGCGCTGATGCTACAAGGCATCATGGGAGAACATGTTACGAGTAAGGCGCGCACATTATCTCTCTTTTTCTTTTTAACCCTTCGTACCAAATTTTTATCTTTCTGCAGAATCATAAGAAGCGAATATGGACGGGGTGCCGAACCTGTGTTGAGGCACTGTAGCACACATGTGCTAAGTGCTTGCTAACCCGTTTGAAGCCACGCGACTGTGCTGGGTTAAAGCTCAAGGTTTACTTCCTGGTCACGGAAGGACTGATGAAGGGGGAGCGTGTGATGAACAGAGTATCTGTCTTTCAATCGGTGTTTTTCCAAAGCGCTCACTGCTGGACCACGAGGCGCCTTGCGTGTTGAGTAGTGTATCCTTGTCAGAACTTTGTTCTCATGGCACTATCAACTCACACAGTCTTGAAGAAAATGAAATTGTTGGGGGTATGACAGCGCAGCATCATCGGAACGATCAAGCGGAGCTTCATTATTGAAGTAACGCCCTGGGTGTCCCAGGCTCTGAAAGAGGGTCAAATCGGAGTTTCACGGCTTGATGTAATGATTAATCCCAATTGGCGAACTGAAAGCACTCGGCACAATGCGACGAGAAAGTCCGACAAGTGTGTCGTCGGAGTTCCATCAGTCCACCGTTGACTTACATGTGCGTTTACTGTATTGCCATGCTCGTTCTCGCTAATGATCGCGGGCTAGTGCCCAAATCCAGGGAATCAACCGAAGAAGGAACCTCGTAGACGTGTTCCATCTGAAGTTCGCATCCTGAGCCAGATTTCCGTAACTCAGTTGGGGAGGCGATCAAACTTTTATACATATCAACTGATAGGGGGGTCCCACTAAACGACAGGCACGCGCTCTCCCGCGACGAACCGTCAAATAAAGACGAAATATTCGAGGGAGGTAGGCGCTTCGCGGTTACAATGTCGACACTAGGCATTGGTACCATTAATCTCGATACGCATGTTCGGACGTAGTGTGCGTCGTCGGGTCGGTGACTATGGAGCCCCTGGATCTTTAGATCTTTGGCGCTCTCAAGTTTTTTGCGCCGGCCGTAGGCAGTCGGATCTATGTATCTGCATCAGCACTATAAGTTAATGAATATTGCCCAGGAGTGATCTGGCCCAGCGCAACTCAATGCCACGCGAATCACACGTGCCCCGGACCCGAAGGCATGTAAACACACCTTGATATTTCTCCCGTTCCTGAAACATATCTAAGGAGTTGCCCGAGACATGCAGCTCTGTTGGCAGTGAAACTTTGGAAGTCATCACGCGCACAAATCAGAATGCGAATGTGGCAGACATCGTTTGTTTGATCTTGACATGTGCGACAGCTAATGTGTGGGTAAAACAAAATGCTCCAAGGGCGTCAACGAGGCTATGGAAGATCCTGCATCAACTTGTAGATACATATTTCCGCATTTGGTTGTTCACGCATAATCGTACTTCCCGCCCTTCTCGAGACCCTGTTGAACCACATGGATAAGCATTCATACATAGGCACATCACAGCCGACCAACTCACCCGTTTATACGCTGGTCTTTGTAAGGCATAGCCGTCAATGACTTAGCAATTCAATGTGTGAAAGTGTGACACTCACCGCTCATGAATGCGCTTGACATACTCCTTCGTCTTAGGGCCCACAAAATTGGCCGAGCCGGCCACTAATATCTCAGCCGCAAACACCATCATAAAGTCTGCAGAGGTCGGATGGTCATCACCAACAAACCAGCCAGTCTTGCTCTTCTTGAGCTGCGACTCGATCTTTCGGGTGCAGGCAGGGATGGTAGTGTGTATAAGCATGGAATAGGGTAGGTACGATGTATGTCTTGACTTACCAATTCACAGTGGGCCTTTAGTTCGGGTACCAACATTTTTTTCTCGATAGTTGAGAATACGGACCTGATGAGAGGTCGAACGAGTGCCGGGCTCCGTCCTGGAATGATTGAAAACACGTATTTGTTCGAGACAATGGGCATTAAGGATCCCTCAGCATAGTGAGTGACTATATCACATGGGTAGGTAAGTGAACCAAACTTGTCTGATCTGAGACTTGACACACAGTACAGATCATCAATTTTTCCAGCTTCCGTAGGGCGGAACTTTGCACCATACTTCTCCAGCAAATACACTAACACGCTCTTTCAATGCATATTCGACAAATTGCCCATATGGCGATGCACTGACCGGTGATGGCCCCACTCTCAGCGAGTGTCACATCGCCATCCGTGATGATGGGTGATTTGCCAAGTTGGTGCACGTTCTTGAGTGCCTGCGGTGCGCGCATCTCGGCGGTTCGCTGATACTTTTTAACTTCGTATGGGACTTCTAATTCCTCCTGCGTTAGGTGGATTAGTAAGAGAAATATGGAAGGAACTTCTTCCATCTAAAGGATTCAACGCACGAGAAGCCATAAAAGTCTCTGTGAGCGCGAGTTATTCAAGTGGTGCACGATTATGCCCGCAGGCTTGGCTGTGCTTTCACTCTCAACAGCTGGCGTAGATTCTGATGCTTTTGCATCCGTCTCCGAGGCGACAATGGTATTCATATCAGGAGCCGCCGAGTTGTCTTTGGATGCACCTCCAGCGTCCTGTGCGAACCAAAAAAAGGTTTTAAACCTTCATTTACATAAGAAGTAGCAAAGAACGTCACGGTTACTTTCTGAATTGGCACCCCTGCTCCTGCTGCTGTCATCAGAACCAGGATTAGAGATCGAATGTCGCGTCAGTAGAAGACAATACGAAAGACACAGTAGTGCATGCGTTTACCCTCTGATGACGCGTTCAGGGTAGCGTTCATAAATTCATCCACCACAGTTTCTACCACAGCCGCGTCATTGGATGCCATTGCGCTTGAAATACTGTAAAGGAAGGGGGAATATTGGGATTGTGGAAGTGATAGTTTGAGCAGCAGTAGGGCTGTCACGGTTATAGTCGGTGCAATCGGCCTCTGCGACTTTCGATGTCCGAGTAGCCGGCTTCTCGCAAGGGCACAAAAGACAGCTTCCACACTTGCTAATGTCGTCGTTGTCCTCTTTTCTTGAGCTTATATCGCTACTAATCAGGTAGGCGCAAGAAACTCAAATCGTAGTGACAGATTACAGCCAAACAAGATAAATGAGACGGTATAGTAGAGTCGAAGCTGTACGGTCTGAGCATGATCGATATATGTAACAGAGTTCCACTTCATTTTAAAACGCGTGGCTTTCTGTGTTGCTGCTGATGCAATTTCCGCCCAGCGTCATGCTAATACCGATACGTATTGAGTCCTTTACAGTGCACTTAGGTCCCTTGCCATATGTATATAAATGTACTACAATCGCCCTGTATCCCCCCAACTTAACAAGAAGGAATATATATGTATAAACTAATATTTATGCCAATCAACAATCGCTCATTAAACTTTTTTTAAAAGACGGAATGCATATTATTGACCAATCAAGTGTCATCATATCTCTAGAGACATTTAGAACCACATGTACATACGTGAGCTAGACTCGAGCCGTAATGATCCCATCATCTATAGCAAAGCCATGCACTCAAACCTGCATGGTCGTGCGTAATCCACATGGGACTCCAGACAACCAACTAGCCTTGAGACTTGCCCGGACACCCGACTTTCAATCAACCTCAATTGGTATTTCACGAGAGAATAACGGTATTCAGTACATTCAAAGCGACAAGATAAACGTTGAACACAGCCCTCATTCCGCGTCCTTCGTTTTGCAAGATCTGACAACACCCGAGCCATTTCGATCATCCGACTCGGCCACCTCAACTTCAGTTGGTTGTACCATAGTGGGCGTGGGTTGCGCTTTGCTGCACGGGTTGGTATATAGGCTCGTATTGGCCATTTCCAATGTCTAACGTAAAGCGACAATGATAGGTTAGCGTTAGCATCCGATGTGATGCGCGACGTACATTGGAAGCCTCCACGGCCATATTCTAACATAGGCCCATGTGCATCAGCTCGTACACCACATGACACGCTAGTAGAAGTGAGCAACTCACGCTCTTCGGCCTTCATCTTCTTGTAGATAAGCCAGAAGGCATGCTACACACATGGTCAATGTACGCTCTCACTAACGACTTATCCCACTCAAACGGGTTAAACGTTGATAACTCACAATATGTCCAGGAAAGTATCCCAAAGCCGTAAGGAGAACGTTGATGAGGAGATCACACGAACATCCAGTGACAAAGGCTGCTGCTGCGGGTGGGAACAAGATGGCGACCTATCAGGACAAGCCAACCAAGCCATAGCCCTTGTCAGCGATAGCTGGGCAAAACTCTTTTCGTTACTGTAACGTACCAAAATGAGGAGAACGTCGCTACCCTTGACCATGGTGGATTTAGTAAATGAGTCGGAGGATAAAGTGATGGTGGAATTCAAAAATTGTTATATATAGAAGTGGGAGATGCCCCTACTTCTTTGGCGCTTATTCTGCCGCCTGGTCTGTGCGCTCGCTTGCGGACGCAGCTTGGACGTAGCAGAAGCGATTAGGACATGTTACAGCGAAACGCGATGCCAAACTGTGAATACGGCATTGACACAGGGCCAAAATGCAAAAGTGCAATCAGGGAGCATGTTCGTCTCGAATTGATACCGGGAGGCTGTCGTACCACGCTGTACTAGGCGGCATATATGAATGACCTTTCGCTATTCTTAACCTGGTCCATGCATTGTATGTGTTTAGACTCTGTGTCAGTACCCGGGCCAGGTTGCACAATGACCTTCGACAAATTACGGTCATCTTCACCGTAGAGTCTTGATTGCCAAATTCTAACAAGTCGATGGAAACCGATTTGAATCCCTACCCTCCACAATGCTTAGGCTAATAATTGCAAGAATCCTCGGTTTAGAAACCTTCATTGATAACTAGTTGGCCCCTCCCCCACAGCAAAAACCAGGCAGTCGATTCGTCGTGGTTTGGGAAAGAAATATGTCATTCGTTCACCAGGACAAGTATTTGACCTTCTGAATCAATGAGAACAAGCGAATTGAAGTACTATTCTATATTCACGCCCCCATAGAGTTGGGAAGAGAAGGCGTACTAGACCGTCGGCACCCGCCCAGAGAAGTAGAGAAAGGGGACGAGAAATATCAGATATGGTCACTGTTCATGTAAGTCATCCATGGTGCATCTCGAGTGAAGCGGCGTACAGGCTAGGTGATGCTCACGCTCCGCCAAGGTAATGTCAGCCAGTCCTTGTATAGACACGTTACCCGCTCCCAGGAGCCTCGCTCCAGGAGACTGCTGGACCATGATAGGGAAGTGGATGAAAAGCCACGGGACAGGGGGAAAAGAGGCAGGTACCAAGGGCCTGCGCCAGATCAATCGTGAGGCGAGGGAGAGCTCTTAAAGGAGGCAAGTTCAAAGCTCAAAAGAGAACGGTGTATGGAGGCAAGCTTACACTGCATTTCACGTCCTCCAGGTCCATCATCAACACACAGGACACCGCTCGTAAAAGTGACCCTTAGACACAAGCAACGCCAAGTAATTGGAGGGACTGGATGGTACATTGGGTCTTTGCCAGATGACTACTGAGGTAATGTGAGGAAGAGACTTCTTGAAGGGAAAATGCTATCCGATCCTCAAAGAGGGTGAGTCATACCTGCGCACATACCAGTGCAGTCTAGTTTGCGTCCATGCAGTCACAGCTAGCTCGTGATTATGCACTTACCAGCACGCAAGGGACAAGACTTGAAGTTGCACCGCCAGTGTTGTATGGTGGGTTCGGAAAAAATTAATGTGAGAGCCTCTTTCTGAAGCAATTGATTCGTGCATCAATGGAAAGGTGTAATCAGCAACTCCAAGAGTCAAGTTTCTGCACCCTGGTTAGAATCAATCCTAGACGAACTGATCCATATAGTGAGTGTAAGCGATCGTGCGGTTATGAGTTGCAAAGGCGCCATCTTAGTTTAATAACTGAACTCCGGACGACGATACATGAGATATGACGGATTCTTTCCTGGCCACGATGATGAACAAAGTGGGGCCACGTCCTGAACCTGAAGCGATTGGAATACCAACACGTTCGACTGGCCTCTCTGCGAGGACAGTCTCAAACATAATCTAATTACTTTGAGGGTGATGCTTCAAGACTCGGCCACTGTGGGAGCGGAAGTGGCTCTAAGATTATTTTGCAATTCGACAGATGAACTATGTGATGCTTCTGCAAGATGGCCACTATTAGGGACTCGTGATAAAATTCGATATGACAGCGTAGGGGTGACCGTGTGTTAGAGAGTGAACGAGCGCCTCTGTATTGATTTATTTTACATCAGATTCGTTTCAAACTCGGAAAGAACAAGCCAGTACCTGGCGGCAATGCATCATGAACACTCCACCGGGCGTTTGACTAGCGATAAGAGAAAAGGATCACAATCGGCAGTAACTGAAACCCGCCCGGACGTACAAAGCACTCTTCGTACATTGCTAAAGCAGCCGACCAGTGTCGTGCATTGCTGATCACCTGCAAATCAAGATTAAAATTCTCGGCTTGCGCCTTTGTGTTACCTGGCGTTCAGGGGTGTCATTTGGGCAGTGTCAGTGACGAGTAAGGAGGAGAGCATTATCAAAAAACTTCCACCTTGTAACCGGGCCGCAAGCGCCAGAAGCAATTGCGGATATCTTCGAGATGCCCCTCGAGGAACTAGGTGCAACAAAGTAAGGTTTTCGGGAGATTATATTAGCAGCACGGATTCATGCTTTAAGGTCCCATGGGCTCCTATGCTCCTGAGAATAAAAGCTGTAACGAGGAAGTATTCCCTGATACACCTCACCCAGATTCTGATGATGTATAGGTGCCTTCGCAATAGAAGCGAGCAAGTTATCACTTACCCTTCCAATCTGATAGATACGAAAGGATGATATCTAAGTTTCTCTCCTGTCATACGAATGTATTCTTCACTGTCTCATCGAAGGGATATGACATATCCAGTGCATCTGAAAATTTGAAATCAGCCATCAAAAGGACAAAAACCAAATAAGTTGTAAGATCGGCCACAATACGAATCATCACTAGTCGAGATGCCGTCATGGTGGGGAGGCCACAGCGACCAATCGAGCTTTGCTTTGGCTTCCCCTCCTTGCAAGAATATCTTGTTGCAGCAGAATGCACGGGGTTGAGTAGGTTCTGCATCCCAGAGTTCATCTAGATCACTTTCATGCGGATGTCGTGTGTACGAAAAATCGGGGTCATGTGGTCGCAGAGCCCCAAGATGCAGGAGATGTGCCCATCACATCGCCACGAGCTCCTGCACCAATACTGTTTGTCAAGGCAAGATGGTAAGCACAGTGATGATGTCTACTGTCTACCTCAACTGCGACTGGTGCCGTCTTCAAGGAGCGGCCAATCGTGATGTTTGACTTTTTGTGCTTGCGCCGAAATTGTGGTTAGGTTCAGGGTCTCAGAGCAGCACTGCCGTCGTGAAATCAAGTCACATGCACTCTTAGTTGATGTCCACATGGCTACGTTACGGCCACGGTGAAGATTGACAACATAGGTCGGTGGGTGAAGCCAGACACAGTCAGGTGTTTGGTTTCAGTCTCGGAGGTATTTCGAATATTATCACCAATGCATGCAATAAGGAATGATAAACCAGCTTTAGGTATTGAAAAACAGTCCTGTAACGTACTGTGGCTATGGCTCGTTGAGGCCCAGGACCAACAGGGAGTTGAAACCCCTGTCTCTCCCACTGAAAGAACCATCTACATCCTCCACTCATGTCCTCGGCGTTCTCCAGCACAGGGCGTTGAAACCCGGATACGGCACGTTGAGGCCGCAAACATCAAAGACACACACACCTCAGTACCGGTAGTGTGACGCTTTGTAGGGACCATTAACAGGAATGTCAAGGTACTTGGATTGGACAGGACTGAGCTCTGTGAGCTTCACGTTGAGTTGGGCAAGGTGGGCACGTGCAACTTCCTCATCAAGTTCTTTGGGTAGCATATGCACTCCCAAGGGGAATGCCTCGGGGGTTTTCCAGAGTGCGATCTGAGCAAGGACTTGGTTGCTGAAAGAGCAGGACATGACAAATGAGGGGTGTCCCGTCGCACAGCCTAGGTTGACAAGGCGGCCTTCAGCGAGGAGGAGAATGTGGCGGCCAGAGGGCATGGTGTAACGGTCCACCTGAGGCTTGATGTTGACGACCGATGTCGCGTTGGCTTTCAGCCAAGCTACATCAACTTCAATGTCGAAGTGGCCGATGCTGACAAATCATAATTAACGGACTGGATGATAACCGGACAACAGCAAAGCGCACTTGGACACAATGGCATCTTCTGGCATGACCTGGAAGTGCTTGCCTTGAATAATGTCTCTGCAGCCTGTCGTCGTGACAAATATGTTGGATCGAGGTGCGGCATCCTCCATTGTTGTAACTTCATATCCTGCCATTGCGGCTTGTAAAGCATTGATAGGGTCGATCTCCGTGATGAGAACACGAGCGCCATAGGAACGAAGAGACTCTGCACACTGAATGGGCAAACGAGCTTGGCATCTCAGTTCAAACAAATTATTAAAACACTTACGCCTTTGCCCACATCACCAAATCCAGCAACAACCGCAACCTTACCAGCTAACATAACATCGGTTGCACGCTTGATTCCGTCAACGAGGGATTCACGACAGCCATAGTAATTGTCTACATTGACAGTGAATACTCAATCAAACGAACCTCCGACACGGATACGAAGATACTGACCAAACTTCGACTTGGTGACCGAGTCATTAACATTGATGGCGGGAATCTTTAGCTTGCCCTCGCGGAAAGCCTGGTACAAGTGGTGTACACCGGTGGTGGTCTCCTCCGAGACACCACGAATGTCTAAAAGATTGAGGATGGCATAAGTAACCGGAACAATTTGAATTCCACTTCCACTGACCAGCGAGATACTGAGGGTACTTTTCGTGGACAAGAGTGGTGAGGTCACCTCCGTCATCTAGAATCATGTTGAGGGGTTTCCCGCCAGGGAAAGTTGCCAACGTCTGCTCAATACACCAGGTGTACTCCTCCTCAGTCTCGCCTTTCCAAGCGAAAACGGGTACCCCGGTAGCAGCAATGCTAAGCCGACAAAGTCAAGCGATCAGTAAACGATTATAAGAGAGCAAATGCAATGTATTACGCGGCTGCTGCATGGTCCTGAGTAGAGAAGATGTTCTGGAAAACACTGTGAGAGAGCAGAAATATTCACAAATAATAGTGTTCCTTACACAGGATGACCAGGCGACCTCAGCACCGAGTGCTGTGAGGGTCTCAATGAGAACAGCTGTCTGGATAGTCCTTGGTGGACAATATGCATCAGCACAGAACCCAGCGATAAAACCCGAAGTTCCAACTGGATCTCACATGTGGAGGCATCCAGCAATGCGAGCGCCCTTCAATGGCTGCGAAGCGGCATGCTGAATAAAAAAAGTTAGTCGTGAGTGTTTCCAATGTTCTCAACGTCAATCCACACCTTTTTGCGGAGGTAGATCAGACCAGGCATCTCGTTCTATGATCATGGTTAAGTTAGAGGTTTCTTTTTTTTTGTTGGGTAAGAACCTCGGCAATTTCAATCTCTTTGCGCCCAAAGGCAGCGAGGGAGATGTCTAAAGGAGTATTATTATTTGTCTTGGCACTCGAAGGAATATGGAAGCAAGCATACCTGCGACTTTGAAGCCCATGCTGAGAACAGTACGAGGGGGTGCGGGAGCGAAAAGGGGGCGGCAGAGAGGCTAAGAGTGAAAAGGTGAAATGAGCTGATCAAGCAATAGCATTTTTCAACTAGATATTATTAGCCGGTAGATTCCCACGCCAGTTGAACTCCGCTTTCTCTTCTGGTGGATGCTTACCTGTCTTTTGCTGTTCCACACCGCTTTTGAAAGACATGGGGGAACAGCGATGTAGGCTGTTCGAAATTGAACAATACATATGTCAAATAGAGGATAAGGAGAACAGTAGAGTGAGATGCTACCCTCTTCCGCGCATATTCAGAATGTAAGTCAACTTTCTGTTATCATGTAGCATACTTCACATCGCGCTTAGATGCCAAGGACGGCCTACAGTAGAAGTAACAGCCCTTGTTGATATCGACGTCGAAACAGGCGAACTATTTGTGCCAGAAAATATCCGGTTGACATGTTTCCTTCTTTCATATTGTAATACCTTTTGACGCGCTCGTCGGTTAGCGAGATCCTCCCTAGAGGCAAGCCTTGGCGTGATTGCTCATCTACCCCTCAACAATCCAATAGGAATAGCTAGAGGTCACTTTAAGAGACAACTGTCCGTTTTACTTCTATTCTCCAGTGTTTCATTAAGCTGATGTGAGTGCGGCATATAGCAGTATGTCATCCATTCGTCAGGAAGTTAGACCTCAATTAATATCAGCACCGACTCACCTAGCGGCACAAGGCTTTCGTACTTTACCGCTTTTGGTTTTTGTCCGCCCTATGGCAAAACTGTTCCTATATCGCATATTTCTGGCGTCTCAATTTCCCATGTGTTTGCACGGTTGTCTCACATGCTTGGGATTTTCTAGGCCAATGCCTTGACGGATATGGCCAAGACGGACCTCGGTGACTGGAGTTTATACAAGTAGTTGATCACTTATGTTAGACCAACTCAATGGCAGACGCAGATTACACACATTTGTGTCTATCGAGCCCCCTGGTTGCATCGTATGATGAGACAACCGTCGATGGATATGAGGAGTGGCTCTGCCATCTCTTGCGGCCGGGAAGAGTTATCAAGCGCGTTGAAACCCTCCTAGTATGGCTCCCGATACACCTTTCGTTCAAAATACAGTATGTGATATGTTGATCGAGCTGAAATAATGAGGTTAGTCGGGTTTGAGCAGTTCATTTGTTTTGAACAACGACTAGCAGGCTTCCATATCAATATCCTACGATGATACTCGAGTGCGCTCGTGTAATAGGATCCTGCGGGCCGCCTGCTGCTAGCTCGAGAGAAGAAACGTCTGTGCTTGTCTGGAAATGATCCCACCCTCCTGACATTCTAAAGTTGTAGCTGGACTTGCTTTGCAGCGTTCTACTCCAAACTTACAACCGGTCCTCGCTACTGGAGACCACAATGATGAAGCTGGCGGAGGATTTCAACTTAGCATGTAAACCTCGGTTGAATTCCAGCTATAGCCATCAATGTTATAGTCAAGAACACGCCCGACAGCATGATTCCTTGCACTTGGACAATCAATCAAGCCCCCGAGAGACTTTAGACACTGATGGAACTTTGCAAATCACTCGCTGCGACGGGCCTCGCCAATCACTCCTTGATCCAATTGTTCCTGGTTTCTACACTTCCCTCTCTGACCGGAATTCCTAATACTCCCGTGTAGAGCAATGTTGTCGTATCTGCCTTGTGTTTTCCTAGCAGCATTGGTAGCACGGCTCTTGCATTGACGAGGTTGGAATTTGGATCAGGTCTAATAACTCGCCCCTGCCTCCCGACCTTCACGGACCCCAGATCCGCTATCGCAGATATGCCTGTTCCGACTTGGCGAGAGCGTAGGCTTCTTTTTCCTGTTTCCCATAGTCACCCTCCAATGAATTTAAATTGTCTAAAGCTGTGCCGTCGCCTCCTTGTCCGCATAGTGCCCACCCGCCTTCGGCAGAATGCAGGTCTTTGGCCGACTTGAGACGATGAGCACGCACATACCATACTTTGTTTTCCTTAGTCGGTGGCAGCAACCATGTCTCGACCTCAACGCCTTCCCAAGGTTTCCAGCTGCTCTTCAACCATCTTTCCTTATCAAATCTGGCATCCAGGTCTCTCGACACATTTTCCAGGTTGTACCCCCATCATCGCTAAGAGCTAAAGTGGAATCGGCCCCGATCTCCTCAAGCAACTCGTTTCCTGTAGGAACACTGAACCCGAAGCTCGCACTGTATGCCAATTTACCATACTTGTGTCTGCTGTGTCGAAGCGGATAGTGGCATTTCTGGCTAGAAGAAGGAGGTATGCATGCTCTCCGACATTTGTCACCAAATGAAGTGAATGTGTCAGTCCAACGGTACTGTCTCTTAAAATCATAGGGTATGGTTCCTCTTCAGCAGTCCAGAATGGATGCGATTCAGGAAGAGCAAGTGGGATGAACGCCTTGCAGCACCAGTACGGAGAGCCAGATAACTCTCGAGCAGGTTGTGGTTCGGGTAGACGTAGCCTACAGTGACAATCCCACTCGTGTCAAGAAAAGGCTGTTTTACTCAATAGCGCAGGTTGCGGAGGAGAAGGCCTTTGATAACTCCCCACGTGAAGGGGCCGTCTGGTCTCACATCTGCAAACGCCAGCGCCCCCCAGAAGGAGGCTTAGGCGAATCTATACGTGGAACTCCGTCCAAATGGTATAGCAGGGCCTGGATGTGGAGACAGCAAACAAATTCTTGCACAGATTGAATACACGCGCCTTCGGGATCGAAGTAATACACGAAGTCTTCAGCAAAAAGATTGCCTCTTTGGCGGTATTCACTGCAACGCTCGGGATCTTCTTTCATAGCAAGCTTCGAATACACGAGCTGGGCGAATTGAATTGCAAATGAGGACGGGTAATAGTCCATCTGTCGAACACTTTTGGGTCCGTCTCGTGACCAGCCTTGAGGTTAGGGCATTTGAATCATCGACATCGTTGATCTATAGACGAGGCAACGCACCCTGTCCCAGATAAAAGGTATCTAGATGGTCAAGATCTGCTTTAAGACGTGAGGCGGAATAGTGATAGGAGTTGACCTTGGAAAGACCGAGATTTGTGAAAACCTGGGCATGGAGATAAGAAGAAAGGACAACTAATGGCTGGGGACCCAACATAGCCGCGCTTACTCTGAACCATAACGGATTGGTGTCGGGCATTTCCTACTCTGTTGTACAGTCAAGAGCGATACCTGCAAAGTCAAAGTCATCAAGACAGCCTACTTTGTCATTCATACCACCCAGCCATTGCTCCAAATTCTTCTTGGCCTCAGGGTCGAGGAGGTCCCAGACTGAGTCTTTGGCGACTGCCAGTGCGTATCCAATGGCAGCACATTCTACCATTCTCTGGTCTCTGTCACGCATATCGCCCCAGAACTCTTCATGGTCTGGATTTGTGCCGCTTGCGGAGCCCCTCATCCATCGAGTAGCTCCCTGGTAATACCCGCCGCCCGCCAGTAACGACGCCAATCCCCAGAGGTCTAGAGAATCCTTCTAATTGAGCTGCGCGCTCGTCATAGTGAGTTCCAGTGTTTCCAAGGACAATGACTGCACCCCCAGGTGAAATATGAGGCTCAAGAGGATTGAGAAGGTCCTCCAAGAAAACCTTGAGATCGTTTTGAGATATGGAGCGTGAGTGGGAACTAGACATTGCGATGATAGTCAGGCGACATATTTTTTTACCCTTCCACGGACCTTACAATTTATCAGCCCTTTGTGGAGTGTCGACGGACCGGTGCACTCGTGAGCATGTCTCGGTTAGGAAGTGGGTGTGCGCCCGTCTCGAAATGGTCGAGAAGTGTGGTGAGTGGCATCTCAACGCCTCAACACCTCAAATCTTGTTATCCAGCCGTGGCTTTGCAAGTCGCAAGCACTTGAATTCTAACTTGACTGCGGCTACAGAAGGAAGAGTAACATAGTTCTCTGTTTTGTTCCGACGCTGCTAGGGCAGTGACATGATTCGCCGGACCTGTTCAAGCCTTCAAGCTTCAAGCTTCAAGGTGGGCCCGCTATAGATCTAGCTGATGTCGACCTCAACGGTACCATACTATGTCAGATGTCGAGGGGAATTCCAAGGCAGTGTTATAGAAGCCGTCTGTTCCGATTCTCGTCGATCTCACAGCCATTTCATTATGGTATCCTTTGGTTTATACGTAGACACAACACAGTCGAGTGACACGGGAAGCACTATATCTCTAAACGCTGGCTCGCTGGCGCCGTACTCTTCCTTCTCCCGCAGCAATGTTTGAACGTGCGAAAGCTAACTTCGAGGGTATTGAACCGCAAGCAAATATTATCTACCGTACGATTGCAGTTCGCAACAAAACAAGACCATCGAAGGAGTGGAATTGGCATCAGCAACATGGGCGTGAGCGCCGCTTTTGATGAATGTTGGGAAATAAGATTATACATGCTGTATTGCCAATTTCCAGCTTGTAGGCCTGTAATGAATACTATCCTTGCGTTTTTGGGCATTCGATAGTTGTTGAAAACTTTAGTCGAATTGTGTTGGCATCAGCGATCCGATCGGCTTTACTCAGACTCTAGATCCTTGGATTATTCACGAGAAGAGAAAGGGCATAGTACATGGCATACACATGGACGGAGGCGGCGATGATATGGTGGCGGCCCCTAGCGCAGGATCAATCACTGACACTAGCGAAGCCCTTGATCTAGGGAGTCCTGACTATTGTAATCTAATGCTCTTTATACTACCCATTAGAGCGATAGATACAGTAACCAGAACACATCTAGGTGATCTACTGATGCAACTTACGTGTTCTGAGTTGTTGCTTCCCTGCCAATTTGCTCTGCTTTGATTGGGTGACGGTGAAAAAGCCGTGGAAGTCGTGGTCACAGGAGAATTGTATACTTGGGATGGATGATTGATCGGTGAATCGGGGCAGGTCGCGCAGTGGTTCTGAGCCGGGGCAGAACAGTATTGTCATAGTGACGTACAGAATGTTAACTTTCCTGAACTAGTCGGGGTGATCAGCTTGTAACCGGTTAGGTTTGAGTATATTGTACATCTCCCTTGCATTGTATTTGATACATAAGTTTCCTCACGTACAAACGCAAATCAAATGCGTAGCAGATGTTAAATGAAAGGCATAGTCGATCGGACGTGGCGGAACGACGCAGAAAGCTGGCCTTTCATAGCTGGAAGGAGAAAAGATAGTGATGGGCGGTGATCGGGCGTGATTTTCAATTGTGCCATCAAATATCGCTTGTATCATTGTAGCCCTTGCCAGTCTAAGAGAGTTTTTGTAGGACTTGATCAGATCATTCCTCGGTGGGAATCTATCTGCCTTTTTATACAAGTTAGCTATTCTAATAATAGAGCAGACGGGCTCGGGGTGGACCCTCAATTTGATGAGTCAGATGACTATACCTATTGTCCAATCCATCCACACGCTCTGCCTATCCTGCATCTCCAGTATCACGATCTGACAACAGCCCTAATGACCCCAGCGCCTGGACCAGGGCATTTAGGAGTGAGATAAAGACGGTTTGGATGTGAGACATGGTAGAGGGGAACAGCTAGAAACGAATATCAACTTTTATACAGCAGTATAAATAGAGTCGGTTCAAATGCTGCTTGCCTGCAGAAGTTCCCGTCAGTCAATTTCTCGACGCAGAAAAGTCCGTTAAGGAATGGTCCGGAAAGTACTCCGATGGGGACGTCTGCTTATGTAAGCACATGTTAACGACTACTCCTACAGGTGGATATTTCCGCCAGTGTAGACAATGGAGAATGGGCTACCAAGCCTGTGTCAGCAGTATGTGGACGTTCCATATTTCAATATCGAGGTCGTACGCGTTGATGTTCGTGATCCCCTTCGTCAACTGCTCTAGGCCAAAATGGGTTAGCATGTGTGTATCGCTGTTCCATTTCTCTGAATTATACCAGACCATACCTGGCCCCACTCTAGCTCCCGATCCAGATTCAGGTTGCCAGGTAATCCGGACTTCTTTCTAGGGAATTGCCCAGTAAATTTACCCGATTCCACCTATGCAGTCCTCAGGCACCTATCTATGCAACTTTGGCATCATTGGCACTAGATGGCACTGCGTTCTCTATCAACGGATCTTTTTTTTTTTTTTTTTGCAATTGTGACAAGGCACGGGTAATGCCACTCCCGTCGATTCAGACTTCAACGATATCACACTAGTATAACATTCAATTCCTGCAGGTCTGTAGTTCTGAGGGTTTGAAAATCATTGACATCGATCTTTTGGGCGCCACGGCAATAAAGCCTGCTAAGTGAGATAGCCGCAAGCCCGTACGTCGTTAATTCGGTATGCCGATATTGTATATAAGCAGGCCGATTCCAGCAGAACGACGCTGTGATACACTTCTTAACACTCCTGCACGATCATGACCCTCGATCGAGGTCCCGCAGAGCATTTGATGTGTGAGCGCGAAAAGATGCTGCTAGGTTTACCCCACGATGGCAATGAGGATCCTGACTTGATTGCTGGACGCCTCCGAACGATGCGGTGCTTAAAGGCTTACAATGTGAGCTTGTGCTAGTTTTATAGTTCTTCCTGGCCATGTCAAGTTGCTGAGCATTGCTACTTGGGCATTTCAAACATTACCAGGAATATCCGCCAGCAACTTATACACCGGGTATGCCGGGATCACATTATTTCGGACCAGATGAGCGTCGTCAGATCTTAGCCGGCAGGTTTTTGTTTAGGATGAATAAGGTTGGACGTACTGAGAAGGTTATGTCAGATTTGTTTGGTATACCGTTGGAGAAAGCCCGTATGGTGGGAATCGCGCCTCCGTTTTTTTGTGATTACGGTGTGAACATAATATTCAAAGGCACGGCCGTACGTATTTCTTTACATTTGTTTCCATTTCCAGCAGCCATGGACGATGTCTAACAATTTTGTGACAGTACATGAATTTCAATGTGACGGTATCACAATTTAATGCACTCCTGATTCGACGCGACTTACTATGCTGTGTATCTTTAGATTCTTGGTATATGCGTTTCTCGACCAAACACTAGTAATTCCTTGCTCATTTGACAACAGACTCCGCCAAAGTCACGATAGGGGAAAGGGTCCTGATAGGTCCAAGTGTGAATGTACGTTTTGATGGCCAAGTGAAAGAATGAATCTCTGACGAGAACACAGATATATGCGGGGACTCACTCAGTGGACGTCGAGGAACGTCGCGCTGGTCTCGAACGAGCTTACCCCGTGACTGTGAGTCATTGCGTGATTAATTTGACAGAGTTTTTTTTGACCTTCTTGTCAGATTGGCGATGATGTGAGCAATGCATGATTGTCCAAGTAACGTATTAATTCTCATCCGTCATCTCCAGGTTTGGATAGGAGGCAATGCGACTCTGATTGGCCCCTGTACAATCGGCAATGGTATGTTTTCGAAGCAAGGGAATATATCCAGCTGACTTGGATGGCGGTTTGTCAGGTGTCACTGTTGCCGCTGGTTCTGTGGTCTGTATAGATGCTCTCCATCTTGATTTGTTCTCATTCTTTGCAAGGTGAAGGGTAATTTTCCGGACAATGTCGTTGTTGGTGGAAACCCTGCCAGGATCTTGAGACAGCTGGCGTCTCCACCGCCGTTCAAAGAAGAGAAATCAGACTAGCAGGCCGCGTCCTGTGTTTCTATCACTTATTCATACCTGTTTCTTAGCCATAGAATTCCTTCCGTCGTTATATCTTCAGGTTTCCACTACTTGCCAATCCGTCTCATTGATTCAAAGGCGCCTATGAATGCCTTTCCCTGGTGATCGAGTCTCTTGAGACGCCTCTTCAGGTGGTGGTTAACCGTTCAGTGGATTATTCTGACTTGGAGCTTTGTAAATCGTGAACGAGACTGACTAGACGCCATCACACATTAAGATAGAGGCTATTCACTAGTATTACATATTTCACTGCCAACTGCAGAGATAGAGGCGCATCATACAAGGCCGTTGTCCACTACAATGCTTTCCTGCCGGCTTTCTTAGCCTTAACATGCAATTTCGAAAGCTGTTTCTTCCAGCCATAGCAAAGATTACAATCTAACATAAGCATGGAGGTCAGTGACGTCTCGGCAGATGTGACTTGTACTGATAAACGGCTTTTACCTGTGCTGCTGTGCTTCTTGCACTGCCAGTTTCCATCCTTATTCTGACTTGAAGTAGGCAATTCAAGAGAATCCCTATCCCAAGGGGTCAACTAGGTTTCAGAGGTTAGGACGTGAGGGGTATGTGAGGGGTAACATTTCGCTCTACCCCGAAGAAGCCATCATTCTCCTGCCAAAGCAGAAGACGAGCGTCAGAACTTGACCAGAGGAAGTACCGCCCGTGCAGAACTCACCTCCCTGCCATCAAAGGAACAGTCAGAGCACTGTGTGAATAGTGTGAGTTAAATCACAGGTAAAGCAAGACAGCCCTGATGATTCAAAACCGTTACTCACGACTTCTTTCTGATGTTGGCTGCAGAAAACAGCTTCGTTCACCTCGATCGTGGCTGCGGAAGCGTCAGACTCGGCCATTTCACTCTGAGGGGAACGTATGTCGTGTGGGGGGTAAATAGGTGAGAGCCTCACAGAGAAGCATAGGAGAGATCACGAGGGGCTCATATATAAGCAGGTTGCCGAGTGTCACGAGACATTTGTTCTCACGAAGACTGGGCTAAACCAAATACTTGTAATAGTTTATATTGGATTGGCAAAAATTTCGTATAGTAATTGGACAGTCTTTGACACTGACGGAAAGGGGGGTCTATGGGTCCGTGATTGAAGCTTGTGGATTTTATAACTCAGATCGTAGATTTAGTGCCCTAGTAAATGTGCACTGCCTGCATGAGTCCGATGCTCCTTCTATTCATTCCGTCCGTCATTGCATAGAAGTTGACTTGCTTTCCAGGCCATTGCTCCCATATATCTATGAGCTATCTGCGTCGGCTATAAAGTGACAAGTTAATAACGGCTGGAACGTGGAGAATCCAAACGTACATGATACTCGTCCCAGAAGATGTACTTATCTGGATCATTGCAGAGGCTATGTTTCGTCTCCAAGTATGCACCGACCAAACAGCTTTTGGTGATCGAGTCCGGATCCAAGCCGTAGTCAATCGGAGTCAGCATCATGTCTCGGAACAGGGAGTAAATGTCCACAAAGCCGACTTGGATGTCGTATCCGCGACACAACTGGTATCGTAAAGTCAAAAGGGATCTTTCGAGGTCCAGTGATAGCTTTTCAAGGGTGACAGAGGTGGATTTGTTGGAAAAAGCCCGTAAAGGAAGACGTCCAAGGTTAGGATATGACGCGATAACGAATTTTTTGGCTCCTGATCAAGCATCGGTTGCTAGCTCGGATTTTCAAGTGTGTGGAACTCACCTTTATTTCGAAGGGAATATATGATGTCCGAAATCGCTGGAATGACGCCGTCGATCGTGTGTTTAAAAAACACATCATTTGCCCCGACCATGATCACGATCAAATCCTCAGAGCTGACTTTGCTCTTCATAAGATAGGCGGCCACCTGATCAAGTACAGAAGGCACAGGAATTGTGGAATGCAGACCGGTATAACCTTGCACCACTGAGTTGTTGCTTGTTGCTAAGTTTCCGCAGGCAGGTGAGCATGATTCAAAAGAGACGTCAATCGTCCAAAAAGTGAAATGTACCTCCACCAATAGCGTTATCATCAAGTTCCATCCCGAGTCTTTCCGCAAGGTATTCAACCCATACTGGGCCGTTTGAAAATCGATGGCCAGAATATGCATGATCACTTGGCCATGTATTATGGGATACTGTCCACGCGCCGGTGCCTGTAAGGATGGCATGACTGAGTTGAAAGGCAGAGAAAGAACGACACATCCCGTACCGTTATCAGATAGCGAGTCTCCGAAAGCGACTACTTTTCCCAGCGGAACCTCACTGTCAACTTTGCGTGATTCATTGTCTGTGTCTTGTGGAAAAGTCATAGCTGCACAGCTCGACAATGCTGTGAAACCAGCCAAGTAAAGACCAATTTGAAGTAGTAATATCATAATAAGGGTGTTTCGCTCCGTTGTTGCTAGTAGAGTACCTTTCTTAAATACATTTGGTATTCCGCGTTCTAAAAGGTCTCGGGTCCGGATGTTCGACTTCACTAGTGGGCCGTGGTAATTAGTCTCGATTTTGTGGTGGTCCTTTTATGTATGCAAAAACTAGATACGAAAATCAATATTTAGTGTACATGGCGTTGTGCAAGGCCACAAACCTACACTGGAGTCAAGACTCGTGGAGCCAAATCACTGTATACTAGAAAAAGGTTCCACTAAATCCAGTGTAATTTGCGCTAGCGTGAATTTTCAGTGCTTATTATACTACCAAATCAGTAGACAAAAGTTCAAACATGGGAACACTGAAATTGAGTGCTATTAGGAATTTAATTCTATTCTTAAAGTTTTGATGTTCCTTATGTCCGTCATGTACTGAAATTCAGCGCTATCTCCGCCAGACATCTGTTGATAATGTGCGCGTTAGGGCAGCTGGCCAGAGCTACTGTTTGATGCCTGAATAAATAAAATAGTATGTTAGCTGGCTATATATAGTTATAATCTCGTTGTAACCACATGGTCCTAGCAAAATCATCACTGTGGTCAATAATCCCCCACTCGTTCCTGCACTTAACTCGTCCTACCACATTTTCAATATATGAATATTGATGACAACTGGAGCCGTAGAGTTAAGTGCAACCCAAAAGGGGGCGCGACTGGATTTGGGCACTGAAGTTTAGTGCACCAGACCTTAAGTCCAGTGCAACAGGAACTTAATTTACAAGTGTATATGGCACTAAATTCTAGTGTGAGCCTTTTCTGCAGTGAAATGCCACTGATATGGTGGGCAAGGCATATCAAATCAATTCTCTAGTCTTGCATAATGTTCAAGGTTAATTGTTATGACTATATTCATTAATGCCCAGATCCCCGTCCAATCCACTCAGATCCCCACGCATATGAAATCTATACTCCATTTGGAAACCGCTACGTCTCCATTTACCTGTCCGACTGTCACCGCCGATTCCGCCCATCCGTCTCCGGTTCCGATCGATGCATCAGCATCACCATAGGAACCCGGACATCCGTCCCCGTCGGACTTAAACATACTCACGTAAGGCCGTCGGCCTCAGAGACCCATCACTGGAGTAATTATTATTAGATTTTGAATATGTATTTAAGTTGCCCGACTGGGGACTTCATTCCCCAGTTCGAATATCGAATCACGCCTAGCTCCTAAGTCCGATCCTAACTCTCTAAGTTGTGCTCCGTCTCCGAAATCTCGGACACTGGTACTAGTGAGGGCGCAGCACATAAGCTGAAGCCAAGTCCATTCCGACCCCCACGACGTACTCCGACTCCGACCCAACCTCCGACCCAACCTCCGACCCAACCTCCGACCCAACCTCCGATCCAATCTCCGACCCCAAATCGGACCTAGTGCGTAACAGTATATTTGAACTGCCATACTCACTCCTACCAATGCCACGATCCACTGCCAATTCCGAACGTGCATGAATCATCGAGGTACCACCCCCAGCATCGACACCATCCCCGAGGTCGTTGAAGAACCGATGGACCACATAGAGGCCGTCAATGAAGAAGACGACACCCCGCCCTCTCCAAATCTGGCGCAAGCCATCTCCCTGCTCGCTAGCAGCATCCGTAACCCACAAGCCCCTAAGTCCCGGACCAAGGTCCGAGAACCCGACCCATTCGATGGTTCCGATCCACGCAAGCTCCAGCCATTCTTGGTGCAATGCCGGTTGAATTTCCACGATCGCCCCAATGCATTCACATCCGATCGGGCGAAGGTTACCTTCGCCATGTCCTATCTCAAGGGCACCGCACTGGACTACTTCGAACCAGCACTCATGGACGACTCCAATGACCCGATATGGTCAGAGGACTACTCCGACTTCATCTCCAAACTTTGGACCAATTTCGGTCCGTACAACCCTGAGGCCGATGCCGAGAATGAACTCGATCGACTTCGGATGAAGGAGAATCACAAAATTGCAAAATACATTGTGAGTTTCCAGCAGCTAGCTCCGAAAGTCCAATGGGGCGACGCTGCACTCTGACGCCAATTTTACGTTGGACTCCCATCCCGCATCAAGGATGAAATATCACGCGTCGGTAAGCCGGATACTTTGGCTACCCTCCGCAAGCTCGCCCAATCCATCGATGCCCGTTATTGGGAATGTCAATCCAAGGTCTCCTGCGAAAATTCGGCCAAGACGCTTGTTCGGAATCATGTCAGTATACAATATTCTGATGTATAGGAGATATACATCAGGATTTCAATGATACATAAAGCCAGGGAGTTACAATTTGGATATCTTAAAAGATTTCGGATGTGTGAAATTTTCATAAATATAAACATATATTCTATATTTTAATAAACTTTAAAAGATGAGATATTTGGTTGAGATGAACATAATTATTTACATGGATATAATAGGAATGTATATATGAATATAATTGGTATTATATAGGGTATTTAGATATACAAATACCAGGTGGGGATTAAAGATAGTTCAAATTATGTTACAAGTATTGTATAAGAAAGAATCAATGATATTTGGATGTTCCCTCAAGGGAATTGCCACCACTAAATGGGGAAAAAAAGAATGATTTTTGAGAATTATGCCAAAATATCACAATATGTTTTAATCTAGTATATTGTGTAAAATTTGAGAATCATGTTGAAAATAAGTTTGAATTGAAGTGTATTGTATAAAATTTGAGGAAAATAGGTTGTATATATGTATTTGTTGTATTTCTGAACAAGCGTCCAACAACAAATCGGACAAATCATCGGACAAGACCCCAAAGTCCAACAAGGGGTCCGATAAGCGGGCCACCACCAACTCAGGCCAGAAGTCAAACACTGGTAACGCTGCCGCTTCCAGTTCCGGTCAGAACAACCCTGGTACCAGCAATAACTCTGGAGCTCGCAAGAGTACTCCAGACCTCTCCACCAAGCTGGGAAAGGATGGGAAACTTACCCAGCAGGAATGCCAGCGCCACATAGACAACAACCTCTGTCTATTCTGTGGAAAGCCTGGTCACCAAGCCAAGGATTGCAACAAGGCAACCTTGTCCGCAGCAAAGGCAAAGGGCCACGCCACCAACGTCACGACGGACAAGTCCGACGCTAAAATGACGGACCAAAAAAAATAGTAAGCAGTCCTATAGCCTCCGTATGGGCTGAGGGCTGCGTTGGTACTCCCTGTACGACAAACAAGGTCTGCCTGAATGCATCCGCTCTTTTCCACTCCGACTCCCTTACCCTCCTCGTCCACTCTGACTCCATTCCCGATACCGCTATTCAAGCGTTAATTGACTCTGGTTCTACTCACTGTTTCCTCAATTCCTCTTTTTCCGATTTACATAAACTCCATACATACACCATAACTCCGATACCACTCCAATTATTTGACGGCACTACTAATGCTGTTATTTCACGAGCTATAGATCTGTCGATCCGTTTTTCTGTTGGAGAAATCCAGACCCTTACATTCTATGTTACTCCGCTTGACTCCAGCTGTTCTGTGGTTCTCGGACATAACTGGCTCACCTGCTACAATCCGTTGATTGACTGGGCATTGGGCCATATCACATTCCGTTCTCCAGTACAGGCTGTGTCATCCCTGACGTCACCAGCAACTATAGGTGCGAAATTATCTTCCACCTCCGCTGACTCCGCTCCGATAGATACTCCGTCTACCCCTCCGTTTATATTGATGGTGGACACTATGGTCTTCGCCAGACTAAGCAAACTGGATGGTTCTCACACATTCCAGGTCCACCTCTCCGATCCGATATTCCTTGCCGCTCGTTCTGCCCGATCAACTCCACCGGACCTCTCTATGGTTCCCAAGGAGTATCGTGAGTTCGCCGACATATTCAGCAAGTCTAAAGCCGACTCCCTAGCGGAACACCAACCATACGATCTCAAGATTGAACTGGATGACAACTCCACCCCTCCGCTTGGCCCTATCTACTCGCTATCCCAAAAAGAGCTACTGGCTCTCCGAACATTCATAGACAAGAACTTGGCCACGGGCTTCATCCGCCCATCCCTATCTCCTCATGGAGCTCCGGTCCTATTTGTCCGCAAAAAAGATGGATCACTCCGTCTATGCGTCGACTTCCGTGGACTCAACAAGATCACCAAGAAAGACCGATACCCGATACCCTGCACCGTGGACCTACTCGAAAGTCCTCGAAAAGCTAAGATCTACTCCAAAATAGATCTCCGACATGCCTACCATCTAGTCTGTATCCGAGAAGGCGATGAATGGAAAACGACCTTCCGCACACGATATGGATCTTTTGAGTGGTGCATCATGCCCTTCAGACTAACCAATGCTCTGGCCGCCTTCCAGCGGTTCATGAATGATACCTTCGCCGACCTCCTCGATGTGACCGTCCTCGTTTACTTAGACGACATTCTGGTATATCCGGACAACGAAGAAGAACATCGGACACATGTCTGAGATGTACTCCGACATCTCCAAAAGCATGGCCTCTTCGCCCGCACTGACAAATGTGAATTCCACTCCGACTCGGTCGAATACCTGGGCTATATCCTCTCCCCAGCAGGATTGACAATGTCCGATGACAAAATCAAAGCCATACAGGAATGGCCAGAACCCCGGAAAGTCAAGGACGTACAGTCCTTCCTAGGGTTTGCCAACTTCTACCGCCGCTTCATTCACGGCTACTCCGATATCACTGTTCCACTCACCCAACTCACTAGGAAGGGTATCCAATGGAATTTCTCTGATGAATGTAGACAGAGCTTTGAGACCCTGAAAAAGGCCTTTACTTCCGCTCCGATACTGGCTCATTGGGTTCCAGACGTTCCTATCCTATTAGAGACCGACGCCTCCAACTATGCACTTGCCGCGATCCTGTCCATCATCTCCCTGGACGACAGACAAGTCCACCCAATTGCTTTTCACTCATGTACATTTACACCCCCCGAACTGAACTATGACGTTCATGACAAAGAGCTCCTTGCCATATATGAAGCCTTCCGGATATGGAGACACTACCTTGAGGGTCCCTCTGATCCAGTGGACGTCATAATGGACCACAAGAACTTGGAATACTTCTCCACAATGAAACTGCTCACCTGGAGACAGGTCCGATGGTCCGAATACCTATCTCAGTTCAATCTCATTATCTGTTTCCGTCCTGGTTGACTTGGAGCAAAGCCCGATGTGTTAACTAGACGCTGGGACGTCTACCCTAAAGAGGGGAATAGCGACTATGCCACTGTAAACCCACACAACTTTCATCCTGTGTTCACTAACGAGCAGCTGGCATCGTCCCTACAAGCATCCACCCTCATGACTCCCACCCTCCGAGCTGTCACCATTATGGACATCGACCAACTCTGCTCCGACATCCGCTCATCACTCCAATCTGATCCTGTTGCAGTTAAACACTTGGACAACCCTTCCGATCCGAAATGGTCACTTGACCCCCAAGGGCACCTCCAACACAATGACCGGATATACGTCCCTGACGCCAATGGCCTCCGACTCCGAATTTTGCAGTATTATCATGATCACCTGATCTCTGGCCACTTTGGGCAAAATCGCACACAAGGATTAATCTGATGAGACTATGTATGGCCAAAAATGTGAGAATACATTCAACACTACTGTAACTCCTGCACCACATGTATGCGCTCAAAATCACAAAGGCACAAACCCTACAGAACGCTTAAGCAACTTCTGATCCTGGAGCAACCATGGAACTCCATCTCCATGGATTTCATCGAGAAGCTCCCCCCATTGCTCGGATATGACACCATACTCGTGATTGTCGACAGATTCACCAAACAGTCACTATTCATTCCGACGCATGACACCATCACCTCTGTTTCGCTAGCTAAATTGTTCGTTCTCCACGTATTCTCTAAACACGGAGTCCCATCGCATGTCATGTCCAATCGGGGCTCGGAGTTTGTGTCCTCCTTCTTCTGCACATTAGGAAAGGCTCTTGACAGAAGCTTCATTTCACCTCTGGATACCACCCTGAAGGAGATGGACAAACAGAATGAATGAATCAGTCCCTGGAACAATATCTCCGAATCTATTGTAACTATCAACAAGACAACTGGGCTGATCTACTTCCGATTGCAGAGTTTGCCTACAACAATGCTCCGAACACAACTACCAGCATCTCTCCGTTCTTTGCTAATAAAGGCTACCATCCAAACATCTCCGTCCACCCCGAGAAAGAACTTGCCTCCACCAAAGCCCGCCAATTCGTAACCGACCTCAATCAACTACACCAACATCTCCGAGAGACCATCTCCAATGCTCAGAAACAATATCAAGTCTCCGCAGACCGACACCGCATTCCGGCTCCAGACCTGCAAATCAGAGACAAAGTATTCATTAAGGCCGAACACTTCCGGACCACCCGTCCATCGAAGAAACTCTCCGAGAAATACTTAGGTCCTTATGAGGTCATTGCTCGTGCAGGCAGCAGGTCTTTCACCCTCCACCTCCCGGACCACTTCTGAGCAGTTCATCTGGTCTTCCACATATCAATGCTCGAACCCGCTACCATGAACGAGATCTCCAGTCACATGCAACCCCCACCTCCCCTGATCATCATCGAAGGAGACAATGAATATGAGATATCCGAGATCCTGGACTCGAAGATCAACCATCGATACAAGTGCAAGCTCCAGTACTTAGTCAAATGGACTGGGTATGAAGGCACCGACGAAGAGTCCTCATGGATCTCCGTGTCCGAACTTGATCATGCATCTGAATCCATCTCTGACTTCCACTCCGCTTATCCAGACAAACCTGGCCCTCTTATGAATCTTTAAGTTCGATTACTAATGCTAATTCTATTATTTCGCATCATCATTTTATTACAAGTCAAGGGAAATTACATGCCTGCCCAAAAAAGCTCTGAAGGCACTCCGCCTCATTCTTCTCCATTCCAAAATTTATAATCATTTTCATTTTTATTTTATACATCGCGTTTCCTTTTTCCCTTTCCCTTATCTACCTCAGGCTCCATCTCCGACTCCTCACTCTCTACATCTGACACCCAATCCTTCTCATCTCCCATGTCCAAATCCTCGTCGAACGGGGCCATGAACTTCTGCAACCGACATAACTCGGCTGTCCGACGACCCTCCAGAACCTCCTTCCATTTCATTGTCCTCACCAAGTCTACTAACAACCCCTCCGTCCGCCAAAGGTGCTCCGACTGCAGATTAACCAGCCGGATAAGCTGGCCCACGGTGCTATTGGGCGCTGAAACGTGCCCTGTACCTGCACTGGTTGTCACCCCTTCCAATCTGACGCCGCTACCCCCGGCTGCCACAGCACCCATCTCCGTCCGCCTCTTTTTGGTCGGACGACCCTCCAATTCCTTCTCTGCCCCTCCTTGTACCACTAGTCGGGGCTTGACGCTCTGACTCCAGGGATCGAACTTCCCATCGATCCTACACCCTCCTTTCTGACCCCGACAACAATCGCAGGACTGAAGTCGGCGAGTTGGGCCGGTAGGCCACACGCACTCCACACCTGCATCACGACATAAGTCACAAGTTATGCCAGGTCTGCCAAATGGCTCTGTTGGAGCCAGAGCCTTGGGTGGTCCGCCCCTTCTCGCTGCAGCCTCCAAGCATTCCCTCTCCTCCTCCTTGTCCTGCTGTTCTGCCACCGCCTTCTCCATCTCACGCTTGCGAAGCTGGATCGCCGACCTTGTGACATGCAGCTCCTTCTTACGGGTTGCCAACACGCGACTCTCCACCTTGCACCATATGACCCTCCGGTCCGCCTCTCGCTTCTCCATATCAGCACTCAGGTAGGCCTTCAATGAAAAGACCGCGACATCGAGATTCTTCTTGGTGGTAGTGGCATAGAGCTCTGCTCTTTTGTGAGCCTCGACCGCAGCTACCCAAGCCATCTCCTCATAGGAATTCAAAGTGGGATCCGGCTCCGCATCCATCCCAACATCCATGCCCACCTCGGGCTCCACATTTGCATCGAGATCCACATTGGCATCGAGATCCACTTCCACCTCCGCCCTCTCCATCTCCGCCGCATCATCTTCCTCAGCTGCCCCCAACTCAAATAAGGGCCATGCCTGCAGACATAATGGCGAGTCCTCCGCAGTGACAGTCCTCAAATGAGTCGTCTCCATCCGTGTAACGGAGATGATGGTGACTTCCGGGGTCCCTGGCTGTATTGACATACTCAGACTTCCTGGGTGGCTGGTTCCCCCTGCCCCAGTTACCTCCTCCTCTACCTCCATGGCAGCCTCTAGCTCGTGCGCCTGCTCCTCCACTTCCTTCAGTCTCGCGGCCTCCATCGCTGCCGCAAGTTCTTTTACCCTGCGAGCTCTCTCGGCTTTTGCCTCCTCCTCCTTCCATCTCCGTTCCGTCTCCACCGCCTCTTTCTGCCTCTGCTCCTCCTCCTTCCGTCTCTGTTCTGCCTCCTCCTCCTCCTTCCATCTCCATTCCTCCTCCTCCTCCTTCCGTCTCCGTTCCACCTCCTCCTCCTCCTTCCATCTCCGTTCCACCTCCTCCTCCTCCTTCCGTCTCTGTTCCGCCTCCTCCTCCTTCCATCTCTGTTCCGCCTCCTCCTCCTCCTTCCATCTCCGTTCTGCTTCCTCTTCCTCTTTCTGTTTCCGCTCCTCCTCCTCTTCTTTCCGTCGGGCCAAGAGCAGCTGCTCAAGCTTGGCCATGCTCATGCTTGCCAAAGGGTTTGACATCGTTGAGGATAAGACCTCAATCATGCCCCTCCTTTTATACGTCTCCAGACCCCCAGTATAACTCCGACCGCACCCAATCGTCTCACCTATTCAATCCACGGACATGAGGCCTCAGGGGCTCAGCCTTAAATGGAGAGATACTGTTATGACTATATTCATTAACGACCAGATCCCCGTCTGTCAGGGTTCAAATAAGTCATATTCTATTTTTAGTATTTTCTCTTGACACCCCTATCAGCGCAGCCTGTCAGGGTGCGTCTCCCCTATTTCATTGCCCCTATCACTTCCCCTATCTTTCCTCCCCTATCTTGGTTCTCCTATCCGTCTCCATCATTTAGTATAAAGACTCGCCTTGGTGCAGTGTGATCCCCTCAGCTTGATCTCTGAGGATATCCGCTGTACCAGGTAAGTCCCATGTATTTATCAGAAACAGCTGTATAGACTGAGGATATCCGCTGTACCAGCTGGCATTATTTCTTATCGGCTCTCACTTATTGAGTATCTTGTTGTTGTGGCCTCGTCATCAGCGTCGCCCTCACACCATCCGATCCACTCAGATCCCCATGCATATGAAATCTATACTCCATTTGGAAACCGCTACATCTCCATTTACCTGTCCGATTGTCACCGCCGATTCTGCCCATCCATCTCCGGTTCCGATCGATGCATCAGCATCACCATAGGAACCCGGACATCCATCCCCGTCGGACTCGGACATACTCACGTAAGGCCATCGGCCTCGGAGACCCATCACCGGAGTAATTATTATTAGATTCCAAAATATGTATTTAAGTTGCCCGACTGGGGACTTCATTCCCCAGTTTGAATATTGAATCACGCCTAGCTCCTAAGTCCGATCCTAACTCTCTAAGTCATACTCCATCTCTGAAATCTCGGACACCGGTATTAGTGAGGGCGCAGCACATAAGCTGAAGCCAAGTCCGTTCCGACCCCCATGACGTACTCCAACCCCAACCCAACCTCCGACCCAACCTCCGACCCAACCTCCAATCCAATCTCCAACCCCCAATCGGACCTAGTGCATAACAAGTTGTCTAGCAACTGCTTCACACAAGTTCAAGATTCTAATGCTCTGCAAAGGCAGTACACACTAGTAACTTAAACAAGAGCACTAATGGCAGGACTATCGACAGACAATCTCACCCTGTAGATTTGTAGTCACACAAGGTAGATACTACACTCACGCCCAAAGCAGGAATATCACTACTTTGAGTGCAATCAAGTACAGTTACACAATTGTAAAAGATCCCTGAACTGGTAATCAACAGTTACTGAGATAGAGGATGACACCGTATGTCACTCTAGTCACACTGGTGTGCAGAAGATGGGTAGAATAGGTTGAATATGTTACTATTTCAGAGGCAGAATGACCTCCTTATATATTGTATTTACAGGGGCTGAGGAATGCTTCTGGAATATTCTACCTATTAATAGATGGAAGAAAGGGGTAGAATATTCCAAGCCAATCACAGGTTCTGATCACTGCATTAACACTGATCAGGAGCTGAATAATGGTTCTGGAATGTTCTATCTAATAATAGAAGGAAACAGCTAGAATGTTATGGAAAGGGGTAGAATATTCCAAGGCAATCACCTGATTTGATCACCCATCAGCTGATCTGATCCCTGAACTAGGCACTGATCAGGCAAAAAGAAGGGTGTCCACCCTGTTTTCTGCACTGGTTTGGACAGCCATGGATAGCCACATCTCAGGTGATGATCTCCACAGAAAATAGTGCCCTGAGAGGCTGTGGTTGTCAAGTTAGAGAATATTTATTGATCAGAGACATCTGAGCTTGAATTCAGGCCAAATGCCTGGTCCAAAGGGGGAGAGCTGGCTGTGTGAAGGTTTGTGGGCGCCTATGGGTCCACAACTATGGCACAGCAGAAATAAATCATTCTGGGCCGAGTTCTGCATGGAATATTCCTGAAAAAATATGGAAAAATAGAGAATATTTGAATAAGTCCATTCCAGGTACAAGCACCAAATATATGCTGGTATTTAGGAATGGAAAAGCAAAGTATAGCACATTGGTGCTGCATAAATAGGATTTGATAGGGAAAAGGTGGTTCCCATACACTCCTCCTTCCGTCTCCATTCTGCCTCCTCCTCCTCCTTCCATCTCTGCTCCTCTTCTTCTTCCTTCTGTTGGGCCAGGAGCAGCTGCTCAAGCTGGGCCACACTCATCTTTGCTAAGGGGTTCAACATCATTGAGGGTAAGACCTCAAACATGAGGCCTCAAGTGCTCAGCCTTAAATGGAGGGATACTGTTATGGCTATATTCATTAACACCCAGATCCCCATCTGATCCACTCAGATCCCTACACACATGAAATCTATACTCCATTTGGAAACCATCACGTCTCCATTTATCTGTCAGATTGTCACAATCAATCTCACTCATCCACCTCCAGTTCCGATTGATGCATCAGCATCACCATAGGAACCCAGACATCTGTCCCCGTCAGACTCAGACATATTCATGTCAGGCCATTGGCCTTGGAGATCTATCACCAGAGTAATTATTATTTGATTTCAAATATGTATTTAAGTTGCCAACTGGGGACCTCATTCCCCAGTTCAAATATCGAATCACACCCAGTCCTAAGTCCGATCCTAACTATCTAAGTCATACTCCATCTCTGAAATCTTGGACACTGGTATTAGTGAGAGTGCAGCACATAAGCTGAAGCCAAGTCTGTTCCAACCCCCACATTGCACCCCAATTCCCACTCCAACTCTGACTGTTGACTCCAACCCAATATCTGACCCCCAATCAGACCTAGTGTGTAACATCAGATGCTTAGGTGTCCAGATATTCCAAAAAGAGGGGAATGCACTTAGAGGCTAAAGGAAGTAGGTGGATGAATCTGACCATCCAACCAGTGACACTCTGAAGTGGGTAACAGCAATGTGTGAAGTAGTCTAGCAACTGCTTCACACGAGTTCAAGCTTCTAATGCTCTGCAAAGGCAGTACACACTAGTGACTTAAACAAGAGCATACACACCCATCCATCTCCAGTCCCAATTGATGTATCAGCACCACCACTGGAACCTGGACATCTACCCCCATCAGACTTGGACATAATCATGTAAGGCTGTAGGCCTCAGAGACATCACCAGAGTAATTATTATTAGATTTCAAATATGTTGTTTGAAGCTCAAGTTCCATACAACTACAGTTGACTTCCAGCTGATATGCTTGGCTGGTACACCTTCTGCCACATTCAAGTCAGTCCACACTTCTAATGTTTCAATCACCATAAGATCTACTACGGTCGTGATACAAAGGCTTCTTTACACATCTGAACCGCTTCCATCGGTCCATTGCGTATGAAAACACCTTGAAGACTCGCCATACTGACCCTGCGCTTTCGGCTTATACCATCTTTTATCAAGGACTCCAACTCATCCGCGGCATTTGACAACCTCATCTGCTCTCCTCCGCCTTCTGATAAATCTGCATTGCCGTAAAATTGTAGAAAAAGTCGACTAGCCTGCGCAGGACTAGCGTCATCCAAAAGCTCAATCAGATCAACCCTTCCTGGACGGATAAGAGCATGGTCAAGTGCCGAAAGATGATTTGTAGTCATGAAAATGATGCGTTCCTCCCCGAGGCGACACCATCCAAAACCCGGAGAATGTCACTGAAGACTGATAACTGGCGTGGACATCATTGTTTGAACGATATATACAAGACACCTGGATAACTCACCCGTCTTCAGTAGTCTGCACACGCTTATTGAACGCAGCGTCCACATCCTCGATGAGCACAAAGCTACGCTCCGGAGCATTAGAGAGTAGATGATTAAGTTTATCATCGGCCAGTCCCTTTTTCCGAGAGAATGAGAAGGCATATGTCGTATGAGAGCGACCCCGCGAGAGCCTGAATAAATGACGATTTTCCTGAGCCAGGTGGGCCATACAGGAGATATCCTCGGCGATACGGAATACCTTGCTATACCTGAGTGATGCGCCACAGCAAAGTGATGATAAACACACCTCGGTCTGCATACCATTGTCGTCTCGAGAGGAATGTTTTTATATCAGATATAATTCGTTCAGCGACACCATCTTGAAGCACCACGCTTTCTAAGGGTCGTTTTGGCCGCGGTTTATCAAATGGCCTCCAAGATGTACCCCAAGCAGTGTTTATGACAAGCTTTCCTTCATGACCTCTTAATGCAAAATGCCGCGCTTCTGTAAGAAGCACCGGAAAGAGGCGTCGATCTCTGGATAACGTGGTAAGGGTAATGATTTCCCACGGTACACCCACGGCCATAGACATGGATTTTGTTTCACACTCGCGTTTCACCTGTCAAGCAAGTGAGCGTTCAATGCCTCACCACAAAGGCGGCGATCAAGATATGTCGTTTGTAATCGCAAACCTGCATCCATCCTCCGCGATATCTAAACCAATGCGTGCCAGGTCCTGCAACAAGATTAAATATGGCTTCGGAACTTCCATTCGGGTGCTGCTGGTATGTTGTCTCAAGACTGAGTTCATGACTACGCATAAATCGAGACGCCGCAGATGCCCTATGCGCCTGCGCTTGCCATGCGAGAAACCATTCAAAAGCCTTGTCCTGATTTGGAATTTCGAGGGTGACAAGCATTCTCCGACGGACTGCATGACTCAAGAAGCCAACAGAGCGTCTGAGAACGGCTAGACCTACTCCTACTCCCTAGGACGAGCATGTTTCAAACTCACTCGCTACTGAGTCAAATACTTCGCACCATTAAACCGAATCTAGCGGAGAAGTAAGGACTGCCGATTTTGTTTCATTATGAGAGAAAATTCCAGGTGATGTCGCGTCTTACTTCGAGCCAATGAGATTTCCCATAATTGTGCTTGAGTTATTGCGGGATACATCGGACTCTTGCATAAGGTGTGCCTCCTGCTTCCTTATGGAAGGCTCTTGTGTCTCAGGCGGTCCTGACCCACTAAATGGCATCGCAGCCATGGCTGGCGAATGCAGCAGTTTTCTCCTTGCGCTTTGTAGTTCCGCTTGAAGTTGCAGATGAGTTCAACAGTACTATTGCGCCGTCCAACACTTCGAAAATCTCGGAATTGGGGTTGCCTCCGCCAATTCTGTTTCCCCCCAACCACTTGGTACTTCTTATAAATATGTGTATAATTTTTCAAAAAGGAATTCATAGTGCCTTGTGCCTGTAATTTCCATGGTCACATTCTGTACACATTCACCACCAATTAAAATGGACACTTTTATGGTGAGACTACGAATATTTATACTCGACAGAACCCCGAACACCCTTCGGATAGAGTTGGGGACGGTCACTTTTCCTCTTTCTATTCTTCAAGTTTTATCTTATAACAGGTTCAGTGATGCGACGTAGAGTAGCACCTGGAGAAAATGAATACTAAGTATGCTCCGAAACGAAAGCGACCTCAGAGGGACGTGATCAGGAAATGACGTGCGTTAATACAATGTCCACATTGGGTTATCACTATGTTTAGTCCAACCAAGAATTTATTGTTCCACGAGGTCCACGGATGCGACCGGGACGTGTGCTCTTCCTCTGCGCTCTCTTCTCTAACTCTCGCATGCGCCGCACCCTCAGGAACTGACTGATCCTCCCATTCCTCTGAGGACTCAATATTGATTTCATCTCCTCACGTGTTATGACGCTGATGGTCTGTCTACTTCAGACCTAGATCCACCGAATCATGAAACAATACAGAGCATTAACCGCCAATTCCACCAATACAGATATCAACTCACTCGGCTGGTTATGGATACCAGGGCATGGGCTCGGTCGTCTCTGCAAGAGGGAAGTCAATAGTGACATATCGTGGTGGAATGACAACTTGAGCGACGGTTCGAAAGAATGGCATGGTTCGGCAAATTCGAGCGGGTGATGAATCCGCGATTAAAATTTTCCTTGGACTGTTGTGCATGAGACAACGAGATGAGGCACTATGGTACAGCAAGAATACGCCTGTTAGGTTTTGCATCCGCCAACTTGCAAACATATAATCTACCTTTTTGTTAGCATTTTCGACATACTTCCCATATAAGACTCTTGACATAGGAGCTACAGAGCAACCATGGCTGAGACAAAAAGCGTTGTTAGGTGGCCACCGTTTCTCTTTTGTTCGGAGGTCCGCGGGGTTCGATCCATAGCCACCCATCAAAGCACCATGGCCTGTACAAGCTGTTGCTCCTGCTACGTACTGTTGAATCACGTCTGTATTACTAGGGCATATTTGGAACCAGCTTAAGCTGAAGACCCAGCTTTTTGATGTTCCGCCATAGTCCGAGGTGGAGCAACGGCCTGGACCGGCAGCTTGTCAGACCGCCGAATGCAAGCCGAACGGCATGGCATCCCATCCATCATCAGTGTGACTTGCGATGGACAACCTTGGCCACTACTGCTGTGCCTCCCGAACCACCTCTCCAGCTGTCAGAATCTTCTGCTTTGTGCCTGAGTTGGAAGTTGCGAAGAGTCACGAACGAAGACCTTGTTGGAATACCGGATACGGGATCCTACCATAACAACGCATCAACACGGGTTGTCACAATGCGGGACGTTACTCATTCAATCCACATGACAACGCTCCACCATATTTAAATCTATTTATTCCACTAGTACTTACTTCACAGCTGCGATGGTATATATAAAGGAGTCGCAGCTGTCTCCCTTCCCTCAGTCGTGTTTAATACACACACGCTGAGGTAGGGAGTTACTTTATTATCCCTAAATACTATGTTCACTTATTTCTCATTACAGTTTATCTGTCAAGGTATTTAGATTATAGTTAGTCGTGTGAGTTTATCTGTCAAGCTGTCAAGTATTTCAACAGACCTGGGGATAAGGGAACCGAATAGTTATCAGGGTTATCGATCCTTTTGTCGTCCATGGTGGTTTCACATCGGCGAAGTATTGAGGTTTGACACTCGTTTTGAACGGAGCTTCAAAGCGGCATGTGTGGAGCAACTATAGAGCTGAGCTTTGCGAACGCTCCACTGTAGCTTTTCCTAAGGCTATCATAGCTAGCAAAGTTCGGCTAAAGTTGATTTCATATATGCCCTACTGAGCTACAAACGTGCCCGGTCACTAATCATTATGTAAGATGTGGGGATGCACTTGAGGATCCATCGATTTCTTAAGCAACCTCTGAAACCACAAAGAAATGAGCCAATCATGCTGTGTTGCTTAACGTCTTTATTCGATGAACGGGGAAATGAGCATGTGAAATATTTATCCTTATAAAGGATGGGATAATTGGACGGTCCGCGAACGAAGCTCGTTGAAAAGCGCCCAAAGCCATTAGCTTACTCATACCGACAGGGTTCCTGGTATATATGACGCAACGTCGAAAACACACGCAGCTTAGATTGAAAAACATCGCTCCCCCATGACTAAAACCATCTTCTTCACAGGTGAGTGCTTGATGCAAGCACTCCGACTGCTGCATCTGAGTGTTCCCTTTGCAGCGCTACAGGATATATTGGTGGTGCAACGCTAGCGCACTTACTCTCATTGCCCTCAACGAAATCCTGCTCATATTCTGCTGTCGTGAGAAACAAAGATAAGGCGGCTTTGCTAGAGTCGTTTGGCGTCCGTCCCATCATCGGCACACTCGACGATGCCGCCATTCTCTCAGCCGAAGCAGAGAAAGCGGACGTGGTAATTCATACCGCTGAGTCTGCCGATCACGTGCCTTCCTGCAACGCAATGTTGGAAGGGATGAAAAGACGGAAGGATAATCCTATTTTGATTCATATAGTGAGAAGTGACTTTACTTTGATGTTCAGTGTCTGAGACGGTATAGAGTGGGACAGGTGTACTGTACTGACTGATGATGTTCGGGGAGAGTATGGTATGTCGTTTGAACGATGTTTCTTATTCTTAAGCCCGAACTTTTCCATCAGCCACGAATGTGGTTCACTCCGACCTTGATACGGAGCATATTTACACAATCCCCGACACGGCTTTCCATCGTAACGTGGAACTCCTAGTCCTTGCCGCAGCTCTCAAAGTCAAAACGCACATCATTTCACCCCCTACTATCTATGGCATCGCCGACCATGTGCTTGTTCAAAAGGGCATCTCTAACCCGACCTCTATTCAGCTCCCCGGCCTCATCCGCGCCAGCATCGCACGCGGACAAGTGGGGGTGATTGGGAAAGGATTGAATGTGTGGCCAGACGTCTATATTACCGAAAGTGCGCCCTCAATATGAAGCGAGCCTTGTAGAGAACTAAGTCATACTGTGCATAGTTGCCGCGGCGATCGTTACGGTATTCGAAACAGCACTTGCCGGAAAGACGGCAACTGGTCGCCAGGGGTACTACTTCACAGGTTTGTGAGGATCGTCCATGCTTCACTCATAAGACTCAATTACATTTTCGCCCCTCAGCTTCTGGAGGTTAGTCAAAGGTTTTTTCGTCCAGAGGTAGCTCATTAATCATTTTATAGAGTACACCGCCATAGATGTTTCCAGGGAGGTAGCTCGTACTCTGCATGCCAAGGGGATAGGAAAACCTGAGCCAATCCCGTTCACTGAAGTGGAAATCCAGAAATATTTCGGCGGAGTGAGTCTGAGTCAAGATTGTTGCTGACTTGTTTCCTGGATTACAGTTGTATTATTTAGGCTCAAACGCTCGTTGCAGGTCAGAGTATACTCGTCAGCTAGGATGGAAGCCCACTTATACCACTGCGGACTTTCTCAAGAGCATTGGGTACGCAGATTGATTGTTTTTAATATGAGGTTAACGTTGATTCTTGATGCAGCCCTGAAGTTGATTGTATTTTGAAAGTGGACAGAGTCAAGGTTTGAATCGACATGTATATAGAGCCTTTGAATGTGTAGGAAGAGGTAGAATGTAAAACAGCGCAGTTTACTAGTGTCTCGAGTGAAATATCAGCCAATAGGGCAACACAGTTCGAAACACGTCCCTTTTGGTTTGCCCTAGAAAGGAACGAGAAGCTATGTGGACGAATTAGCATAAGGCGACAACCTCGAACTCGATTCCCAGATCGATCAAGGAATGTATGGGTGGTATTGGTCGCAGAAACGAGCAATGTTCTGATAATTGCATCTACGTCTCACCAAGCCGGATCCTACACCAATCAGCTGAGCTTCAAATGTGGACGTAGTCTACAATCTAACCATCACAACAGCTCGATATATTGTTATATCAATCAACCCGATGCTTCAGGTATTGGAAAATTAGAAAATTAGAAAATTAGAAAACCCGACCTCGCAACAGGAGGTTGCGAGTGCATTCTGTTCCTAGGAACTCACGGCAGTAACTGCCGATTGCAATGAGCTCAACATCACCACATTCGTTCTCAACACCTTCATCGATCAACCAATTGCCCCGCTGACATGGTTAAAAAAGCCCCTACAGCGCTTTCAAACATCCTCAACCGAACGATTGTGCCCAGCTTGCTGATGGTCCCCTAGTCGACGGAGCTTCCTCGTAGTCTCGTTCCACCTTATCGGTTTCTCAGCCTCGCTCAACAGTTGTGAAATCTCTTCCTCGGAGTGCAGCCGCTGACAGCGACGTCTCAGATGGCGGAGGAGATGCTCCTTCCTCGAGAAGGTAAGCAGATGCGTCCGATTATCCGTGCATCTCAGAGGACAAGTCAACTGGTGACGTGCAAGCAACTCCTGACACTGCAACGATTTCACAATCGTGGCGTCCTGCATCGAGAGTCTTCCCCGTTGGACTGCCTCTAACTCAGTGAGACCATGTGCGACCCAGTGACGGTCGAAGTTGTGCGACATGACACGCCCGCAGACGTTGCCGTCTGCAGCGACAAAGTCACATTTACGTGACTTGCGACGGTATGGACGATTTTGAGCCGCGGTTGCCGGTGATCCAACCTGCGATGGTCCTATTGAGGCTGTGGCAGGGGAAGGAGGGAGTGATGCTGACATAGCCAGTGGTGGTGCTGGCGTTCCAGACCATAATGGTACTGGATATGTGTCGGCCGGCGATGGTTCTGTCACAGGTCCATCCTGGACTGGAGCGGCCAGTAGTGATGCAGTCAGGTTTCCACCCTCTTGCATATGACTGGTATTTGCTGGCTGTGGGGAGGTTGTGGCATTCCACGCCGTCCCCTGGTTGTGAATATAGTTATTTGTGTTGATGGTGGACCTGAACACACGTCAGCCTCATTCTCTGCAATTTCATCATGTCAAAGTCACGCACCTCACTTGTCCACCATCCTGAATATGTTGGGCAGGTTGTATGTGGCCACATGCCACACACTGAAACAGCCCTGAGGGTGCACTTGGCAGATTTCCTGTTGCCGGGTATAGCCATGGAGCTGCCGTGCCGGGGGGATACCGCGATGATGGGTATGTCCATGGTGCTGCTGCCGCACCTGGAAAATTACCCATTGCCGGGTATCCCCCATTCCCTGGCCCCAGAGTTGCCATGCTTGCCCATGGCTCGCCCAAGCCCATCGGTGCATTGATCCCCATGGGATTCAAAACATCCGATGACTGCAACTCCTCCTATAGCACTGTTAGTGGTATACGCCTAGAGGTAGTTCAGGTACTCACTGCATTGTAAATGAGGCCTTCGTCTAGGTTATGAGAGTCATGTGTCGTCATTGCATTACTTGTGGAGGCTGTCATCTCGTCCAGAGACATTGTGCCGTAGTTTGCCATGGGGAAAGAAGTCTTAGGAGACCCCACCGTTTATATAGACGCAGCTATGCTTCACGCTAACAGCCTTACAGCTCATTGTCAGTTTACAGCGTGGCAAACACTTTGAGACTTTTAATTCACAAATTCCTAATTAGGGCCATATGGCTCATTTGATTGGAGCTTCGGTACGGCGCTGACTGGCAGAAATTAAGTTTAGCGAGTGCACCTACTGTATATGTCAAGCCGCCGCCTCAGTGCCTATAAGCGGGAGATCCTAGATCCTGCACGTGAATGCATGGTATAATCTAATATGGAAGCCTTTGCATCCTTCGTCTGGTACCTCTTACAAACAAAGGAAGCCTTGCACTACTACTCCACCTACATCATGATTTGAGACTATGATATTGGCCCGTCACGTTGAAGATGCCTCACAGATTTTGCCATCCTTGAAGGCGAGATTCAGAAGTGAGGACAATTTCTAACCTTATTGTAGACGCTGCTTTCCCCATTCTACCATGCGTAGCATCGCGAGGTTTGAACCTAATCGGAACCTAATCGCACACGCTGTTTCCTCATGTTGTCATATGACGTTGCTGCACAGTACCCTGGCTGTTGAATAGCACAGTCGAACATTGGGGAGAGCAGTGCCGTGGGGTTTTCACCCTAGCTTCATTCCTCACAATCATTGCGAGTGGCCATTGTGTGCAATACGCCAATCGAGATACATAAGGGTCAGAATAGACGTGTCGCTGTCACATTCAATGTTCACATCGTGTCGGAATCCGTAGACTGCGCGCCGACATGGAGATGGCAGTTGAGATGGCACTCGCACTTGCCTCACGTAATATGTACCGTGTACTCTCCATTGATTCTATAGGAAGCAACTGTCAAACATAGAACAAAGTAGTCCTGTAATCTTGCGAGACTGTATCGTGAGCCGTGCCTTGATGAAACACTTGCGTGGGATATTTAGAGCTTGGTGGGCCAAGCCATTGGACCCGAAGGGTAGGCGAGCATGATAGAGGGTAGAGCGGACAGAGAGTAAGGACCATACGCAGGGGAGACGAGCCTAGTATACGAAGGTGGACAACTGTTATCTGACTCATCGTATTACAAGTCCACCCACTGGGCTGTTATCAGAGAATTCATTCATCAGTATGCTTGAAAGTCGCACCGTCATGTTCTCGCCCATCGGATCACTTAAATCCTTCTATACGATTTCACTTTGATTGTTATTCCGGTCTCCTGTTTGTATATCCACAGCCCTAGGCTAGGTTCCTCTGACTGATGGGCTGCAGATGGAGACCATGCTTCATGTTGAAGATATGGCAGAGGAAATGTTGCAAATGCTGAAGAGAGAGAGGAGGCGACTCGTGAGTTGGCTGTGAGGCGAAGGCTATGTGTCGTTTTGATGAGTGAATGATTAGGACATCTCCAGACGGACACCGTGTGTCATGTTGAAGCAACGACGAAGGAAATTTTGCAAATGCTTAAGGGTTGGGAGACCACTCATGAGTTGCTTGTGGTGCTGGGCTTTTATGTAGCACCTATTTGAGATAAAGGACCTGGGAAATGTCTACTGGCTCCTGGGAGTAGCAATCACATGTGACCGCAAAGCCAGAACCATCTCACTATCTCAGGGATTGTACATAGACACAATCATAGGACGGTTCAAAATGCAAGATGCTTTCAGCACTGCTTGATACTGGAACTTGACTATCAACAACAATGTGTCCATCAAACAAGGAAGAGAAACAATAAATGTCAAAGAAACCATATTAGATGGCTGTAGGATCACTCATGTATGCAGCAATAACCACATGGCCAGATATCAGCTTTGCTGTTCAGCAACTGAGCCAATACACATCCAATCCAGGATGTGAGCAATGGGAGGCAGCAAAATGTGTAATATGGTACCTTAAAGGCACATGCAATTTTTGTTACTGGAGGAAAAGCCAACATAAAACTCACCAGGTATACTGACTCCAACTAGGGAAACAACCCTGACAGACATTGATTGATATCAGGTTACCTGTCAGGGTTCATACGACTCAGTTTCTATTTTTAGTACCTTTCTTATCGCCCCTATCAGCACAGCCTGTTAGGGTGCACTCTCCTATCCCTCCCCTCTTGTTCCCCTATCTTGGTTCCCTTATTCCTTGCATCATCTAGTATAAAGACCTTGCCTGGTGCAGCATGGTTTCCTCAGCTTGATCTCTGAGGATATCTGCTGTACCAGCTGGCATTATCTCTTATCAGCTCTCACTTATTGAGTATCTTGTTGTGGCCTCGTCATTCAGCATAGCCCTCATATTACCTTTTCAGCCTAGGCAAAGGGGTTATATCTTGGAGTTCCAAAAAACAGCAGACAGTTGCTGCCTCATCCTGTAAAGCTGATATATGGTGACAAATCATTGTGTGAAGGAAGCATTATGGTTGAGGAGCTCACTCAACTGTCTTTCCCTACCTCAAAAGGAAGCTACCACAATTTTTTGTGACAATCTTGGGACTATCACACTGACCAAGAATGCATCTTTCCATGTATGATTGAAGCACATAGATGTGGCACATCATTTGTCAGAGAGCAGGTTGAGATTGTTGTGAGATTAAGTAGACAAATAGCAGTTGGTAGAACAATAGCATAGTATTCCAATATGTAATTGGAATCTTTGAGAAGCAAAAGCAGTGAGTCAGTAGGATCAATATGATTTGGAATGACTGGAGAACTACATGTCTGCATGAGCACATTTATGTAAATAAAAGTGAACACAATATTCAGAACATACATGATTTGTTATGATCACATGTTTATAGATAGGAGAGAAACTGACTGTGTGTGAAATATTAGTGAATGGAGAGGTACAAAAAAGAGATGTGGTTGGATTTGAACTTACAAGTAATCTATAGTAATGAGAAAAATAAAACTTGGTGTATGGGTCCATAACTCCTGAATGCATGCAGGGGTTCATTGTATGGGCAGATGTCCATGTGTATGGTGATAACATGATCATTCCTCAAGACTGGGATTGGACACAGCATGATGATTAGAATATGAGGCATGACTTTGATAATGCATGTGTTGGTCAATATTAGCAAGATCCAGTATTATTTGTGATATGGAGCTTGAGGTGATAGGTCAATGGGTGTGATGACAATTGAGAGTAAATGTTGATGGGGATATTATGAACCATGAACATGTTTTACAACAGAGATGAATCAAATAACTTTCAAACATCTACCCACCCACCTGATGCTTGCAGATGCACTTACAAAGCCCCTTACTGGCCAAAAACACATAAAATTCTGTGACATGATGGGTCTTACACAGAAGGAAAGTGGGACTTGTTAGATCAAAGGGGAGTGTTGGAATATGCTCTAACAAGTACATATACATCCACAGCATCTATCAGACTAGCTAGGTGCTGAAGACACAAGTATATTTTCCTCAGTTGTTTTATACCACAACTGAGACTGATATCTATCAGATCTTAACAGCCATGCCAATGCATCTCATACCACCACACTTCACAGTAGATGTTGATGGTGTGTGAGTTGAGAATGTTGATGTACACAAGCTGTTTCTGTGGCTGCAGGAGCATGTTGAGGGTGTCAACGGGCATGTGTTGGAGCAGTGTGAGGCAGGGGGTTGTAGTGGATGGGGGAGGAGGATAATAGTGCCTTGGAGTGTTGGGGGTTGTGGTGGGTGTGGGGATGGGTGGGTGAGTTCAAGTATGTGGACACATCCATCATCATAGTGGCACCCACTGCTTCTACCATCACCTCCACACCCCCTATGGTCTTCTCACCCGCAGTGTCTCCACAGCCATTGTTGTAAGTTGTGCCTTAGTTCACACCATTATACAGAACTCAACCAAGTATATTGGTTGGGCGATGTGTTGTACAGTGTGGTTTTTAGCTAAGTTCTATCTACTATAAGTGGACCCACACATGTATTAGGTCCACTGGCTTACATAATAACTATACATATGCACCCTATGGGCACATACATCTACCAAGAGGACAACATTCCTGAAGGGAATGCTGCATATATCAATTATACTTATATACTATAGTAAGTAAGTACCTTGGGTACTTACACCCTCCCCTTTTTGAATGAGACATGATCTCATTCAGTACCTTTTAATCATACAGCTCCTTATGAAGCTGCTCTGATGAGTTGGTATCCATATGATTGTCTTGATCATATGGCTCTGGAGGGGGACAGCTCTCAGTCATCCCTGATGTTGTTGCAGTATCCTCATCCACTTGAATGGATGAGGAGGATGCAATTGCTACCACAGTGTCCCAATTGAGTTCATGATTAAGTTGATTGTGACCTAAACACTTAGCAAGAGAGCATTTAGCAGCTTTATGAGCTGCTTGGGAGACTCCCTGAGTCTCCTGCTTTCACTTACCAACCCTGGCAGGCTGGTTAAAAGCTGCACCAGAGGCAATGTATCTAGCAAACTCCTCTAAAATAGTAGCATGATTGGGGGTGATGCCTCCCAATTGCCCAAACCAAAGCACAAGCTCTAATTCAGTATGTTCTTTGGGGGAGTGATTCCCCCAATCATACACTCCAGTGACTGAAGCACAAAAGGTGTCACCAAGAGTTGGTGAGAACTTTTGGCCACTGATCAATAATTTCCAGTGGCTGGGATTCTGGAACATAGTCCAGAGGTTCTTCTTGAATGCAGAAGAACCCTTCTTAGAAGTGGCCTTTTGCAGCCACATCCATATGTCCACATCAGACAAGTTCATGGTGCCATCCAACTCCTGTCAGGTGACTGTGGGGACCCCATTAGGGTTTACTTGCCACCCCTGTATGAGGGCAAGTGTGTCTACTAGTGTGGTTGGTAGAGTGATGATAAGACTCATGTTATCAGCACAAGCCAGCAGAGTCATTCTTTTGATTACTCTGCACATTGGTACAGTCCGTTCTGCGAATGGTGTGGCCAATGCCTTTTTAGAGCAATACAAACTCCAGAGTGTCTGTATCGCAGATGTCAAACCAGTCTGCTGTGATAGGGGCAGACTTGCCCAGAGGTCATGGCAGGTGGCCAGTGACTGCTCTGGGGGGGTCAGCTGCAGTCATGAACCATGGTGCCTATTTGGGGAATGATTTCCCCACATTGGCATGCTTGAGAGCATGCCTGAAATCATCCCAGTGTTTGCGATAATTTGCATGCTGGGCTTCTTCCAGCATCTTCAATGCTGGGTCTTTTAAGGTACAGCTGGCATCACCAGCCATGTATTCCTTTTGAAGCTGATCAATCTCAGCTTCACTTTTGGATAGGGCAAACTCAAATGGTTTGCCCAGTTGCTTAGCACCCTTGGGAATGCTAGCCAGGTCATATCCCTCCCAGATTGGGTTGGTGTTGTCCCAATCTTGACCCTCAAACCCTCAAGGGTTGACCTGAGGCAATTTGCTCAGGAGATTGTCCTCTTTGGTGGGGCTTATTGTTTCCTGTGATGATGAAGCCATGGGTTGTGATGGCATAATGGCAGGCAATGATTTGCTTGCCATAGCATGTGATAGTGATGCTACCGAGGCCAAGTGCACTGTCATGAGCTTGGTTTTGAACATATGAGGTGCTCTACCTGCAGCCTCCTTCAGTGTTTTTAATGTTAGGAAAAGATGTGGAGGGGTGTTGTGTGTGAGTGTGGAATGGAGGTGAGAGATGGTGGCGCAATAAATCTTGAATAGAGGAGCAGTTACTGCAAATATGCAGATATATGCGGGGTCGATGGAGAGGTGTTGTTAAGTAGAGTGATGTTACCAAATATCAGAATATTCGGTTAGGAACTGGGACTTCTGAAAAATATTTGAGCAGAAATGGGAATAGCAACACTTCGAAAAAGTGTTTGCTTAATAGAAATGGATGTAATGATCCAAATCGTTCATAATTTGGGATAGCAATAGATGATGCAATATTCTAATAGGATATGCAAAAGATTTTAAATCGAATAGGTCGTTTAGGAGTTATTCCAGGAACGACAGAAAAATAACACAAGCTGTTTGTTTGCAGCTTGGAAGGGATTGAGAATAGTGAATCCGATTATTGATACTCATACACAGTTGTAGCTAATATACAATTTGACAATCACATGATAGAAATGCCTTTTAGTAAGATTGAAACATATGATAAAAGAAATGATGCGGATACTGATAATATGTGATGTCATAGGGAAAAACTTTTTATAGAGAAAGGAGTTTTTACCCGTTTGATTTGAGGTTTATGACGAATGAAAATCATCATAATACCTCCCTTTTTGAGTATAGCCACCCCCGTAGAAGGAAAGGATGGCTCACAAAATAAAATCAAAAATCACCTCCTCCTCATCCCTTAATCAAAAAATCCCCAAACTTTTCATAACTTTTCCTTATCATAAAACCCTCCCTTCTTACTCCAATAGGTCATAATAGTACTTGAATAAATTCTTGACATTTAACTTGTCTCTGAGATGAGTTACTTTGGACTTCTCAATAAGGTGTTGCAACATCATCTTCGATGTTGCATATATATTATGCACTAGGTCTGATTGGGGGTTGGAGATTGGGTCGGAGGTTGGGTCAGAGTCAGAGTACATCGTGTGGGTCAGAACGGACTTGGCTTCAGCTTATATGCTGCACCCTCACTAATACTGGTGTCCGAGATTTTGGAGATGGAGTACGACTTAGAGAGTTAGGATCGGACTTAGGAACTAGGCATGATTTGATATTCAAACTGGGGAATGAAGTCCCCAGTCGGGCAACTTAAATACATATTTTGAAATCTAATAATAATTACTCCGGTGATGGGTTCTCCAAGGCCGACGGCCTTATGTGAGTATGTCCAAGTCCAACAGGGACAGATGTCCGGGTTCCTATGGTGATGCTGATGCATCAATTGGAACCGGAGACAGATGGGTGGAATTGGCGGTGTTTTGGAACCCGCAAAATTATGGTGTTAGGGCAAACTCTAAATCACCACAATTCCGTGAATGAACAGCTGAGAAGAATATCAAACCCTGCTGCAGCACAACTCCAGAAACAATTTAACATTTGTACTTTGGTTACAATCCTTTGTATTGGTCAATGCAGACTATACGCAGAAAGGTAATACGTTTCTTAGCAGCAAGAAATGAATAAGACTTCCAGAGTCTAGAGTTCATGGACGCTTAGGGGTCCAGATATTCCGAAAAGATGGGAATGCACTTAGAGGCTAAAGGAAGTAGGTGGATGAATCCAACCGTCCAACCAGTGGCACTCAGAAGCGGGTAACAGCAATGTGTGAAGTAGTCTAGCAACTGCTTCACACGAGTTCAAGCTTCTAATGTTCTGCTAAGGCAGTACACACTAGTAACTTAAACAAGAGCACTAATGGCAGGACTATCGACAGACAATCTCACCCTGTAGATTCGTAGTCACGTGAGGCAGATACTACACTCATGCCCAAAGCAGGAATATCACTACTTCAAGTGCAATCAAGTACAGTTACACAACTGTAAAAGATCCTTGAACTGGTAATCAACAGTTACTGAGATAGAGGATGACACTGTATGTCACTCTAGTCACACTGGTGTGCAGAAGATGGGTAGAATATGATGATTATGTTATTCTTTCAGAGGCAGAATGGCCTCCTTATATATTGTATTTACAGGGGCTGAGTAATGCTTCTGGAATATTCTACCTATTAATAGATGGAAACTACTGGAAGGTTGTGGAAGGTGGAAGAAAGGGGTAGAATATTCCAAGCCAATCACAGGATCTGATCACAGCACTAACACTGATCAGGAGCTGAATAATGGTTCTGGAAAGTTCTATCTAATAATAGAGGGAAACAGCTAGAATGTTATGGAAAGGGGTAGAATATTCCAAGGCAATCACCTGATTTGATCACCCATCAGCTGATCTGATCCCTGAACTAGGCACTGATCAGGCAAAAAGAAGGGTGTCCACCCTGTTTTCTGCACTGGTTTGGACAGCTATGGATAGCCACATCTCAGGTGATGATCTGCATGGAAAATAGTGCCCTGAGAGGCTGTGGTTGTTAAGTTAGAGAATATTTATTGATGAGAGACATCTGAGCTTGAATTCAGGCCAAATGCCTGGTCCAAAAGGGGAGAGCTGGCTGTGTGAAGGTTTGTGGGCGCCTATGGGTCCACAACTGTAGCACAGCAGAAATAAATGATTCTGAGCTGAGTTCTGCATGGAATATTCCTGAAAAAATATGGAAAAAATAGAGAATATTTGAATAAGTCCATTCCAGGTACAAGCATCAAATATATGCTGATATTTAGGAATGGAAAAGCAAAGAATGGCACATTGGTGCTGTATAAATGGAATTTGATAGGGAAAAGGTGGTTCCCATACAGGCGGTGACAATCGGACAGGTAGATGGAGACGGCGGTTTCCAAATGGAGTATAGATTTCATATGTGTGGGGATCTGAGTGGATCAGACGGGGATCTGGACGTTAATTGTCAGGGTTCAAATGAGTCATATTCTATTTTTAGTATTTTCTCTTGATGCCCCTATCAGCACAGCCTGTCAGGGTGCATCTCCCCTATTTCATTGCCCCTATCACTTCCCCTATCCTTCCTCCCTAATATTCCCCTATCTTGGTTCTCCTATCCATCTCCATCATTTAGTATAAAGACTCACCTTGGTGCAGTGTGATCCCCTCAGCTTGATCTCTGAGGATATCCGCTGTACCAGGTAAGTCCCATGTATTTATCAGAAACAGCTGTATAGACTGAGGATATCCGCTGTACCAGCTGGCATTATCTCTTATCAGCCTCATCTATCGAGTATCTTGTTGTTGTGGCCTTGTCATCAGCGTCGCCCTCACAGCAGGACCGAAGGCGGCAAGTTGGGCCAGTAGGCTACACACACTCCACACCCACATCATGACACAAGTTGCAAATTATGCTGGGCCCACCGAATGGCTCTGTTGGAGCCAGAGCCTTGGGTGGTCTGCTCCTTCTCGATGTGGCCTCCAAGTGCTCCCTCTCCTCCTCCTTGTCCTGCTGTTCTGCTGCCACCTTCTCCATCTCACGCTTGCAAAGCTGGATTGCTGACCTAGTGACACGCAGCTCCTTCTTACAGGTTGCCAACATGCAACTCTCCACCTTGCACCATATGACCCTCTGGTCTGCCTCCCACTTCTCAGTATCAGCACTTGGGTGCACCTTCAATGAAAAAACCATGACCTCAAGGTTCTTCTTGGTGGTAGCAGCATAAAGCTCCACTCTTTTGCGAGCCTCAACTGTGGCTACCCAAGCCATCTCCAATTCGAGGTCAGATTCGGCTCTGCATCTGTCCCGACATCCACGCCTGCCTTGGGCTCTGCAATTGTGTCGGGCTCCATATTGGCATCGATCCGCCTCCTCCGCCCTCTCTGCCTCCACCATGTCATCTTCCTCAGCCGCACCCACTGCAAATAACGGCTGTGACCACAGACATAACAATGAGTCCACTGTAGGGACAGTTGTCGGATGGGTTGATGCCCTCTACGTAATTGAGATGATGGCGACCTCAGGGGTCCCTGCCTGTATTGGCACACTCAGACTCCCCAGGTGACTGGTTGCCCCTGCCCCAGTCACCTCCTCCTCTACCTCCATGGTGGCTTCTAGCTTGTGTGCCTGCTCCTCCACTTCCTTCAGTCTCGCGGCCTCCATAGTTCCTTGACCCTGCAGGCTCTCTCGGCTTTCACTTCCTCCTCTTTCCTTCTCCATTCCATCTCTGCCACCTCCTTCCATCTCCACTCCTCCTCCTCCTTCCGTCTCCACTCCTCCTCCTCCTTTCATCTTCGCTCCTCCTCCTCCTCCTTCCATCTCCACTCCTCCTCCTCCTTCCATCTCCACTCCTCCTCCTCCTTCCATCTCCACTCCTCCTCCTCCTTCCATCTCCATTCCACCTCCTCCTCTTCCTTCTGTCTCCATTCTGCCTCCTCCTCCTCTTTCCGCCTCCACTCCTCTTCCTCTTCCTTCTGTCAAGCCAGGAGCAATTGCTCCAGCTTGGCCATGCTCATGTTTGCCAAAGGGTTAGACATCGTTGAGGATAAGACCTCAAACATGCCCCTCCTTTTATATGTCTCCAGACCCCCAGTATAACTCCGACTGCACCCAACCATCTCACCTATTCAATCCACGGACATGAGGCCTCAGGGGCTCAGCCTTAAATGGAGAGATACTGTTATGACTATATTCATTAATGCCCAGATCCCTGTCTGATCCACTCGGATCCCCATGCATATGAAATCTATACTCCATTTGGGAACCGTCACATCTCCACTTATCTGTCTGATTGTCACTGCCAAATCTCACCCATCCGTGTCTGGTTCCAATTGATGCATCAGCATCACCATAGGAACCCAGACATCTGTCCCTGTTGGACTCAGACATAATCATGTAAGGCCATCGGCCTCAGAGACCCATCACTGGAGTAATTATTATTTGATTTCAAATATGTATTTCAGTTGCCCGACTGGGGACTTCATTCCCCAGTTCGAATATTGAATCACACCTAGTTCCTAAGTCCAATCCTAACTCTCTAAGTCATACTCCATCTCCGAAATCTCAGACACTGGTATTAGTGAGGGCACAGCACATAAGCTGAAGCCAAGTCCACTCCGACCCCACAACATACCCCGACTCCCTCTCCACCTCCAACCAAACCTCCAACCCAACTTCCAACCCAATCTCTGACCTCCAATTGGACCTAGTGCGTAACAGTAGGGAAAGACAGTTGAGTGAGCTCCTCAACCATAATGCTTCCTTCACACAATGATTTGTCGCCATATATCAGCTTTACAGGATGAGGCAGTGTATGGGAACTGGTTTTCCCTTAAAAGATCTTGTTTAAAGTCCTGAAACTGTACAATTTTGCTTCATGGCCTTAAAATATCAGCATATATGTGCTGCTTTCTCTTGATTCAGGGCCATTCAAATATTCTCTATTTTTTCATTTTTTTTTGGGAATTTTCCATGCAGAAATTAGTCTACAAACTTATTGTTCTGCTGGGCAAAGTTTTGGGACCCACATGGACCCACAAACCTTCGCAGATGTCAGCAGCTTCAAAGTCAGCCGGAGTCACCCGGACAACTGACTCATTTTCAATCACATAACTCATTTCAATCTCCGACTCAATCTGGTCACCACTGCCAGTAAATGCTCAATATCTTCGCAACCACTGCACCTCCTGACTCCATTTTCAGTGGAGAGTGGAAGATATGGATGTGAAGAGGGACTAGATATATAAACTTCAGTTGTGCGGGGAGCAATCAACTGTAGATTCAGTAGCTACCTAGATATATAACTACAGAGCTCACGGTTAATGTAGTTAGACATATGAGAATGAAATGGAACGTACACTTCAGTTGTGCAGGGAGCAATCAACTGAAGTGTCCGATAGAACGATATTGAACTTATATACTATCAAGTCAGGTGGGCAAAATAAAATGAGTGTCGCCGTACTCGACCGCTATGCCTATGTATTTGCGCCTGTTGAACTGTGTGGTACCTCAACTATGCTTCCGTGTTCGTCGGCCTCGATACTCCAACAGAGAGTTCAATAGAAGCTGTGCCTACCCATAGCTGTGCTGATCAGCCTGGGAAACGAAGTATTGACCGAGTTATTTGAGTAATGGTGACTCATGCAATGACTCCTGCCATGACTCATGTTATGACTCCTTCCATGACTCATACCATGACTCATGCCATGAGTCAGAGCAAATCCAAGCAGCTCATTGGCTAGGAAACTTCCACCCCCTTCTCACATATTCCACTAGCTTCCAGTAGTTTCCATCTATTAATAGGTAGAAGTTTCCAGTAGTATTAGTCAGCTCCTGTAAATACAATATAAAAGGAGCCCATTCTGCCTCTGAATAAATAACCATTTCTACCCCATCATTTGCACATCAGTGTGACTAGAGTGACATACAGTGTCATCCTCTATATCTCAGTAACTGTTGATTGTCCAGTTCAAGGGTCACTTACAGTTGTGTAACTGTATTCGATTGCACTCTAAGTAGTGATTGTCCTGCTTTGGGCATGAGTGTAGTATCTACCTCACGTGACTACGAATCTACAGGGTGAGATTGTCTGTTGATAGTCCTGCCATTAGTGCTCTTGTTTAAGTTACTAGTGTGTACTGCCTTTGCAGAGCATTAGGATCTTGAACTCGTGTGAAGCAGTTGCTAGACTACTTCACACATTGCTGTTACCCGCTTCAGAGTGTCACTGGTTGGACGGTCAGATTCATCCACCTACTTCCTCTAGCCTCTAAGTGCATTCCCCTCTTTTTGGAATATCTGGACCCCTAAGCGTCTGTGAACTCTAGACTCTGGAAGTCTTATTCATTCCCTACTGCTAAGAAACGTATTACCTTCCTGCGTATCGTCTGCATTGACCATTACAACGGATTGTAACCAAAGTACAAATGTTAAATCGTTTCTGGAGTTGTGCTGCAGTAGGATTTGATATTCTTCTCAGCTGTTCATTCACAGAATTGTGGTGATTTAGAGTTTTCCCTAACACCATAATTTTGCGGGTTCCAAAACAGGCAGCAACTGTCTGCTGTTTTTTGGAACTCCAAGATATAACCCCTTTGCCTAGGCTGAAAAGGTAATATGAGGGCTATGCTGAATGACGAGGCCACAACAAGATACTCAATAAGTGAGAGCTGATAAGAGATAATGCCAGCTGGTACAGCAGATATCCTCAGAGATCAAGCTGAGGAAACCATGCTGCACCAGGCAAGGTCTTTATACTAGATGATGCAAGGAATAAGGGAACCAAGATAGGGGAACAAGAGGGGAGGGATAGGAGAGTGCACCCTAACAGGCTGTGCTGATAGGGGCGATAAGAAAGGTACTAAAAATAGAAACTGAGTCGTATGAACCCTGACAGGTAACCTGATATCAATCAATGTCTGTCAGGGTTGTTTCCCAGTTGGAGTCAGTATACCTGGTGAGTTTTATGTTGGCTTTTCCTCCAGTAACAAAAATTGCATGTGCCTTTAAGGTACCATATTACACATTTTGCTGCCTCCCATTGCTCACATCCTGGATTGGATGTGTATTGGCTCAGTTGCTGAACAGCAAAGCTGATATCTGGCCATGTGGTTATTGCTGCATACATGAGTGATCCTACAGCCATCTAATATGGTTTCTTTGACATTTATTGTTTCTCTTCCTTGTTTGATGGACACATTGTTGTTGATAGTCAAGTTCCAGTATCAAGCAGTGCTGAAAGCATCTTGCATTTTGAACCGTCCTATGATTGTGTCTATGTACAATCCCTGAGATAGTGAGATGGTTCTGGCTTTGCGGTCACATGTGATTGCTACTCCCAGGAGCCAGTAGACATTTCCCAGGTCCTTTATCTCAAATAGGTGCTACATAAAAGCCCAGCACCACAAGCAACTCATGAGTGGTCTCCCAACCCTTAAGCATTTGCAAAATTTCCTTCGTCGTTGCTTCAACATGACACACGGTGTCCGTCTGGAGATGTCCTAATCATTCACTCATCAAAACGACACATAGCCTTCGCCTCACAGCCAACTCACGAGTCGCCTCCTCTCTCTCTTCAGCATTTGCAACATTTCCTCTGCCATATCTTCAACATGAAGCATGGTCTCCATCTGCAGCCCATCAGTCAGAGGAACCTAGCCTAGGGCTGTGGATATACAAACAGGAGACCGGAATAACAATCAAAGTGAAATCGTATAGAAGGATTTAAATGATCCGATGGGCGAGAACATGACGGTGCGACTTTCAAGCATACTGATGAATGAATTCTCTGATAACAGCCCAGTGGGTGGACTTGTAATACGATGAGTCAGATAACAGTTGTCCACCTTCGTATACTAGGCTCGTCTCCCCTGCGTATGGTCCTTACTCTCTGTCCGCTGTGCCCCCTATCATGCTCGCCTACCCTTCGGGTCCAATGGCTTGGCCCACCAAGCTCTAAATATCCCACGCAAGTGTTTCATCAAGGCACGGCTCACGATACAGTCTCGCAAGATTACAGGACTACTTTGTTCTATTTTTGACAGTTGCTTCCTATAGGATCAATGGAGAGTACATGGTACATATTACGTGAGGCAAATGCAAGTGCCATCTCAATTGCCATCTCCATGTCGGCGCGCAGTCTACGGATTCCGACACGATGTGAACATTGAATGCGACAGCGACACGTCTATTCTGACCCTTATGTATCTCGATTGGCGTATTGCACACAATGGCCACTCGCAATGATTGTGAGAAATGAAGCTAGGGTGAAAACCCCACGGCACTGCTCTCCCCAATGTTCGACTGTGCTATTCAACAGCCAGGGTACTGTGCAGCAACGTCATATGACAACATGAGGAAACAGCGTGTGCGATTAGGTTCCGATTAGGTTCAAACCTCGCGATGCTACGCATGGTAGAATGGGGAAAGGAGCGTCTACAATAAGGTTAGAAATTGTCCTCACTTCTGAATCTCGCCTTCAAGGATGGCAAAATCTGTGAGGCATCTTCAACGTGACGGGCCAATATCATAGTCTCAAATCATGATGTAGGTGGAGTAGTAGTGCAAGGCTTCCTTTGTTTGTAAGAGGTACCAGACGAAGGATGCAAAGGCTTCCATATTAGATTATACCATGCATTCACGTGCAGGATCTAGGATCTCCCGCTTATAGGCACTGAGGCGGCGGCTTGACATATACAGTAGGTGCACTCGCTAAACTTAATTTCTGCCAGTCAGCGCCGTACCGAAGCTCCAATCAAATGAGCCATATGGCCCTAATTAGGAATTTGTGAATTAAAAGTCTCAAAGTGTTTGCCACGCTGTAAACTGACAATGAGCTGTAAGGCTGTTAGCGTGAAGCATAGCTGCGTCTATATAAACGGTGGGGTCTCCTAAGACTTCTTTCCCCATGGCAAACTACGGCACAATGTCTCTGGACGAGATGACAGCCTCCACAAGTAATGCAATGACGACACATGACTCTCATAACCTAGACGAAGGCCTCATTTACAATGCAGTGAGTACCTGAACTACCTCTAGGCGTATACCACTAACAGTGCTATAGGAGGAGTTGCAGTCATCGGATGTTTTGAATCCCATGGGGATCAATGCACCGATGGGCTTGGGCGAGCCATGGGCAAGCATGGCAACTCTGGGGCCAGGGAATGGGGGATACCCGGCAATGGGTAATTTTCCAGGTGCGGCAGCAGCACCATGGACATACCCATCATCGCGGTATCCCCCCGGCACGGCAGCTCCATGGCTATACCCGGCAACAGGAAATCTGCCAAGTGCACCCTCAGGGCTGTTTCAGTGTGTGGCATGTGGCCACATACAACCTGCCCAACATATTCAGGATGGTGGACAAGTGAGGTGCGTGACTTTGACATGATGAAATTGCAGAGAATGAGGCTGACGTGTGTTCAGGTCCACCATCAACACAAATAACTATATTCACAACCAGGGGACGGCGTGGAATGCCACAACCTCCCCACAGCCAGCAAATACCAGTCATATGCAAGAGGGTGGAAACCTGACTGCATCACTACTGGCCGCTCCAGTCCAGGATGGACCTGTGACAGAACCATCGCCGGCCGACACATATCCAGTACCATTATGGTCTGGAACGCCAGCACCACCACTGGCTATGTCAGCATCACTCCCTCCTTCCCCTGCCACAGCCTCAATAGGACCATCGCAGGTTGGATCACCGGCAACCGCGGCTCAAAATCGTCCATACCGTCGCAAGTCACGTAAATGTGACTTTGTCGCTGCAGACGGCAACGTCTGCGGGCGTGTCATGTCGCACAACTTCGACCGTCACTGGGTCGCACATGGTCTCACTGAGTTAGAGGCAGTCCAACGGGGAAGACTCTCGATGCAGGACGCCACGATTGTGAAATCGTTGCAGTGTCAGGAGTTGCTTGCACGTCACCAGTTGACTTGTCCTCTGAGATGCACGGATAATCGGACGCATCTGCTTACCTTCTCGAGGAAGGAGCATCTCCTCCGCCATCTGAGACGTCGCTGTCAGCGGCTGCACTCCGAGGAAGAGATTTCACAACTGTTGAGCGAGGCTGAGAAACCGATAAGGTGGAACGAGACTACGAGGAAGCTCCGTCGACTAGGGGACCATCAGCAAGCTGGGCACAATCGTTCGGTTGAGGATGTTTGAAAGCGCTGTAGGGGCTTTTTTAACCATGTCAGCGGGGCAATTGGTTGATCGATGAAGGTGTTGAGAACGAATGTGGTGATGTTGAGCTCATTGCAATCGGCAGTTACTGCCGTGAGTTCCTAGGAACAGAATGCACTCGCAACCTCCTGTTGCGAGGTCGGGTTTTCTAATTTTCTAATTTTCTAATTTTCCAATACCTGAAGCATCGGGTTGATTGATATAACAATATATCGAGCTGTTGTGATGGTTAGATTGTAGACTACGTCCACATTTGAAGCTCAGCTGATTGGTGTAGGATCCGGCTTGGTGAGACGTAGATGCAATTATCAGAACATTGCTCGTTTCTGCGACCAATACCACCCATACATTCCTTGATCGATCTGGGAATCGAGTTCGAGGTTGTCGCCTTATGCTAATTCGTCCACATAGCTTCTCGTTCCTTTCTAGGGCAAACCAAAAGGGACGTGTTTCGAACTGTGTTGCCCTATTGGCTGATATTTCACTCGAGACACTAGTAAACTGCGCTGTTTTACATTCTACCTCTTCCTACACATTCAAAGGCTCTATATACATGTCGATTCAAACCTTGACTCTGTCCACTTTCAAAATACAATCAACTTCAGGGCTGCATCAAGAATCAACGTTAACCTCATATTAAAAACAATCAATCTGCGTACCCAATGCTCTTGAGAAAGTCCGCAGTGGTATAAGTGGGCTTCCATCCTAGCTGACGAGTATACTCTGACCTGCAACGAGCGTTTGAGCCTAAATAATACAACTGTAATCCAGGAAACAAGTCAGCAACAATCTTGACTCAGACTCACTCCGCCGAAATATTTCTGGATTTCCACTTCAGTGAACGGGATTGGCTCAGGTTTTCCTATCCCCTTGGCATGCAGAGTACGAGCTACCTCCCTGGAAACATCTATGGCGGTGTACTCTATAAAATGATTAATGAGCTACCTCTGGACGAAAAAACCTTTGACTAACCTCCAGAAGCTGAGGGGCGAAAATGTAATTGAGTCTTATGAGTGAAGCATGGACGATCCTCACAAACCTGTGAAGTAGTACCCCTGGCGACCAGTTGCCGTCTTTCCGGCAAGTGCTGTTTCGAATACCGTAACGATCGCCGCGGCAACTATGCACAGTATGACTTAGTTCTCTACAAGGCTCGCTTCATATTGAGGGCGCACTTTCGGTAATATAGACGTCTGGCCACACATTCAATCCTTTCCCAATCACCCCCACTTGTCCGCGTGCGATGCTGGCGCGGATGAGGCCGGGGAGCTGAATAGAGGTCGGGTTAGAGATGCCCTTTTGAACAAGCACATGGTCGGCGATGCCATAGATAGTAGGGGGTGAAATGATGTGCGTTTTGACTTTGAGAGCTGCGGCAAGGACTAGGAGTTCCACGTTACGATGGAAAGCCGTGTCGGGGATTGTGTAAATATGCTCCGTATCAAGGTCGGAGTGAACCACATTCGTGGCTGATGGAAAAGTTCGGGCTTAAGAATAAGAAACATCGTTCAAACGACATACCATACTCTCCCCGAACATCATCAGTCAGTACAGTACACCTGTCCCACTCTATACCGTCTCAGACACTGAACATCAAAGTAAAGTCACTTCTCACTATATGAATCAAAATAGGATTATCCTTCCGTCTTTTCATCCCTTCCAACATTGCGTTGCAGGAAGGCACGTGATCGGCAGACTCAGCGGTATGAATTACCACGTCCGCTTTCTCTGCTTCGGCTGAGAGAATGGCGGCATCGTCGAGTGTGCCGATGATGGGACGGACGCCAAACGACTCTAGCAAAGCCGCCTTATCTTTGTTTCTCACGACAGCAGAATATGAGCAGGATTTCGTTGAGGGCAATGAGAGTAAGTGCGCTAGCGTTGCACCACCAATATATCCTGTAGCGCTGCAAAGGGAACACTCAGATGCAGCAGTCGGAGTGCTTGCATCAAGCACTCACCTGTGAAGAAGATGGTTTTAGTCATGGGGGAGCGATGTTTTTCAATCTAAGCTGCGTGTGTTTTCGACGTTGCGTCATATATACCAGGAACCCTGTCGGTATGAGTAAGCTAATGGCTTTGGGCGCTTTTCAACGAGCTTCGTTCGCGGACCGTCCAATTATCCCATCCTTTATAAGGATAAATATTTCACATGCTCATTTCCCCGTTCATCGAATAAAGACGTTAAGCAACACAGCATGATTGGCTCATTTCTTTGTGGTTTCAGAGGTTGCTTAAGAAATCGATGGATCCTCAAGTGCATCCCCACATCTTACATAATGATTAGTGACCGGGCACGTTTGTAGCTCAGTAGGGCATATATGAAATCAACTTTAGCCGAACTTTGCTAGCTATGATAGCCTTAGGAAAAGCTACAGTGGAGCGTTCGCAAAGCTCAGCTCTATAGTTGCTCCACACATGCCGCTTTGAAGCTCCGTTCAAAACGAGTGTCAAACCTCAATACTTCGCCGATGTGAAACCACCATGGACGACAAAAGGATCGATAACCCTGATAACTATTCGGTTCCCTTATCCCCAGGTCTGTTGAAATACTTGACAGCTTGACAGATAAACTCACACGACTAACTATAATCTAAATACCTTGACAGATAAACTGTAATGAGAAATAAGTGAACATAGTATTTAGGGATAATAAAGTAACTCCCTACCTCAGCGTGTGTGTATTAAACACGACTGAGGGAAGGGAGACAGCTGCGACTCCTTTATATATACCATCGCAGCTGTGAAGTAAGTACTAGTGGAATAAATAGATTTAAATATGGTGGAGCGTTGTCATGTGGATTGAATGAGTAACGTCCCGCATTGTGACAACCCGTGTTGATGCGTTGTTATGGTAGGATCCCGTATCCGGTATTCCAACAAGGTCTTCGTTCGTGACTCTTCGCAACTTCCAACTCAGGCACAAAGCAGAAGATTCTGACAGCTGGAGAGGTGGTTCGGGAGGCACAGCAGTAGTGGCCAAGGTTGTCCATCGCAAGTCACACTGATGATGGATGGGATGCCATGCCGTTCGGCTTGCATTCGGCGGTCTGACAAGCTGCCGGTCCAGGCCGTTGCTCCACCTCGGACTATGGCGGAACATCAAAAAGCTGGGTCTTCAGCTTAAGCTGGTTCCAAATATGCCCTAGTAATACAGACGTGATTCAACAGTACGTAGCAGGAGCAACAGCTTGTACAGGCCATGGTGCTTTGATGGGTGGCTATGGATCGAACCCCGCGGACCTCCGAACAAAAGAGAAACGGTGGCCACCTAACAACGCTTTTTGTCTCAGCCATGGTTGCTCTGTAGCTCCTATGTCAAGAGTCTTATATGGGAAGTATGTCGAAAATGCTAACAAAAAGGTAGATTATATGTTTGCAAGTTGGCGGATGCAAAACCTAACAGGCGTATTCTTGCTGTACCATAGTGCCTCATCTCGTTGTCTCATGCACAACAGTCCAAGGAAAATTTTAATCGCGGATTCATCACCCGCTCGAATTTGCCGAACCATGCCATTCTTTCGAACCGTCGCTCAAGTTGTCATTCCACCACGATATGTCACTATTGACTTCCCTCTTGCAGAGACGACCGAGCCCATGCCCTGGTATCCATAACCAGCCGAGTGAGTTGATATCTGTATTGGTGGAATTGGCGGTTAATGCTCTGTATTGTTTCATGATTCGGTGGATCTAGGTCTGAAGTAGACAGACCATCAGCGTCATAACACGTGAGGAGATGAAATCAATATTGAGTCCTCAGAGGAATGGGAGGATCAGTCAGTTCCTGAGGGTGCGGCGCATGCGAGAGTTAGAGAAGAGAGCGCAGAGGAAGAGCACACGTCCCGGTCGCATCCGTGGACCTCGTGGAACAATAAATTCTTGGTTGGACTAAACATAGTGATAACCCAATGTGGACATTGTATTAACGCACGTCATTTCCTGATCACGTCCCTCTGAGGTCGCTTTCGTTTCGGAGCATACTTAGTATTCATTTTCTCCAGGTGCTACTCTACGTCGCATCACTGAACCTGTTATAAGATAAAACTTGAAGAATAGAAAGAGGAAAAGTGACCGTCCCCAACTCTATCCGAAGGGTGTTCGGGGTTCTGTCGAGTATAAATATTCGTAGTCTCACCATAAAAGTGTCCATTTTAATTGGTGGTGAATGTGTACAGAATGTGACCATGGAAATTACAGGCACAAGGCACTATGAATTCCTTTTTGAAAAATTATACACATATTTATAAGAAGTACCAAGTGGTTGGGGGGAAACAGAATTGGCGGAGGCAACCCCAATTCCGAGATTTTCGAAGTGTTGGACGGCGCAATAGTACTGTTGAACTCATCTGCAACTTCAAGCGGAACTACAAAGCGCAAGGAGAAAACTGCTGCATTCGCCAGCCATGGCTGCGATGCCATTTAGTGGGTCAGGACCGCCTGAGACACAAGAGCCTTCCATAAGGAAGCAGGAGGCACACCTTATGCAAGAGTCCGATGTATCCCGCAATAACTCAAGCACAATTATGGGAAATCTCATTGGCTCGAAGTAAGACGCGACATCACCTGGAATTTTCTCTCATAATGAAACAAAATCGGCAGTCCTTACTTCTCCGCTAGATTCGGTTTAATGGTGCGAAGTATTTGACTCAGTAGCGAGTGAGTTTGAAACATGCTCGTCCTAGGGAGTAGGAGTAGGTCTAGCCGTTCTCAGACGCTCTGTTGGCTTCTTGAGTCATGCAGTCCGTCGGAGAATGCTTGTCACCCTCGAAATTCCAAATCAGGACAAGGCTTTTGAATGGTTTCTCGCATGGCAAGCGCAGGCGCATAGGGCATCTGCGGCGTCTCGATTTATGCGTAGTCATGAACTCAGTCTTGAGACAACATACCAGCAGCACCCGAATGGAAGTTCCGAAGCCATATTTAATCTTGTTGCAGGACCTGGCACGCATTGGTTTAGATATCGCGGAGGATGGATGCAGGTTTGCGATTACAAACGACATATCTTGATCGCCGCCTTTGTGGTGAGGCATTGAACGCTCACTTGCTTGACAGGTGAAACGCGAGTGTGAAACAAAATCCATGTCTATGGCCGTGGGTGTACCGTGGGAAATCATTACCCTTACCACGTTATCCAGAGATCGACGCCTCTTTCCGGTGCTTCTTACAGAAGCGCGGCATTTTGCATTAAGAGGTCATGAAGGAAAGCTTGTCATAAACTGTATGGGAACCACCTTTTCCCTATCAAATTCCATTTATACAGCACCAATGTGCCATTCTTTGCTTTTCCATTCCTAAATATCAGCATATATTTGATGCTTGTACCTGGAATGGACTTATTCAAATATTCTCTATTTTTCCATATTTTTTCAGGAATATTCCATGCAGAACTCAGCTCAGAATCATTTATTTCTGCTGTGCTACAGTTGTGGACCCATAGGCGCCCACAAACCTTCACACAGCCAGCTCTCCCCTTTTGGACCAGGCATTTGGCCTGAATTCAAGCTCAGATGTCTCTCATCAATAAATATTCTCTAACTTAACAACCACAGCCTCTCAGGGCACTATTTTCCATGCAGATCATCACATGACATGTGGCTATCCATGGCTGTCCAAACCAGTGCAGAAAACAGGGTGGACACCCTTCTTTTTGCCTGATCAGTGCCTAGTTCAGGGATCAGATCAGCTGATGGGTGATCAAATCAGGTGATTGCCTTGGAATATTCTACCCCTTTCCATAACATTCTAGCTGTTTCCTTCTATTATTAGATAGAACTTTCCAGAACCATTATTCAGCTCCTGATCAGTGTTAGTGCTGTGATCAGATCCTGTGATTGGCTTGGAATATTCTACCCCTTTCTTCCACCTTCCACAACCTTCCAGTAGTTTCCATCTATTAATAGGTAGAATATTCCAGAAGCATTACTCAGCCCCTGTAAATACAATATATAAGGAGGCCATTCTGCCTCTGAAAGAATAACATAATCATCATATTCTACCCATCTTCTGCACACCAGTGTGACTAGAGTGACATACAGTGTCATCCTCTATCTCAGTAACTGTTGATTACCAGTTCAAGGATCTTTTACAGTTGTGTAACTGTACTTGATTGCACTCGAAGTAGTGATATTCCTGCTTTGGGCGTGAGTGTAGTATCTGCCTCACGTGACTATGAATCTACAGGGTGAGATTGTCTGTCGATAGTCCTGCCATTAGTGCTCTTGTTTAAGTTACTAGTGTGTACTGCCTTTGCAGAGCATTAGAAGCTTGAACTCGTGTGAAGCAGTTGCTAGACTACTTCACACATTGCTGTTACCCGCTTCAGAGTGCCACTGGTTGGACGGTTGGATTCATCCACCTACTTCCTTTAGCCTCTAAGTGCATTCCCCTCTTTTTGGAATATCTGGACCCCTAAGCATCCGTGAACTCTAGACTCTGGAAGTCTTATTCATTTCTTGCTGCTAAGAAACGTATTACCTTTCTGCGTATAGTCTGCATTGACCAATACAAAGGATTGTAACCAAAGTACAAATGTTAAATTGTTTCTGGAGTTGTGCTGCAGCAGGGTTTGATATTCTTCTCAGCTGTTCATTCACGGAATTGTGGTGATTTAGAGTTTGCCCTAACACCATAATTTTGCGGGTTCCAAAACATAAACACTCAAAGTCAGCAGAATCACCTGATCAACTGACTCATTTTTGATCACATGACTCATTTCAATCTCTGATCCAATCTGGTCACCTGTTACGCACTAGGTCCGAATCAGGGTCGGAGGTTGGGTCGGAGTCGGAGAGGGAGTTGGGGTACATCATGGGGGTCAGAACAGACTTGGCTTCAGCTTATGTGCTGTGCCCTCACTAATACTGGTGTCTGAGATTTCAGAGATGGAGTATGACTTAGGTAGTTAGGATCGGACTTAGTGTTATGACTATATTCATTAACGTCCAGATCCCTGTCCGATCCACTCAGATCCCCACGCATATGAAATCTATACTCCATTTGGAAACCGCCGTCTCCATCTACCTGTCCGATCGTCACCGCTGATTCTGCCCATCCATCTCCAGTTCCGATTGATGCATCAGCATCACCATAGGAACCCAGACATCCGTCCCTGTCGGACTCAGACATACTCATGTAAGGCCGTCGGCCTCGGAGACCCATCACCGGAGTAATTATTATTAGATTTCAAAATATGTATTTAAGTTGCTGACTGGGGACTTCATTCCCCAGTTTGAATATTGAATCACGCCTAGTTCCTAAGTCTGATCCTAACTCTCTAAGTCGTACTCCATCTCCGAAATCTCAGACACCGGTATTAGTGAGGGCGCAGCACATAAGCTGAAGCCAAGTCCGTTCTGACCCCCACGACGTACTCTGACTCCGACCAGACCTCCAACCTTGATCTCCGACCCAATCTCCGACCCCCAATCGGACCTAGTGTGTAACAGTATATTCAAACTGCCATACTCACTCCTACCAATGCCACAATCCACTGCCAATTCCGAACACGCACAAACCATCGAGGTGCCCCCTCCCAGCATTGACACCATCCCCGAGGTTGTCGAAGAACCGATGGACCACATAGAGGCTGTCAATGAAGAAGACGACACCCTGCCCTCTCCAAATCTGGCGCAAGCCATCTCCCTGCTTGCCAGCAGCATCCATAACCCACAAGCCCCTAAGTCCCGGACCAAGGTCCGAGAACCCAACCCCTTCAACGGCTCTGATCCGAGAAAGCTCCAGCCGTTCTTGGTGCAATGCCGGTTGAACTTCCGTGACTGCCCCAACGCATTCACATCAAAGGTCACCTTTGCCATGTCCTATCTCAAGGGCACTGCACTGGACTACTTTGAGCCAGCGCTCATGGATGACTCTGATGACCCAATATGGTCAGAAGACTACTCCGACTTCATCTCCGAACTCCAGACCAATTTCAGTCCTTACAACCCCAAGGCCAATGCCAGGAATGAACTCGATTGACTTCAGATGAAGGAAAATCACAAAATTGCAAAATACATTGTGAGTTTCCAGCAGCTAGCCCCGAAAGTCCAATGGGGCGACACCGCACTCCAACACCAATTTTACATTGGACTCCCATCCTGCATCAAGGATGAGATATCACACGTCAGTAAACCAGATACTTTGGTTAACCTCCGCAAGCTCGCCCAATCCATCGATGCCCGTTATTGGGAATGTCAATCCGAGGTCTCCCACAAAAATTCGGCCAACAACAAATCAGACAAATCATCAGACAAGACCCCAAAGTCCAACAAGGGGTCTGATAAGAGGACCACCACCAACTCAGGCCAGAAGTCAAACACTGGTAACGCTGCCGCTTCCGGTTCCAGTCAGAACAATTCTGGCACCAGCAATAACTCCAGAGCTCGCAAGAGTACTCCGGACCTCTCCACCAAGCTGGGGAAGGATGGAAAACTTACCCAGCAGGAATGCCAGCGCCGCATGGACAACAACCTCTGTCTGTTCTGCGGAAAGCCTGGCCACCAAGCCAAGGATTGCAACAAGGCAACCTCGTCCGCAGCAAAGGCAAAAGGCCATGCCACCAACGCCATGACAGACCCAAAAAAATAGTAAGCAGTCCTATAGCCTCCATACGGGCTGAGGGCTGCGCTGGTACTCCCTGTATGACAAATGAGGTCCACCTGAACACATCCGCTCTTTCCCACTCCAACTCCCTTACCCTCCTCGTCTACTCCAACTCCATTCCCGATACTGCTATTCAAGTGTTAATTGACTCTGGTTCTACTCACTGTTTCCTCAATTCCTCTTTTTCTGATTTACATGAACTCCATACATACACCATAACTCCGATACCACTCCAATTATTTGATGGCACTACTAATGCTGTTATTTCATGAGCTATAGACCTGTCTATCCGTTTTTCTATCGGAGAAATCCAGAACCTTACATTCTATGTTACTCCACTTGACTCCAGCTGTTCTATAGTTCTCGGACATAACTGGCTCACCCACTACAATCCGTTGATTGACCGGGCATTGGGCCATATCACATTCCGTTCTCCAGTACAGGCTGTGTCATCCCCGATGTCACCAGCAACTCTAGGTGTGAAACTATATTCCGCCTCCGCTGACTCCAATCCAATAGATACTCCATCTACCCTGCTGTCTATATCACTGGTGGATGCTATGGTCTTCGCCAGACTAAGCAAACTGGATGGTTCTCACACATTCCAGGTTCACCTCTCCGATCCGATATTCCTCGCTGCTTGTTCTGCCCGATCAACTCCACCGGACCTATCTATGGTTCCTAAGGAGTATCATGAGTTTGCCGACGTGTTCAGCAAGTCTAAAGCCGACTCCCTAGCAGAACACCGACCATATGATCTCAAGATTGAACTGGATGACAACTCCACCCCTCCGCTTGGCCCTATCTACTTGCTATCCCAAAAAGAGCTACTGGCTCTCCAAACATTCATAGACAAGAACTTGGCTACGGGCTTCATCTGCCCATCCCTATCTCCCCATGGAGCTCCGGTCCTATTTGTCCGCAAAAAGGATGGATCACTCCGTCTACGTCGACTTCTGTGGACTCAACAAGATCACCAAGAAAGACCGATACCCAATACCCTGCACCGCGGTGACGAGCCAGGACGCATCGAGGATGCATATTGAACCACTCTGACAGTTCAACTCCACCAGCGTCTTTTCGTATCAACTTTTAAATAGCGCCGCAACTCCCTCTCCACCTCAGTCTCTAATTCTAGCCATCGATCGTCACTCGTGTTTCATCGCCATCAATCATTATCAGCCTTCTATTCACACCAATCCTTTCATCATCATTCACATGGCTTCCCATTCTATTCCCCTCTCCAACATCACTTCTAATAATACGTCACACTGGTCTCTGGACACAGAGGACTATCAAAAATACGCCGAGCTCCACGGGCATGTTAAGCCACCTCCACGTGTCAAAATACTTCCAAAACTCTTTCAACGTCCAAGATCCCCACCATGTCTCTCTTATGCCATTGGCGATCCCATATTCTTTCACAATTCCATTGAACCATATACATTCCTCGACATTTCACCTCTATATCGTAACACGGATAGAAGAGTCGAACGTGAGGTAGAATTTCAGTCGCCATCGCTGACCTATCCTCCCACTTCAATCCGACTCAGGTTACATCGTGTCAGGCAAAGGGACCGAATACTCTTGGAACGGGATACCATATGGAGACGGATCACTAAGACAATAAGGAGTATTTGTTGTGGATGCTGACGGAAGTCCTCATGTGACTCAGGGTCAATTAACCTTCGGAGCCGTAGGGAAGATGGTATTGGTGGATGTTTCTATTGTTCTTTTATATGACTCACCCCTGTTTCATCTTTTAATTCATTCATACACGACTTACTCATCCTTGTTCTATTTTTGGTTCTTTTATTACTCATCACCCCCTATTCTTACAAAGATTACCCCTATCTGTCATTTCATTTCTCCATGATTTCCCCCGTTAGTAGTTCAACTTCACACGCTTCGTCAGCTGGCTTGATCAGCATTTCTTGCATCATATCGCATCATTTGCTCCTCATATTGTGTCGTTGTGCCCTGGGGATTTGTATATAAAAGGGCGCTAGTTTTCGCCTTTGGAATAAATCAAGAAGTTTTCAGCCCACGCTCTAAAGTCAAAGTCCACGCTCTAAGTCTACGCTCTACGCTCTACATCACAATCCATTATCTCTACACTGAGGTAAAACACCTTGGTTCAACGATCAGATTTCCCTCCGCCACCGAGAGGTTGCTTCTCCTGAAACCAGCTTTCGCGTACCTCCCAACCAGGCTCTGCATTGTCATCCAGTCACAGAGCACGATCAGCCATCGGGACCGACCTTTTGCTCCCATCCTCATCCAACCACAGAGCACTATCCCACTTCCCTGTTATGTACCCCTCGCCCTGATTGATCTTTGGAGTGCTGAACAACTGCGTTACACACCGTCTGTTTGCTAGGACCGTTGCACGCAGGCTTATAGGATCTATTCTTTAAGCGAACCGACAGCGGACCTACTCAAAAGTCCTCGAAAGGCTAAAATCTATTCCAAAATAGATCTCCAACATGCCTACCATCTAGTCCGCATCTGAGAAGGCAATGAATGGAAAACAACCTTCCGCACATGATATGGATCTTTCAAGTGGTGCGTCATGCCCTTCAGACTAACCAATGCTCCGGCCGCCTTCCAGAGGTTCATGAATGATACCTTCGCTGACCTCCTCGATGTGACCATCCTCGTTTACTTAGATGACATTCTGGTATATTCGGACAACAAAGAAGAACATTGGACACATGTCCGAGAGGTACTCCGACGTCTCCGAAAGCATGGCCTCTTCGCCTGCGCTGACAAATGCAAATTCCACTCCGACTCGGTCGAATACCTAGGCTATATCCTCTCCCCAGCAGGGTTGACAATGTCCAATGACAAAATCAAAGCCATACAGGAATGGCCAGAACCCCGGAAAGTCAAGGACATACAGTCCTTCCTAGGGTTTGCCAACTTCTACCGCCGCTTCATTCATGGCTACTCCGATATCACCGTTCTGCTCACCCGACTCACTAGGAAGGGTATCCAATGGAATTTCACTGACGAATGTAGACAGAGCTTTGAGACCTTGAAAAAGGCCTTTACTTCCGCTCCGATACTTACTCATTGGGTTCCAGATGTTCCTATCCTATTAGAGACCGACGCCTCCAACTATGCACTTGCCGCGATCCTGTCCATCATCTCTCTGGACGACGGACAAGTCCATCCGATCGCTTTTTACTTGCGTACATTTACGCCCCCTGAACTGAACTATGACATCCATGACAAAGAGCTCCTTGCCATATATGAAGCCTTCCGGATATGGAGACACTACCTCGAAGGTCCCTCCGATCTGGTGGACATCATAACTGACCACAAGAACTTGAAATACTTCTCCACAATGAAACTGCTCAACCGGAGACAAGTCCGATGGTCCGAATACCTATCTCAGTTCAATCTCATTATCTGTTTCCATCCTGGTCGACTCAGAGCAAAGCCCGACGCTTTAACTAGACGATGGGATGTCTACCCTAAAGAGGGGAATAGCGACTATGCCACTGTAAACCCACACAACTTTTGTCCTGTGTTTACTAACAAGCAGCTGGCATCGTCCCTACAAGCATCCACCCTCATGACTCCCACCCTCCAAGCTGTCACCATTATGGACATCAACCAACTCCACTCCGACATCCACTCATCACTCCAATCCGATCCTGTTGCAGTTAAACACTTGGACGACCCTTCCAATCCGAAATGGTCACTTGACCCCGAAGGACACCTCCAACACAACAACCGGATATACATCCCCAACGCCAACAGTCTCTGACTCCGAGTTTTGCAGTATTATCATGATCACCTGATCTCGGGCCATTTTGGGCAAAATTGCACACAAGGATTAATCCAACAAGACTATGTATGGCCAAAAATGCGAGAATACATTCAACACTACTGTAACTCCTGCACCACATGTATGCGCTCAAAATCACAAAGGCACAAACCCTACGGAACGCTTAAGCAACTTCCGGTCCCGGAGCAACCATGGAACTCCATCTCCATGGATTTCATAGAGAAGCTCCCCCCATCGCTCGGATATGATACCATACTCGTGATTGTCGACAGGTTCACCAAACAGTCACTATTCATTCCAACGCATGACACCATCACCTCCACCTGACTAGCTAAATTGTTCATTCTCCACGTATTCTCTAAACATGGAGTCCCATCGCATGTCACATCCAATCGGGGCTTGGAGTTTGTGTCCTCCTTCTTCCGCACATTAGAAAGGCTCTTGACATGAAGCTTCATTTCACCTCCAGATACCACCCTGAAGGAGACGGACAAACGGAATGAATGAATCAGTCCCTGGAACAATACCTCCAAATCTATTGTAACTATCAACAAGACAACTGGACTGACCTACTTCCAATAGCAGAGTTTGCCTACAACAATGCACCGAACGCGACTACTGGCATCTCTCCGTTCTTTGCTAATAAAGGCTACCATCCAAACATCTCCGTCCACCCTAAGAAAGAACTTGCCTCCACCAAAGCCCGCCAATTCGTAACCAACCTCGATCAACTACACCAACATCTCCGAGAAACCATCTCTGATGCCCAGAAACAATATCAAGTCTCCGCAGACTGACGCCGCATTCCAGCTCCGGACCTGCAAATCAGAGACAAAGTATTCGTTAAGGCCGAACACTTCTGGACCACCCGTCCATCGAAGAAACTCTCCAAGAAATACTTAGGTCCTTATGAGGTCATTGCTCACGTGGGCAGCAGGTCCTTCACCCTCCGCCTCCCAGACCACTTCCAAGCAGTTCATCCGGTTTTCCATATATCAATGCTCAAACCTGCTACTACAAACAAGATCTCTGGTCGCACGCAACCCCCACCTCCCCTGATCATCATCGAAGGAGACAATGAATATGAGATCTCTGAGATCCTGGACTCGAAGATCAACCATCGATACAAGTGCAAGCTCCAGTACTTAGTCAAATGGGCTGGATATGAAGGCACCGATGAAGAATCCTCATGGATCTCTGCATCCGAACTCAATCATGCATCCAAATCCATCTCTGACTTTCACTCTGCTTATCCAGACAAACCTGGCCCCCTTATGAATCTTTAAGTTTGATTACTAATGCTAATTCTATTATTTCGCATCATCATTTTATTACAAGTCAAGGGAAATTACATGCCTGCCCAAAAAGCTCCGAAGGAATCACTCTGCCTCATTTTTCTCCGCTCTGAAATTTATAATCATTTTCATTTTTATTTTATACATTGTGTTTCCTTTTTCCCTTCCCCTTATCTACCTCAGGCTCCGTCTCCAACACCGTCTCTGACTCATCATCACTCTCTACATCCGACACCCAATCTTTCTCATCCCCCATGTCTGAATCCTCGTCCAACGGGGCCATGAACTTCCGCAACCGACATAACTCGGCTGTCCGACGACCCTCTAGAACCTCCTTCCATTTCATCGTCTTCACCAAGTCCACTAGCAACCCCTCCGTCCGCCGGAGGTGCTCCGACTGCAGGTTAACCAGCCGGATAAGCTGGCCCACGGTACTATTGGGCACAGAGACGCACCCTGTACCTGCACTGGTCGTTGCCCCTTCCGATCCGACACCGCTACCCCCGGCTGCCACAGCACCTGTCTCCATCCGCCGCTTTTGGTCGGACGACCTTCCGATTCTTTCTCCGCCCCTCCTTGTACCACTAGTTGGGGCTTGATGCTCCAACTCTGGGGATCAAACTTTCCATCGATCCTACACCCTCCTTTCCGACCCTGACAATGATTGCAGGACTGAAGGTGGCGAGTTGGGCTGGTAGGCCACACACACTCCATGCCTGCATCACGACACAAGTCGCATGTTATGCCGGGCCTGCCAAATGGCTCCGTTGGAGCCAGAGCCTTGGGTGGTCCACCCCTTCTCGCTGTGGCCTCCAAATGTTCCCTCTCCTCCTCCTTGTCCTGCTGTTCCGCTGCTGCCTTCTCCATCTCACACTTGCGAAGCTGGATTGCCAACCTAGCGACATGCAGCTCCTTCTTACAGGTCGCCAAAACACGACTCTCCACCTTACACCATATGACCCTCCGATCTGCCTCCTGCTTCTCCATATCAGCACTTGGGTGTTGATTATGGGAGAAAGGGGTTAGGAGAGAGGGGACAGGAGCACATAGGAGGCTCAGGAAGTTGAGGGGGAGGTAGGAAAGCGAGGGGAAATGGTTAGGAGGGAAGAGGAGAAGCCCCTGTAAGCTCCACACCCATCAGATTATTCTCCTATATTTCTTTTATATTTTATTTCATCATTTTTCCCTATTGGCTCCACCCCCCATTTCGTTTTTATCACAAGTTTCCTTCCCATGTTTCAAATGATTCAGGACTTTTATCACATGTTCTAAAGACACATATCTTGTATAAAACACGCTTAGCTAGATATGAAATGGATCAGAGAATTTACTCTCACTTGTTTTTGTTGACTGTGTCTGAACTACTCGTTTCTGGAATAACTCCAGAACGAACGCGTATTCCTACTATCTTTTGCATACTTCTCTAAAGTATTGCAACATATATTCGAATCCCAGTTTGCAAAGCCTAAGCTCCACTGGTTGATTTTATATTAAGCATTTACTCTCGTTCGAGTCATCTGCTCCTGATCCCTGCTCAAATTGTCAATATCTAGACGAGGACTACACCAAATCTCATCAAATTTCGTACGAGGATACTCCCAAGATATATCCTCAATTCTACTACGCATACACCCAGTTCCCATCACTCCCTCTGTCATTATTCGAAATCTACTCTCTACACCTCCCCAGCAAGGCGAAATTTTCAACATTGGGTATGCCTTCAATGAAAAGACCGCAACGTTGAGGTTCTTCTTGGTGGTAGCGGCATAGAGCTCCACTCTTTTACAAGCCTCAACTGCGGCTACCCAAGCCATCTCCTCGTAACAATTTGAAGTTGGATCCAGGTCCACATCTGTCCCGACATCCACACCCGCCTCGGGCTCCACATTTGCATCGAGCTCCATATTGGCATCTGGATCCACCTCCACCTCCACTCTCTCCGCCTCTGCCACTTCATCTTCCTCAGCTGCACCCAACCCAAATAATGGCCGTACCTGCGGACGTAACGGCGAGTCAACCGCAGTGACAGTTGTCGGGCGAGTTGTCTCCATCCATGTAATGGAGATGATGGTGACCTTGGGGGTCCCTGTCTGTATTGGCACACTCAGACTTCCTGGGTGGCTGGTTCCCCCTGCCCCGGTCACCTCCTCCTCTACCTCCATGGCAGCCTCTAGCTCGTGCACCTGCTCCTCCACTTCCTTCAGTCTCGCGGCCTCCATCGCGGCCGCAAGTTCCTTTACCCTGTGAGCTCTCTCGGCCTTTGCCTCCTCCTCCTTCCGTCTCTGTTCCATCTCCACTGCCTCTTTCCACCTCTGCTCCTCCTCCTTCCATCTCCATTCCATCTCCACTGCCTCTTTCCGCCTCTGCTCCTCCTCCTTCCGTCTCCGTTCCGCCTCCTCCTCCTCCTTCCGTCTCCATTCTGCCTCCTCCTCCTCCTTCCATCTCCGTTCCACCTCCTCCTCCTCCTTGCGTCTCCGTTCTGCCTCCTCCTCCTCCTTCCATCTCCATTCCACTTCCTCCTCCTTCCGTTGGGCCAAGAGCAACTGCTCAAGCTCAGCCATGCTCATGCTTGCCAAAGGGTTTGACATCATTGAGGATAAGACCTCAATCATGCCCCTCCTTTTATATGTCTCCAGACCCCCAGTATAACTCCAACTGCACCCAACCGTCTCACCTATTCAATCCACAGACATGAGGCCTCAGGGGCTCAGCCTTAAATGGGGAGATACTGTCATGACTATATTCATTAACGTCCAGATCCCCATCCAATCCACTCAGATCCCTGCGCATATGAAATCTATACTCCATTTGGAAACTGCCATCTCCATCTACCTGTCCGATTGTCACCGCTGATTCTGCCCATCTGTCTCTGGTTCCGATTGATGCATCAGCATCACCATAGGAACCTGGACATCCATCCCCGTTGGACTTGGACATACTCATGTAAGGCAATGCCCCCTCAACATTTTAGCAGATCATGACCCCCATCTTTTGAGAATATATTGGAAGATTCGTCCATATATATCTGGACAACATATTTGTGTACTCTCATACTATACGAGGGCATGAACACCACCTAGAGATGGTATTCACTGAGCTCAGGAAAGCACATATGTTCCTGAGCAAGGATAAGATTGATCTATACTCAACAAGTATGGATTGCCTTGGTCACCTAATAGATGATTTCAAGTCCTCTAAAGAAATAGAGGACGTTGGAGTGATGTCATCAGATGATGATGGAACACCATTGCAATCCCATGTCAAGCATGGGATCAACTTCATGCAGATTGTATGAGGCACATATAGAAAGGATACTGTCCTTTCTAAGGTGCTGGAAGCACCTAAAGAGCATGCATGATTTGGTGTGCATGATGGTCTAATATGAACCAAAAATAGATACAAACACAATGTTGTCTGTATACCCCACTCAGCATTCCTGAAGGGGAGGAGGCTGGTCAAGATAATAATTGACCATGTGCACCAAGAAGTTGGCCATTTTGGTCAACTAAAGACTGTGAATTACATTTGATGGTCATACTGCTGGCCAGGCATGACCACCGATGTTGAATCATTCTGCACTTCATGCGTGAAGTGCCAAATGAATAAAGACAGTACAAAGAAACCCACAGGGCTTCTTCATAGCTTGCCAGTACCAGAGTGGCCCTGGCAATCAATAGGTATGGACTTTATGGGTCCATTACCAAAATTGAATGACTATGACTACCTACTGGTAGTCATCGATTGCTTCACATCACAGGTACATATAATACCTATGAACACGCATGTAACGGTGAAAGGAGTAGCATGGCTATTCCTTAAAGAAGTTGTATGCCTTCATGGTGTACCAGACTCAATTGTGTCTGATCAAGATTCAAAATTCACATCTATCTTTTGGTGTGAACTACAGCAGATAATGGGAGTGAAACTCCTCATGTCCACAGCATTCCATACAAACAGATGGAGCGATGGAATGAGCAAATTGTTCCATTGGCCAAATACTTTGTACCACTGTACAAAGTGATCAGAAAGATTGGGCACACAAGTGTCCAATGGTGGAGTTCACACTAAACTCCAACATAAGCTCAACAACAGGGTTTACTCCATTTGAGCTTAACTATGAGTATGTGCCTAGAATAGGCATGCCCATTAACAATGACACCAAGTTCAAGGGTGTCAAATGATTTGCACAGCAGGCTCAAATGAACCTGCTAGCAGGGCACGACATGATTATAGAAAGTCACATCGTTCAGACATTTCATGCCAATAAGAAATGTTGAGAAGGTCCAACCATCCAGAGAGGTGACAAAGTCTACCTCTCAATGAAAAACTTGACTCTACCTAAGGGTAGAACCAGCAAACTAGTGCCCAAGTATATCAGGCCCTATAAAATAATCAAAGCCCATAATAAAGCTTCAACAGTGATGGAGTTCAGGATGCACAACCCAACAGTGTCCAGTTGTGTGACTGCTCCTTTTGCAAGTGGAACATATGACTCCATTTCCTTTGCATATATGGGCCATCATGAGTGCAGTGGATGTGAAGGACAATGTCTGGTGCTTGGTGTCTTTGTTTTGGAAGGCATTCATGGTGGTAGTACAATTTAGAGTGCCAAGTAATAGAAGTGATGATGCAAAGGACCCATACTCCATTTCATTGAGTCCCATTACTGCAGCATGAATGCTTATCCCATCAATGATATCAGTGATGGTGAGGGTGCTTGGTAAAAGTGCCTTTAATTTGCTGGAGGTTGAATTGATTCTCCCCATGCATATGAAATCTATACTTCATCTGGAAATTGTCACATCTCCATTTAGTCCAACTGATCAATACTGTCATTCCCACCCATCCATCTCCAGTTCCATTGATGCACCAGCATCACCATAGGAACTCAGACATCCATCCCCATCAGACTTGGACATACTCATGTAAGGCTGACAGCCTCAGAGACAAATCACCAGAGCAATTATTATTAGATTTCCAATATGTATTTAAGTTGCATTACTGGGGACTTCATTCCCCACTTCAAATATCAAATCACCTAGGTCCTAAGTCTGATCCAAAACTAGCTAAGTCCTACTCTGTCTATTTTTAAAAACCTATTATATGTTTGTTAAGGTTCTCCTAAAAAGAATTGGGGACACCTAAATCCTTCTTTATAGTTTCAAATATGGGTGGAAACTTACTAAGAATCTCATCAACTTTAACATCCTCAAAGTCTTTAGGACCTTCATAAATGGTCATGATGAAAGGTATTGAACTTAGTTGATATGGTATAACAAACTATTATCACTGGTAAGTGATCCACAGTGCAATTCTTCACCTTTGAGTGATACTGATAACCCACCCTCAAAGCTGGCAACTAACACCCCTTCTTGCTGCAACTTGCCAAGGCTGACCAAGTTCATGGTGAGCGCAGAAATGTGCAAATAGGGTGATTGTTTGGAACCCTTCTGGTAGTATGCTCTTGAATCAAATAGAGCCATGACTGGCTGCAGGGATGTTGCAGGCATCTCCAACTGCAATTGATTTGTCTGAAACTGATGGTGAGTAAGTGAGAACTCTTATCACAGAACATGTGTGATGTTGTGCCACAGTCCAATATTAACTTGGCCAACTTTGGAGTCCCATGAATACCTGTCTGATCTGGCATTCTCCTAGCTCCTGGAGGTCATTGACAGTGAGGTTAGCTGCACCTCCATTGCCTTTCTTTTTATCATCCTCCTCATACTTGGGATACTTATTGGCCCAATGTCCCTTTTCATGACAATAGTGACATTCATTGTCTGGTTTCAGCTTTGCTCTGGTGTGCTTCCTTTTGCCATCCTGATGCATCTTCTTGCCAGCCAGCAGTGCTGTTTCACTAGCTTTCTCTCTAGAATGACAATTGGATTCCACAATGAGTGTACTGCTGACAGTGGTGGAGGTGAGCTTAGGTGATTCCAGGTTAAATAGTTGGCTCTTGATGATGTCCCATGACTGATTGTGGGGGAATGAGAGGGTTAGCACTCAAGTGACATGTATATCAGGAAGTGTCTCTCCTGCTGCTGTGATTTTCTGTCCAAGGTCAAGCATGGTAGCAATGTGGTCAGCCATGGAGCTCACCTCTATGTACTTGTGATTATATAGTTCCTCAAAGTAGTAGTGGACATTTATCCATTGCTGATTGGTCATGTATATGTCATGCCATATGTCCCACATCTGCTTTGAAGTTTAGGCTTTTGAAATGTGTGGCCATTGAAAACCCTCAGTGGCACCCTTCATGAGACCCTGAGCCACCTGATCATGCAGCAACCAATCCATGTGCTCTTTCCACTCAAGCTTCCATTCTACAGTAGCTACTTTTACACCAGATGGTGTTTCTAGACATGTCTCCATACCATTGACTATCAGCCAAAGGTAGCAAGACTGCAGTGCAGCTTGCATGTGCTCAGCCCAGAGTGAGTGGTTTCTGGCCATTGAGCTTTGGAAATTTGAAGGCATGCAATTCTGGTTTGCTAGTGGGGCCCATAACCTAACAACTAGTAGGTTCAGGCAGTGAGCTAGACCTTAAGTTCACAGCTGGAGTTCATGGACAAAGATGTGTATATTGGATTAGAGATAACTATCACAATATGTGTACCTGGAGTTCACAGACAAAGACATGAACTCCAGCAGGTGCTAGAAACAATTCTCTTGTATGCCCTGCCAAGCCATGGTCCCATATGTGTCCATGTTGAGGGCAAGCCACTTCATAGTAGAAGCTTCATCATGTCCTAGTAGGTTGCACAATTGGTGCATCAGTGAAATCAGGTATTTCAGGGGGACAACAGTGGCAAGGATTTAATATTTGTGAGATCCAGGTGTATTCTGATAGGACCAGTTGATCAATTGAATTTCAGTTGCCAGCTGTAGTATTCTGTTACCAATTAGAAATTATTACCGAAGTGCGATGGCCCAGTCTACTATGATACACTTTTATAGATGCCACCTAACGCGATCAGTGTTTATATATGAAATTATAACATAACCCGAACGGCTGTAGTCTCTTTTTACGGTTCTCTCATGTTTAGCTTGGTAATCCGGCCCTCCATGCATGGAAACCCCAATTTGAATAACCAGGACGCGACAACAACTGTGTCGATTTTGACTGGGCCTCAAAACAATCACACTCAACTAAGCTGGCCTTGGCAGGCTCATCATTAAATACAGCTAAAGAACCATTACGGCCGACATAATAGCAATCAAGCACCTATTGGCACAACTTTCAGAGCATTGGATTTTGCCTGTGGGGTTGCAATCGCAGTGGACCTCAGGAGCTGAGGTTACTGCAAGCGAAACATGAGAATGATAGCGTGGGTTGAGGAAAAAACAGCCAGCTGTAGGTGCCTTTGGGGTCGATCGATCTCGGATCACACAATTCTTCACCATCAAACTTTGCAACTGAGTTCCGGAGGCTTGTCCGGATGCAACGATTTGTGAGGCACTGTCAGTACAACCAAGCCGGATGAAAGCTCATACACGGTTGTGCGCTGATGGAAAATTAATTTCATGATCGACTGAATAAAAGGTTTTGACACGCGAGTTTTTGCGCTTGCTGAGCGTGATGTTTGCGAATCACTAGGCGCCATAAGGGTTGCAAGGGCACGCTGAGCGTCCCACACAGCTCGGTCGGTACTTTACCGACCTGATACAAAGACAACCGGTTTGGTATCTGGAGTGGCGTGGAACGCAGCGTTAGACGAGTAGTTGCCCCTTCTTGATAACACTGCGCGGCCGCCTGGTCGTGAATGTAACTAGCCAACTGGGGCGAACGGGTCAAATTCCAGCGCTCTGCTAGACCATGCTGATAGCTGTCGCCACCGACGAGTCGAAGGCCGCACGTAGGCTGTGTTCCTAGAGGTATGGAGACGCACTGACCGCGCTGCTGGCATGGTACCAATCTTGAGCAGGGGCGGGTGAAGTCCCTGAGTACTTCAGTTCTGAGTTTCGGATGTGCTGAAGAATTGCGGGCGATACGGGTGATGCCTCCGATCTATGGGGTAATGCTTCTGCGAGCGCGCTAAGGGTGTCACTCAACTTGCAAATTGTCGCAGGCGAGATACCAAAAGGATTTGACGTGCGTACGCCAACTGGCCAATGTTGTGAAGCTTGATAAGGCTATGTAAAGATAATATCAAACGATAGAAAGTAGCGATGTCGGACGAGCGATGCAAATTTTTTTGGTTGGGGATTGTACCTAAGCGGAGGCAAAACCTGGTACACCCCAATACGCAGCCGGCACCCAAATATTAAAAGTCTACTAGTCGAACCACACACACAACCTTGCTCCTTACCTTCATGTCTTCCAAAGGTATGCACCTTTAGTCCTCTGTTCTCCTCATCGTATTCCCCCGCATTCCCCACTGACCGCCGAGTCATACAGCTATTCGAGAGTATGACGCCAAGCTCTTGCTAGCCTACTGGCTGGCCCGCGCACCAGCTGCGTCAAAATCTCCGTCTTTCAATGTCTCTGAAGCTTTCGTGTACCCCACACCAAATGTCGCCCAGGTCTCGTGGGACTCCACCACCAACACCATCACACCGGACACCCAGCTACCTAGCTGGGTGGCCACTTCCAAGCTCGTCGTTAAGCCCGACCAACTGATCAAGAGGCGCGGAAAGAGCGGCCTGTTACTTCTGAACAAAGACTGGTCTGAGGCCAAGCAATGGATTGTTGAACGGGCCGGGAAGCAGGTCAAAGTACGTTTCTCTCCAAATATTCAGTGAAGTATATGCTCATCGCTCTACAAGGTTGAAACCACCACTGGTCAGCTCACTAATTTTATTGTTGAACCTTTCCTTCCCCACCCGCCCCATACCGAGTATTACGTGTGTATCAACTCGGGTCGTGAAGGCGATTCGATACTCTTTACCCATGAGGGTGGCATTGATGTTGGCGACGTTGACGCGAAAGCGCTCAAGCTTGACATTCTCGTCGGTGCCGAGTTCCCCTCGCGACAAACGATTAAAGATACCCTTCTCAAGAACGTCCCCGAGGTCAAGAAGGAGACTCTGGTCGACTTCTTAGTTCGTTTGTATTCGGTCTATGTCGACCTCCATTTCGCATATCTCGAGATCAACCCGTTGATCTGCCTGGACGGAGAAAATGGCAAACCACCAACTATACACTACCTCGACATGGCTGCCAAGCTTGACCAGGTATGCATATTGCCATCTGTCTTGTGCTGTTGCTTTGCTTACATCGTACTTTTCAGACCGCCGATTCACTGTGTGGACCAAAGTGGGCCATCGCACGAGACTTAAGTGTCTACGAACCCAAATCGGCCGCGCCCGTCAAGGGTGCTGTTTCCGCTGACCGTGGCCCGCCCATGGTCTGGCCAGCACCATTTGGACGTTCTCTAACGAAGGAAGAAGCATATATCCAGAAACTGGATGGCTCAACGGGCGCATCGCTCAAGCTTACTGTACTCAACCCTGAGGGTCGTGTGTGGACTATGGTTGCGGGCGGTGGTGCCTCGGTTGTCTACTCCGATGCCATCGCTGCGCATGGTTTTGCTCATGAGCTGGCCAACTATGGAGAGTATTCGGGTGCCCCAACAGAAGGGCAGACTTACGAGTATGCCAAGACCATTGGTGGGTCACTCATTTTCGCTCTGTGGATAGCCTCTCTAACTTATTGTAGTCGATCTCATCACGCGTGGTACCCCACGTTCCGACGGCAAGATCCTCATTATCGGCGGTGGTATTGCCAATTTCACCAACGTTGCGGCAACATTCAAGGGGATCATCCGTGCGTTGAAGGAGTATAAGAACCAACTTATCGCACACAAAGTCCGCATTTTCGTCCGACGCGGTGGTCCCAACTATCAGGAGGGTCTGAAGGCCATGCGTCTTCTGGGAGAGTCCCTAGGCGTTCCTATCAAGGTATATGGCCCAGAGACGCACATCACCGATATTGTTCCCCTGGCACTTGGTGTCAAGAACAAACGCACCGCCGTTAATGGCATCAATGGTCGTCCTGAACCCAGCTCAATTCCGCCGTCCACCCCTAGTACACCTCCTTCAAACGTTCGACCCCTGGAAGTGCAGCCCAACGACGTTGGTACCATCGGACCCGATGGTGAGCGTGTGCAGCCCAACGACCAGATCGTGCGATTCGACGAAGGGAATGGTCCACACACCCGACCTGCGTATCGTCCATTCGATGCATCGACACGCTCCCTCGTATATGGCCTCCAACCCCGCGCCATCCAGGGCATGCTCGACTTCGACTACAGTTGCGGACGTCAGACGCCTAGCGTAGCTGCCATGATCTATCCCTTTGGAGGACACCACATTCAGAAGTTCTACTGGGGTACCAAAGAGACGCTTCTCCCTGTTTACACATCCCTCGAGGAAGCGGTGAAGAAGCACGCCGATGCGGATGTCGTCGTCAACTTTGCCAGTTCGCGCAGTGTATACAGCTCGACGCTTGACATTCTCCGATTCCCGCAAATCAAGAGTGTTGCTCTCATTGCCGAGGGTGTTCCAGAGAGACATGCTCGCGAGCTATTGTACTTGGCGAAACAGAAAGGTGTGCTGATCATCGGTCCGGCTACAGTTGGTGGTGTTAAGCCTGGGTGCTTCAAAATCGGCAATAGTGGGGGGTGAGTGCGTTCTCCTACTCGTGGCCTATGTTGTTAAGCGGATTTGCAGTATGATGGACAACATTATCGCCTCGAAGCTCTACCGCGCGGGCTCCGTAGGCTACGTCTCCAAATCTGGCGGCATGTCTAACGAGCTGAACAACATTCTCTCGCTTGTGACCAACGGCACCTACGAGGGTATTGCCATTGGTGGAGACCGCTACCCCGGATCTACGTTCATCGACCACCTACTGCGGTATGAGGCTGACCCTGATTGCAAGATGCTTGTCTTGCTCGGTGAAGTCGGTGGCATTGAGGAATACCGTGTCATCGAGGCCGTGCAAAAGGGTATCATCAAAAAGCCTATCGTCGCTTGGGCAATCGGAACATGTGCAAAGATGTTCACGACGGAGGTACAATTCGGACACGCTGGTTCCCTTGCCAACTCAGATCTCGAGACAGCAGATGCCAAGAACCGGGCAATGAAGAAGGCTGGCTTAATCGTTCCAGACACATTTGAGGATCTGCCCGAAGTGCTGCGGGAGACCTATGAGAAGCTTGTTAGGAACGGAACCGTCGTGCCCAAGCCAGAGCGGGACCCACCTGTTATTCCTATGGATTACAAATGGGCACAGGTAAGGGACATCTTTTTTTTCTGGAGTAATACTGACTTTCATGCTCATTAGGAACTTGGCCTTATTCGCAAGCCCGCCGCATTTATTTCGACCATTTCGGATGAACGTGGTCAAGAACTCCTGTACGCTGGCATGCGTATATCCGATGTCTTCAAGGAAGATATTGGTCTTGGTGGTGTCGTCTCGCTCCTGTGGTTCAAACGCCGTATGTCCACCTGTTCCTCACTTCCGACGTTTTCTCACATACACTGGAAGGTTTGCCTTCGTATGCTACCAAATTCATCGAAATGGTGCTCATGCTCACTGCTGATCATGGTCCTGCTGTCTCTGGGTGTGCCCTTACTTTTACTATTACATGCATTCAAGTTGGGCTAAAGCGACTGGCGCAGTGCCATGAACACCATCGTCGCCTCGCGTGCGGGCAAGGACCTAATTTCATCCTTGGCTTCTGGTCTGTTGACTATCGGTAGCCGTTTTGGTGGTGCACTGGACGAGGCCGCGGCCATGTTCTCAAGCGCCCACGACAGAGGGCTCACACCCCGCGAGTTCGTTGATGAATCGCGGCGAGCGAATAAACTCAGTCCGTAATACCACGTTTAGCATCTGTGCGCTTACTCATCCTGTTCCACCACAGTCAGCGGGATCGGACATAAAATCAAGAGCGTCAATAACCCTGACCTTCGCGTGGAGCTTGTGAAGGAGTACGTCCTCAAAAACTTCCCCAGCCATACTCTACTCGATTACGCGCTTGCCGTGGAGAAGGTTACTACGTCTAAGAAGGATACTGTCAGTGCATGTAGTCCAAGTAGCACATTCGCCCACTGACCTCACTCATCAGTTGATCTTGAATGTGGACGGTTGCATCGCTGTGTGCTTCGTTGATCTCTTACGAGACAGCGGCGCCTTCACCCCGGAAGAAGCAGATGAATACACTAAAATTGGGACGCTGAATGGCCTATTCGTCCTTGGACGTAGCATCGGCTTCATCGGCCACCACCTTGGTATGTATTTGCAACTCCTCTATTTTGTCCTTCACTGACGGCATGTTATTCAGATCAAAAACGTCTCAAGGCTCCATTATACCGCCACCCAGGTCAGATTTTCGTCGCAGCTCACAATATTTCTCACCCTGACGCTTTAACGCATCCTTGCAGCCGACGATATCTTCATCGAGATGTCTCATCTTTCACAGCCTCGTGTGCTAGGCAAAGTGCAGTAGATGACTATACAGGGACTTTCATAGAGTTTTCCGTTTGCTATCTTTTCTTTTCCTTACATATTCTCCGTAGTGATACAGATATCAACGACAATCCACCTCATGCATTTCACTATTTCAATGAGCTATTAACTTGGTATTATCAAATTCCTGTGTCTCGACACAATACACCATATTTGAACTTCTTTGAAAGGTTCAAAGGAGACTCAAGAGTCATTTCGTTGGCCTCAAACGATATCTGTAGAGGATTTGCGCGAAGTCAAGTCGAGGTCATGTTTCCCTCAATTCTAGTACACAAAAAGACTCTAAATTCGCCACTACAAAATAGCACCGGAAAAGTGTCCCCAAGTCCATTCCGGCCTGCCGAGTGAATCTTGTAATCCGTGCGTATATCATGAACTACTCGTTCATGGCTGCGATCGCAGATTCCTCAAGCTCTTTGAATGATCCACTGTGGATACACATCTCACGGAACACTATTCCATGTATGCTTAAGTGTAGGTCTCAAATTCGTCCTAAGATAAGCGCTTACCTCCCCCTTCCTTATGAATGAGATTGACTGGCGTGTCAAACTCGGCAATACGACCATTGTCTAGAACAATCAACCGGTCATACTAATTGAATGGAAGAGTTTAGCAGTGGGACAACTGTTGGGTAGACAAGCTGACATACATCAATCACAGTTCGAAGTCGGTGTGCAACTGATTAGGAAGTCAGTAAAGCTTGTCTGAAGAATGCTTGAGGGAACTCACCTGTAATCAAGAGCGAATTTTTGACTGTCGAACATTAGCAGGTTGTGTGACAGGGTTGCCTTTGAGGAAACTCACACTCTTCTCTAATAGCCTTCTGGATTTTGGCATCTGTTGCGTAGTCAATCGAACTCGTGGCTTCATCAAGAATAATAATGGAGCTTTGTCGGAGCAACGCTCGCGCCATGGTTAACAGCTGACGTTGACCCTGGCTGAAATTGGACCCTCCAGAAGAAACTCGGGTATCAAGAGTGATTATGCCCTGCTTATCATCTTGCTGGGTAGCAGTTGGTGAACCTGTAGAGGATCCGATCGTTTCATCTCGTTCTACCTCGTGAATAGATGAGGCCCTGGACGCTTCTCTAGACGACTTTTGGGAGTTTCGCGCGCTCTCTGACACCAGTTGAACACGATAGAGAGCATCCCTACACTCCTCGTCGCTATAATCTCCAAATGGATCGATGTTGTCTCTTCAAAAAGAATAGATGAGAAACAAAAGCTGCGCATCGCTAATGAATTAAGAATCACCTAATGGTGCCTGAGAATAGGACCGCATCTTGTGCAACAAATGTCTGGAAAAAAAAGTTAGCAACTGAAAGAGTGATACAGCACACGGCTCACTAAACGCGACCGTAGATCATGCAAGCCGATTGTCCTAATGTCAATGCCATCAATTATGATAGAACCTCTGGAGGGGTCGGTCTACGGGTGTCTCCCTATTAGTTCTCATATCCAACCAAAAGCAATTCACTCACAAAACGCAAGAGGCTCATTGCCAACGTGGATTTGCCACTTCCTGCGAAACAAATCAATAACAGCTTGTGAGGTCAGAAGCCTACCCACCCGTTCGTCCCAATAGCCCAATTCGCTCGCGCGCCTTGAGAGTGAAAGAAATCCCATGAATTACGGGGGGGAGGTCTGGCGCGTATCGCTGTGGGGAGATAAACATCACGATCTACCTGTCACCCTAAGAGACCACTTACAACTTCCAAGTCATTAACCACGACAAGAGATTCATTGTCAGTATTAGATGGCCAATATGCTGGAGGGCGATGAGATTCGATCAGAATGGGAGGCTCCTGAGGTAGGTTCAGGTACTCCACAACCCTTTCTACAGAGCTGCGGACTTGTGTAAGTGTCGTAGTTACTGAATAATATATCACTTACTTCAAATCGAGTTCAAGCTGAGTCCAGAACCTGGAGGGTTTTACATTAGATTTATTTCTTCCGAAGTCACTAGTGCTACAAGGTCACCTGCATGTCCAATAGACCTGTAACCCTCGGTGAGAAATCTGAGCTTGGTGTACACAAAAGACCATACCGCAGTAGTAAAACCCATGGCTGAGGTAATTGTGACACCTGCAAGGCCTGTGGAGATATTGGTCAAAGCTGCAAGCTCCAACGATCAATGAAGATGCACGGACCAGCCCCAATGGCGCCAGAAAGGGCGAGAAGTGTAGTAAACAACACAGCGAACCCTCCCAAAGTATCAAAGTGTAACAACAACCATCTAAACAAAAAAACTCTATGACAAATGCTCATGAAAGATGTGAGGCGAGTTAGTCTCACCGATTGGTCATCCAAAATGCTTTTCAATCCAGTCAGTCAGTCTTTATCATTTACATCTGTAATATACCCACAATACCACATCTGCAATGTCTAAGCGGCAATTCATAGTTCGTGAGAATGGCGCGCACCTTCGTTGTAACATCAATTTTGACATGAAGATCATCCAAGAAACGTCCCTCTGACGAAAATGCTCTTACTGTAACCTGGGTAACATAACAGCTTAGTGCTAGGTTATCGCGAGAAAATAGACACTAACGATGCCGGCTAACAGTTCAGAAAAATTCGAGAAAATAGGAGAGCGCGAGTTCGATTCCATGCGTCTCAAGTCTCGGCCAGTGTTTCTAATTGCCAAAGGACGTTAGAGCATTTGCACTGACGAAGATAGCAGGCCCACTCACAAATAACCGATACCGAGCTGATAGTAACCATATCCAATAATCACAGCCGGGAAGATGAACAATGGCGAAAAGAATACTACTGTCACGATTGAAGCGAAAAAGGTTGCCATTGCCGAGTTTACAGCTTGGAGGGACGAGCCGAGAGAAGCATCGACAGTTTCAATATCCTTACTGAAACGATTCAACATCCGTCCTAGAGAATAAATTCAGTCAATGTAACCTCCAACAGCAGAAGCACCCCACCTGTTGGGGTTGAATCGTGCCAACGCATTGTTGCACGTACGACGGCAACCAAAAGTTGCTTGAACATAAGCTTAGAGGCTCTTATGCCGCCCGAATATTGGACGATGACGGTGGAAATGCTGATTGCTGCCGCACCAAAGGTAATAGCCGCGTAAATTGAAACATAGAATAACGGATGATCATCCGCAGATGGAAGCCGCGAGACAAGGGTATTCGAGAGCGAGATATTTTGAAAAGCGCTGGTTATGTATACGGAGGAGTGTACCGCAGCATCCCCTCCGCCGTCGGCAATTGAGGGTGAATAAAAAAGGTGAGATTCAACAGTCGATTGATTATACGCCTAACAAACCCAATGAGATAGCATCGTAAACCAACGGCATATTACTTACTTCACCCCACTGCTTTATCCATAATTTTTCAGTGACGCCAAGTAGCTGGTATATGCAAATGGATATCGCAAGAGTAATCCAGGTCCAGTAAGAAGACGCCTTCATATATGATTTGTATATGTGCCACTTAACGCTCCCGGTTTCTCGAGCCTCGTCTTTAACAAGTTGGCGGGGTCTTTTCGCCTTGTCGGCGCCCTCAGCATCTGAAGGCTGCTCAGTAGGGGTATTGAGAGCTTGGAGTTGATGTTCCAAGGAAGAATCTTGTTTAATGGTATCCAACACGCCTTGTGTACGCAATTCCTCAGTTGTGCCCTGCACGTCAATGCGTCCGTCAAGCATGCGGACCAGGAAATCAGCCCCTGGTAGAACAAGTTCTACATTATGTGTAACGAGAACCTTTGAACCATTACCTTAGCCAGAACTGTTAGTGAGATTCGTTATCACTCACAACAGTCCGATTAGCTAGAAGAGGTCCCTTTAACACCCGTTCGTACAGCCACAATGCCGTGTGGCTATCCTACTAAATATTCAGGATTTTTCGGCAGTATAAAGATGGGGACAACGAACAACGGCACTCAAGGGGTCATCAAGCAGAACACATCTGCTACGCGCATACACTGCTCTCGCAAGCGCAACCCTTGCTTTCTGTCCACCAGAGAGCGAGATACCCCGTGTTCCTACTTCGGTCAAGTCTCCGTCGTTAAAGATAGCCAAGTCAGGTTGCAACGCGCAGCTCTCCAATACAGCCTCATAACGTTCTTCATCATATGGAGTCCCGAAAAGTATGTTGTCGCGAATTGTCTGGTGTTGCAAGAACGGAGATTGTGCTGCATATGAGATACCTGCGAACCCATACTCGTCGACGTGCTTTGGATGCTTGGGAAGATGGATCTTCCCCCCTCCCGGCAACATAGTCATCTCTCCTAACAAGGCCATCTACCCCAGTCAGTGTACAAAGGCAGCATAATGGACAATAGAGACTTACTAGCAAGGCCGACTTCCCAGACGCAGCTACAGCACGACAGTCAGCCCAACGAAATTTGATATTGTATTGACGTACTTGGTCCAGTGACTACTGTCAACTGTCTGTCCGGGAATGCAACGTTGATATCCCTCAGTTCGAACTTGTGATCTTCGCTATCCCGGTTGCTGACTGAAATGCTGTCACTTGGGACGGGTTCTGATTCGACTGTTGACGAGGCTGTGGACTTCGGCAATCGCTCTGGAATCGGCGGTGAATCTTTTTTATTATCCTTCTCAACCGCATTCCACTTGAAAGAGGCGTGTTCAATGCCAAGTCGATCGTCTTGAGAGCGGACCAAAGTGCCCTGCTTCAGCGCCGAGATCTCATCCGCCACTTCATCCTCTGAAAGGAACGTAGCAATGCGGTCCAGAGATACGCCTGTCTTGAAGAATATGTACTTCAGTGACTTGAGAGGAAAGGACGATCATGACAGATCATACTTGGAGAATCTGAACGATCCATGTTGGGATCACATTTAAAGGGAGGCTACAGGTGCGTAGCTTATGAAGTAGTTGCTGCATGAACTGACCAAGACATACCGCAACATGTTGAATAGCGCAATCGCCTAGTGGAAACATCAGTATAGAGCAATGCAAGTGTCGAATTTATTAACCGTGAAAGCCACCGGAATAGTCAACTCGTGCCCAGTCATGATAAAAGTGAAGAAAGAGATCACGGATACGAAGATGGGTGCTGTTGTCCAGAGGCCTGAAAACATGATCTGGTTGATTCGAGCTAATGAACGTGAGCACACGATCCCATACACGTTTAGCTAATTTGCATACTTTTTACTAGCCAACCAAGTTCATACTTCCGCGCATCGAGAACACGGTCGATCCACCGATTCTCCCACCCATAAAACTTCACAAGTTTCACCTGTACAGATGACGTGAGACAGAACGCAAGATGCAACTGTAAATGTCTCACGCACCGCACTCAATAGTTCATTAACGATATCCATCCTCTTGTCTCGCGCAGCGAGCGCCTCCTTGTTTATTCGAATGGCCTAGCCCCACCAAAATATCAGCGAGATAAACACCGACCGCAAGAACAGCAACACACCCGTCTTGCCAGGAAGGAGTTCAAAGGAGCGACTGCCCCCAGGGAGAGAAAGCCTGCAAATGCAGACAGGCCGAGGAGTCTATGATGATCATTTGGTTTCCCGGCGCAGCAGCATCAAGGGAGAACATAACATACTGATACAGAAAAACAGATGCTATGATGATTTCCACAGGTGCACCCTGGAATGCATGGATTGTTTCAGGGCTGTACCTGGTGGAAAACACAATGTATGACACTCACGTATATGAAGTATGCGCTACCGACCATTTGCGCGACACGATTCGCGTCACCACTCATCAATTGAACAATCTTGCCTACGTCTGCTCCTGGTGTGTTCTTTGCGTTTTTCTTTGCCTCCTTGTCTCCCGACTTCTTAGAAGTGTTTGATCGAGCTTCCGAATTGTCCTCGTCTTTACCACCCTTTTGTTCCTCGTCCTTCTTGTCGATGATGCCCGAATAATCCTTTCGAACTAGCGCCTTAGCGTATATACTCGCCATGAGTTCACTACGAATTCGTGTGCAAGCCCTCCTTCCAACCCAAAGATGGAGAACGTCGGCTTCAGCCTTTCCCAAAACCGAAAGAAAGGCGAGAAAAGCGTAAATATAGCCTCGTGACCTGGCCTCAGGATCATTCTCGTTGGCTGGGTCCAAGGAGTCAAGGATACGCCTTCAATGTCACAAAAGTAGGTCTGAGCCATCAACAGAAAGAAAGAAAAACACCACTGACTTGAGGAAAAACGGCCCAGAGTAATTGAACAGGACACTGACAATAGTCAACATAAAGTCGATGCTATTTGATTAGAGGATAAAAGAGTTAATCAACCTTTGGCAAAGAGACAGGTGAAAGGCATACATTAAATCCAGAACATTAACAGCCCAGAGACGGCGCAAAAGCGTCTTGCGACTAGTGACAAAACGATATCAGCATCCGCTCACGACTCGTCGAGTGGCAAGTCAAAACACACTTCGTTGCGGCAAACTTCAGATAAACTGCCTTTGATTGCATGGTAGGCGATAAGTCCCACACGTCCGGTTCGTTAAGCGTTTGACTATTTCCCTGAGAATCATAATTGTCAACGGAACAAAAACAAGTGGTCTTTTCACTCACTCTTTGTATCAATGGATACACCCATTCAAACGTTATCCATCCCCATAAAGGTGTGTAATCCTCCGGGCTGACTTCTCGACCCTAACAAACCTTTAGGGCTCATGTATTGCCGAATGATAATGATAAGCCTACAATCTTTTCCTCTATTGCCTTATTACTCGGAAGGTTCAACGGCATGCGCAAAACAATGACGAGCAACGCCATAACCACAACCAAGTTCGCTGCAGTACCTCCTACATCCCAGGCATTGATACGAATCCCAAGCGTATCGCGGTCATACCAGATGGCTCCAAACTGGAATACACCAGTTACAAACCGAAACACATAAAGTGAAAACAGATCGTAGGGAGGCGTCAACGTTGGCCGAAAGATGGGGATGATAACTGCCGGGAGCCATGTTAGAAAACTTAAAAACGGTGAAATGACTCGATAGTCTGGGCTTCCTGTCGACAAGACAAGCCGATAACATGCAATGATTAGCCAGGCTGAGGATTCTATCAGAGCGAGGCTGGATAGACACGTCGTGCGCCATAATGGTGGCTTGGGTTTGGAAACGGCCACAGGTACTGAAGGCTCTCCACCGTGCAGAGGCGAGTCACTCTCAAGCAATGCCTCAGCTTCTTCAAGAGAAAGAAACGGAGTGAAAGCCGATTTAATGACTGCTGATAACTTCTGTGGGAGTGGAATGTAGAAGCACAAGGCGACGAGAATCAGAATGAACGGAGGAAGCGACTGGAGGTAAGAACGAGTGCAAGGATCCGCCCAAAAGCCGAACGATCCAGTGCACAACATGTTTGAGTCCAAGTTGCGTCTCTCCAACGACACGGTCTCAAGCAACTGAGAACTTGAGTAGGAACGTCGTTGACCCACTTATATCGATGAAGCCAAACGAGTCCTGATTGCCGCTTTTTTAACCTGAAATAACATATATAACCATAACCGGAAGCGTTTTGCCGCGGAACTGTCCCCGAGCCGGGACGTCTATTATTATGTAACGTAGAGGCACTTGGCAGCGCTAACCCATTTCGAAGCTTAATCAAAACTTCATATACACGTGTTACACAAAGTTGTAAGTATAGCCAGATTGACACACTCATTTCCGTGGTCTTCGATGCACAAGCATCCGAGCACTTTCTGATTGCTACTGAGCTGAGCTGCTTAATTTCTCCACATTATAGCTTGCTCAGTTCTACTTGCCCTACTATGTGTCTGAAATCACCACACGACATAGAATAAATTCCCTAGGACACCCATTGTTATTTTTCAAGCATATAAATGTTCAAAGAGTTATTTACAAGTGTTGGTAAGGTTTACAAGAAAATAGAGCGAGTTAGCATGGTCCGGCAGGCTTTCCAAGACGTACCTGGTGTTCATGCTTTCTACCAGCGCCATTAGCAAGCTCTGGCCTGTTCAGTGAGAAATTTCTTGAAAGCAATGGTAAGCTACTATCCTGTCAAGAAACTGAGTTTGATCCATTTTTCGTGGCCCTACATCAATTATCGCCGATTTTCAAATACCTGGTGACTGATAGACCAATACTCCGGCGTATACCGGGCAGAATAACAATTACTAGTAGACCGTGGGAACTGAATAGTAAAGAACGCGTCCACTCCTACCCACAACACGCCGTGTCTCGCCTCACATGGCTGCCATCTCGCCTGAGCTGTTCTACGGCTCCCAATTATTGTCACCGGCTGATCCGACACTTCGTTTGGACCCCACATCTACCCCGGCTCACCTTCCCCCGGCTACACCTTAGTTACCACAGCCAGCCTGCCTTCCGTTCAAAAACCTTCACACAAGCCGAGCTTCTGTGTCACGTTCCTGTCACGTGTAGAGTACCTATTCGTCATGATACCCCTGAGATTTACGAGCATCATCTTCCTAGTTATCTCAGCTCCACAATGCTGTAAGTAGCATCTCCTCCGTAGCGCCTGAGCATCCACCAATCCCCGCTAATTTGCAGGTTCAGACATTCAGCTGCTACTCTGCCCTTTCCTTACATATAGTCGTACCTCAGCGATGACAGGTCGCTTGCATATGTTCCAAACCCATTCTAAGGCTTACTAAAGCTCTTGAAAAAAAGGCCCTTCTCCAGGAGGTCACCGTCACGTGTGGGACAGCCTGTAAAATAGTATAGAGCAACTTCTGAACGGCTCGTTCACGGGAGCCCGTCTGTCCCTTTTTTACAATATAAACGAGTCCCGAGATTCGCTGGACATCACCTCATTATTATGTATTGTGTGACAAAACTCTTATGTCTTCCTGCGTTCTGCCTCTCAGCATGGACGACACCTCGGATCCTTCCTGTATATATACTAGTTAATCTTTGGGTATATTTCACTTGTCCGAAATGCCCCGGCATCGGCAGGTTCATCTAATGGACCAATTCACTTCTTTGAAGGTGTACCACATGCGCAACCTCCTCCGTTACAGAGCCCTCAGCCTCTTGACCAAGTGTGCCAAAGTAAGTTCCCGTCAGAGACTCGCGAAATTAGGCCCTCCCCGCATGCAGTCCGCCGTGGACTTCGGCCGGCCCCACGTTCAAGCCTTTTAATTAGAGGTGGTGTGCTACGGTCTTCTCTCAATTATTTCTTACTGGTATCCTTCTTTGAGGGCATCTAAAATTGTCTACTATTGCGGCACACTACTTATAGTGATCGGGAGCGTATATTCAATGCTACAGAACCGGCCTGTATCCCGGCATTATGGGCCGCAAACCATACCATGGTGTTATGCACAAGCGGCCGCGTGTTTGACTGGGCGAAGTAATCAAAACATGGAACATCTATGCTCCTTGATGAAAACGTAGCACGGCTCCCAATGCAGCCCACACTTCCAAAGCTTTCAATAATGTGAGTGAATTTTCCCCTCGTGCAGGTGATCCTTCAAGATTCAAGCAACCCTTCTCACCCACCTGGGCAAAACAACCAACTGGGCAGAGAATCCTTGACTCAAAGTGACATTCCTGGGACCAGCTTTATGAAAGAGATCTCCACTTATGAGGTGGAGTGTTCTTTATTCTAGATAGGGAAGGACGAGCCATTCCAGTATGAAGAAGTGAGCATAGGGCTACTACGAGCCCAAGGATCGGCACAACTAAATCTGTAGCTGGCTGCTGGTCGGTGGCCTGCTCCCACTTTGACTTTCGCTGTCCAATACACCGCCTTCACAACCATCGTCCCTAAAGCTTGAAGCTATGGATAACAGACTTACCCATAGGGTACAAGAAGTCACTTTGTCGTGTCTAGACCCCTTGAAGACTTCCAATAGCATTCAGTCAGATCACCAAGAGTGCGTTTGATAGCTAAGAACACAAAGCAAACCATATCTCAGTCAAACTTGAAGATATACATGCTTTTAAATGCGAAGGCGTGAAACCATGTAGCGATACGAGAGACAATCATGCCCCTCCTGGACGTTGTTCTCTCGGCTCTAAGCCACGTCCAAGAATCAGTAGACGTGATACATAGAAGATTACCAAACTTACGGGACCACTGGCAATTCAAAATAAGGTTGTCATAACCTACAAGAAGCGGATATCACACACTGTCGGGTGAATAAAACAGAACACTTACCCATGCCATGAACTTTCTCCATGGCTTTCTGTGCCACTGCCCGATCCTCAAAACTCACAAATGCGTATCCCTTGCCAATGCCCGTTTCGCGGTCCCTACCAATGTACACGCGTGCGACACGGCCGAAGGTGCCGAAAAGGTCTCGAAGATCATTATCGGTCGTGTCTTCAGACACGTTGGTCACGCGAAGAGTCGGTAAATCCTCCCTATGCACAAAACAATCAGTATGTTGTCATAGGATGCAGCTAAGAAAGTGCCGACCTTGAACGGAACATGCTTTCGCCAGCGCCACGGGAAGCACTGGCACCGGCACGCATGGAAGGTGGTACATATTTTCCCGTAGATGTGCCAGGGGCAGGCGCGTCTGCCGTTGGAGCTGGAGCATCGTCGTCACCGACTGGTGGTGTGTCTGTAGCGATCGCAGCTCGAATCAAAATGGTGGACGAGGCGGATGGGAGGAGGGAGAATGCAACACTGCACCTGCACCATCAAGCATCCCTAGGGTATCCTTGTAAGGACATTTCGAAGTGAAATGTTCGCCCTTGCAAAGTCGACAGGCAATCTTCTTGTTAGCCAGGCTGTTCTTCATTTGTTGTTCTTGCGATGGCTCCGGCTCATTTGACTATCATTAATGAGTAAGGGTATACCTTGACCAATCGGCACAAAACCTACTTTGTTCCCGGCGCTGAGTTTGAGGGAGACGTTCTCTCCAACTGTCGTAGTAGCCCTGTCTGGTCCAGGCTTGTTGCCCTTTTCTTGACCAAACTTTGCCCACTGCTTTCGTTCTGCAATCGTGTGGTTGACGAACTGCTTTTGCAACGTGCGTTTTATACGGCGAGTGACCTTGAAAACCAGCTCAGGCAGATTATAAGCTGGAATGATTGAAGCTGACCACATACCTTTACCTTCTTCCCCTCGTCATTGATAGTATATTCTACTATAGTACGAATACCATTCTCATCGACGGTATCCTGTATTGTGCCGGGATTTTTAGGACCTTGATCTAAACTAAATATGAGCTTGGGCGTTCTGAGAGCAGTATTTCTTTACGCACCAAGTTCATCAACGTCATCAGCCCATGATGTCTTTAGTGTGCTGTATGCTTTCATCAGTGGTGGAGGGTTGTGAGGAAGAAATTAGACACACGTTTCAGTGGCCATTGTCGCGATAAAAATTGGCGTACGTAATCGACCAGCGGAAACAACTCCGCTCTCTCTTCCAGACTACGCCGAAGCCTATTTTCCTCCACATACAATTTATCTTATTCTGGAGAGTAGTTCTGCAGGAACTTTATAGAAGTAATGTTACTTGACAGCCTTCAGACCAATCCCATCTCTTCCACGCGTCTTTCTCAGAGAGGGATCTTGCCTCAAATAATCACTGCCGCGATCATGCTAATATTGCGATGTCGAGGACGGCGGCGGGGTGTGAGGGCCTTGATTTTCAATGCAATATGTGCTAGAGCGATCTCAAAAAATTCATCTTCCTTATAGAATGTTGGAAGAGTTTTAGCGTCACTAACCCTGAGAGGCTAAGCTACATCATTTCCCAGTCCACGAGTCAGTTTCTAAATAAATCACAACCATCACCAGCAGCTGCGGCTAAATTCCAGGTGACTTTCGGTTCTGTTATCTTTAGCGGTCACGTGCTCGGAAGTGATGGCGGGCATGACTTCTGATACCGGTAGTGACAGCTACACTTCTATAGAGATCTAGTACATGCACGTGCGCCGTATGCCACATAGTTTAAAAGTTTCGCCTTACCACTCGGGTGATTCTGAGGCACCCAGAGTCAAGCCCGGCCCTGTCTACCACCATGATATGTGTCTCTGGCCTTGGTGTCCTCTTATGGTTCTGGAATTGCATTTATTGCCTTCAAGCAACTCTCGCGGCCCCAGGTTTGTATTCACAGCACTAAATATTATGTTGTCAACATGTCAGATCATGCAGCTTTCCACCCACTGGACCCCTATCCGAATAAACCACGCCTTAGATTCAACCCGTCGACAGGAACATTCAAGATCATGGTCTTTTCTGACTTGCACTATGGTGAAAATCCTTGGGATGACTGGGGGCCAATCCAAGACAAGAACAGCACAATTTTAATGAAGAAAGTACTCAGTGATGAACATCCGGATTATGTGTATGTCCAAACATTTGTATGGTGGCTACGGCTGACGATAACCCTCCTAATAGGGTCCTCAATGGTGATCTCATTACAGGCGAGAGTAAGCCACTTCTTCGAGTAAATTATCGAAAGGCCGCTTAGGATCACCTAAGACACATTCCGCGAGAACGCGACTACCCTGATTGACGAAATTGTTGCGCCGTTAAATGATGCTCGTATCCCCTTCTCTTCGACTCACGGTGTACATGATACATTACAATTTCATGCACTAATCAGCTAATCTGTTAATGCCCAACTAGAACCATGACAACAATGTCAACATCACCCACCTGGCAGAAATAGAGCGCGAACAACTCGTAGCACCACTGAGCTACACACGCGTTGCTCCACCTGGAGTTGGGGGCGAGGGTGGTCCTGGAAATTACTGGGTACCGGTATGCCATCACGAACGACCCATAACTTCATAGCCTATCCGGGTTTTCTTTCAGATTTACAAACACGAGTCTGATAGAGCGCCAGCACTTGTTCTGTGGTTCTTTGATTCTCGAGGTGCGATTGCCACCCTCGCTATGGGACATACGCCCCCTCCCTAAGCTCTGACTAACGCAACTACTTCCCGTAGGTGGAATCAGGGCCGACGGCACCCAACTTCCAGACTGGGTGGATCGCTCAGTAGCCGAATGGATTGCGTCCGAGACGAAAGTGATGGAACGCGCATGGGGGCCAAGTTATGATCCAGCTGCCTTGGTGTTCGTGCATATCCCGCCGTACGTAAAGACCACATTCTTTCGTCCGCGATTTCACCCAGCTCCCGTGTAGAAATGTCGTGCAAAATCTCTCAGAAACGCTGAATAGCACACAAGATCCTGGCCTCAACGGTCAGTAACGTCGTCTGAGTCCCGCTGGTATCGTTATTTATACAAGCTGGACGGTGGAAATACAGCGGACGAACCTCTGGATTCAGGCTCGACACAGTCTACGTTCAACACGACTCTCTACGGAACTGGGAACGATAAGCCATTCTGGGACTCCGTCAACGCTAACATCAAGAATATACATGCCATAGTTTCAGGGCACGGTTAGTAGCCTGGCTGTTACAGAGGATCAGACGCGATCTCTGTTTTCCATGTAGATCACGGGAATGAATGGTGCACTCGTGATCCAGGCAAAAACGTCGTTTTCTGCTTCGACAAACATGCTGGGTGAGCGTTGGTGTTTATTTCACATGGTACCAATTTTGATGTAGGTAATTGCTGTGCAGATACGGAGGGTACGACTCTCCTGACTGGGGTCATGGCGTTCGCGACTTCGTTTTCTCTGCCAACAATATCACCGGCGGCGTGGACACGTGGATCAGACTCGAAGATGGTACGCGAAGGGCAATCGTGCGACTGGACAAGGCATTTAAATGAACAACGTTATGTATCGTAATTTCATCTATGTACACGCGATGATATAATAACAAGCCTTCACCTTTCTGTTCTCGCAAGGGCATTATTCACAGCTTAGACAAGTAAATAGGCACGTGGATACTATCAGGATATCACTAAACTTGAAGACCACTTTGTACTTGGAATCTTCCAACGATCGGGTATCTATATAAGGCCCCTGTGAAACACTTCAATATATGTTATGACGGTGTGATTTATATAATGTGTATGGTCTTCTCCAGTGAAGTCTTGGAAACATGACCCGCAATTGTCTCATATCAGAGTTGTTATCTGTTTGCTGCAGTTCAAATTTTTAGTACCAATTTTCGTCTACGACAAAATGACGAGGAACATACACGATGAAGGTCTGTTTCAAATAAGCATGCACTTGGCTTGCATACGGTGAAGCGCTGGATATGGTTGGAGGCGCCGAGTTTTTGGGAACCTGCGACAGAAATTTACTTTTCGTCTGAAGGGCGCGTTTGGACTCTTTATACTTGCGCTCGCACAAAATGCGACTGGGTTCGACGGCTCGACAATGTCTGTCTCTCCTTCATGCATCCGCCCATAAGACAGCCAAAAAGCCATGTCCATTCCCCTTTCGCAGGCATGCTCGCAGATGTACGCGTTTTCATGGACACTCGCTTGCATCTAATTAGACTGATCATGACATGGCAATGCTCGTCTAGTTTCTCAGGTCACTGAAGGAAGCTCCTCCCACCCGCAACAGTCACCACGACCACATCATTCTGGTCGTTCTCCCGTAAACCCTATCAATGTCGACCCTACAGACCTCATAGAATACCTGCGCAAATTATTCCCTCCACTGGAGTTTCCTTTGGATGTCGCACAGCGAATGACCACCCACGTAAGTTGGGAACGGGGTGTCCACGGACATAATGGGCGACTTGGCTTTGTGGGCCGGCGCGTACTGCACACATACCTCCTCCTCTTCTTACACGAATGCACTTTATCCCCACGCTCTCATACCCCTTCCAAAAATGCACCGATTCCACCATCGAGTCGGCTACGTCCCTCTTCGCTAAGTGCTGGAGGCCAAGTGAAACCCTTAACCGAGTCATACGACGACATATCGGAGAAGCTGCTCAATACCTACATGTTGGGTGAACATGTCGGAGCAGCATGGGAGTTGGAGCGGATCATGCGGTGGACACCGGCCATCGCGGAGGTGGACCTCCTCCAAGCGCAGTCGCCAGATACGGTGTTGCGCAGTTCGGGGCTGTATAAAGTACGGGGTGCTACTGTGGAAGGAGTCATTGGCGGCATTTTTCATCAATTTGTGCGGATTTCATATGAGCACTGAAGTTCCAGGGCTGTTGCTCAATGCATCTATCTGATATAGGGTGGCTCGGTGGCACATCGGGTATTTCACACTCGAGTATTGCCTCATGTCTGCAAGTTTGGACTACCGGAGCCCCTACATTCAAAAATGCAAGAGGCATGCCAGCGACTGGGGGGTGAAAAGGGAAATTTGGTTCAGCCAAAGCCTCGGCGAGTCCCAACGAGTGCGACACGGAGTCCGCAGGATCGTCGGACTGTCATGTCAGACGATGTCGATGATCCACCACGGAGTTTAGACTCTAGCGGTGATGATGGTGCAGAGTATGTGAAGGTGGGGAAAGAGCAGCAAGCGAGAGAGAGGCAGCGGATGGGTTTCAGAGGTTGATATATAAATGATTTGAAAAGAAGTCTTGGATGGCTAAGCTGCGCGAGCTTCCCCCTTCTTGAATCTGAGCGTGTCTCGAATCGAACGCACATAAATACGTGAGCGTCGATTCGGTGAGCCCCACGATTCGAGGCCCACGTACTGATATGCTGCGTGGTAAAGTCAAGCACTGAGAAATAATATTTAGCAGGCAGCCAACAGCACTACTAGCATGCCAAACGATGGACTCGTCCACGAGTGCACGACCAGCCATTAGAAGTCCCGAGAATTCGGCGATTAGCAGCTGCTATCTCCTCGGGCGGAGTTCCTCTCGATTCTACCCTTTGTCTCATCGTACATGTCGAACGGCTGTGAATTCGTTTAAAGTATTATTCTGAACCTAGTGGATTCACGCAGACCTTTCGATGTCATCTAATGGCTATCATGCCGAACTCGTCGCCTCCATGAGAGAAGCCGAGATTGGTGAAAAGAATGTACGCATACCTGCTGAGGTTGTTGCCACAGAGTTCGTAGTGTTGATCAAGTAGATGATGTGACAGGATGAGACTTTTTTCTTAGTCCATTTGATTACTGCCGCAGCACTGGATCAAGCCCCAAAATATTCTGTGAAAGATGTCTACGCGGCTCTGATGGAAGCAGGAGCCTGGGGACTTTTGGTCGGTCCCGCCGATGCTCACTTCTTGACATACATATAACAAACGATTCAGGATCCACTGAATTTGCTTCCATTGCTCGTTCCTTCAACTGAAGACTCTACTCAGGAAATGATACAAGTCATTGCACGCGAGGGGAACGCCAAAGAAACTATCATTTATGTTCAAGAAGCACTGGAAAGACTCGAGAGGTCTGTGCGAGATGGTGAACAATCTAATCAGAAAATTATTATGCAATTAACGCGGCTGTTGGCAATATGTCGCGACTGTGAGCGGTGTTCCATGTCTAAACATTCTGATACGAGCCACCTGTAATCCTTTCATTTTCAAAGCAATCCCCCGGCTTCAGTTACGCAGGAGACGACCAGCAGAAATGCTCCAATCAATCTTGACGCATTTAGGTGCAGCCGTCGAAATAGTTTCACCACTCGCCACGGTAGACGATGGCAGAAATATCATAAACTCTGTAGTAAGCGTGATACAATTCACACTACCGTGGTTGTTGTCCGGAAATATCCAAGCAGATGATCCACATAATCATACTGCCAAAGTATGTACCTCCATCTGTTTTTCACGATCAATGGAATTACTTTTCACTGAAAAACAGACTCTGCTCCTGAATCTGCTATATGTCACCTTGTCCGCTTGTGCGACCCATATATGTGCTTCTCTCGCGCAACGGAGGTTCGAAATGTATAATCCCAGGCTTGTCATCCGAACAAATGTAGACTCCAACTCTGAAAGAGGACAGCAAATCATGGGAAATGTTGTTGTTCGTTATTATACGTCTACTGTGGACTGCCATGCATGTCTAATTACTGCTCGGCTGAAGGATCTGTCTAAAACGCTTGGAGCGACGCCGGAGGTTCTCACAGCCGACCGTGTCTCGTTCGGAAAGCTCATACTTCTCGCTCACGATGACCCCACGTCTTTCCCTATGTCCACAGAGTACTTTCAGAAGCTCATCCCCACCATAACGTCTTCTCTTCAGCAAAATATCGCGATGGACGAGTCGTTGGCTCTCCTCCTTGTGTTTATGTCTGCCTCATCCCATGAGCTTCCGCGGGAGATCGTAGACCCAGTCGCTACCCTTCTCACACCGTTAGCGTCAACACATCAACACGCACCCACCCGCCACGTGGCCTTTCGTACTTTGGCGGTACTCCTTTCTCGTGCTCCTCCTCCCGTACACCTCGCACACCTTTCGTCCCTCCTGACCAACAGTCCCTTTCCGCAGATGCGTGTGGCCGCAGTAGGCCTTGTAAAGGAGGCATTCTTGGCTGCGACAACGTCCACTGGAAATGAACACTCGCTATTCAAATCTACGACGCTCATCCATGCGTTGGGTCCCACGCTTTTTCGACCAGACCCACCAGATTTGTTCGGGTCACCTACAAAACAATCTCTTGAGAAATTTCTGGAATCATCAGAACCGGCGCGGCTTACGGAGTGCCTTGCATTTTATTACGTCTTGTTAAAGCGCGACACAGCTAATTCCGTGAGCGTCATATTCGTACTTTTGTTCATCCGCCTGCGCCGATTTGACACGTCTGGGGGACGCAGACGGGAATATGTGATCGCGATATGCTGCGTACGGTAGAGAGCGGATTATTGTCCCCGTTACGAAAGGCTCTTATGACATGGCTGGAAGATCCATCTTGGTTGGAAGGTAATGGTTCACTTTTGCTTTTTATTGGGATTCTCACGGAGTTGGGTTTGTTATTCTATAGATCCACATACTCTCATGCCCATCGCAAGCCTGGAAACGTCACTGGAGCGTGTTGACGCTGCGGTTGTGTTGTTGCGGTAACCAACTTGAGAACCATGATTCTCATTATTAGAGTAGGTGCTTTCAGACAGGCACATGATACGAAAGACTTGGACGGAATTTCACACGACGAAGCATGGTGACATCGCAGGACTGCTAAGTTCGTATCCCATCCGGGGAGGAATTGAATAGGCCACCTTGGTGGGCCTGCTTCCAAGCAATGATGTCAGACAAGTAGACAAGAGTGTATCTTATACGCGAAGTGTTATGGGCCACAGCTACACTTCCATCCTGTTATCCAACGCCATCACCTCTATATGCTAAGGACAAGAATGTCGGCCCTAGTCGAAAAGACCTTGCCTGAAACGCTGCGGCTACCAACTGTCTTTGGTATATTAAGTAAGAATTTGAAGATAATACATACTAACTTGTGGAATAAGCGAGGTTTCTCTGGGACATGAACTATTGTTTATTGGCATTTACTGTGAGTACAACACTTCCTTCCTTCTGTGGGTTGTAAGGGGACCAAGAGAGCACACATGATAGGATAATGAACATCGACTAAAGTGCACCTGGGAAAATATATTGCAGAAGTGAGGCTCATAAGTTTCATATTCTTCATTATCTGATATCAGGGCAATCAACAGGATTGAATTTCGAGGCGTATTTACCCAATGTAAGAGAGTGAGAGCAGGATTACAAAAACACTATGCTTGTATTTAACATACAACAAATGGTATGTAAGCTGAAAATTAGCTCTGGTCTAGTACGTTGCTTTTATCACTCCATCACTAGTTGGGCCTCCAGGTGTTCGATTCTCGCTTCTAATGCAATTCGTGCTGTCCGCTCCCTTGCTAGTGCCTGCTGCAATTCTATCGCCCTTACGAGCGCCACTTGCCCTGCGTCCACCCACACGTCCTGACGAGGCGGCAAGGTACGGTAAAGTTTTAGTAGCCTCCGAAGCGATGTCGAAACGCATTCAAGCTTACTAGGACTAAATCTAGACTGCCCATCCGATTTCCTGGCTGCTCCAGCCGTTGCGCTACCCCCCCCCCCCCCACAGCTCCGTGGACGCCTTTTTAATGATCCAGCAATACCAGGAGCACTGGTATCCTGGAAGCTGACAAGATTCGCCATCATTGGTAAGAAGAAGGAATCGACTGAAATGTGATAGCGGTAGTGAGGAGAAAGTCAGCGTCTCGATGATTTCGCATGCATCTCGTGATACGAAGTCGTTGCCAGACAGTCCGGAAATCGAGACGACGTCCAGAAGGGCGGCTTGAGCTAAAGTAGGGTTCAAATTCGGTAGGTCGTGTGTAATCAACCTCTCAATCCTCATGTTGATGGTGCATGGCACACCGTCGCAGTCGATGACCACGCAGCGAGTAAGAATTCGTGCTCATGATGTGGACTTTGCTTCTCCTTGTACTGCGTGAGTGTGGCCACGGTGCAATTAATAACATCCCCGTCTTTCATGGGAACAGGACAGGCTATATAGAGAACATGCTTGCTCAACGGCGCATCAGTGATGAGACGTGGCAAGTATTTGCGTATGTCCACGATGAAACGAAGCTAAATATGGCGGAAGAAAGGGATTCGTGTAAGGCGGCGAAATCGCATAGTGGCAATTGAGCGTGAAGGTTGAGCTTGAGCTTGAGCTTGAGCCTAACAACTTAGGCAGGCGGAGGCTGGAGTTCAGCAGAAAGAGCGTGTATTAAATACTAATGTGTTGGCAGAATACTACGGATTGCTTACCTGGAGTTCAGCAGAAAGAGCGTGAACTCCAGTAAGCGCTAGAAAATTGTTTATGGCCTGCCGAGTCGTGGACCCATAGGAGTCCACGTTGAGGGCGAGTCGTATGATCTTCGTCAGAGCCTCGAGGAAGTAACATGTTCGCCGGAAGAAGACTTCAATGGTTAAATTAACCAGTTAATCATGACTCAAGACAGCGCTCGCTAGCTTCCACATTCAATGACCTCGTGTTCCTATGTGTGACAGCATGCTTATCTTCCATACGCGTGGCAACAGATACATCATAGGTCCAGTTTGTCCTCGGAATCATCACGGGAGAGCCGACGCCACATCAGCGCGCTGCCGCAGAAAGCATGTCCTCGGGTTTACTGTCTATTCATCGTTGTCGACGCCACTGTCGCCATGTTCTTTTCTCACCATCGGTTCTGTGTCCTGTGCACGCTGTCGTCTAAATTGCTTCCGGCTCTTATGTACTTTTATCGTTCATCAAAGTAGGTGAAGACTACATTTTGACGTTTAAGAGACTCAGGTATTCGTTGGTGACATTCTGTGTCGGTATAGTGGGTGAGCAATTGGTCACGTCAGTACTAGTCATATAGCAGTCAACATACAAGCGTTCTTAGTATATTTGCATTGAAAATACGAACCTAAACTCATTGACAAGAGTCTGTCTATCTTGCCGTGATCCACTGCAAATCACCAGATGATGCAGATCTAGCGATTCTTGTCTCACAGAACGTGTGACTTTGAGGTCAGACACGAGAGGACAAACCGTGCAACCGACATGCGGAGTAGTCTGTAGACTTTCTATGACTACCTATGTTGACGTAGATGAATGATTTGGGTATGCAAAAATCAATTACTGGTGAGATCTTGGGCTCGCCATGCCAGGGGTCCAGGAAGCTAGTGACGGCAAATTGTATATGTTGCTGTGCATATCGAGACCCTAATCTTGTCAGTCTAGTGCCACTGTTATCCCGCTCAGAATGAAGGTCCCTCGTGGTTGCCTCTCACATTATGGAGTGATCCATTTAGCTTAAAGTAAATTGCCTATAGATCCAAAACGCCGTAGGTGCAGCGATGAGGACGACCCCCGGGTTGGCTATAAATGGGCTTGAGCGACGTATCCTGCTTGAGGTCATTGCATGGAGAGATCCTTAACTGAAAACTCCAAAATCGCAGCTAATGAGGAAAACAGCACCTCAGGATGAGCATCTTGTTGTGGCCATGTACTCAGTTACGCCAGAAATTCTTAGTGCTGAGCTGCTTATCGTTTTGTCTCTATGTGGAGGGGCAGTTCACAGGGGAGATTTAGCCTAGTCTTCTGGTTCGTATGCGAGCTTTGATGGGAGAAGTATAGCACCAAATTAGTGTTTCTTACCTCGTGTAACCTTACCCTCTGCAACCCCTTAAGACCCATAGAACCAACTTTGTCGCCTCAAACAATGCATCTTTCGTTTTCCAATCCGGTCTATCCTCAGTGTGGTTCATAACCTGGAAGGCACGCTTGGCATCCTCGGTAGCAGCGTATTCTTCCTTGTCCATGACAATATCACCACTGACGGCATCGAGTCTAATTCCCTTTGGCCATTCCTGAGATGACATACGCATCTCTGTAAGGTTTTTACGAAACTCCATCACATCCTGACGATAACGTTGCAGTGACGTGATATATAGATCATGCACGCACAATTCGCAACGTGACATGCAGCATTCTACGCAAAAACATGGGGAAGGGGTGTACTGCGATGTAAACTTAGCGTACCTTCTGAGGTTGGAGGAAGGGGTTTCTGAGGGATCTTTAGTTCTCGAAAGTGCGAGGTGGTGGCGACAGCTAGATGTTCGTTTTCCACGCTTCGATTACGGAGTAGTGCTGGGTATTCAGAGCGTAGATTTCTCAAATCTAGGCGAGTATGCCGATTTTCCAAATTGATGCCACCTCGTTGGATAGAATTTGACACAGAGTAAAAGCAGACTATCATGTGCTTGTCCAAATGTTTGAGAGGGGATAATAACAAGCTATGGCTGCGGCTGGGTGGGGCTGGCACCATGGTGTGAAGCAATCTTATCTCTGGTATTATTAGGCACGAACTTGGTTGCAGAGCAACGTCAAAGGATAGAAAGTACACACCGGCATCAGTTGGGAGTGGGAGAAGTTGCTTGAGCTGCGGTTCACAACGGCATTTTCCGGACTTCACAAACTCCGCTCAAGCTTCAAGACCGCCGTCGAACAACACGGCGAGCGTGAAGAATTCTGTCTCAAGTTGTGAGTATGGAGTTTCATGTGGCTCAAATGAGTGTTGGATGCCCTATGCATGTTATTTGGGAGGCATCTGGGCTGGAGAGAGTAATGGATGTTGTCTTCGAGTATTGGATGACACCGCTCCAACACTGTCACTGACTTTACGTCCGTCTGGCAGAACACATCGAACATAACCTAACATGGTCCTACAAGAGTATCAGGTGCTAGGTCGCCACCTGCCGACTGTCCAGGAGCCGAACCCAAAACTATACCGCATGCGCATCTTTGCAAAGAATGAGGTGGTCGCCAAGAGTCGTTTCTGGTACTTTTTGAGGTGTGCGGGGAAGCGGTATATGTCAGTCATGTATTGACACCCCACGCAGACAACTTAAAAAGGTCAAGAAAGCCAACGGCGAGATTGTTGGCGTGAATGTTATTCATGAAAAGCGGCCCCTCCGCCCGAAGAACTTTGGCATTTGGTTGCGGTATGACTCGCGTTCAGGAACGCACAACATGTACAAGGTATGCCTTTCATTTTGATCCCCCAAAATCTTCATTGACGAGCAATGCCGTGTTATAGGAATACCGCGAACTCTCCCGCGCGGACGCGGTACGGAGTATGTACCAAGACATGGCAGCAAGGCATCGTGCTCGTTTCAGGAGTGTCCACGTGTGTTTCATTCACTGGACTCCACAGTTTGTTGTCTAACATTACACGTAGATCCTCCGTGTCGTGGAAATTGAGAAGGCTGCTGACGTGCGCCGCCCGTATATCAAGCAGCTCTTGACTCCTGGACTGCGCTTCCCTCTTCCCCACCGTGTGTCCAAGACCAAGTCGACATTCGTTGCGCACAGGCCGAGCACGTTCTAGGTTGCTAGTAGACTTATGCTGGAGATATCATGTCCCAAAAACACAGCCGTGTCCTTTAAGAAGCTGATATGCCCTAGTTGAGGCTACTTTTATGATTTCACAACTTCTTTATATAGTCGTGTGACGAGAGGCTAGAATTCTCCGACCCGTGTGAACCATGTGAACCTTGTGTCTGTTTAAAGAGTGACCGACCGCCAAGTCCTACCGAACGTGCGCAAAGCCCTCTTCTCTTCTGATCCACTACGTACACCTTCATAAACTCGCATCATGGCTGAGTCTACCGGAGCCCCCGTCTTGGCTCTTTCGCTCGACACTACGACTCCATTGATGGACACCGGCAAAATCTCAGCCCCTGCACCTTCTCAACCTCCAACCATCGAACCACCTTCTCTTCCAACAAACATGGCAGAGATCCCCCTTACGTTTCTCTTGATATCTGGCCGTCGACGTACAATGTCATTCGCTGCGTCTACGACTATTGGCAGAGTCAAGGAGCTTGTTTGGAATTCATGGCCTTCTGACTGGTCAGACGAGCGACCGCCTGCACCCAATTACCTCAGGATTTTGTATCTTGGAAAAATGTTACATGATGAGGATGTGCTAGAATGTGAGTTTTCCCAGACCATCGTCACTCTTGTTCAGAAAAATTAACACGACACATTATGGCTAGCAATACACAATCCCCTCTCATCCTCTGGCCCTGGTCTGGGCTCGCCTTCACGACCTACTTCCCCCACTTTTCCTGCCACACAGCCACAAGCTACCATAGTACATCTTTCTATACGTCCAGTCCCACCCCCAGGCGAGACCGGTGACTTGAAGAAGAAACGACGTATGGCTTCGTCGTCATCGGGCGGGGCGGATGGCGATGCGGAGCGCGCAAATTGCTGTGCATCATGCGTGATATGTTGACATGGCGTGGCCGGCCACTCATGCGATACATGGCAATGCTGCGGGCTTGCCGGACGTGCGTCTTTCATAAAGATTTCATATGGTCCCTGTGTAGTCGCGGTGGTTCACGATATGAATGGGGTGTTTCGCATGTGCGATAGGGACGATGCCTAGAGTTGGAACAAGTTGAGAAAGGATACTGGTCAGGACCAGCTCAGGCACAGTGCGTCTATCTAGCTTTAAGGTTGACTGTTACTGAAAGTACCCTCGGCTTCAGTCCCTACCAAGCGTTTTCGTCTCTGAATCCCACGTCTTGTCATATTTGTCATTCAGTGATGTATCATCTCGGCAAAGGCGTATCTGCATCCTGTACCAAAGCCCCACTGCAGTCGATTCCTAGTTTATTGCCGCACCATTATGTCGTTCATTACGCTGCATCGACCATTACATCCGATCGCCGGCGAGGGCTAACCTCTTTTGGTCGATGCATATCTGGCTTGCACGTTCGTCGCTGATACGTCCCAGTCTTATTTGTGTGGATATTTGTTCTTTAGGGCCACTTAGAACGAACATTGACCAATTGCGTCCGTGTGTTGCAGCAGATTGCATCACAGGGAAGTGACGTTACGCCGTTGTCTCACTCAAGTCTTGGCGCCTCGACTCTTACGTTGCTCTGCTTGTCTCACCACTGGCACCTCAATAGGAACTCACCGACATCATTACCACACTCATTTCTTACTGGTATGAATCAACTATTTTCTCTGCTCACTATTATTTCTTTGTTGTTATCACAGTCTACAACCTTAGTCCATGCTTTTGTTGCGGTTTTGGCCTCTTGGTTTTTTGCAAATTAGTAACCAGGATCGGGACATTACATCTTATTTTTCTTGTTGTGGTATATGTCGTTTTGACTTTCTCTAATGTTCCCATTTACGCAGACTAGATCTCCAGAGTTTTGACCGTTGACCGAGCATCGCGCAAGAAACACCGGTATAGACATTGCTTGTATCGCTTTGAATACTATAGCAACGGTATTACAGCATACTTACATCCAAAATCAAACCAAGAAGCTATGAGCCTATCACTTCTTCCTTAGCATGCGCTGTTGGCGATAGTGATTATATCCAGGTCCTCCAGGAAGAAAGTACAGCTTCTCCTTCAAAGGATACATGGTGGTTGTGAACTTCTGTTGAATCAGTTGCTGCGAACCAGGACGGAGGCGTGACGGAAGGAGACGGATAATTATGGCAATCAGCACGAAGAGAATAATCGTGAGTACAAAGTACCCTAAGATTGCCACGGGGAGAAATCCTGAAGCTCGGATAGCGATCCTTGAACCGGGATCTGGTCCGCTTGCCTCGTTGTCAAGGAAAGCTACTGAGACTCCCAGGAAAATGAAGCCAGTGAGAAGCGGGATTCCAATCAGTACCAGGTATATCTCTACCCGACTTTCTACCGACCCGGCAAATCGGTTGCGGTATATCCTTGAGTGCTGACTATGAGGCGGGGGGGAGAACACTTGCAGAGCCGTGCAGTCGATCACGACTATGAGAAAGCATGCAAATGCCCAAGAAATTAGGTCAAGACGGCCCCGTGTGGCACTGAAGAGAGTGGTATAGGAGATTCCAGCGCCAAAAGCCCCGACAATGCCTGCGACATTGGTTGCTGTGCTTTCGGCTTCTACGATGCGCTGGGAAACACGGTCAGAACGGTTGATAGCGCGTTATGTCACGTAGCTACCTCTGCTAGAGCCTTCCTGTCGGCAAAACCACACGCAGGATATCCATTAGCCAGGCCCTCCTGGTCCCGTAACGTTTGTTGTAGTGAATGACTCCGATTTGAAGAGCGAAGTTTGTCATGAAGTGCCTCGCGAAGGAAACTGCAATCGGAGCGGTTAACTGCACATTCTTCCTTGAGTGCCTTTATCTGCGTAGGGCCCTTCCATCACCTGTGCCGGCATGTATACAGACAATGACATACCATATCATCAATTGCAGTGCCCTGTGCAACAAGGGCGAGATAACCGTTAATGAAGCTGTCACATCCGTCAAAAGTCGTGGATCCATCGTCGGAATGTTTGAGTCGTCCAAGGGCCATCTTGCTACGCTTTTCACGGATCGAGTGTGCCTGAGGGAATAACATTGTGAGGCCACTTCGAAGGTACCGAAGGATTGATTTTACATAGTGAACGAGGACATCGAGCTCCTCTTCAAGTTCCAGCAACTTCCTGTCAGCCGCATTGTATTCTGCCTCCAGAGGCGCGGTCGAGTTTGATGTGGTATTTACAGATCTTTGTGTATGAGAGGGGAGTAACTACGCAGGACAAAAACTATTAATGAAAGATCAAATGCCAAGCACAAAACTCACCGTTTTTTTGCACGATGGCGACATTGTGAGGATAACCGCTTGCGTCGGTTCATACTAGAACTTCTTTTCATTGGTTCGCATCTGTGTAGCGCGAGGAACGCGCGGGGTCAAACTGGAGAAGACCGCTATAATTGGCTATGCCCATCCCTCAAACTAGCATGGCCTGCTTCCAAAATATGTCGCTACCTGATTATGGCAAAAATTCGCATCCGCTGGGAAAGTGACGATGGCCGGTTGCCGTGGCAGAGCAGCCATTAGTCAGCAGCCTAGACTCTCGTCATGTGACGCGGTCATGTGAGTCCATAACGCGTACATAACTAACGGCACGCACTGTAAGTTAACTACTAATGTAAGTTAATAACTCACGCCAGTTCCAGCATTGCATTTGCAATATGAAGAAAATGGAAATGTGTGTGCAAGTCTAGATAATTGCCAGCCTGGGATATTCTTGATTATGGCAACGCATTATGAGATGAATCTGGAAGTAAACCTAACTGTCGCAGTGGGGATAGCGATTGATACTGACTTCATGAAATTTTGTGATAGCAATTTCCCAGAGAGTACCTGGTGAAAGAAAAGATGGCGAACACTAGGACGGTGGAGTGTCAGTGGAGTGTCAGAGGACGGGAAGGACCACTGCCGCTGTGCACGACGTCTGAAAAATTAGTTATGAGGATTTTTCGGGGCATTACGTCTTATCTTCTCTGTTGTGGTATTTGTCGACGATATACTTGCCCAATGCTTACTGTATTTTTTTTTTTATGCAAACCAGATCTCCGAGATTTGCGTGACAACAGACTAGTAGTGTGCACGTACCACTGGTATACATATTCTTTGTAAGCTGTTGCATCAGACATTCGGTCTATCATTCGGGACGACTCTGTGACAAATGTGCTATACCAAATTTAAAAAACTGGGAGTAGCAGTTGTCATTACACAATGCTTTCGACAATGGTGATGATATCTGGTGATTATATCCAGGTCCTCTAGGAAAGTGCAAGTTCTCCTTCCAAGAATTCTTGGTGATTGGGAAATTCAGTTGAAGCAGTTCCTGGAGGCGTGAAGGGAGGCGACGAATACTTATAGCGGTCAGCACAGCAATGATGGTCGTGATTACAATATACTCTAGAATTGCCACGGGGAGAAACCCTGAAGCTCGGGTAGCGATCCCTGAAGCGGGTACTGGTGCGCTTGCCTCGTTGTTCAGGAGACCCACAGAGACTCCCCAGTAAAATGAAGTCAGTGAGAAGCGGGATTCCAACTAGCACCATGTATTTCTCTAACCGATTTTCTACCGACCCGGCAAACTGATTGCGGAAGCTTGCAGAGATGTAAATCCTATTGTGACTATGGTGAAAGCCTGCAAATTACGCTTTTCACGGATCGAGTGTACCTGAGGGAAACGGAGGGATTGATGTTGCACAGTGAAAGAGGACATCGAGCTCCTCCTCAAGTTCTAACAACTTCCTGTCAGCCACATTGTATTGTTTCTCCAGAGACGGTAAAATCCGGTGTGGTATCTACAGAATCTTGTGTAGGACGGGGAGTGTGAGAGGAGAGCAATTGGCTACCAGTTCTCTTCGCGATACAAAAACAATTACTGAACGGTCGCGGAATTTTACGCCTAAAATTCATCTTGTACATGGCAAAATTGGTGGATAATGGCCAGCATTGACTCATGCTATTCCAGGGCTTGACTTCACTATTGGACTGAGGAGCGCATGGATTCGCCGCGGAAGTAAACTTCAGATAACTGTAAATGGCCACGCCCATCCCCAAAGGCAAGGGTAAGGCCAACGAGCAAACGCCACTGCTAGATGAAGATGGACATGCGATTGGCACCAGCATGTCTAGCAGTGACACTCTGGCGGCGACGACGACGCAACAACTTTTGTCGTCGCATTTGTCGGAAGGACAAGTATTCTGGAGATCCTACTTGATGACTGCGGTGCTGGCCCTCCTTACCCTACTTATTGGGTTAATACTGGTGACCATCCTCATAGCAGATTCGTATGCTGCACCAGCTTGGCATAATATCAACAAGGCGTTGTCGCAATCAGGAGACGATAGCGACAGATTTTGGAAGCAGGCCATACTAGTTCGAGGGCCTGACGCCATCAGCATGACGGGTGTCGGGCGGAGGCCAGATGAATCTGGCTACATGCGTCTAGAAGTGAACATGACTGTCGCGATGAGGATAGCGATTGATACCGACTTTATTATGAACTTTCGTAATGACAGCACCCCCGAGAATACGTGGTGGAAGGAGACATGGCGAGCACTAGGACGGTGGAGTGTCAGATGGCTGGAAAGGACCACTGCCACTGTGGACGACGTCATAGTATCTCCGTCGAAACTGGCTTCATCGGAACCTCTTGTTACCATTAAGTCTCTCTCACCTATCACTGTTCCTCTCTGTCCAGGTCTTTCAAAAGAAGATCATGTCAATCCCCCTCCTTCACTTGAATCCGTCTCTGTACCACTAACCATCTATCCTTCACAAAATGCATCCTTACTGTCTGAATTCTTCAAGCAGAGCTGGAGACAAGGCTATATCAGTGTCCGGATACGTGGCTCCGATCTCTCAATCCACGGTGGCAGCGAGTATAATCAATCCCCAACATTCTGGAAGCTTGGATCGTGGAGAAATTGGCTCCAATTTTACAGAGATGAGTTGTCACTTGACCTTACATTGCCTAGTGCGTATCTCAGTCGAAATCACCATCTCACAACTATCTGTGCTTTAGTCATACTGTGATGGACTGACAACCTTTTGGTTCTTATGAACAATAAATAGTGCCGCCGTTCCATTTTCCCTCGCGTCATCCTAGCAAACCAGGCTCTGACCTACCAAAGCTATCAGATATACTAGTCCTAGAGTCATTCAACATCACATCCATTTCATCTGACCCAACTCTTCCAGACCAGGATCCCTTGTCAAAGATATATCCAACTGACATCGGCCCCTCTCATGTGAACATACAGCGTGGTCAGCGTGTGCTGGCTCTCCAATATAGTTCAGGGTCCTTAAAGGAAGACCCTCCAACATTAACCCTGGAACATCGATCCGCCCATTGGAGTACCCTCGTCTTTGCACGTGCCTCCCTTGCCCATCCTTTCCCGTCACTGGCGCCAAAGTTGGATCTTGAAGACAATTTTCCTCTGCCATTTATCGTCTCGCTTCCCGTGCCCCCAGGGAAGACGCATGAGTACGCTACGGAGCACGTCCAAAGTGATATCCCTGTTGCCAAAGTCTATGCAGTGCCCGAGTTCAACGTAACCCACATTATAATACCTCTTGTTGGCCATGTGCTACCATTTTCAGATGTTTCTGCTCACCTTGCTGACGCCATATCAGCCTTCGTCACCTCCTATCTCTCTTACCGACCATCCCCAATCTCGATTTCAAGCCCGCTCTCTCCCTCTTTGGAAGTGACTGCAGAGTTTCCGCCACCACGACACCGGGTCGAACTTCTCAGAGATGTCAAGATTGAAGACATGAGTATACATCCTGGTGTACTATCACGCATTCTATCGAGTCTAGGTCGAGACACGGCTTCAGATGATAGGATGCGGCAGATGGGGATTTTGGCTTCGGCTACAGTTCATGCACGCGTTGTGCTTCCTCGCGGAATAGACATTGATGTTCGTGTCACCCGTCTTTGGGTTGATTGCTTCGTTTTCGATGGAAAGGTCCCGCCTAAATCTACGGTACTCATCCAGCGTAGCTATCTTCCGTCTGCACCAAGCGCGGCTGCGCCGTCATCAGATGATGAGCCGCCGCTGCCGCAGCCTCTTCCGCTTCCCACACCCCTGCCTGTTCGGGCGTTTGGGAGGATTACGCCAAGGGCGTGGCTCAATGCGACAAGTTCAGCCGGCGCTCGCCTTGATGACAGTGACGACCTCGATGACCCAGCTGGGGAGCTAGGAAATGGTACCGGCACGGACGTCTTCGTTACAGCCCAGGTAGTGGATGTCCCCCTTGAGGTCTTACCCGGCCGTCAGGGTGATTTGAGCAGATTCGTCACGAAGGTACCGTTCAACATGAACATGACGTTATGTCCACTCATTGCCCTTTTTAGGTGGTTTTCTCCAAGGACCCTGTTGTCGCAGGCATACGGGGTGTTGCAGCAGTCGGTTTGAGTATTCCTGGACTTACGAACCCGGCGTCTTCCGAACCAAGAATAGAGGGAAATGAGTTGATTCTTACTGGACTACCTTTCGAGGGTGATGTAAAAGTTGGAGGGCATGAGTTGTCAATAACTGTAGCAGTGTAGCATTAGACGAGTGTATTATGTACTTCAAAGATTGTTGTAAGTCTGCTCAACAATGCGATCGTGGTCCAGAATGGTTCTTGGAGTGGCTATATGACTCCTGTGTATCATGGCGAGTGGCTATCAGAGTATACCAGTGGCTGTAAGCCAGATACTGTGACGCCGCCTGCTGCGTTTTATCCTATCAGGTTACGGGGATAAGTGCATGCCGTGGAGGAAGATATGCAGCCCTTTTATGCCGTGTAACACATTGGCCACATGAACAATAGATCTGCCCGAATAAGGCTGGACAATCGATGCACGTTGAGTCCATGGGCCATCATACAACTCGCAACCTAGGAGTTCATAGACTTGGAATATGGCGATAATGTGCAGGATTGATAACAAGGCCTCTTGAGTGTGACGGCGTGAATAACAATACCCAGACATATAATGTTACTTTCCAAGGAATGCGGACAAGAGTAAAGGTGGCACTCAATGCCAATGAGTAACACAAGTCCAAGAGGTTCCAACCCGCACCCTCCCTCCAATTGCTAGGTATGTAATACCAAATGCACAGTTCCAAACGTACACTGTGGCACAGCAGGGCAAAGGGTACTATTGACAATCGCAGCCCATCGTGTAGTTGTGATTTGAATCATCCGCAGGTAACCAGACATGCGTTGACCATGAGGCGTTGCTGCTCCGGAATACAGGATAAGCCCGCATTTAAAAGAGAGGATGTTTGAGACTTGAGTAAAGCGCAGTCACGATGTGGTATTTGCGCAGTAGCACCAATGTCGTCAAAAGACGAGAGGCGGACTTTGTAACTTCTCAGACTCAACCTCGACTTGTTCCTACAACACAGATAAATCCCAGAATGCAGGCAATACGGTTACAGAAGAAATATCCTCAGGTCTCCCAAGAGGAGATGCTGGATCTAATAAACCGATTCAAGTGGGTTTCCGCATTGTGCTCTATTGTTCCTAGTCTAACACTCTAAAGCTCTATCGACACAGATACTCCGGGACGAGTGCCAAAACCAGCTATAATATCTGCATTACAAGCGAGTGGAGAGTCTTATGATCTTGTACGGGAGACTTTGAAGGCTGTCAGCGTGGATGCCAGTGGTAAAGTGGAGTTGGAGGATTGGGTTGAAGTGAGTTCGAGACATCTTTCGGATTTCTGTATTTATTTAAACCGTTCAATGTCCAGCTTGCTGCGAAACTTAAGGAGCAAAAGTCAAGTTCAGTGCTGCCCACAAGACAAGGCAAGGTGACTGTCAAGGGATCTAACGCGAACGTGAGCCACACCATAAATGAGGACGAGCGAACAGAGTTCACTAGTCATATCAATGGAGTTAGTATTATTCCTCTCGTCAGCCTTTGACACAGATAAATTGACGTGTTGTGCAAGGTTCTCGAAGGCGATTCTGATATCGGCAATCGACTGCCTATACCAACCTCGACAATGCAACTCTTCGACGAATGTCGAGATGGCCTCATACTTTGTAAACTCATCAACGACTCTGTTCCTGACACCATCGATTCTCGTGTTCTCAATAAACCAACTCCGCGTAAACCCCTTAATGCTTTCCAGATTACCGAAAACAATAACATCGTCATCAGTTCTGCCAAAGCTATTGGTTGCTCTGTCGTCAACATTGGTAGCTCAGATATCGCAGAAGGAAGGGAGCACTTGATTCTCGGGCTAATCTGGCAGATCATCAGACGTGGTTTGCTCGCTCGTGTCGACATCAAGATTCATCCCGAATTATATCGTCTATGCGAGGATGGAGAGACCATTGAAGATCTTCTTAGATTAACTCCGGACCAGATTCTCCTGCGGTGGTTCAATTATCACTTGAAAGCAGCAGGTTGGCACCGTAGGTACGTGCTACGTCTCTAGGCATCCATTGTCTTCATAGCTGAGGTTTCCGATTTTGTAGAGTCAATAACTTCAGCAAGGATGTTAAAGATGGCGAAAATTACACTGTTCTTCTTAATCAGCTTAAGCCGGACCAATGTTCTCGTGCACCTCTCCAAACCCGGGATCTCCGCCAGCGGGCCGAGGAGGTGCGCTAAGTTTCATTACAATTTTAATAGTTGTTCATCTACCATCAGGTTTTGCAAAATGCAGATGCCATTGGGTGTCGCAAGTATTTGACTGTTCCATCTCTTCTTTCTGGTAACCCGCGTCTTAATTTGGCTTTCGTCGCCAACCTTTTCAACACACATCCCGGCCTTGAACCCCTTGACGCACAAGAAGCCAAGGATTACGGTGTGGTAGAGGACTTTGATGCTGAAGGAGAACGTGAGGCACGCGTCTTCACACTATGGCTGAACTCCCTCGGCGTCGAGCCTGCCGTGTACAACCTATTCGAGAACCTCAAAGATGGCCTTGTCATTCTTCAAGCCTTTGACAAGATTGTTCCTGGTAGTGTCGTCTGGCGTCGCGTCAACAAGCCCAAGGCTGTAGGGCCTGGCACGCCAGGATTTGTTATCCCAGCGGAGGGTGACGAAGAAGAAGAGCTCACGGCTAGTCAGCCACGATTGACCCGCTTCAAGGCCGTCGAGAACACCAACTATGCGGTAGACCTTGCGACACAAAATAAGATGCATATGGTCGGTGTCCAGGGCGCTGATATTGTCGATGGGACAAAGACTCTGGTGCTTGGGCTTGTGTGGCAGTTGATGCGGTACGTGCAGGATGTATATATTCCCATTTGGCTGTCATTTATGAGACGCTATTAGACTCAATATCACACAAACACTCTCTGCACTCTCTGCAACAAAACGGCCCATCACTGATACTGAAATGCTGAAGTGGGCTAACAGTACTGCGCAGAAACACAAACCTTCAGTCAAGCAGATTCGGTCCTTCAAAGACCCATCTATCACGACTGGAGTGTTCTTCCTCGAGCTCCTCGATGCCTTACAGCCTGGGATCGTAGATTTCAGCTTGGTGGTAAACGTTGGGGAGACAGGTGATTATGAAGATCGGAGGCAAAACGGTACGTTGCAATCAAATAAATGTGTACTCTTTCCGACGATCGTCTTCCAGCCAAACTGGCAATTTCTATCGCACGTAAGATGAACGCGCTTATCTTCTTGGTACCTGAGGATATCGTGGATGTAAGACCGCGGCTGGTAGGCGTCTTTATTCGCTTCAAACTCACGTTGCGATTGACTATACCATCAGATTCTGACATTTGTGGGGAGTTTGATGAGCCTGCACCTATGATTCATTCTGCTGCCTCTTGTGTTGAACAGACTTCTCCGTGGTCGTTGCTAATTCTGCGTCGCCGTGAACATTTACTGTGAAGATTGTACATCTGGAAAGTACGAATACGAATACAAATAAGAGATTAAGAGAAGTTTATAAATCATGTAGAGGTGTATCCATTATCTCTCACCTTCCGTGAGCATTGCGGGTTGTCGTGTCATGGATTCAGCGTGCAAATTATTGCCTAAGGCGCGGCGCCAAATACTCAACTCTGTCTCTAGTGCGATGATATCTTCTCTTATCGCAACACCAACCTCGCCACCATCTGTACTCTGACCAAAACCGATCAACAGCTCTTTCCGTGCTCGCTTGAGAGTGTCAATGGCGAGCTCGAGACGTGCAGCACCTGTCGGTGGAAACACGTCAGACTGCCTGCTCAGACTTGGGCGTGACGGTGGTGTCCCTGGTTGTGGCCGTTCGTCCATGGCGAGAAGTTTTCCCAGTTCTGCCAGGAGCATGCCTCGCGCGGGATGCCCTTCGTCGAGCACGGCAGAGAGTCCAGCAACGGCGCGGGCTGTGGCGCGTATGGCGTCGTCCTGTAGAGGAGGGTCGGTAGGCGAGAAAATGGATGGGAGTGAGGAAACGAGGAGAAGTTGGTGGAGCCGGTGCAGGGCTAGGGCTGGATGGGATGATGGTGGACAGGATCGTTCGAGGAGAGGGAGCATGTGAGAGGTGAGGTTTAGCGCCTTTGCAGGATCTTTAGTGCAAGGCGTCAATAGAAGAAAAAAGAGGATACAGTGATGTTGATTTATACCTGAAGCCTGCAAAGAGGTAGCCTTGTTGAGAGCGTCTTGTCCGATTCGCCTTTGATCCGCGATATCATGCATAGTAGGTATCGTATACGTCGCTTCGCATGTAGCACATTGTGGGAGAGGAGACTCTGATGTAACCAATGTAGAGGAGTTAAAGGCATTGGCACGTCAATCATTCCAACTAGTCAGAACGGACCTTGATTAAACGGAGCGGAACACATGCCCCCGCACGCTTTGGGGCACCACAACGCTTCTCTTCGATCAATATCTGAGGTATTGGTACAAAGCGGACATGCGCAAGTAAAGCTATAGACCTCTTGGAGTGTCTGCTGACGTTGGGCGGTAGGCAGGGTTGTGTCGAGGTATGCGGTTAGTACCTGCAATAAAAAGATATGATGCGATTTAGTGAGGGGAAGCTGAGGATTTGGAAAGATGGGTAGTGTTTACCTCTTCCCCTGGTGATATATCTCTGAGGGCGACGACATGTAGCACTGGTTCTGGAGGTGACGGTTGGGAATGAGTGTTTGAGGCGCGAGGAAATATGATGAGAGCGTTGGGAACACAGGAATGGTTAAAGAGAGCTGCAAGAGGTGAGATGCATGTACCCAGAGGTTCGAGGGAGGGTGATGCAAGTGTAAATGTGTTAACTGTGAACTAAATAAGGAACAGTTTCAGAATCGTCGAAGAAAATAACGAAGATTTTATAAAAAGATTGATGCCTCCAATGAGAGTTGAAACTCAAACAACAGTCTAGATAGACCAACCTTTGAAATCACATCGACCAGATCACGAGCAGATCGGATGTCGTAGGACACAAGTTCATCGGAATTTGAGACACCAAGGTAGTGAACTAAGGTTTGAGAAAGGCGAGCTTGTGTTGGCATTTGTGATGGATGTGTAGACTCTCGATCTCATTGAAAAATAAATCAGATTCTCTTGTGTTGAGTTAGTAGAAATTCTACATACTTGATTGAAGCGCTTGAGCCTCCTGCCACTGTAAAAAAACCAACCGAATGAATCAAATGCACTAAAAGCGTCTAATTCCTTGACATACCCACGGGCTGGTGTCTCCCTCCACCATTTTACCATAGAGGAGACGGCCTGTGCTCCGCACTGCCTCATCAGGAGGGTCAGATGTATGTGACATCCACCTGCTTATCGCCCGACATTCATGCTTATGAAATCCCCAATCAGCATTCTGGCATGTCTAGGTTGGATTTACAGCTTAGTGGAATTTGATTTAAACCGCAGTATTCTCGAAACACACCGACGAGCAGTACCAGATAAGTTTACATCTCGTGCAACGCTTCAAGGCTTCATTAACTTTATGTTTTGAGATACAAAATGAGCAAAAGTTTGACAAGTTCGGCGTTGAGAGGGCAGACACATGAGGTCGGTGTCTAAGTAAAATGCTGCCTGCTCCGTTTATAAGCTCTATCGTTGCTCGGAACCATATTTTGCATACCTCTTTTGAACACTTGTTTTGACCAAATACCTCTCCCTCTCAGTTGGTGCCGTCTGATTTCCAGGCTTGAGGATAAATCTTTGTATAACCCAGGAGTAACGTTCTCTGCAGATGTGAAAGACACATCACTCTTTCCAGGCTCCCCAACTATACTATGGACAACAACAGGGTTCATTTTCTGTGCACCTATGTCGGTGCTTTTAGAGGAGGAAGCCATACAATATGTAAGTGAATGCTAAACGCCCACTAAATTGCAATGCAGTCGCACGATCACATGACCGGATAACTCTGAAGACACTTGGCGAAACGGCATGGCCATTGCACTAATGTCCTACGCGCCATGCTACAACGCGTGCGGCGGAAACTTATACTCCACAGCCCTCGAGAGGACACGGTCCGGCGCCTCGGGAGGCGTCTTGAAATCCCGGATGATTGAAAGGACGAGCCAGTGGACCTGAATACTACACATGACCGCGTCAGCCGTGCATCACGCATGCAGAGTCCCACACACCGAGCAGGTCGCCCCGCCCCGCGGTGAGCTGATGCTTCTGGCCCATCGTCTCTCCGGCCAGCACAAGGCACGACCACTTGAGTCGCTTGATGTCGACGCACGCCCTCTTTATGTAGGTATATTTATCAAGCAGGAGGACACCATTGTGCACGGCGAAGCCCAAGAGCTCGGATGTGAGCACGTGCGGGATCAGCCTAGCAAGGTCTGCGCGGCATAGTCAGCATATCCACCTAGTAAAGCGATTCACACATCCACACCGCGGGTGGTACACGCTCAAGTCTGTGGCGACCATCACAGCGTTGTTTCCTAGCGATAGAACAGCAGTAAGTCATGTGTGAACGTTGGTATACGCAGACGAGGACCCCGTACCTGACGGCGATATCGCCCTCGACAAGAGCGCGCAAACTGTACTCTGCGACGTCGTGCACGAGGCCAGAGGATTTGTTCGAAGTTTCTGCGTTGTGGACGACGTGGAACCTTTCCATACCGTGCCCTGCGAGCGACATCGATGAGATGAGATGTGGAGAGGTCAATTCTAAAACCGGTCAGAAACTCAAGGTTTCTTGAGTTTATTATCCCCCAACGTTCTCTGGTTAATCTTGAATCTCCTTGTTAACCGGCACTGCATGTATAGAACTTCAACAACGCGATCAGATCGGGGGCTCGATTCAATGCAAATATCATTCTCGATGTTTTTAAGGAAGAACTTGCGGTTATAATTGTATGGGCAAATGTTCTTTCAATCGGCCCTTAACGTTCCCGTAGCTTTTAATATTGGTAATATCACCTTCAATAGTTCTAGTTATTCAATCACTGCCAGTCGTGGACGTACGTAATATTGAATCGTTTGAATGTTCAGGAGACAGCGTCATTTTCCGTGCACCTTTGGGTCTACTCAACATCTCATCGCTTGTTGTATAACATACCATAGAATGGTATATAAGTAAGTAAAGGCGTTCTTCTGTATCGGCGTGTAAAGGGGTCGGACTTTGAAAGCCGGCCGAGTACTTGTTTACTATTTCCTGCAACTCGTGTGCCAGAATGGAACGCTCGTCTTCGACTGTTGATCTCTGAGTTGGACATATCCATTGGAAATCAGAGAGTGCAGAAAGCTATACGGTTTTGAAGGCGCTTTTATCCAAGGATATTTTCTATGTTCGCTATGCTCACAAGTTTTGGCCGAGTTATAACACGACTTGGAGCAGGTTAGTTATTTGTGTATGTACGCGCTGACTTTCATCAGATTCTCACACGCATCAAACTTCGAACTGGTGGTTTTTTTTTTGGTGACAAGTTCCTATAGTGCATAACATATATCACCGGGGTACGTCCATTAATATCCTTTTCAAATTTCTGGAGTTATCTTCCACCGAAAGCGCGTGCCCATTATTTATTTATTGACATGTCCAAACTACTACATGAAATTCTAACACAATCTATTATAGACATTTATGACATCCTTTAATGTTTCAGGTCCACTATGTGCTGTTAACGGTTTCCTCCAATCCTCTCGGCACAAAATCATTTACACGCGTCTTGTAGCCTCTGGCGTTGGGCAATATCCACCACAGTCAAACGTCTTCACGAAAAAGGGTAGAAACGATATGCAGCCCATGCCTGGCTGTAGTCATTGAGACCCACTTGTTCTCACATCAGTATCACAGCCAAGAGAAACAGACGGAGCATATATATGGCAGCTAGATTTCCCTGCATACACGTTTTGCTGCTCATCATCGTAAACGACCGCCACAGATGTGGCCAACGTATCGATCTCCTCGCAGTTGTATTCTACCACGGTGACCACAGGTGGCCCAGTTAAACATCTTGACAGTACTATAAATGACAAGTGGTGAGACCAGCAGCGTTCCGTTGTCCGCTTGCATGTGTTAATGTGCTTTGTTTAAGAGGCGGCTTCTACTTTTCCAAAGCCTATCAACTGCTAGGGGACATTCACGCGGTACGCTGTAATATATGGTGATCATCTACATGGTAAGGATAGTAAGTTATGGTATAACGCTCCCCTTGATTTACAAACACAGGTCTCAGAAAAGCTCCTGGACTGCAGTTATTAGTGACATGTGTATAAACTGACCACTAGCGGACAGAATTATGACAAGTGCTGTAAAGACTAGCGCGGAGCTTGCGGTGTCGGAGATACCGGCTTCGAATGTCACGGTGAGCAGAATCTGTGATCTTTCATCTTTTTTCGTCTTCATTGTGCGAAATTTTGTTTTGCATCAATCAGGACAGCGGGTAAAATATTGTGAGTAGCAAGTTTGAGTTGTGCATATGGCTCTCGTTTGTAGTGCCCAGAGTCCGACTGATCTGTCTAATGACGCCGCCCTTCTAAGTCCTTTTATATGCTCTAATGGATATAGCCGGTGATACCAGTTCGTCGGAGTCAATTGGCATTTTCTGGGATTTCCTCGCATTTCGTATAAAGACTCGACGACTAAATTTTCTTTCGCCCCCCCTCTTTCTTCCTCCCCCCACACTTTACACCTTACACTCTTTCACATTTCACATGTCTACAATATCAGACCCCCGCTCTTCCTCCGCCTCCTCGTCCTGCTCTTCCCATTCCTCCACGCCCACTCCAACGCCCTCTACGTCGTCTTCATCATCCCACAACAATCTTTCAGCACGGCCCTCCCAGAACGCCAATACCAGCGCCCCGTCTGTCCCCGCTGCTACGGCCAGTTCCAGTGGCCCGTCTCTCTCATCCGCACCATCCCCAGCCCCGACTCCGCTCACCCCGGTGCACCCCTCCTTCACCCTCATGACCCCCACCCCGCCGCCCTCCTCGTCCCGCCCTCTTCCCGAGTCGCCTTCAGATAACAAGCACAACCGCAAGTGGCGCGCTAGTCCCCTCACGTCCGAGCTGACCAACGTCGGCAATCAACACCGTGCTCAGGAACAGTCTTCTCATACGGAAACTCAAGAGAATACTATTAACACTACTACCAAGCTTTGTACGTCGCATCCCTGCTTTCGCTATGCTGAGTAGCATACATGGCACTGCCCACCTCATCTCTGCACCCTCTCACGTTGCCTATACAGCTCCATCCGCGACCGTGACCTCTACTACTGGTGCCAGTGACATTCCCATTGCTACTGCTGCAGTAACGGCCGCGTGCTCGACTAACACGCCTAATCCTCTACAGTGCGTATTGTGCCCCATTTCTTTGCCTTCAGTTTTGTCTCATATGCATCTGTTCCCTTTTTGCTTCTTTCCTGTCTCCCGCTGTTTTCACCTCACCCATTCTTCTTCCTGTTTTCCCCAGAACGTCAAACGTCTATATAAACGGGCTCCCTCCTCACTTCAAGGCCGAGCAGCTTTACGCGCTGACGGCACAATTTGGAACCGTGCTTAGCTGCCGGACTTTTACGCGGCAGTTGGCAGAATGTCCATCGTGAGTACTATGTTTCCTTTTATTAGTATTTTCGGTCCAAAGAACTTTGTCTGGCTTTTCAATCTGTTTTTTTGGGGGGAAAGGAGTTGAGTGTCTTGGTTTTTTATTTCGTCTTTTGGGAGAGATCAGTATAGTTCCTAGTTTCATTTTAGTTTCTTGCCTTCAATGCTTTATGCCGCGTTTGTCGTGGGTGTTACGTATTCTTCTATCCCCCTGTTCGATTTTGTGCCAAGTCACACCTACGCTTGCCTGCATGCGCTGACTTAGTCTTTTGATTTGGTTTGTTCAGCGGGTATGGATTCGTCCTGTGAGCTTCCCGCCATGATTCATCCGAAGTTACACACTTACCAGACCACTGGCTCTTTCTTCCCTGCCTATTTCACCCCGAATGTCATGATTACCATCTTAACATACCCCATACACCCACACACCTCGTCATATCTATTACATTTGCGCTTAGGTTTGACACTGTTGCTGCGGCGCAACAATGTATCGATGTCCTTCGCTCGCATCATAACCTGCACCCGACGTTTGCAAAGGTGTGTCCTGTGCTTCCACGAAATTCAATCCTTGAACTCCATCTCCAATTGCAAAACTAAGTGCACCTCCATGTTGTATTCCCACTTCCTTCCTTGTTATACCCCGCCCGCCCAGAACATACCACACTAACTCCTCCACTCCTCCACTCTCTCCCCTGCTCCCAAACAGCAAGCCCATAAGATTACTCGCACGGCCATGATGGGCTCTCTCGCCCCCAGCACCACCAATACCGTCACTACCGCTAGTATTCCTGGGCTCAACATGAACTCCACCAATAATAATGCCCACAACCTTTCTTCTTCATCCTCTGTTCCCTCTAGCGCAAAGACGGCTAGCTCTCTTGGCAACAACACTATGTATAGCACCAGCAATAGCAATAGTAATGGCTCGGCGTATATTCCCGGCACGCAGAGTACGAGTCCCGCAGCGATGGCGCTGGCTGGGGTCGGCGGTGGGGCTGCTCATGTGGAGGATGATGGTGAAGATGTAGAAGGGGGGGATATATATATTGAAGGGTGCGTGATGGCGTTTCCTCTATTTTTTCTGGACATGCTGTGCTTATGTGAAGTTTGTTTTATGCCTTCTCTACATATTGCAAATGCTACCCGACACCGTTCAAAACCTATCCGATGCGTTCTAAAACCCTGAAACTTCCTGCAACTCATGAACTTTCTGGGATCGTACGAAACCACACCGTTGCTTCCAAAACATACCCTCAAAAGCCTTCCCCCCACTTTAACTGCCTCCACTCTCTGTGCCCTCCTTGCCCCTCATGTCCCGCGGGCCCACCGGTTCTTTGCTGACACGCGCCGACATGCGGCGGATTCGGACGGCGTAACGGCAACGGGGCCACCCGATGGCGTTAAGGGTGGCGGAAGGACAGGAAGGCTTGTTGTTTTTGTGAGGTGAGCCGGTTTTCTTCTTCTCTTCATGCGTTGTGTCCTTGTGTCTCCACTTTGTCCCCTTTTTTCATACTCTACTGCCTCGTCGCTCCTTATTGGATTATTAATCTTGCCATTCTCTACTGATTTCCGGGGATAATTGTTCCTGGCTTCATTTCACCCTTGTTCGTTGCTTAACTTTTCCTCTCCCTGCTCTTCTCTGTCTCTGCTACTGTGCTCTATATTTCGTCCATCCCATCGAGATGTATGCGTTGCGGATCTTTGCGACATTTTATATTCTATCTTCTTCTCGTTTATCTCCCTCACATACAGGCTAACCCAATCCCATTCCCCATCAGACTCGCATCTCGCGCCGCTGCCCAAGACATCCGCGCAAAACTCCACGGACGTGCGATCAGGGGGTACAGTGCGCGCCTCGGGGTATCTTTCGCTGATGATCTCAACGCGGAGCGCGAGCGCGAGGTAGAGCTTAGCCCTGATCAGGAGCCCGAGTCTGGACCTGGGGCCGAGTATGGGTTTGGGTTTGAGGGCGGCGGCGTGAGCGTACATGGTCCGGATGACGGTGGTAGATTTGACGCGTACGGAGATGTGACTGGGAATGGGGGTGCGTACAGCGATGCTAATGTCTACCATGCGGCCAACTTGTACGGCTACACCGACGCAGAGGCTACCGTCACTAGCACCACCGGCGGCGCCAAAACCAATGCCAACGTCAACGTCAATGCCAAAACGTACCCAAATGCAAACACCATCGCAACGCAAAAGATGAACCAACAACCAATCATGTCAGGACTCCCGGGCTCAGCTAGCGAAGGGTATTATGATCCGTTTTATGAGGGTTTCGAGGGAGATGGGAACACATTTGCGCAGAACGGGTTTGGATGTGGGCTGGGGAATGAAATCGGGGAGTGGAATGGGAATTTTGGGGCATGTATGGCTGGGAGCTTGGGCTATGGACAAAGACAGCCCCTTAACCAAGGCCTCGGACTTGGAATGGGAAATGGCCCCGGTTTGGGGACCGTGGAACAAGTACAACAATTGCTCCAGGTCCGGAATCAGCTTCAACTTCAGAATCAACTTCTTAATGCCACGGCGCCCATATCTCGCTGTGCGTCTTTCTATTTTCCTTTCACGCATTATCACAGTAAACTTATCGGCGCCATCGTCCGCCACCCGTTCCGCTGCCCGTCCACCATTGGCTAACCCTCGCCGCCGCCGTTATCAGACTCCGATCGTCTCGACACCGAAACACTTAACCCCCGCTCCCGTGCGCGTCAATACACCGATCCTTCGACGCCCTCCCTGCACGCTCATAACCCCAGCTCCCCGCTGTCAATCGGCGGTATGCATGTCAACCCAAACTCCAGCCTGAACACGCTTTCTCTTCACAGCCCGCTGCAGCCCATCAGCGCGCAGCACACAAGCCTCTCCCCTGGCAGTAACACCAGTACGCTACTTACGCATGCGATTCCTACCCCCCTGCAGCCTATCAGTGCCACCCTGCACGAACTGCAGTTGCAACTAGAGAGTCTCCGCCCTTTATTGGCTGCATATAGCCAGGGTGGGGGGGTGATGCAAGGGCAAGGTACAAGTGTGGGCAGTGAATTGGGAAGTAGAGGAGTAGGAGGAATGATCTCCGCGTCCGCTATGAACGCCGGTATCATTTCCAGCGGATACGCCTCACTGAGCCCTACTGCCACGCCTGGGACATTGAATGCCAACGCGCATGCTACTTTGACCCCGCATGTACTTCGTCCCCGTTCACTGACGACGGCTCACGCGCCTACTTATTCAGCGGGGTCTGGGTCAATCATTGGAGATACTGGTGCAGGGCTCAGCAATATGGGGACGACCTTGAACCCTCGCGCCCAGATTTATGCGCATCCACATGCTAATGGAGGTCGCGCCAATTCGGCGAATGCTCATACAGGCTCAGATGCATGCTCTACTGGCAATCCCAATTCCAACAACTCCAGTTCGAACTCTGCAAATTCCAGCGCCAATTCTGCACTCTCTAGCATCAACTCTGCAAAGCATACTGTGACCTCCGCCACGCTCACTTCCGCCAACGCTGCCAACACGCACGCCGCCTCCGCCTCTCCCACATCCAACAGAGAATCTGTACTTTCCCCTGGTTCCCAGTCACACTCACGTTCGCCCGCACCTGCACCCAGTCTTGCACCCACCCCCGTCCCTGGCGCACACGCCCGTGCACAGACATCGACTGAACCCACGCCCAGTGTGCGTTCCCGTGCGCACACAACGGCTGGGCATGGTCTGGGCCATGGACTTGAGACACTTGCTTTGGGGGGGCCTGGAGGGACGGGGCTTACGGGTCTTGGGATGGGATTAGGAGCGCCATTATTTCCGCATCCACATGCTCAGTCGCAGACACAGAGGAATGGGGGATGAGGCGGATTGAGGAGTCGGGTGTAGGTCACTTAGGTGAGAAAGGCGCAGGTGATGCGTTGAGCCATTGAAGAGATATATGTTTACGACGCGGGGTACGACATTCTCCACCTTCAAGCACAGGCACGACTCATTGTTATAACTTTCACGACACTCCACCAATTTCAACACCACTGTCATCACGAGCAACTGGTCCTAGATTCATCACGAGCTTAGCAATATCACTATCACTATCACTATCACTGCTGTTCTCTCTCTCGTCGGGTCTACTCATCTCAGCACTCAGTTTTTTGTCTCTTGGGCACATCATCACGTCGAATCGCTCAAGCTTGCGCTTTCAGTTTCCATGTACTTCTAGGCCCTGTCTCTTTCACGTTCAACTCAGTTTTCTCTTTCCAGACTAGACCCTCACTTTCTCACTTTTCAGATAGACACGCTGCAATTTGGACTATTCGAGACTCACTACGCGTTCTTCTAGTTCCATTCCATTTCGTTTCGAAACAGCGCCATCATCGTTCCGATAGCTGCACCATCCTCTATGCCTCTATGCCCGGCTCCATGCACGCACGCACGCTGTGTCACATGTACCGATATGATACGTATGCCTGTTGTCTTTGTCCTTGTCCTTGCCATGAATAAAGCTTGATATGTTGTCACCACTGCCCGAAACTGGACGGCGTCTAAGCATCGCGGAGGTATACGCTTCACTCAGTTCGCCGAAGATATCTCGCCCGATCCTCGTCGCCTATCCTAACCTGGTCTCAACCATCACCGCAAAGCCAAATTTCCATTTCTCAAATTCGGAGCGGTGGCACCCCTCTCACCGGCTTCAGTTGTGGCAGCTCCACCACCATCCGCGGCGGTCATCCCTCCGTCCCGCCTTCCTTGGTAGGTCTCTCTACGGTTGTACGTATGTGATACGACTGCTCCACCGTGGTTCTCCTTGATGCATCTTCTCACATCTCAATGAGATCTTAGCCTGAGATCTCTCCGTGCTGCCGGCGGTTCTTCATACGGTCCCCGTCGATCGACCGGCTGTTGCTGGCGGTATAGTCTTTCCAGCCACTTTTCAGCCAATATGAGACAGGCGTATGTCGCCTCGACTGTAGGTGCACTTCGTCCTCCGCCTGTCTCCCCCCCTCTGCGTTCGTTTCTCACTGTGGACACCCTGGACGTCCTGGCCGTACTCCATATCGTCGATTTCGTCACGTCTTCCCCTTAGATTGAACGACTGACCTGTTGCTGCCGCAATGTTCCCCACGTATTGTAAGCAGGTCGGACATTGGCGTATCTCTAAGGAGGTTATTGGGAGTGGGACTACGTGTGCGTGTCTCCATCCTTGCATGGCTTCCTGTCTGTTCTTTTGTTTTACTTTCCCTGACTTGTTTCCTATACGATGTTCATCCAGCGACAGTCCGCCTTGCGACCCATGACACGAACCCCACTCTCCGGGCCGCTGTCAAGATTGTCTCCCGCACTGGTCTCCTTGTTAAAGCTGACGGTGATCTCTCTGCTCTCCACCTGGCAGACGCAGTCATTCACCGGGAAGTGCTGCTCATGAAGCTGGCGGCGAATGAGCGTATTATCAAGTTGTACGATTTCGTTGGGCATGGCGATCTCGTGTGAGCAGTTCCCTCACTCAATTATCCCTACTTAACATCAAAGTCACCCTACTAGATACATGGTCCTGGAGCACGCTCCAAACAAGACTCTGTTCGATCTCTTCCGGGCCTACCCTTCCTTTCTCCCCATTCCAGTCGTCACCCACCTCTTCTCGCAGCTTATGCACGCCATAGACCATATCCACTCCCTCAATATCGTTCATCGTGATATTAAACTCGAAAATGTATTCCTTTTTGGGCCGGATATCAAAGACGTTCTCCAGTCTGATGCCAACTACATTCACCGTACCCACAAACACAGGTCCCTCCTCTCTCACAGTGCCAAAAACGCCCAACCGTTCATACATGATGCCCTACCGCCCCCGTACACCTCTCTCAGCCTCAAACTTGCTGACTTTGGTCTCTCACACACCCACACCCCTTCCTCGCTCTCCACAGTATACCACGGCAGCCCACACTACCAGGCTCCTGAACTCTGGGCTCGTGTCCCACATCTTCCGCTGCCTACTGATGTGTGGTCCGCCGGGGTAGTGCTTTTTGCGTTGGTGGGGAGGCGGCTGCCTTTTGATGTGGGGGAGTTGGAGGAATGGGGAGGTGCTTTCGGTCAGAACAGTGCCCCACATACTCATGAGCCGCATGTGGAGACAGATCATGTTCTTGCGCATAAGTCGAACGCTGGGAAGGGTGACATAGAGCACCCACCTGTTCCTCGCCCTGGCAGCCCAGCCTACGTGCCATACGACACCGTCGAAACGATGACACCTACCATAGACAACCTCCTACACCGTCTTTTTGCACTCGATCCTGCGCTGCGACCTACAGCCCAGGAAGTCCTCAGCGATGCATTGTTTAGTGGAACTGGACGTCCTTCACCTCACGTGGAAATCACCATTTTGCAGAAGGGCGGCAAACACCATGCTGGTAGACTTCCTGCGCTGCGTAACCAGCATGCGGATGTCCGAGACATGACCCCTACCCCACCCATGAACCCTGGCATTTCTTACGACCTTTACGACATTGCAACGCTCTGTACGCCGCCATCTGTACACGTGCCTCCCGCGTCTTTCCGTGGATCGTCGCTTGAGCGAAGGGTGCAGAAGCGCTTGGAGGGTGGGAAGGGTTGTATTGAGAAGGTGTGGGCGAGCAAATTGGGAGCATGGAAGGTGTACGATGGTGAGGGTGCAAATGGGGGGGCAAGTGAGAAGGGTCGGGATGTGGAGAGGGCGTATGAGAGGGAGAAGAAGGGAGAGTGGGCCGAGAGGACAGGATGGGGCAAGAGCTTGGGCAGGATCAGGGGAGCAGATGTCTGTGCGCGCCTTGCGACCCTGGGACATCTTGGACACAGTGGACAGAGAGGACACATAGACCAAGTAGAGCATGCTACGCTGGCCGCACATCGAGGACACGAAGGAAGCATGGAGACGAAACCTGCATATTTCAAGCCGAAGCATGACGCCTCGTCCTTTCGTAGTTTGAGGATCAAAACGGAACACAAAACAGAATCTAAACTTTCCGCTCCGCACATCTGGTCCCCACTAGCCTCGACCTTCACTGCGCGTCGAGATGCTGCTCCGTCCATTGCCAACCCTTCACCTCTACAGCCTCCACACCCTAATGTCGCAACCCTTCAAACCCCACCTTCACCCTTGAAGCCAAAACTCTCGATCCGTACCCTGCATATCACGACCGACTTCAAACAACCTCTTGCTACCACCGATGCGCCCTCCCCTTTCGCTTGTACCCCAACCTACACTTGCTCAACTCACCAATTGCCTCTTGCCCAATGCTTTATATCCCGACACGAGGCCACCCCAACCATCCGTACCCGACACGATACCGCCTCGACAATTCGCTCCCGTCACGATGCTATCTTACCCCTGGAGTCTTCACAAGATGTAGTGGCCTCGACCCTCCAATCGCGGCACGACGCCCTACTCCGACGGGCCTATGAGCTCGGCTTTGGCACGCAGGACTTGCGGGCCTTCGCAGATGAAGCGGGGCGGATCGTGCGAGATGCAAGAGAGGGGACCAAGGGGAGTGTTGGTGGCAATGACGGTGAGGCAGCGGTGGGTGGTGAGAGTGACGCGATCACACCATCGGAGGGGTCATCATCTACGGCTGCTATGCTGGTCCCTGAGAACGCAGAGGGCTCAAAGAAGATGGGTGTGCACTTGCCGAGTGCTGATGCGCACGTCGTGAAGTTTGTTGACGTGGGGGGTGGACGAACTGGGAAGATGTTGGATGTCGATATGGATATCACCTTTGATGTGGACTTTGAGACGGACTCACGTTGGATGTCACGATGGATGTGATGCCTTGGACTTCGCTATGATGTTGTTGTATTTTAGCTCGCTGTACGTGCCGCGTCTGCGTGTTTCGTTAGATTTCTTTTTCTTTTTCTCCTGCTAGTTTGCCACGCTTGCTTTGATTATCAACTCTTCCTTGAACCAAATGGATACATAATTTTCTGCAACTCAGTTTGGACTCGGGATTCGGACCCGCGGTTTTTATCTCAAACTCAGCTACATAAATAACACGCCTCTCACGCCATCTACAGTGACGGACGATGTGAGCATTTGTTTACTGGTCATCACTCCAGTTGCGTGGGTGGCTTTGCGTGTCTGGCTGCATCGCAGGAGAGGGCTCGCAGTCTTATCTTATTAAAAATGATGATTACTGTAAGGCTTAGCTGGCTATGCGAAATGATGTTGACGTCCATGGCGCTACGCTAGGAATGAAGTTGACTACTCTATGACACTCCAGCACTTCCTGACTTGTATTTAAAGACACAGTTGGTGCTGCATTTGTCAGCTCGCACGGTATTGGACTCGACGATCATCCCTCTGTTCGAAGGGCTAGACACCCCAGCCGGGTGGATTATGTAATGGAAGAAATGGTATGTGGTATATAGGCAAGACTAACAGTAAGACTGGCACAGAATAACAGCTACTACGTTTACAATGGATGAGACGTATACATCTAGGTTTGAATCATGACACTGAATAATTTACGAACTGGTGACTCCAGAGCCGACCAACCGACCAAACTTCTAATCTCGAATAAAAAGGTTTTGGCTACCAGTGTGGCGGGATCGTCGTTGCCAACACCAATGATGCCTTTTCCCCCGTTTATGTCACCCCACAAACCTCCAAGGGTTGTCACCCATCAACTGCTCGCGAGTATCAAGTAATGGTTACTTTTTGGTGACGTTATCATATCTCTCGAGGCGCGTACTGAGTGGGATATCCATTAAGGAGCTCCTGCGTTGCTGTTTCCGACGCCGACAAGTGAAGAGCCGAACCCACGTCAAGTCAATGAGCCAGCGGCCGCAACGGGGTGCGAGCATCAGTGCTTGAAAGAGGGGGGGTAGCATTACAAACATCGCAAGCACCTATACAACGTTGTATTAGATGACACGTTATATTGCACACGAGTTTCAAGACAGAAACCAACCTGACCAAATGTTGCCGAGAAGTGGTCGTCGTTGGAAACACTGGTGCCGATTTCAATGATCGATACCCAGTAACCGAATGGTAGGAATACGATTGACATGAATTGTAAAAAGGGATAGTTGTCACCAACGACTTGCCTAGTGGCGCAAAACTTATTTGAATACTCTATGGGACCAGAGCAGTGACACTCACCAGACTCTCCGAAAGCGGAATGAATATTTTTCTCCCCTCGGCCATATCTCCCTCCTCCTAAGCCAGATGGCGACTATCCAAGAGAATATTGCGATTTGAAGGGGTATCGTCACAAACCATCGACCAAATTTGGAAAAAAACCCGGTGGTGAAGAGCACGATTGGTAGGAAGTAAAAGTATTTAATAAGTGCGTCGTTCCCTAGTTGCTCACAGGATAATTGTGCGAAGAAGGATAGGTGTGATGGAAGTATGATATAGATGACCAGACCGACCCACATACCGAATGCTATTAGTACGATGGCTCGCGAAATTTTATGACCTTTCAAAACAGGGGCTAGGAGATGGTCATCACCCCAAATCGAGCGTATGGCATAAATTGTGATATAGAGATTCAAAGGAGATCCAGCAATCGCTGTCGCGAGGATTGCATGAATGCGAGTTAGTTGGCGTTGAATTATGGAGATGCCGCAAGTTATGAGAAGGGAATATACAGTCAATATCTGTGACCAGAATGCTCCTTGGAGTTCTTCGTGATTGTGAAAGATTAGGATTGCTGGAAGAAGAAGTGAGCATAGAGGAAAGGCGCGTCGACGCAGATCGTACACACCGACGAAAAGATTTGTGACATAGGCAGAAATTCGAACGAGAGGCCCTACATCGAAGGACCTTTGAGGGAGTTGTTCATGTAACAGCAAAATTAGAATAGATACCTCCAATATCTGGGTTGGGGCAATACCCATAGGGACAGCCGTCATTCGATGGGGGGTTCAAGCAATACGCTGGAAAATAATCATGAAATCCACGTGACAGGTTGAGATATGAAACCATGTCGCTTGTTATGGGACACTCTGCGGATGTGTTGAAATTGACAGAACATTCTAATGCGCCAAGAGGGAAGATTGACATTCTGAGTCGCTCGTTGGCCTGGGACGGTGGATAGCTCACAGACGTGGGGATGGAATATATCTCTTTCAAAATGAAGTATTCCCCGGTTATAACCACCCTCTTTCAAGCAGACTGCTATCGCATCGCACATACAAATCCTTCTCAGTCGCCAGGGTGCGTAGCATAACGTTTTCGTAGATCATCGATATGACAATTGATTGATGGATAGTTGCTGTAGTGTCAGTCAACTTTGTTTCAGATAGGGGTTGTCCATGGGCTACCTGGTTTACAAAGTATGCGGGTGAGGTGTACGCTTCTCTTGGCGTTGAGTAGACTTACTAGGCGAGTCGAGGCGAGTCGCACCAAGGTCCGCATGGAGAGCACTTATAGTATACTTGTTTACCATAGAAAGCTTGATATGTCTCTATGTTGCTATCGGTGACTCGGAGAGACTTTCCTTGAAGGTGGTTTGTTCCTTGATCATCGTTCCACCCACTCATCCTATCCATCAGGCCTTGTGCCTTGATCAATCACAAGTTTGACGTTCACGCGCTTGGCTGCTGTGTTGAGTGATTAAGTCGCTACGTAGCCATAGCACCTACGACGCGCGCGTTAACGTTCACGCGCTTGACGATGGCTCTGGTTGCTGCAGCTCTTGAAATCAAGATCCCAACAAGTCGTGTCGGAATCTTCTATTCATTCAATTGATTCTTTCAATGACGGTCACTGGGCGCCTGGGCGGGTCCCCGTTGTACTTGGGTCGATCGACATACTTTTAGCTGATATGCACGAGGTCGAGATTTAGCAAGAAGGCAAAACACTGAAGCCGGTGATTGCAGGTTGTTATATTAGACATCTGTATCTATAGTCATCGAAAGCACGGTTGCCCATTGATGGGCACGCTCTAGTATCACCCTCGCTTTGAGCGGTAGTTGGTAGGCTGTGTCTAAGAACACGTTGGTGAGATGGGTTGCTTGTGCGCTACCAGACATGTGCGTTCAGCCAAAAGTCACTACAAACAAAGTAGTCATATATGTTGTACCAGGCGGTTAGTCCTACATATCTGAGTTTCCGCTCGTAACACATGTCCCCAAAATTCACTATTCTAATTGTTGAGATGGGTTCATCGGGCGCTGGACATGCGCGTTCAGCCAAAAGTCAGTACAAATATAAACAAAGTGGCGATGTACTTTTTGTACCAGGCGGTCAAACAAATAATGCTATGGCGGTTGTATCTCTCCCAGCTGATCTGAGCTTCCGCTCGTAACACGGGTTTTCCCCATTCCATTACCTATCTCTCTTCGACACGATTCAATGCAATTACCACCTCTGACATCTCTTCAAATTTGATCACCAAGCGCCCATATGCGATAGACTCCAGAGGGCGCCCCTCGCCGGAGGTGACTCGGAAGCGTACCATTTCAGGTTTATTTTGTGATATTCATTGAAATCATTGTGCTTGACAGTGGTTGCAAATATCCAAGTCTCACAGACTTGGATCCCTATGTATGAAGGGATCCGATTCCCGACATTCCCGAGTAGTTTACTGGAAGGAAAGCCGATTGGCTAGTAAAGACTGATACAAGACGCAGCTGCTGATGTGTAAAGTTTAAGTCACAGTAAACGTATCGAGGCAGCTCCATCTTCAACACTCTGAATAGCATACAAACTAGTGACTCCGAGTACACACATCTTCCGATCTAAATTTTGCTACTAGTGTGCAGAATTGCTTTACCAACACCAATGATACCTCTTCCCATTAAGAGTGTTCGCTCATTGGCTCTGCTTTATAGTCATCGTCAGTATCAAGTAACGGTTCCCTTTTGGCGTTTTCCTCATCATATCTCTTGGGAAGGCTAAGCACTAGCGGTACATCCATCGAGGAGCTCCTGCGTTGCTGTATCCGGCGCCGACAAGTAAGGAGCCGAACCCACGTCAAGTCAATGAACCAGCGGCCGCAACGGGGTGCGAGCATCAGTACTTGACAGAGGGGGGGTAGGGTTACAAACATCGCAAGCACCTATACAACGTTGTCTTAAATGTCATATCATGTTCCAAACGACTTTCAAGACAGAGACTTACCTGACCAAATGATGCCGTGAAGCGATCGTCGTTGGAGGCAAAGGTGCCGACTTCAATGATACATACCCAATAGACAAACGGTATGAATACGATTGATAGGAATCGTACGAAGGGATAATTATCGCCGACCACTCGCCTAGTGACACCCAATTGAGTACTTCATGGAACCAGAGCCATGATACTCACCAGACCCTCCGAAAGCGGAATGAATACTTTTCTCCTCTCGGCCATATCTCCCTCCTCCTGAGCCAGATGGCGATTATCCAGGATAATATTGCGAGCTGGAGGGGTAGCGTCACAATCACCTGGCCCAATGGGGTAAATCCACTGGCGAAGAGCGCAATCGGTAGGAAGAAAAAGTATTTAATCAGAACTTGGTCTGTCTGTTGCTCGCAGGAGAATTGCGTGAAGTAGGATAGGTTTGAGGGAAGCATGATGTATATGACCAGACCAATCCAAATACCGAGCGCTATTAACACGATGATTCGCGGAACGACATGATTAGGGCCGATAATATGGGCCAAGCGATTGGCATCTCCCCAAATTGACCGTATGGCATAAATAGTGATGTAGAGGCTCAGAGGAGATCCAGCAGTCGCTGTCGCGAGGATTGCATGAATGCGAGTTAGTTGGCGTTGAATTATGGAGATGCCGCAAGTTATGAGGAGGGAATACACAGTCAATATCTGTGACCAGAATGATTCTTGGAGATCTTCGTGATTGTGAAAGATTAGGATGGCTGGAAGAGGAGATGAATATGGAGGCAAGACGCATCAATGCATTTTGTACACACCAACGAAAAGATTAGTGAGATAGGCAGATATTCGAACGAGAGGCCCTGCATCGAAGAACCTTTGAGGGAGCTGTTTATGTAACATTAAAATTGGAATAGATACCTCCAATATCTGGGTTGGGGCAAAATCCATAGGGACAGCCGTCATCCGCCGGGGGGTTCAAGCAATACGCTGGAAAGTACTCATGAAATCCAGTTGACAGATTAAGATATGAAATCATGTCGCCCGTTATAGGACATGTGTGCTTGTCATGAAGCTGCGAGCATTCTGCGCCCTGAGGGAATATAGGTAGCTGGTCAACAGACATTCTGTGTCGAAGGCCTATCTGGGTGGGTAGCACTCGTTGCAGACTCGGGGCTTGATGAAATATATATCTCCTAATATGAAGCAATCCCCATTTGTGATCACCGCCTTTCAGGCAGCGCTGTCGTCGCATCGCAGGTGTATATTAAGCGGCCGGGTTGGCAAGACGTTCCGTTGTCGAGAGGCAGATATCATTTAAATGGCTTGACGCATCAAACGATTGGCAGATACTTTTGTCCGCGTCGGCAAGCGTCAGGTTTCTTAATCCAGATGCTGACATAGGGGGCAGTCCGGAAAGATTGACTAATTGATGGGTTTTCCTGGCTTAAATACGTCTTTCTGTTGCTATCACCGTCAGTGACTCGTTCACCCATACCTTCCTTGGACATCTTTCCACCCACTCATCCTCTCCCTCGGCTAACAGATGTGTTTGAGGGATAGGATCTATTGAAGTAATACTCCAATATCGCCTGTCTTCAGGCGTTGCATGCGATGCGAGCTAGTCCTAATGCAGCTTTGTCCGCCACTGTCCGACAAGAAATCGTGCGAGTTCAAACTCCGTCAGTTGATGCTGTCTGCCTCTCTCTGGCAAAGAATTGAGGCCATCACAGCACGCAGGTCACGCCAAATGTATCATTACCCCAAGGATAGTCCATCCGCTACAGCTACTTATGGGGAGGTGAAAGTATAATGCGGACGCGGACGTGGATGCAGTGCATGTGAATATGGGAACGGTATGGTGTAAGGAGTCCAATGGTTTATAACGTGGAATGAATGTCAAGACGAAGGAAAGAGTCCGAGCCCTCATGCACAGCAGGCTTATGCATATCGTCATAGATACCCTCTAAAGAAGAAACTAATAACCCATCTTCGCATCGGACCAACTTCCCGTCCTCTGCTGGCCCACTGGACTTGTTGGACAAAGGACGGTGAAATCATGATGGTCTACCGTCTTCGGAGGATACCCCAGCCACTGAGGATCATAGCGAGAAATGTGACTAAGAGAGAAATGAAGACCGGATGAGCTGTTGCTGAGAGTGAAGCGCCAGAGCAGCCGCTGCACGTCCAACCTGCCGTGCAGAAGATTTAATCGGGTGCGGGACGAACAAAAGCACAAATATCTTACTGGCAAGGGGGGTGTATGACTGCGGTTTATATAGTGCGAAAGTCATTTGAGTGTTGGGGGCGAACCGGCCTGGCGCGGGGACCTGCGTCAGACCGTGGTTATCCATAATTTGAAGCGTGTAAGAAGCAATTATGAGTGGCTGCGTTGGGTGGGCTTGCTGGTAACTATAAGGATCCCATACGACCTGTGTTGACGTATAGTCAGTACATCTCGTGTTTCTCCGACTTCATTAAGAGGCCTTACTTGTGTAGCAGTTCCGGGAATTACGCCATCCGTCGGGCCAACAGGGTAACTGTTGCCGTTTGCAGAACAGAATGCAGATACTGTCAGCGCCGTGGGGGTAATGCTGAGACTCGTGAGGTTCCATCCGAATGTGATTAGTTGCGACGGTGCGATCTTATAGAATGACGCTGCAGCCGTTTGGGGTGGTTGCGTGAATTGTACACCACCCGCCGGTGCTGTGATTGGGATACTGATAGCAGACGAACTAGAACTAGAAGCTGCGCTTGATCCGGACTGTGAGTTGGACGCGGACTGTGATCCTGAGGACTGCGAATTCGCGTTCGAGCCAGACTGTGAATTCGAGTTGGATGAGGCTTGGGAGTTAGTGCTGCCTCCGTTGCCGCCTCCCCCTTGTTGCTGGCGTGGCCGGAATTGGTGGACGACGTGAGGAGCTGGTGTATGAAGAGATGATATGGCCATCTTTTTACCTGTAGAGCTCAGTGACCGAGGCCGCAGAGGAGAACGAGGGTGGAGAAGGGTAGAGCCAAAGAAGGTCGTCGAAGTCGTGTGGGAGGTATGTCCTTAGTCACTGCGACTGTGACTGTGACACACTTTCTTTTACCCGAGCGACCTCAAGGCACCGGCGGCAATTCGAGACTGCTGTATCAGAACATGATTCATCTGTACCGTTGGGAATGCGGCCATTGCATAAGCCCGAACGAGGGTCCGTGCGTTCAGGTCTGTCGCTGGCAAGGGATATAAGTCGAAAGAGAATTTCACGACACCTCAGTGAAGGAATCTCACTGGGGTGGTACGTAGTCACTTCCCTTGTATTAGACCAGTATTGACCCGCATTAGTTATTACACAAGGTACTTATTCAATATATACTAAGTGTGGGAATCTCGCTGAGGTGTTATCATACCCCATTGCGCAGTTGTTGCATGTACTGACTATTATGGCTTTCTTCCTGGGATACCGCAAAGCAAGGCTAGTAGAATTATTCATTTTCCTTCAATCCTTCCAAGGCTGATGTTCTAATTGCGTTAATGTGTGTGCAGCAATCGAAAACAGCGCGAGCGTGCACAAAGGATATCCACCCTTCCTTCTCTATACCATCAGGCGCTGACAGCCTCTGACATCACCGTATTGGCCACACCTGTTTCTGAACTCGTTCAAAAAGTTCATTCTGGAACTTGGGACCCTCTTGACATTCTCCATTCTTATGGAAAGAAAGCACTAAAGGCTCATGAAGCCACTAATTGCCTCGCCGAAGTCATGATCGCCGACGCTGAAGACTGGGCCCGATCCGCCAACAAAGCGGGACCTCTTGCAGGAGTTCCTGTGTCCATGAAGGACACCATCGTCGTCAAGGGCTACGACGCCTGCGTCGGGTACTCGTCTTGGACCGGAAAGCCTCATGAGAATGAGTCGGCAATTGTCAGACTTCTAAGGGACGCAGGAGCAGTCCCGTATGTCAAAACCACAAGCCCCATTACGCTTTTGTCGTTTGAATCTCATTCGTCCGTTTTTGGCGTGACGAAGAACCCTCATGTGCACACCCATACCCCTGGGGGGTCTAGTGGTGGTGAGGCGGCCCTGCTCGCGTTTGGTGGTTCTCGTATCGGTATAGGCACGGATGTCGCAGGCTCCGTACGCATACCCGCCCATTTCTCTGGGATATATACCATAAGATCTTCTACAGGAAGATTTCCCAAAACCGGTGGCATTAGCAGTATACCAGGCCAGGAGGGAGTGCCTCCGGTTGCATCCCCTATGACGAGAACACTTGAGGATTTAGAGACCTTTTGGAAAGCAGTTGTTTCAATGAAACCTTGGGAGTATGATTATTCTGTAAACAGTTTCTTGTATGGTATGGAGGGCTGTTTTTCACGATCGTAACAGTGCCATCCTATGCCTTGGCGGACGGTTAACTTATCTAATAAGAAACCTACTTGGGGCGTGATTTGGGATGATGGTGAGCTCATCTTTCATTTGAGTAGGTCGTCTGTCTGAGCACTCACCATCTTTTAACGGTAGGTGTCGTTCCTCCTTCCCCCGCTTGTGAACGTGCACTTCGAACTGTGGTGGATGCTCTCCGCAAAGATGGTCATGATGTCAAAGAATTGTAAGCGACCATCAGCCACAGTGCAGCGTTCCACGCTCATCATATGACCATAAGTAAACCACCGAGTCCGTATGAAGGTCTTCAAATTGCGTCACAACTCATTTTATCCGATGGCGGTCCGTGGTCTTTACATTTCAGGGTATAACTGCTCAGCCGTCTCATTATACTTTTTCTTCACTCAGGAGAGGTCGTTACTCGCCCTTTTCTTGCCTGGGAGCCTAATGACCCAGGCGTCAACATCGTGATGCGTATCATCCGACTACCTAGGATCTTCCGCACGATGTATGTGTGGTACCTGCGGTACATCCGTCGTGATCCTATCACAGCTGGCCTTGTTTCGGGATTGTCGCGCAAGACAACAGCGGAACAATTTGCACTTGTTGCAAAGCGCGAAGCATATCGTGCACAGTTTCACAAAGCATGGAAACAAGCTGGTGTCGATTTCGTGCTGACAGTTCCAAATGCCATGCCCGCTTTTCCATTGGGGGGAATGAGAAACAGCATTGGTTCAGTTGGATATACTTTCTTGTTCAATCTGGTAAGCTCCTGATTCTCATCAAGTGTTTCTTTGATTTCTTATGGCTATTGATATAGCTCGACTATACCGCTGGAGTGGTGCCTGTCACCAAAGTTGCTGCAGCACTTGACGACCTTTCCGCGTCGTTCAAGTCAACTCTCAAGCGCTTGAACTTAGTTGCCCAGGTCGCATACCGCAACTATGACGTCCACGCTATGCATGGATTACCAGTGGGCGTACAGATCGTCGGCCAGCGTTTAGAAGAGGAGAAAGTGCTGGAAGGTATGAAGATTGTGGAAACGCTTCTCAAGGCCAATGGACAAGGGTATAGGCTCATGGAGCTGTAACGATATCCCAATCCAACCAGATCCCAATGGCTCTTGTAACTACAAGATGTAAAATTACCAAAGCGATGCTAGAATGCAAGGATATATGTTTCAGATTCTTTGATCAAAGCTTAAACGTTTCTTCTATCTGATAACTGGCGAAAGATAAAGAAAGCCAACTGCAAGGGTAAAGATGGAGAACTTCACATATGCCGTGACTTGGTGCGTGTTAACTTGCGTTTTCGGTGAATAGATAATAGTTCAAGTCCAGTTCCTGGCTGCAGTATACACTCAATTGTATTACTTTCCCACATTGGTCGTAGTCGTCGTGGCCAGCACGACGGTTTATAACAAGTACATTGCCCTCAAAGTCTTCTTATGCAGAAGCACATTGTACTGTACACGATCAATTCCTTACACGCCATAAAACTGCATTCAGGAAAGTAAGTGATCCACCATGTCACCTTAGAAACCTTAGTTCCGATATTAATTTACAGGTATGTGATAGATTTTACTGCCAATGCATCCACAAAGACTATAGCGGTGGAGTGACGTAGTAGGCCAACAATTTGCAGCTTTACTTGACTATTTTTGGCCTGGCTCATGTCAAGATTCAAACACTTCAGCATAACTAGAGACTTGAGGAAACCAAGGGATGTGTAACTTACTCATCCAATAGAGAAGACAATACTGGAAAATGTCCATGTGAGACAAAGATTAATAAATGTTGGATCTCGGCGTGTGGTCTGCGAGAGAAGAGCGTGCAGAATGAGGAGCAAGAGTCCGATATGACCGCCAACTGTTTGCAAAGCCAGGAACGTGGTCTGATAGCGTTTTGGCTCTGTGAGTTGACACAAGTGCGTGCATCTGTATTGATGGGCGAATGAGCAACAATAAAATTGCAAATCTTTATCACCAGGGTCGACCAGGTGCTGTATGGGTCCTATGGGGGGACACGGAAAGCAGCGTTCGTCTAATGTGGATACCTGGCTGGATGAATTAGCGCTGATAGGTGAAGAATCTTGGAACAAGGATGAATCAGTACAAAGGCTGGCACGACACGACAGGGCCATGGAATATACTTACAACATGCTGCAGTAGATGCCAAGAGTAAGACGATATCAATATGCAATCTATTTGTCAGCATTGTCAGCATTGTCTTGAACTTCGCCAGACTTCCAGAAAAGAAAGAACCAGGGAGAGGTCTGAGAAAGCTCCGAAGTCCCTCTTTTAAAGAAGCCAGTGACCTGGAGGCGCAGGGCTAGAGTGATTTATGAGTTGTGAATGCACTCAAAAAACCAGCACTAGAGGATCAAATGTCAGAAATGGCAGTGCCTGGGATAGGAGTGCATCGACATTAGTTCAGAAATTCAATTGCTCTGTAGATGTTTCAGATTTCAGAGCCACCTCGCTTGTGCAATCGGACAAATACTACTGGTTGCTTCTGGTGCCATGATCATCGAAAAGAGAGTGTAACGCGTTCGTCATAAACGAATAATCCAAAACGAGGCTGATCATCCACTGTACAGGCGCCGTATGTCATGTGGCTACTTTCTCTCACATGCTAGTTACAATCTTCAAGTGATAACATCGGCACTGGCAGACGTCATTCGTTGAATGGCTCCATGGCATGCAATGTACCTGGATCCGGGCCATTGATCTACGTCAACTCACGATGCTTGGCACTGTTGTCATCAATGAAACTCGGTGTCCCCGGGAAGCGTTCAACCAAACCTATCGAGCTTAAAAACCCACACAAGTAAGTAGGGATGTGAAAACCTTGTGGACGAACCTTTCGGATGTATAGCTTTGAATGATCTCACCTGACATCCTGCCTGCCATCATGCGCCGAGCCCCGACATGTCACAATGTATTCCGTCTTCCTGAAAAGCTGAATGCATCCGTAACGGATCATGAGTGAAACAAGCGGCTCTTGCATCACGGAACTCTATGTCCATATTCTCTCTCTCTCGACGCTGAGAATAGATCGCATTCAGGTGATTGTTCTCAAGTGGCATCATTCCTCTCCAACCGTTGAATCCTATTTAACCTTGGACAGTTCGTTCGAAAGTCCAAACTTCCGACCATACAGCGGTAAGTCATCCCCAGCATGAGTGTCTTGCCTTTGTCTCCAGACGCCACCTTGCGGCGCCATGGCACGCCTGAGGGGCGTGGTTGATAAAATGGCTTCATTGCTAAGTGAATACATTCCTATTTTGTTTTCCCACAGGACGGAGAATTACATAGAGCGACGGACCTTCATGTAAAAATCAACCAGCCAACCAGCCAGCCTCTGAAAGAAACCATTAGACAGGAAATCAGTACATTTCCGCAGCCCCATAGTGATCTTGGACACCCCGATACTCCAACAAGACCACGACCACAACAGCACAGCATTAGATGCTGTCACTAGCAGCCTTCACTAGCAATGTGCATCTTGTCTATATTTCGAGATGTCCTGCGCCAGAACAGCGGCATGGTCAAGAGTTTCTGTAAGAGAGGTGAGCGTCACCGATACGAAGCAAATCAGACGACAAAAGCATCGTGCCTTGTTCGTGCTGAAGACAAGGAATGCGACGAGTGGAACTAGGAATGCGTGATGAACGGTATAAGCATTGAATGTATATCGTAAGGGAGGCACCCACTCGTGGCTTGTAGCAGATCAACCCAGACTGGGATAACATCTGTCGCATTAAAGGCCATCTCCCCATGAAAAGGCACGAAGACGCCAGTGTGCTTGACCAGGACTACCCCATAGCCACTGGAGGTTCGGATGGTCGGATAGGATCATTAATCCGGATGGCGATAAAGTCATAGTTACTATCTTCATGTGAATTGGAAGAGAAGGGTGACTTACACGGCAATCAAGACGCGATATACACTAAATGCAAGGACTCGTAGAACGAGTGATAGCGAAATAGATTCATGCCCTTTGACATCAGGTTGACGATGGCGGAAAGCCCGCCAATGGAGATAGAGTGTTTTGAGTACATACGCTAGGTAAACATGATGTTAAAAACCATGCGTGAAGAAGAAATAAGAGCCTGACCATCGAATATAAATGTAACAACTTGTATTACAAGCAGGACCCCATACATAATAGAGACGCTACAGTGACAATTTGGATTCACGGTCAAGGTGTGAACAGAGTAGAGAAACACTCACGAATCGCTCGTTCGACCTAGCATACAGTAAAATCTGCCAGGCAGGGCCCTAGGAAACATTTGCAAGTTGTTCGGTCGAAATTTCTATCGGCTGAAGTATGACGTGCCACTCAAATACGTAGCCAAGATGATTCACCTTTAGATAAGCAAACAGAAAAAGTGAAATAAAATAGACGTAGGGTATGGCCAGCAGCTTTTCAATGTCAGTGAGATGGGCGTAAGTGCTATCTGGACCATCAGGAACTGGACGCTCACTGCGATCATTGTCCACCGTGTTTGCCGGGGAGTATAAGGTCCGTAAGTGGCAGCATGTATGTTCAGCCACAGCTGCACGAAAGGCACAGACAAATGTGTGGTTACTAATGGTGTGCACAGTCTCAAAGAAAGGTAACAATTTCACCTGTATAATCAGTCCAAGCATGGCAACGGCGGTCATATGCTGAACTGATGTGGTGAGCGCAGCTTGAGCCAGGCACATTGTGTCCGTCTTAATCGCGGGGAGTGTCCCTCCAAACTCCAATGTGCTTGCAGTTCTTCCGACATATAACCTATATAGATACACGGGGACGATGATGAATCGTTTCAGGTATTCACAAGTAAAGGTGACACATGGGTAATTTTGAGTGAATTACTCACCCTATAGAGAAAATGACGCTAGACAATGACGAAGTGAAACAAAAATTCAGAAATGACAGATCTCGGTGTGTCGTTCGCGAAATAATAGAGTGTAGAATAAGGATGGGGAGTCCAATATGACCGCCGACAATTTGCAAAGCAAGGAATGCTGTTTGTTCACGTCTAAGCTCTGCAGAGTTGAATGTGAGGGTTGTCTTGTAACTTGCAATGCTAGCACGCACTTCTGTCCTTATGAGACATCTTATCCAGGAGAGTCTTAGCAGTGTCTGTGAGCGGTAGTTGCACAGTGTCGTACGTGAGTCCATGGAGTCGACATAATGCCCGCTGGGCTAACCACCAAAGTTAAATTCAAATATACCCAACGTCGACAGTGAGATCACCATTTATCATGTATTGTCCTTCAGCCATGAGGGCATCTGACTCATAGCCATTGGAACAGGAAGTGTAGTAGTTTGAAGAAAGTTGGGCCAGTGCTTCGTGAGAACATTGACACTGCATATTTTTTGGATGGCATATTTCATTGACGTTATCGACAACCTCTCGCAGTGCTGTGCACTATATGCATGGCTTTTCGTAAATCTCAAGGAATTCTAGGAAAGTAGCATACGTTGGATGTGGGGGTTTGTATCGTCGAATTGACGCGAGGAAAGTGGTTCGCTAAGCATTGTGAATAAAAGATGGATCAATATAACCTTACTTTAACACAAATGGTGAGGCTATCTGCTTACAACATTCTGCAATAGAGATAACGAGTAAGACGATACCGACATGAGACCCAAACATGAGCAGCGTCACGGAAACTCCACTGGAGCAGCTGACGAGTCGTGAAATGAATTGACCTGACAATGTTATTGCCAGACTGCCGATAGACTGAGGAGGATAAGAGAACAATGAAAGAAGTACTGTCGCTATGACGCATAGATATGGGAATGGCGTGAGGAATTAGTCGAAATATGATAGTTATATCATTGCTAAATCAAATACTAAGAGACGTGTCTCACTTCGGAGCCGGTGCTTGGGAACGAACTGAGGTATCTGTCGCTCTGCATAAATCTGACCTTCTTGCATGGAGAACGATCAATGATCAGACAAATGCTGTGGCATCTCACAACAACTTGAAGGTCCCTCGTTACGCCCGCCAAGCGTGTCGGAAAGGCGAAGGAAAAGTAGAGTAATACATGGATGTGTGACCTAGGCGTACCTTTCAAAGCAGATGTCTACTCACTTGATGCGTTAAGATCAATGTTATTCTTGCATCTGCAGTTGCCGATGATACATGCGATGTGCCTGGAGGTTGCTCGTTGAGTGTGTGAAAGTTCTGCGAGGTAACAAAACTAATTGATCATCAAGATGGTTGATGGTTATACATCATGAGCAGGGGGATCGAGGAGCATCGTAGAGAATGTTAGCATGGAAATCCATAACCAGAATCTTGACCTTCGAGAGAATTATCCGAGACTTGATGATTGTCTCAGATGCCGCATGGCACTGTATGCTGAATTTCATGGATTTGAGATACTGGTGTATGTGTATTGATGAGGAGAGTGCAAGGGAATGGCGTGAAATTGGAAAAGAAGAGTGCAGAAGTAAGCTTGCCTTTGCAAGGTACGTTGGCTAGAATTTCGCAACCGCATATTTCCCAGAATGTAGTGAGCGGATGGAACCCCAATTTGCAAATGTACGTGCCTTATGCGTCAATTTGGAGACCAGGCAAAGAGGATGCTGTGTTGCAATAAAGACGCCGCCGGCCCCCTAATATATGACCTACTCGGGAATATCAGACACATACAGTACCGACCGAATCTCCATGACCTAAGATGCTGATCCACGTATGGCTCATCGTACAGGCAGCAGCAGCACAGCATCAACCAGGCGGCGCTCAAACTGGCAAAATATACGGTCAAGGCGTTTCTTTTTCTAGCCATGTTGCCACGACTCTAGGCGAGTTTGCCTGTTTCGCGTGTGCAGGCTGCATCAGATGCGCCTTTTGTTCGCGATCTTCGGGCTAGAGCCCCAAGGATGAACATAACAGCTTGACACAGCGGTGTGCGCAGGGCCGCAGCTGCAGTGCTGAAGTCACGTGGGCAGCATCTTGGCACAGCTCTGCTCAAAGATGCCGAAGAGATAAGGCGCCAGACCTTTCATACGTGAGGTCTACTTCTCCAATTCCCCTAGAACTCTAAACAATCGACATGGTCGCCATTGAAAAGCTAGAAGAAGGGGTTCAACTTCCCCCTGCCTACACTGATTCAGAATACACGGCACCAGAGGCTCCGCCACCCGATCATACACCCTTCCCATCTTCCTCGTCTTCATTCCAGACACCCACACCTCCGCTCTCGCCCCCCACTAATTTTCTAACGATCGTCCGTGACCACCAGGCTGTCAAAGGTGGTTACACCATTGACCCCTCTATGACAGCACCTCCTGGTGCTGTTATCTCTGATGGCGATGATGGGAAGCCATTGAATATGCGCGTTGAGTCGAATTACGGCTCTGTCGATGTTATCGTTGAGCTCGTCCGCGGTGGCGATGTCAAAGGCCCCGCGAGGCTCGAGGTAAGCTCGCGACACGGTAGCGCCACAGTTGCGGTGGTGAGCCACAATTAAATACCACTCCTCATTGTGCCGCATTCTAACTCTCATTGTCCACCATCCTAGCATAACAAGGGGATGAACCGCTTTCGTCTTAAAGCGACTTCCAAGTACGGCGCCGTCGTAGTTCGCCTCCCTTCCACTTTTGTCGGCCCCGTCTCTACATGGCTCAGATATGGCAAGCTCACGTTCAGCTCTGCCATACAGGCGCGTCTCGCGACAATCTCTGAGCAAAATAAAGAGGGGCGATTTTTCATCGGTGATAATGTATCGCCAGGCTATGAAGATGATGAGTCATGGTCGGGAGATCACCTGCGCGTCGAAGCAGAATGCGGAAGAGTCAAGATAGAGTTTGTTCGTGAAGGGAGTGAGGCTCTGTCCCCTGGCCAGGGTTCCTCGTGTAAAAAGGGATTGTTCAGGCGGCTATTGGGCTAACGGTTTGCAGTGTTTTATTTCAAGTATTGTATTAGCACTAGGTCGTGCACAATCCCATACTGCGGGCACGCATTTCAAATTTCAAGCATTGCCACTACGCTCGGATGGGATCCTCACATGCACAGGAATCAGCAGCTGACATAGCATCGAATACATAAATGCTCCTATCATAATGATATAGATCCAGTTGTTTGCATTTCTTACACTATCTCTTGCAGCTGCTAAGACATGCTCAATGATTATCGTACCTATTTGATTATATCTTTGTGCTACGAGACTGTAGAGTGGTCGGCCATTATAATATGATGCCAGGTTCAGGTAGAAGAAATGGATGTCACATGGCCGGTGTGCAATTATCACCGGTTCAACTATGACAAATTGTAGTCAAAGGGTTCATTAGTATGGCTCCCTGTCTCGCACAAATTTGAACTGCCCCAGTAGGCAATGTAAGAATCTTACTGCAAGCTGGTTGGATAGTTGAGTGCCACCACGCGTCACTGTGACAAAATGATGTGCACGTGATGTATATAGTACTGCCACTCACCTTCATGCCTGATAAGCGCTTCAACTACACATTTATCGTTGTTTAACTCTAACGTCCAGCGTCAGCCCCGTGGCCATGGCCTCCTCTGCCTTACCCACAACGCAACTTTTCTCCCCAAACTTTGTACTCACGGCGGGCACAGTGCTATTCCGCCGCTCTCCACGCGGGTTGGAAGTCTGCATCTTGCATCACCTCACAAAGGGTCACTGGCTCCTCCCGAAAGGACGAAAAGACCGTGGGGAATCAGTCGAGGCAGCGGCACTACGCGAAACGTTCGAAGAAACGGGGTATCCGTGTCGGTTCCTGCCGAACCTCCAGATGTGGACTCGAGCGCCACCCGCGGGTGTAAATGTAAAGGATGTCGTTGCCCTTGCCCCAAATGCCAAGGAGCCCTTCGCCGTGACTATGCGCACAGTGAGACCCGGGAATATCAAGTTTACTTGGTGGTACATTGCCGAGCCCACTGGAGCGCCTAAGCAGGAGGGCACACAGACTCAAAGTGAGAGCTTTGCGAGCGAGTTTTTCGATGTGGAGATTGCGCTGAGGAGGCTGACTTTTGCGAGCGATCGCGAAGTCGTGGAGAAGGCCTTAAGCATTGTGGTGAACAGTGACAGTACACTACTCACGTGAGTGGCAGCTGTGAAGTTTTGTCAATATAGACTAAGTGTACCTTCGTTCCTCCAGCAGCTGCGGTGATACACCGAACCCATGAGCATACTGCTGTAATTCCAGTGTGCCGGTTGAGCTGGAATTATTCCGTGAAATCATAATCTAAATTCGGCATGTGCCTAGATCACTAATCTTCGAGATCGGAATCCTCTGCGACTCCTGAGGCCTGAGGAACTCTTCAACCCCTGTACTGTTCATGGACTTATGTAGACCTAGACTTTGTTTTCTCTGTTGAATCATAACCTAGGTTTCGCGCTGACAAGATGCATTTTAATAGGTTTAATGCGTGGTGTTCAGTTCTTACCTTCGGCGACTGTCAACGACCGTTATTTCGGAACCTTGCATCTCTCTGGCCACAGTTCGGCTCAACGATGCCATATCATTAATACCATCGATCTTTACTACGCATTTCTGTTATAGTTTCCAATAGTGTTATCATTAAACTCATCCATACGTTTATATTCTGCGCCATGCAAAGCTATTATAGTTTCACCGGACCTTGTAGATATTACGTGCTATCATTAAACTTGCACATTAGAATCCGCCAATCGCACGACGAGGATCACTTTAAGCAGATGGGTGATGCCTATTAGGTCTCGAGATGTTAGTACAGTTATCTCATGTTGCCTGCCTGTTAGGGACATATATGATTTGCATCCCATGACAGGAGTAAATTAAATCTACATATGCGATGGTCTGTCAGCTGTCCATTCCCGTCTGTGAGACTTCCAACGCTATGCATTTTCAATGGTTTAAAGCAATGTTACATGCCGTATAGAACGCTGTGTTAACAAAGGGTACAAATGCAATTCTTCAAGGATGTATGTGGCACAAACAACTAGCTCAGTAACCTTCCAAACAGTCCCTTTCGATGCAAGGGCTCCGGATTCTTGGACGGTGTTTCAGGGTTTTCACTTTCCTCATCAACAAACTCTATCTTTACCTTCCCAAGTCCTGCCTCGACGCACAGATGGTCACCAGGCCAACGCGAATCGTTTTGATAGCCCGATGATGCATAATCACCAATGAAAAAACGCCTCTCACGACCCTTCTCGAGGAGTGTCACGAGACGCGCTTGTACGGCGGGGCTGAACGTAAGCTTGCCGTACCTGAGCCTGGTGGAGAAGGGGCCAAGAAACGTTGAGGGGAGACGAACTACGACGGCGCCATATTTAGACGTCGCTTTGAGACGAAAGCGGCTCGACATCCTGTCATGCTAAGAAGGTGGACAATCGGAGTTGGCTATGCATGCTGTACAAAGAGGTATCTGCAGCTCACCACTGCAATCGTGACGCTGCCGTATGGCGCGTCTATCGCGAGCCGCGCGGGACCTTCGGCACGCTTCCTGCCCACGAGCTCGATGACAGCATCGATAGAGCGATACTTCGACGCAATACGTATATTCGTTGTATACCCATCATCGTCATAATCGTAAGCAGCACCGGGAGGCAATGGCAGAGAGGGGTCAATGGCATACCCGCCCTTAATATTATTGTTATCGCGGATGACAGTAAGGAAATTGGTTGGCGGGGCTAGGGGAGGTGTGGGCATCGAGGAAGATGTATTGATGTGAGACGGCACGGCATCTGGAGTCGCATTTTTTGGGTAGGCAGGTGCATGTTGATCCCCGTCTGAAGCGGCAGTTAAAACGCTCATTGTCTAGCGTTCTGAGGAAAGGGTATGGGTTAGAGGACACTTATGGCACGCCATGCCTGTTCTGAATGGCTCGCTTCTTGATTCTTTCGGTATTTGCCACGGTGGATGAGCTGAGTATCGGAGCTCCAACTTTCATGTCTGCGCTGCTTTCTTTGCTACCTCTCATCAGACAGAAAATCCACCCAATGCTATGCACGTAAGGTCAATGTTTTCAACCCGTGCCAATGGCAATTCCCCAGGTAACTGTGATGCTCACACGACCCATGACAGTTCCGGTAGCCCGGCTGGCCTGACGGACCTCTGCCTGCCTGTGTCACAAAGCATTTTTAACAGGACAAACTGTCGGGAAGGCTCAGAAAATTCCCGTCCTTCAAGACTGCATGAAATTTTCCTAGTAATAATATCGACTGTCTAACACTTTCGAGGGCAACCACAATTTGAAGAACCTGAAGAGCCACTACAATGTACAGAGGTCTAACCACTGTTCAAGGTATATTCCCTGGTGGTTGAATATTCCAAGTCGATACCAGCTGTAAGGTCGTTCTAGCGTTGTCAAAAGGCGCATATACCACAAACAATTAGCTCGGCAACCTGCTAAACAATCCCGTTTTGCGCGAGCATTCCTTGCCGAGGGACAGTACCCCACCTCTTTGCTCATCAACAAACTTTATCCTATGCATAATCCCCAATTAAATATTGCCCCTCATTAGCCTGTTCAAATAACATCACGAGACGCGCTTGTACAGCGCGGCTGGACCTGAGCTCTCCGTACTTGAGCCAGGAGTCAGGTGGAGATGGTTTGACGTCATTGCAATTCGCTCATTCAAGTTGTCACAGAATATCAGAATGCTAGTTGCAAGACCTGGTAATCTATGTATTTAACCTTGAGTGCACCAAGGAGTTATTCAATATAATGTTACACGCAGTATAGAACACCGTGTTATCAAAGGAGTACAAATGCAATTCTTCAAGGATGTATGTGCCACAAACAATTAGCACAGTAACCTTCTAAACAGTCCCTTTCTACGCAAGGGCTCCGGATACTTGACAAGTGTTTCAGGTGTTTCAGGTGTTTCAGGTGTTTCAGGTGTTTCAGGTGTTTCAGGTGTTTCAGGTGTTTCAGATATTTCAGGTGTTTCGCTTTTCTCATCAACAAACTCTATCTTTACCGTCCCGGATCCTACCTCGACGCACAGATGGTCACCATGCCACGACGTATCGTCTTCATAGCCCGACGATGCATAATCACCAATGAAAAAACGCCTCTCATACTGCTTCTCGAGGAGTGTCACGAGACGCGCTTGTACGGCGGGGCTGAATGTAAGGTTGTCGTACTTGAGCCAGGTGGAGAAGGGGCCAAGAAACGTTGAGGGGAGGCGAACTACGATGGCGCCACCTTTAGATGTCGCTTTGAGACGAAAGCGGTTTGATGTCCTGTCATGCTAAGAAGGTGGACAATCGGAGTTGGCTATACATGCAGTACAAAGAGGTATCTGCGGCTCACCACTGCAATCGTGGCGCTGCTGTATGGCGCATTTATCGCGAGCCGCGCAGGACCTTTGGTTTCGCCCCTGCACACGAGCTCGATGACAACATCGATAGTGCCATAATCCGACCTAATACGCAAATTCAACGGCTCCAGGTCGTCACCGTAATGGGGAACAGCACCAGGAGGTAATGGCAAAGAGGGGTCAATGGTATATGCACCCTTGATATCATGGTAATTGCGGACGATACTAAGAAAATTGGTTGATGAGGCTAGGGTAGGTGTGGGCATCGAGGATGAAGACGATGAAGATGCATCGATAGGTGGCGGCACGGCATCTGGAGTCGCATTCTTTGTGCAGTCAGGTGGATCTCCGTCTGCAGAAGCAGTTGCCATGATCTAGGTCCTGGGGAGAGGGTATGGGTTAGAGCACATTTATGGCACGCCATGCCTGCTCTGAATGGCTGGCTTGCTTCTTGATTTTGACGGCACTGCCACCGTGAGCGTCGGCTGAGTGTCGGAGCTCCAACTTCCATGTCTCCGCTGCTTTCTTTGTTACCTCTCATCAGAAGAAAATCCACACAATGTTTTCAACCCCTCAATGGAAGTTTCCCAAGTAAATGTGATGCTCATACGACCGATGACAGTTCCAGTAACTTGACTGGCCTGACGAACTTCTACCTGCCTGTGTCATTTAATAGGACAAACTGTCAGGAAAGCTCATGAATATTCACGTCCTTCAAGACTACATGAGCATCCAGTATCAATAATAGCAGCTGTCCAACACTTTCGAAGGCAACCACAATTTGAAGAACTTGAAGAGGCACTACAATGCACAATGCACAGGGGCCTGGAAATGAAATTCGTATGTGCGACAGCTGTCTGTGAAACTTCCAACCCTACGCATTTGCAATGGTTTAAAGCAATGTTACACGCAGTATAGACACTGTGTTAACAAGGAGAACAAATTCAAGAAAGATGCATGTGCCACAAACAATTAGCATAGTAACCTTCTAAAAAGTCCCTTTCTACGCGAGGGCTCCGGCTTCTTGACAAGCGTTTCAGGTGCTTCACTTCCCTCATCAACAAACTCTATCTTTACCGTCCCAGATCCTGCCTCGACGCACAGATGGTCACCATGCCATGACGTATCGTCTTCATAGCCCGACGATGCATAATCACCAATGAAAAAACGCCTTTCATACTGCTTCTCGAGGAGTGTCACGAGACGCGCTTGTACGGCGGGGCTGAATGTAAGGTTGTCGTACTTGAGCCTGATGGAGAAGGGGCCAAGAAACGTTGAGGGGAGACGAACTACGATGGCGCCACCTTTAGATGTCGCTTTGAGACGAAAGCGGTTTGATGTCCTGTCATGCTAAGGTGGACAATCGGAGTTGGTTATACTTGCAGTACAAAAAGGTGTCTGCGGCTCACCACTGCAATCGTGGCGTCGCTGTTTTGCGCATTTATCGCGAGCCGCGCAGGACCTTTGGTTTCGCCCCTGCACACGAGCTCGATGACAACATCGATAGTGCCATACTCTGACATAACACATATATTCAACGGCTCCAGTACATCGTCACCGTAGTAGTGAACAGCACCAGGAAGTAATGGCAGAGAGGGGTCAATGGTATATGCACCCTTGATATCATAGTAATCGCGGACGACAGTAAGGAAATTGGTTGGTGGGGATAGGGTAGGCGTGGGCACCGAGGATGAAGACGACGAAGATGCATTGATGGGTGGCGGCACGGCATCTGAAGTCCCATTTTTTGTATAGGTATGTTCATGTTGATCCCCGTCTGCAGAGGCAGTTGCCATGCTCGTTGTCTAGGCGTTCTGAGGAAAGGGTAGGGTTAGAGCACACTTATGGCACGCCATGCCTGTTCTGAATGGCTCGCTTCTTGATTCTTTCGGTATTTGCCACTGTGGATGAGCTGAGTATCGGAGCTCCAACTTTCATGTCTGCGCTGCTTTCTTTGTTACCTCTCATCAGACAGAAAATCCACCCAATGCTATGCACGTAAGGTCAATGTTTTCAACCCGTGTCAATGGCAGTTCCAATAACCTGACTGGCCTGACGAACTTCTGCCTGCCTGTGTCATTTAACAGGACAAACTGTCAGGAAAGCTCATGAATATTCACGTCCTTCAAGACTACATGAGCATCCAGTATTAATAGTAGCAACTGTCTAACACTTTGGAGGGCAACCACAATTTGAAGAACTTAAGAGGGACTACAATGTACAGAGGTCTTCTCACTGTTCAAGGTATATCCCCTGATGGTTGAATAATAACAGTTGTAAGGTCGGTCGAGCGTTGTAAACAGGCGCACATGCCACAAACAATTGGCTTGCAAACCTGCTAAACAATCCCGTTTTGCGCGAGCATTCCTCGCTGAGGAACAGCACCCTACCTCTTCGCTCATCAACAAACTCTGACTTAACCCTTCCATGTTCTTCCTCGAACGTGCAGGTGACCCCCCCCTTCCCCCAGCCACGACTCATTATCTTCATAGCCCGACAATCCCCAATTAAATATTACCCCTCAGTAGCCTGCTCAGATAACATCACGAGACGCGCTTGTACGGCGCAGCTGGACCTGAGCCCTCCGTACTTGAGCTAAGAGTCAGGTGGAGATGGTTTGACGTCATTGCAATTCGCTCATTCAAGTTGTCACAGAATATCAGAATGCTAGTTGCAAGACCTGGTAATCTATGTATTTAACCCTTGAGTGCACCGAGGAATTATCCAATACATCCTTATAGAATATATTAATACGGATATGTCGAGTCTCTCGGGACTTTACAACAGGTGCCAGGTAACGCCATGAATACGGCCAACGCTTGGATCCGCAAGGGTGTTGAATGCTGCGGGAGACATGTCGAGATCGAACTCTGCGCAACCTGGGCACTTGTCTTCTACGGTGACGGTGACAGTTTTACCACCAGCTGAACAATCGAAACCTCAGCCATCATTACATGAAGTTAATTCAATGACTCACGAGCCGTGGCCTGGATCTGGCGTCCGCACACGGGGTTGCCATTCGATTGTGGGCCACTGAAGACGAAGAAACAGTACGGTTGGTATTGTTATTGCAGCCATAGGTTCGGATTGGCACTCACAAGCTGTTAAAGAATTGGGTAGACACTGCGACCATGAAATCGGACGCAGAGTTGACATTTCCACAAGCTCCAAGGCCGGGCTCGAAGAAAGTAACGTCACCCGTGTTGGTTTGTCGTGGTACGACCGGCGCAGCACCAGCAAGAGTGGTGAAGAGAGCGAGAGACGCGAAAAGAGTGCCTTTGAACATTTTGAATAATGTGTGAATAAGGGTACGGTGAATATAAAGCGAAAGAATGTTATACGAGTATAGTGTAGTGAGTGTGATTGTACCAGACAAATTGAAGTGGGTCTTAGACAAGGAGAAGGTATTAAGAACCTGACCCTTTATATGCCCTCTCAAGCCATGGCTCCACCTCAGGCATAGTGCTCATTTGGTACCATGTAATCAATATTCGTATATCATCACCGCGGGAGCTACGGGAGAGCAGCGTCGAGCGAGCGGCCGGAGGTAGTCTGATTGTCACGATGATGGTAGACTTAGTCACCGCCTTCAAGGTTACCATATAGGTGAGAGTACAGCCCAGATGAGCGCATGTACAGCAACTGCCATGAGCTCAGATGACCATGATAATGATCTTGGGTGGGATTGTGAGAAAAGTTCAAGAGTGTCATCCGTGTCATTGTGTTCATTTGATTTGTTTGGTTACAATACTACTGGTTGTGCCCTTTGGGTTCGGCGCTACATATGAAGGCAGCCAACAATTTGTCTCTGTAGTAACCATCTTCCGGCTCGCCTCCGCATAGGAGCTGAACCCTATGCTGGTGCTTCGTCACGCCTGACGGGAAAAGTGGTCATCAACCTACCACGCAGCGCAAAACATGGAGACAACCCTCGTTTACATAGATCAACCGCCCGCGAGGCAATACGCGACCCTGAGTACAAAGCGCAGCGGTTGGTAGCCGCCTTTGCAGTCATGTACGGTGGGCAAGCTGTGTCAACAGGTAATTCCAAATCCTGAACCTAACCTCAAATCCTGAGTTCTGAGGTACCCATGGATGTATAAGCGGCACATCTCAGAAAACCATGTTTGCCACTGGACACCACTAGTAATATACTGCTGACTTACATATCACATATACCAGAGGATGTAGGGTTGGATATGCCATATATACTTCATGGAATACTGCTCAGCTGACGGAATTAATGCATACCGGCGCTGTGCATCTGTGGTGTGCACAAGCGGTCCACAGCATACATTATATTCACTCTGGCTGATGCCTACTTCAGTCCTGGGTTGGTCTCGTTCCGTTCTTGGTCCTGTCTGAGAGTACCACCCTCCTGGTTGCGACTGTATATAAGGAGAGCGAAGTTAAGAGATAAATGACCTCCTATCTCTAGCAATCATGTAGGAACGTTCCTCTGCTTCAATAGATAAATCCGGAGCACGTTTCTTTAGCTGATGTGGCTGTAGACAGATTGTTTATGAATTATCATTGCTGAGTAGGTAATTCAATTCACATGGTACGTACGTCTGCCAGTAGGGACTTTGAGTTTCATGTCGGGTGCCAGTGCAAACTGGCGAGTAATCAGTGTCAGCAAAACGCAAGAAGTAGTATGTCATGAAATTTGACATCGCCATCCAATTGTATAGTGAGAATATAGCAGCGGTTCCAGTGGCGAACACAGGCTGCCGATATGCCGTTCTCAGCTTTATACGACATCATGGGTGCTTTCTTACTAGAAGATTATATGTTGATATAGCTTGCCCACCGTAGCATGTCTATGCTCATGTTCGGGCTAGTTCTACTCGAGAATGTTGGAGCTGATAAAGTAGCACAAGTAAACTCGACAAAAGTTTTAAATTCAAGTCAGACATTTTTATCAAAAAAATATTAGGGTTGTCGGTAACAAATTGGGACGACGCGTCACAACACTGCAATGCGAGACGCCAGCGTACCTTGGAGAGGTTCTTGATAGTGAAGATGAAAGCAGGGCTTACGGCTTCCTCTTAGTAAGCCATGGCGTGTAAGGAGCTAGTCCACTTAGCGGACATACAGCAATGGCTCCGACTTAACTAGGAGCTCCGACTCAGTTCTGAGACAGGAGACAGGTGATATATAAATAGGTAGAGAGTTACATGTACGTTAGCGATAGGAGAACCCGACCTTGTGGTTACGACTGGTCTACTGGTTGTGCTAAGTACTTCGAAGTCCGAACTCCAACTCGTTACAGAGCGCTTGAGCCAATGAGCTTGACGCGTCAATAACCGCCCACACCGCGGTAGCAAATACTTAGCACAGCCTGGAAGTGCAACTCTGAGCTCACGTTAGGAAATTTACAATGCCACTTTCTGTGTGCTCTCCACTCGCTCGTCTTGGTCCCAGAAATTCAGGCCGACATCCTCAGACGTATCAGCCTGGCCACTCGTCTCCTCTGTCAGCGTCGTCCTCTCCTACGTATAACGTCCAGGCTAGACGCAAGAGCCAATATAAGGCACAATCCTCTTCGCGCTCGTCGCTTCCAGCTCCGAAGCTTCTGTATAGGACTGAAGACACCCCACAGAAGCAGTTCCTGCGCGAGAGATTCAAGCATTGTCTTGAACGTGCCAAGAATGGACGAGCGCGAACAGTACAAGCTCGCCGGGAGCTCAGCTCTATGGATGGAAGTAGTAGTGATGTATTTGAGGAAGGTGACGATGTCATGAATGAAGGCGGCGATGTGTTTAACGACGAGGTATGGAATGCTCGTGCTCTGGACTTGTGGCCAGTATAAAACTAATCCTCTACCTATAAGATTTATCATAGGGCGATGCTCAACGAGGCACATAGATCCCAGTATGAGAAACAAGTGTCGTTTGAACGCGAATTTGGCAGTTCGATAGATCCGAACATGTATGAAGACATGAACGCTTTAGAGCGGGAGTATACAGGTGCGGTTGATTTACAGCTCTGCTTAGGTTCGCTGAACAGTCATCTGGTTTGTCTGTCCTGTAGGCCAAACGCCGACGTTGCGACATCCATCACCACCATTGGAAGAGCTGGATGATGCGCTCATTCAAGAATATCTCCAGGAGCTCGAGGAGATAGAACGGTGGGAGGCACAAAGATCAACCATGGACATGCCAATGGAAGGTATCGACATTGAGACTGAAGAGCCCAGTGATATTGAGCGTGCCCTTGCCGCAAGTACGTATTCCCCTCATACCCCTCATCAGGAAAATCGGCCGGGCCTTGCTTGAGTCGGCGGTGCTTCCAAGACAGCTTATAGTCTTGTGTTACCATACATAGTGTCAGTAGTGAATACAAGTTGTGTTCAGGAATTTTGCGGTTGTGCCGGCATATATGGGATGTGCTCATGTCTCTTGCAGTCATAAGATATGGTTAAGCCATATATTTGTTGTAATCTATTTGGGTAGCTAGTGAAACTCAGCTTAACATATACGCCTTAACGCTCCGACAATAGGGCGTATATGGAACCAGCTTAAGCTGAAAACCCAGCCTTTTGATGCTCCACCATAGTCTTAGCTTGGACCGGCAGCTGGTCAGACCGCCGAATGCAAACGGCATGGCATCCCATTGTAAGTGTGACTTGCGATGGACAACCATGGCCGTGTTCATGCTCCTGGCCACTACTCCTGCCTCCAGAACCACTTCCACCAGGGTTATCGATTCGCATCGGCGTGGTCGTGGGTTTGGAGCAACTGTGGAGCTCCACCAGAGCTTTGCGAACGCTCCACTGTAGCTTTTCCTAAGACTATCATAGCTAGCGACACTCGGCTGAAGTTGGTTTCATATACAGTGGAGCCTAGAATTATCTCCAGACTTAATTGGGGGACACCCGGTGGTCTGGCTAATCACCGAGCTGCTTGTTCCGGCCTCGCTTCCATTCCGGCTCTTTGAGCGCTAGTGCGAGTGGGTGCCAGTGTTATATGATTCTACCTTGGAGGGATGCCAACCTTCCCTTGACCTTGCCGCCGCTTTCAGGCGCTGACCTTATCGAGCATGCCTGGTCAGATGATGAAATTGAATGTTTTGGCATCTTGGGACCGGCCAGAGCAACCCCTAACCTACCAGATCCCGGATATCCACACGTTCCATATACGAGTTTACAGGGAAGGCAATACCCTGAGTACTCTGTAGAGACATGTACGTGGAAGGGCGAACGCTGTATTTTCAAACAGCTCCTGATAACGTCTCAGATTCCCCTGCTTGATGCCAAGATCTCGATGAACATGCGACTCGCACATAGTCCACATGTCATCCACTTCATTGCTTATGTCGTGGACGAAGACGGTGACCTGCGTGGCATTTTATTCCTCTGGGCTGGCGTAACAATCGATACCCTTCCCACCGTCCGCTGGTCGTGCTTCCGTGATATCGTGCAAGGCTTGAGAGATATTCATGATCTCCCCTTGTTGGAGACCGAAGTTGGCAAGAAGGACGAATCGTCACATGGAGACGTGTTCTGTCGCAATATCCTTGTCATGGATGGTGTCGCTCGTTTGATAGATCTCAACAACGAAGCGTTTCTAAATGTTCTCCTTATTCTAAAGGACAAAGCTGAAGGGGATGTTGACAAGAGTCGAATTGACGAGATGGAGACTTGGCTGCGTGCTGGAATGGGATTCACAGAGCTATTGGGAAAAATGGAGGATTGGTGAATTGTGGTGGATGTTATACCATGGAACGTCCGCTGCCGAACCTCTAGACCTGGACTTGGGCCTAGAGTACAATTTTCTGGAACGATACTAATTTGTGAGACGGAAAGCGCACCATGCCGTGTATGGTCTTTAAACTCACATTTCTCTGATGCTTAAAGTCGCTGAAATTCAATTCATGATCAGTTCCTTCTTCGAGTGCATTGGCATAGGACGGAGTCAAGGACTGCAATCGACCGCTATATAGAGCCCTTTACTTAGCTAGCGTGGACATTCTATCTGTTCAGTTGACTGCTGACATCAACGACTGGATCTCTTCCGCGCCTGGAGGTGGCACCTCGTTATGCTCCAAGCTTCAGCCGCAACGTCCACGCATAGCGACAATTCACGCGAATGACAGGAATTGTTATATTGATGGTGAATGGGAGGACAGTGATGGTACCACTAAAGAGCACACTCCCAAGGAGATATCTCTCTGGCTTGACAGGGTGGGAGGCATCGACCTCCACCGCACCCAACTGCTCGAGGCAATCACAGCCCGAGTAGTATCGGGCGTTGCCACAAGCTCACTGACAGGACATAAGTATCATGGCCATTCTTCAGAGCTTAATGCTTTGATATGCAGTCTCAGCACTGGTGTAGGCCTCTAAGCTGGTAGCCGACATTGTAAACAGTGTAATGTCCAAGCTCGTGCAACGATATGAGTAAACAGAAAGGGAGAAACCATTGATGCCATGGGATTCAATGGCACCTACTAAAACTGATCAAGGTATTCACACCTGCAAACGATTCATGCCCAGAGAAGGATGCTCTAAAGTTGGACTTGCTGGAGGATGAATCGTTACTAGACAATGCACCTGTCAAGCAGCAGCGTCTCTATAACCAGATGATCAGACACGCCGTTTAATGTAAATTGCAACTTTCCCTTGATAGCTTCCGGTATGAATGTCGATCAGGCAACAGCAAATATGTACCGAATACTAAAAGCATCAGCTTGGCAAACGCTGCCCAGAAAATTTGATGTTGAGATTCGCTGCAAGATACTAGACATGATGATGAGATAACCGATAGTCTACAAAATACCTCAGTGTAATGAAGGTGATGCTTCAGTCAAATACATAGGTGAAACACAACGGTACGTGCCACAATCCCTCGCCCGAACTTGTGAATGCAAACCCATCCCATCTCAATGCTATTTCTTGCCCTCTGGTGCATCAGCGTTCTTACATGCAATTATTTTGATTTTGGGAGCTGATACGACCTCGTTACTTTCCATCTTGAACTGTGGATTTTTCACGATGAATGTCCACACATCGTCACATAACCGGTATGTTTTCAGATGTCCCTAATGCATGAATAATGTTGGAGATGTCATTGTTATCAGGCGATGGCTGAAATTATCATACCTTCAAGGTCGTCTTTGTCTTTACCTGCTTCACCAATGTGTCCGCCAATGACTTGTCAAACTAGTTGCCATGTCCATGGTCACTCACAGCACCATTTACAGACAAACAAGATATACAAATATACCTACCTGCATCAAAACCTTCATCGCAAGCTGCGGTGTAATAGCACCACTGGTGATCAGCTCGTCAAGCGAATCAGTTAGCGCCATGCCAATGCTGCGAGTTCCATGTCAATTGAAAGTGATGTATTAAGAAAAGACTACCTCCGTACGAGGATCCACGATAGAACTCATAGTACGCTGTTGCCATCGTGGTTCGTTGGATGCAGTACTAGTAAGACGACACGGCCGTCTTAGGCAACTCAAGGGGGGCGGTTATGGATGCTCTGATGTCACGTCACGTGCGTGCACTGTCACGTCCTAACTCGAACCGTAAGGCAGCGCAACTACCAACCTACGATGGTTATTTAATTCACTACATATCTTGTCTTACTAATGCTTACTCAATTTGATAGGCTGGATTCCGCTCATATCTTACTCTTCAGCTCTTGAATATCCTCACATATTTATGGTTTACCGCAGCAAACGTTTTTGCACTTTCTCTTTCCTTTGGTCTCAGAGACCCCACTGGTATTGATCCTCCTGATCAATGGAAATACAGCTATGGTATAGGCAAGGAAACTTACTTGACGCCTACCCCTTGGATATACGCTGTTCTTTTCTTGATCCATATTCTCTTTGCTGGCACCGTCGCGTTTGCTCAGTGGACGGATAGAGGAAGGGACATTGTTGTCGGGGCCCTGAGCTTGTATGCCATCGTTATTTTAGCGAAGTGTCATATTGGCGCCTGACAATCTTATCTTTATCTAGTCGTTGGCCGCTCCTGATGATCCTCAGCATTTTCTGGACCGGCACTTGGTTGAGGCAATGGTACATCACGTCTTGGATTTTTGCACTCGTCGTGGCAGTTCTGGCGCACGATACGAATCGTATCGTCAGAAGACGCTACCGCCTTGAACATGAACTTGATCTCAAGGACGAAGGTGTGTTTGCTATCTCGTCACCCTTCAGTGGTAGCTGACTACCATCCCACTTATATTGCTAGCGTTTATCCATGTAAGTGACCTGCCTTATGATCCTCAAAATGAGGCAAATTCTCTAGCCAGGTGCCATTCTCCTTATTTAACGGATGGACAATATGTGCGTCTTTTTGTTTATTAACCATTGTACCTGATCTCCAACTCCCTCTTCAACTCTACCGTAGTTATCCTTGCCATCAATACCATGGCAGCCTTCTCGCCCATTTCCCTTCTTGCAGGCCTAGCTTCTAAGATTGTCGCTGTCTGGATCTTGTAAGATTATGGTCGACCTCTGCAGCTGCAGATCATCCTAAATCCCATCCAGGGCTATCATGTCTGGAATGGCCCATCTAGCCGCATTCTCTACCCGCTCTGGTGATATACCCGCGTCACTAATGCTCGCTTTGGGACAATTTTCCATCTTTGCCCATCAGATTAGACGCAGGGTTCGTATTTCCGTTATATCATCCTAATCGACTACTCAAATGATGAATAGAACAATAACTCTCAGCACCTCGTCGCATGGTTTGCCTTTGCCTTTGGCCTCGTCAGCGTTTGGGCAGTTGCGAAGAGCATCTGGGGAACGATTGATGTTATAAGGCATGGTGCTGGTGCAGTGAGGCTTGAGGACGAAGAGGAGCGCAACGCAGCGAATCAAACCGATGCGTGAAGTATTGAGCAGACCACTGTAAAATCTTTCTTGAAATAGCACTTATACGTAAAGATTTTTGGTGACAGCCACATTCCATGACATGCTTGTTCAAACTGTATTCTCTCTTCTTGGGAACGCCTGGATACCATGGATACGTTCGAAAGGTGTAGTTATTCTTGAAAAAAAATAATTTTGGATTACCACTCATCGCCAGAAGTCGCGAAAAAAAAAGAATACGTGTAATAAGCTCCTCCTTGATGGGTCTAAATAGCGGCGTTTATGACCTACCGGCTACAAGGGACTTCCATCCTTGGGCTTTCTTCCTGCGCCCTCAAGCCAGTCTTGGTAAGCAGTCAATAATATGTACTTGGCTGGAAGGTGCATCTCTTTAAAGGGAAGATGATAATAAGGTATCAGCATCTAAGTACAGTCGCCAGAGAAGTCACTATCAATGGAAAATAAAAGTATACGGAACGTACAGGTGATCAACGAACGTGAGGAGAATGGCGAAGAGTCATAAAGCACTGGTTGGGGGGGAAGATGAATCCTGTTACAGTAAGCCATAAGCTCTCTCTTCGTTATCTGTCACAGCTCTGCCCACGCCATTCACAAGCGGTGCCAAAGATAAGTAGACGACGTTGCCAGGCAAAAGGCATACGTTAGATGTAGCCTTTAAGCGCTGAATCTCAACAAAACTCATCTCGGCTAAGTTTGACCTGGTTACGGCTGACCCTTAGTCATCCGGCGTTTGAGACCGCGTTCAGGCGTTGTGTGCTCCCAAAGCCTCCCCTCCCTTCCATGGATGTTCAATATCCACAGACTTTCCTATCTCCAGTATCTAACTTCACTCCCGAACTGCTTGCTATCTGTTCGCTTCCATGGCACATATAAACCAGAATTATTGTTAGCGCCCCATCTGCCTGCGGCTGTCAAATTTGCGCAGACGGTGGCGAGGAAACGGGGGGGACAGAACCTCACACACCGTGATATTCGGCTCTCCGAGTCAATTAGACAAAAGCAGGCGTTTTCCAGAGTTGATGTGCCAGAGACGCACATTGTAGCCCGTTCCTCGGCGGGGAATGATCTCCTGGCACAAGGGGACAATGTTGCGCCCGGTCCTTCGAAGCCATCCGTGAAAACGTTTCAAGGATTAGTCATTCCAGAAAAGCCCAGACCACCTGAAGCAGACGGTTCGTATATGTCCATTATTAATCCGGGTTCCTAGCTCATGCTCAATTCGTAGAATGTTGCATGTCAGGCAAGTGCCGCGTTACGTTCAGGACCTGAGCCATCGCAACAACTGTCTTACCAGCTTGTAGGCTGTGCCATATGCGTCTACGATCTGTATTTGACCTCTTTTGAGGCTTATCAAGAGGACATCGTGGCGATTCGCTCCAGGCTTCAGGCCCAAAATATACCAGATTCTCAGTGGCCCGGCGAACTTAGGGTAAGCCGTGTCGGCGTCTTCTGTTGACCGCGACTAACTTCGCATAACTTAGGCTAATGAAGGGGAGAAAGATGGTCCCGTGGCCAATGATCTGTCTTCAGAACTTGACGTCAGCATGTCGGCATTCGCTGAGCTGGAGAGGACGTTAAGGGAGAGTCAGAGGAACACTTGATTAACTCAGACCCCTCGAATTTTTTAGCAATGATCAATGTCGTCATGTCCCTCAATTTGGTTCCTTTTGTCCCACACCACTCAGCTGGATCCTGGAACAGGCGCTTGGCGCTGTCGTGGGCGCGGCATTTGGTATATCTTCTGTGCTCCAACAAAATGATGGCAGGGACAAGCTGACTCCGTTGCTCCATTTCTCACATAGACATATTATGTAATTCTGCATTATTGCACTTGTTTCGCGAGAAATAATGTGATGATCGATGAGATCTCAATCTGAACTCCGCCAACAACCTTCAAAAGGGGAGTTTGGAGGGAAACTCCACTTCTCCGACTGTTTCTTCCTGACCACCATCTTCAAATCACAGCTCCCAGCCCACTTCATTATGTCAAACGTATATTTCGATATTACGATTGCGGACAAGCCTGCGTGAGCCCTGCTCTCCCGCGTCCAAAGGCTCGACCTACAGGGTTTTGATTGTTTGACCACTTTCTAGTGGTCGGATTGTTTTCAAATTATTCGACGACGTTGTTCCTAAGACGGCCAGAAACTTCCGTGAGCTTGCCACCGGCCAGAATGGTTTTGGCTACCAAGGCTCAGGGTTCCACCGTGTCATTCCCCAGGTAAGTTACTTCAGGTGATCTACAGGGATTTGGAGCATTTCATTAAATGCTGTAATTTTCGTAAAGTTCATGCTTCAGGGTACGTGTCTGGCACGTGATTCTTACTCGATGCTGACTATTAAGAATATTATCAGGTGGTGACTTCACAAACCATAACGGCACGGGAGGAAGGTCAATCTATGGCAACAAATTCGATGGTGGGACTTTTTGTGGTTGTGGCCACACTTATTCGCCCCTAACATCTGCAACTGTTTAGATGAGAACTTCACCGTAAAGCACACCAAGGCTGGCCAACTTTCCATGGCGAACGCCGGTAAGAACACCAACGGCTCTCAGGTAAGATTGGTAAAGGTAGAGTGCGATTGGACGCTCACCTGGTCCATTTTAGTTCTTTATCACCACTATTGCGACCTCGGTATGTGGCCAAAAGGTTTTATTATTCAAAGAGTTCTTAATTTGATATATATTAGTGGCTCGACGGCAAGCACGTCGTCTTCGGCGAGGTAGTCGAAGGCTTGGATGTAAGCCAACAATGTGAATATGCGTTACATTGTCTAATTAGAGTTGTTTAGATTGTCACTGCGATCGAGAAGCTCGGGTCTGCGTCTGGCAGCACTAAGGCTAAGATCACCATTGCTGGCTCCGGTACCGTGTAGATCCCGTTAGTAGATGGATGATATTGGAGGAGAAAGAGGACGGTTATGCAGTTATCTGCCGTCCATGTTTTTAGTATGTACTGAGAAGAAGAAGAATGTGAAGTTTTTATGTACCGTGCACGCTGTGACCGGTTGATGATTCAAACTCCGATATTCAATGTTGACTGCGTGGGTGGGAAAACCGCGAGTTTGAGTCTTGTAATCGTCATCCACGATGCTCAGCAAAACTTTTGCACTCGCTCTCGTTGCCTCTGCTGCAGCTCAGACCCTTTCAATCATTACTCCAGGGCCTACCGCATGGCAAGTGGATGTCTTGTAGATGTTTTTTGGTGTGCTAGACTAATTCCGAATGCTGGCGATTTGATAGGTGGGGTGCGTACCTCTTTTAGGGGCCGTGCATTGTCTTTGCAATGAGCTGAACATTGTCGTCTTGTTGACATGTAGTTTCTAACTCCTTGAACACACTCGCGGTCAGGGGTTTCCAGTTCTCCGCGGCCCTCGGTATCCTCATGAAATTGTTTACAGTGGTCCCCGTGCGATACCACCATTCAAGCTTCAATCCCTGGTACGTCCTATATACAATCGAGGAGGTTTATCGGATTTCTCAAGGGGCTTAAGCTTTCAACGTCGTCGTGATGAACGCAAACCAGCAGGTCCTTGCAGGCAACTTGACCATCCTTGGCAACCGTGAGTTCGATACGTTTTCTCTTGCACATCATTACAGTTTCTGATACAACTGTATATCCCCTTGTAGAACCGGTATTCGACTGCAGCAAGACCATTACCCCCGAAAATATCCCCGTCGGCACTGGCTACACAATGTTCCTGACCAACGCCATCAACACTAACCAGGTCTCTGCTTCATTTCCTGCAAAATCTACCCGCTATTAAACCATCGTTTGGCTCCTTATGCAGGTATACACCAGTACCACGTTCGAGATGAAGGCGCCAGGGTCAACATACCCACCAACCCCCTCGCCCAGCTCTCCGAGCGCCACCGCCAACGGCTCTGCAAGCGGCTCTGCAGCGTCCAGCACATCCACCACATCCGGCAAAAGCTCCGCGAGTGCTCTCGCTCTCAATTTGCAGGGCATGCTTGGCGTGGTAGTCGGAGCCAGTGCCCTCGTCGTTGGCTTCTTCTAGGAGCCAAAAAATCAATGGATGGTACAGGTTCGCTGGTCATGTGGTTCCTTTCTGCTATGTTGTGATATCTTCTACTCCCGTGAGGAACCCCGTTTCCATTATCCTTCTTTTGCATATATCTTTCAGCTGTCGGACATGTTCTTCTGGACTTGCGATCGCTTGTCTCGCATGCTTCTCTGTATGGTCTCATTTGGCCTTAAACATTCATTAATGATCACACTCCTTCGCGCATGCGCATGTGGGCCACTGACGGGAGTTGACATCAATTCTTCCGGCGTTACGTACGTCAGAGCAAGAGGCAGCGTTATGGTTCCCGAAGATACACCACGATTATAATTGAGCCTTCATTTCATAACAACACAGCGGCTGCCGCCTCCTCTGATATTGGCTCAACTGATAATACAGTACTGCACACTACATGTTAAGAAACACAACAGCGATCTTTACCGAGACTTAGAATTCCAAGATGTACAACACCCAGCCATATCGAGACGACTATGCCATCAGTCCATGTATCGATAACAGCTAGGATGAGCACCAGAGACATTGTCATCGGTCGCGGAGACGAGTTTTCGCAAATATTTGTCAACGTTATAATCTAGATTACCGCGAAATCCGAGTTTTCAACACATGCAAACAAAGAAAGAGACATCGATGCGAAGATACACACCTTGATAACAAGAACTGCAGACTTGAAGGCACGGATCACAGGCCATGCAGCCAACCACGGTGTTACTGACTCCAAGAGAAGACGCGACATAGCGCGCGGAGCGGAGGGCGGTGCTGGTAAAGAAAGGAGTGGAGATTTCTCGCTGAGGGGTAAATCAGTGGATGAGGGACTTGCGCCATTGTCGGATAGTGATAGTCCGTGTATGGCGACGGGTGAAGAAGTAGAGTCACGGCGAGCTCGTGGAGCGAAAACTAGCGACACCCGGTCTTCGGGTGAGGTCTCTCGTTTGAGAGGGTCCAGCTTAAGAAACGCGCGGGTTTAGCAAGAACATCAAGGAAGATGACTGTGGTGCCGCATACCTTGCCTTCCTCAAGCGCAGACAAAATTTGCTCACAGCTTGGCCGTGTCTGTGGATTAACAGTGAGCAGCTGTTGGAGTAATATCATCGCGGCTCGTGGGAGTCCTCGACGTTTGCACGCCGCTGTCACTTCGACCGAAGCTTTAAAGCTTCAAAATGGTAAGCACGTAAACTACCTGGTCTAAGGAGAATGGCTGGTTACCCGGAGTATCCCCTTACTTCCTCTTCAAGTGTCGAGATGTCGCCATCCTCTACATGGCCATATGGGAGTCGGAAGAAAACGAGCATGTGTAGTATCATCCCCAGTGACCACATGTCTGCTTTGGACGATGGCTGGTTGGATATCAACAGAGACTCTGGTGCAGTATATTCCAACCTAAATCCAAGTAGTCTCGTTTATATAGGTATTCATGGTGTTTAAGCAATGCACTCACGTGCCAGTAACGCCTGTTCGAGCGCGTTGAGGTCTGACCATGTCTTGGTACGTGCCGAAATCAGACAACATAGCCCGTGGTCTTCATTTAAAACAGGAAATCGAGAAAACTGTCAGTAGAAACCACATATATACCGCTCTGAAGCACTCACATTAGCCTCCCGTCGTCCAACGTCAGCAGTATATTACCCGGTTTCAAGTCAAGATGCAAGATAGCTTTTGAGTGCTTTGCCCAGACTGTAAGGAGACGCAGCCATACCCATAGACTTGTGAGACTTACCAGAAACCCTAGACCTGATACCACATCGCTGAAAATGCTCTTCACCTCCTCTGCACTCAACATATGAACGGCACGGCCACGCTCAGCCTTTTGTTTCTCCCTACGCTCTGCACGGTGCTGCTCAGGACGTGCCTGTGCAGATCTAAAAGCACGAATACGAGCCGAGCGAGATTGAGGGTCCTCATTGTCCATCTCCCCATTAGGACACTGTCCGGACGTAACACCGAGTCGTGCGCGAATAAAGTCGTCCAGACTTCCACCTTCTGCCCATTGCATCAAGATACTTCGATATTCAATGTGTTCAGATGGATATGTCTGTGGGAGCACTGTATAATTGATGATGGCTTACAACAATGTGGGGACTAAAGGTCCGAATGCCGAAAATCGTGTTGTTTCAAGCCACGCATGGTGATATGTGATAATGTTAGGGTGATGCATCGTCTCCAAGAGTCGAACCTGATCCCTATGTGAGTGGTACACTTCAAAGATTGGTCGCAAACGAACATCGCACCTACCTCGCGTAAAGCATTGAGTAAATACCCATGAGACTGTCCCACTGCGATTTTCTTTACTGCGAACCGACCTACCACGTGCGCGTGAATAACTGGGGCTGGGATAACTTGATAGAATTTCTAACCCAAGGAATTGCCATCGAGGACATGCTGGACATTATGATGTAAATTGAAAAGTCCAAGCGGTCGGAGTCGCTCACGTAGAACCCACCTGACAAAGAAATACACTACCATATGCTCCCATGCCTAGCCTATGCTCCTCCCTGAAAAAGGCAGAAAAGTATCCTTCTGCTAACGTCTCGGAAGCAATGCCAGACGGTTCTGCTTGCGGTGCACCCAAGGACGGGGTCGCTGGTCTAGACGATTCATTCGCAATGGCAAGTAGTTGAAAGTAATTATGCGCCCGCGAGTCAGAGCGTTCAGTTGAACTCTCAACATCTTCTTGATGCACGTCAATGTCATACGGTCGTTCACAGTAAGGACAAAAGATCGCCTTTGCCTTTGGCTTGACCTCAATGACGGCTCGGTCATGAATGGACAGGGCATGAGAGGTGGGGTTGTAAAGAACAACCTGATGAGACGCATGCAGAATAGGAATCAAGGATCGTCGCCGAGTCGATAGTGGGCTCGCTGAGCTTGACATTGTCGATCCCGGCTAAAGCCAACTGAGTAGCAGCGAGATTACATAACCGGGAAGGACAGACTCTAATGCCTTCAACCAAAGCATTACGACGCTCCATCGTGTCACGCGTGTCTTCCTTCACAACATAAAGGATAGCTACATCCGGCAACAAAACAATGTTTTTGAGCAATCCTTTACTATCAAAATGGATGTGGGATCTTGATCTTGTATGTGCAACTTTATAAAGGGTAGCACAAGGGAACGAAAAAAATGGACAAAAGTTCCTTTGGTCCACGATAGCGATATATTCTCACCTAGACTCACTTCACTATTGCTTCAGCCTCTGTCGATCGGATTGCACCGGCTTTGAAAGAGCTTGTAGGTTACCTTTGCTTATTGCTTCTCAAGGCATTCGGTTAGGGTTTTGTCCACCACGATCAACAGCCCACCCTTCTATGAAAAGTGCGTGGAAGATCTGCGCGGAGGTGACCCATCCAAGGATATAGACCTTCTCCATGTATCCCTGCTCCAATTTGACAGGCCTGCTATCTTGTTTATCCCGGTGACCACACTCGGATGCCCATAACGAGTGAAGAATGTCTACATTCAGAGATAAGGTTCCAGGCGCAACGCTTCGAGTGAGTTCTATTGCATTTGCAACTAACTGTAAACAGGGATCGGATCATGAGGCATAAACATAGTGTGCTAGCTTGCTCATCCTAGGACTTTACCTCGAATCCTCCAATGCCCTTTCTGCTACAGCACTACCCTTGGGTGCTGATGCCGCTAATACCACCATGGCTGCGCACACGCACTTTCAGGCAAACTCTGAGGTGAAGACCTAAGCCCGCATGCGCTTCACATAACAAGAAAGTAGCCGTCAAAACCCTAGGACATGCCCACTTACCGCCAGGAGTTCTCGCGATTAAGTTACGGGGGAGGGTATCTCCAAGGTGCAGGAGCTTCGCCGTGTGGCTCAATCAGGTATCGACAACGTCCTAGATACTGCGACAGAAGTTGTCGTTTTCCCCGGAACTCAAGTAGAACGTATTGTCTCATCTCGTACTCGCAGACGGCATTGTGAATAAGGTTTCTTACACTGATCTTGTACTTCTCGTGATCTATTCCTCGGTTCTTTTCACGCCTATCTGTCTGACGACGGCGTTGTGGGCTTTACGAGGAGGTAGCACCGGTAATTGGGAGCTTGGAAGAATCATACTCACCATCCTCTAGTTCAACATCGTGAGTCACCTCATCCCCAATCACGGCCAGCACTTCAACGATTGGCAGACTCCCTTCCCTACGGCGACCGCGCTGAATAGTTTTGACTAGGACGATCTGCATGTCGGGTAGTACTTTTTTTCGCGGTGCATACGGAGTGGATGCTTTGTGGCTTTTGACATCGTATTTTTGAATGTGGCGGTGAAGTCTCTGGCACGATCTTGTTTATTTTATTTTGAAGGGGAAGTTGCTGAGGGATTGTCATTGATATACTCAGCGAGTCCCTCTAGGTTGCTATTGACGCACTCTCACGGCCAGACAGTATTATGTCGGAGGAGACGACATCAACATGGGACACAGGCTCACTCCCGGCGATGGATATTTGTGACTGTCGGGGAACGCATACCAAAGAAAGAATCCAATGTTAGCGCAGACGAGTACGTAGTCCAACCTTCTTGCTTGTCGCACCTAAGTCAAGTGCCATACTCAATGTGCAGTGCACTCGGACACCTATCACTGGAGGTCAGTAGTTCCGCAACGACCCATACCAATTTTCTGCTGACCAATTCCCATCTCTGACAGGCTGGTATCACACTATCAAAGAATGCCCTGCCGTACACCCCAAATGGCGCACAATCAAGACACCTTTCCATCTCTCCTGCCCATCTTGAAGCGATCCCGGAAAACCACACTCAGCACCAGATGCCCAGCTCCTAGGTTTCATAGGCGACCTCTGAAGCAGCTAATAATTGCAACTAAGCACATCATCCGCGAGCCAGACTTTCAAATTATGTTATTCGCACCCAACAACGCGGGTCCGAGCGCCATGAAGAAAGCGTATGATTCCTGGGGCGCTCCTGCTCATCGAAGGGGCTGGGCAGGGGTCGAAGTAGGATGTCGATGAGCCTGGTAGAATTGGCTAATAGGAAGAGCTTTGACTAATATTGATTCTTTCCGAATGTGTGGGATTCCCATTCTTCGGAGGTGGAAACGCGATTAACCGTGGGCCGCTTAATGAGAATGGCAACCGAAAGGCTGTCCACTTCTGATCACATTGAATGTGATGGCCACTGCCCTCAGGTCTAGCTCCAGTAAGCGTCCGAAAGGTATTATCGGCTCTACAGGCAAGAGGGTGTCATCAGTCTGCCGACTGAGGAAAGATCAGCAAATAACAAATCCAGCGCGGACGAATTCTATGAAACACCAAAAGCCACATCTGGTGCGCGGCCACAGTGTCTGTATACGTGTCTACGCGGGACATGCACCCTCCGGAAAAGCTGGCGGGAATACGTCCTATCCGGAAGCTGTTGTGCGCGCAAACTGCCTATCTGCGACATCCCTTTCATCTCCAAGTGCTAGTTCTTGTCCGTCAGCAATCGGCTGCTGAAGCAAGAGAACAGAACGAACCAGACAGGAGGTGTAGTTACATCGGCGTCCGCCTCGATTAGATTCGTCGTCGGGTATGTGTCACTCATAAACACAAGCAAGAGCATGGAACGAGTGCATGCACTTCCGCATCCATGGGACTCCGGACGCTGCACGACAAATATAGAAAAATCAGCTGCAGCCGGAAGCCCAGCCAAAGACAAGGTCAAAGCTTGAGCCACACAATAGAGTCGGAACCAGCACAGATAAGCTCCCGGAATAGTGAACCCCCATCCCACGTGCGTGCATGCACGCGGGATTCGCGATTTCCGAGCAAAAAAGAAGAAGGAAAGAGCGATAGGGGTGTCCGATATTGTGGCGTCCATGGGGATAAAGAATGGGAGACAACAGGGTTGTCTTGAGGGAATGTTATATGATATAGGTCATGAGGTTCATGTCGGAGGAGCTGGAAATTGAGCTGTGCAATGAACTACAGGTCTGAAGTACGATACCCTCTGACCACCGGAGGCAATGTGATTGGGTAATTGTGGATTATGAGATGTGCTCTGGGAATATCATGTTAATATGTTGGAATTATTGTGTAACGATGTAGAAGCCTCGATGGTCGATACTCCTGAGGAAATATCCTGTCAGCGGGTCGCAATATGGCCCTAAGGGCTGCAAATGCAGGTACCCTCCCGGTCTGTGAGTCGATATCCAGGACGCGCGCCATGAAAAGGACGTAATTGTACGTGCATTGGCCATAAGTATTTTACCGTGTAGAGGCCCTGTACCTTGATGAGTGTCATTGAATACTGATGATACAAGGAACTGTGACATGCAGGAATAAAGGAGCGCCGGAGCTATTTTTATTCCGGAGAGCCAGGTACTTACGGTATGTTGGGTATCGGGTGAGCAAAGGTTTCTTCCTGCGGGAGAAGAAAAAATCCGACCCCCGTACGGTATCGTAAAGCGGAATGTCAGAAACGGGACGGATGGCCGCTATAATGAAGGGTTACTACTGATTATCAGGCGTCACAGCTTTTCCACAAGGCTATATTCTTTTGCGAGTGCGCCCGTGTGCTCAAGCATTTTTAGAAGTGCTGCTCAATATTCTTCAACGTTTGAGTTACTTGCCGTATATATGTACCAGTCTTGGCTTGGCAGCCGAGTTCATCACAGCGATGAGAGGGAGTGTGTTATGCCGGTATACATCGCTGTGATCACACAACAGACAGATGGATTCGCCGGAAGTTAACGGCACCTTAATAAGTAGGCTGTGCGACTGAATGACCCATACGAGTCATGCTTGCGTGATTGCTGATTGGTCGGCGGAGGCGGAGACGGAACGTGGAAAGGTGTTGCGAGGAACACGTCACTTGGATGTCGTGATTGCCCGGTGGTGCTATTTGCGAGCATCAGACTCACAGGATTGATAAAGTGTGAATGACTGATGAAAGATGGCGATTGGTCCTATCATCACATCTTGCGAAAGAGACGCGTCTTTCCAATACAACAGTGCTGCGTACAGGTGTACAGGTGCAGCCATGCCTAGTTTGATGATATGGCGGTGCCTTAGCAACTGAATTGGTCCTATATTGAATGAGGGAGTATACAATTTCCATCGGTGTGAGAAATGGTTATAGAATTGAAGAAGTGGTGCGCCAAGCGAGTTGAGATAAGATGCTGAGCGCGCGAGATTGGTTTATCTCGTCGTCTCCGCCATAGCCGTGCTTCTGCCAAGCAAAGGCTCCTTTCTTTTCATTGTGATACCAATTTGGGAGATCGCGTCCAGGTTCAGCCACAAACGCCGAGCTGGTGCGGTGCTTGGAAACTTGATGTGGACACGGTAAAGCTACTATTATGGCGGCGCATCACAACGTTGGCTAGCCATTGAATTCGCAGTGGCTTCGCAAAGGCTTGGCATCGTGGTTTCGCAGACGTGCTGCAAGGTCATCTCCGAGTCATAACCTCGTGTGAGCGACCCGTGTGCAACGCGGGTGCCAACTGGGTACGAGTAACGGAACGGAGGAGCACATGAGATGTATCGTAGAGACCCCAGGGCAGCCAAGATTTTGACCATTTATTTCAAGTGCCTTGGCAGATTCATACAGAATGCTTGGCGGCTGCGTGTATCCATTGGCTATTCCCAAGCCGAAAGGACTAATTTGCAGATCTAGGGTGGCAGAAGACGTACTCTAATGCCCGATCTTGCGTGCTAATCTCTGGGCGCCAGGATATCTAGGATGACCGACAGTATGTGGTCCACCTATATCAGCCTGGCCCTCCCTCCTACTTTGCAACTTGCTGCCTCTTTTCAAAACAGTTCTCGCGTCTTACTAGGGCAGCTCCTTCACGAAACCGAGACAATCCCCCTCAATCTTTGTATCATCCGACATATCTCGGAGCGAGCACTTTAGCTCTATCGTCTTGACACTCATATCATCATCGGGCCCTCCTTTATCTGCGATGACAATACAACACTCAGAGTCGTCCAGTGGTGTTAACACTCGCATTCTCTGCCTCACGTCTCACAATTACGCCCCTAACAAGCTTACCACTCCAATTGCCACAGTGGCCACCATCACCACGATGCTGCCATCGCTGTCGGTGCAGGCGACCTCTAGCACCGTCCCTCAGGATGAGCAGGAGCTCGAGAAGCTCGACATCGAGGCCGAATTGCGTGCTGACGGCGATCAGCCATTCCCCGTTGACAGACGGGCCATAAAGGATGTCGTCCTTGACAAGCTCGGCGTCCGCGTCGAACGTGTGTCTTTCTTGAGCGCAGGAACGTTCCACAAGGCACGTCCTGAAGTGGCTCCATTGTTCACAGTTGGGCACACCTATTAATACCACCCTTCAGGCTTTCCTTCTTCACCTTGACCGCAGGCATCACGGCCGAAATATACCCCAGACCCTTGTCTTTCGTATCGCTCGGCGAACCATGCACATGCCGAAGCTTAAAACCGAGTCCGAAGTCGCTACCCTTGCTTATCTTCGCACTCGCACCTCGGTTCCTGTTCCTACAGTCTACTGGTACGATGCCAACCCATATAATATACTGGGAGGCGAATGGATTATCATGAGCAGGGTGCGTCGCAGCGTTGTGGTCCATTCCGGCTATTCTAACCATCCTGCAGGCCCAAGGGCAACCACTTTCTAAAGTATATCACACCCTATCCCAAGAAACACTTCGTGGACTGCTCTCCAATCTGGCCACTTTGCTTATCCCCTTATTTGAGCACCGTTTCCCTGCTATTGGCTCGCTTCATTTTTCAGGAACTCCCTCCGTTAATGCGGCACCTCCCGGCACGGCGCCACTAGTCCCTTCCTCGCACCCCGTGCCTTCTTTTCAAATTACCCCAGGACCCATCATTTCGTATCCATTCTTCGGTTCTGCACGCGGACTGCTCTCACATGTCACCAAACCCCGGGAAATAGATCGTGGTCCTTGGGCGACGTTTGCTGATTATCTCAATGCTTGCGTGCAGCGGGAGATTGACGGTGTGATTCGGGAAGGACAAGGCAAGCAGTGTGGGAGACGTCCACGCGTTGCGCCGATGAGCGAGGAGGGAAGTGCCAGCAGCAGCGGAAGTGAAGAAGACGACTGGGGCGTCGACTGGAACAAAACTAACAAGAACCGGGCGGGCTCTGGAGCTGCCAATGCTGGTGGTGCTAGTGCTAGTGTGCCCCGGGTCGGCGCGCAGGGACCTGGTGGATTCGGGCCCTCTGACTTTCGGTTTGTGGACTCAGACTCGGACTCTGACACGGGGTCGTCTTCGTCGTCGACGGAGTTGGATGAGGATCACGAGTCGTATTATCGGGATTATCGTGCGACGCAGCGGTCGACGTTTTTGGTGGCGCATACGGCGCGGCGGGAGGCGGTGGTCAGAGAGGAGATGGGGGTGTTTTTGGAGGTGATGGATGCACTGCGGGAGGAGGCCCAGGGAGGATTGGGCATTGGTGAGGTTGGGGATAGGAAGAGTGGGCGACGGAGGGTGGGTTGTGGAGAGGAAGATGTTACGGGAGAAAACGAGTTCACGCTGGATTGTCATGATTTGAGTCTTGAGAATGTGTTTGTGGATGAGCATGATCACACAAAAATAGTGAGTTGCTCTTCTCGTATCCTTTCATATTACGCATGTTGCTCATATGTTGCACCCGCCATTTCAGACTTGCATCATAGACTGGGAGTCGACGTGTATCCGACCTCTCTTCCAGGCGGCGCATCTACCTACATTTTTGCAGCCGCACCATGGACACGGGCACCACCACGGGCACCACCATGGGCACCACAGTCATCACCACCACAGTCACCACCACGGTCATCACCACCACAGCCACCACGGCCACCATGGACATGGGCATCACCACAGCACGCACCACCGCACACACGCACACACCCCGCACCGTCCGCACATGTCGCGCACGCACTCCTCTACGCACGCACATGCCCATGCCCATGCCCACACCACCCACGCCGCCCCACCGCGCTACCTTACCTCCCGCTCGCTCGCGGCGCAGCTCTTCCGCGCCGAGGTGGCCCGCCTGGGCGGGCGCGCGGGGGCGGAGTGGTTGAGACTGGAGGAGGCGGGGGCGAAGCGGCGGTGGGCGCATCGGGTTGTGGAGTGGGATGGGTGGGAGGAGGGGCTTGCGGGGGAGGTGTTGGGGGAGCTGGAGTATGGGTGGGAGGTGGAGGTGGAGATGGGGAGTGGAGTTGGTGGAGTTGGTGGTGGGGAGGGAGAGGGGGGGAGGAAGCAGGGGCGTGAGGTAGGGAGGAGCGAGAGAGATGTGAGTGCCGATGGGGGGAGGGAATTGGGAAGGAGGTTGGAGCAGTGGGTGAGGGAAGGGGCGAATGTGGCGTCGTATCACGATGATGAGGATGAGGGGGAGGAGGGGTGAACATTGTTGATGGCGGGGGGGCATACACGATTCCAGAAAGATTTGGAGGCGACTTGGAAAAAAGGGGAAAGATTAGGCACTACTAATGCTTCATGGCACAACGGCACGATTTCGACACTATCCCGCAAGTAATCTATTTGGTTTTGGTATATTGTATTAGTATGTTGTTTTTTTCTTCCTGATATAGAAGCAATGATGAAGCGGTTTGTATTCGCTTGCACCCCTGTTATGGATTCTCAGGCTGTCCAGAGTTGCTTTATTGGGTTGTACCATATATGTCGGCTACCTACTGATCGGCAGCGCTACCATCTATAATAAGATCGTGCAAAGTTAACTCTTTCAATTCGTTGTGGCGGTGGAACGTGGCTGTGGCCTGGGCAATAATTAACGACTGAATAGGCACCATCTTGGAAGTGCGGGGTATGGCTTGGGAAGGTGTAGGGTCCACCCGTAAATAAAAAATAAGCCACCCAGATTAGATAGGACAGGTTAGGACGTATCTCCACTGACGGCTTAATTTAGCAGGCCACACAACCTTCAGGTTGTCTTTTTCATTTCTGGCCAACCTGTCGTACATTGTATTCACTGATCGACTCTGTACAGCCCTTCAGCATCCCACCTCTCAGACCCTATACCAGCCCCAACGATAAACAGATCTCGTAAATCATAACACCCCTTGATCGCACTCAACCGTGGATAATTCGGCCCAAAAATGTCGTCTGAGTGGTTCACGCACATCAGCTTCATTTGAGTATGACTCGCTTCTGAGCCCGCCTGCTAGACCGTCGAGCATGGGCATCTTGTTCTGCGTGAGGTCTTCTCGGATGGCTTCTACGTCCGCGGGCGATGTGGAGTCAAGCCACCCGTTGACGATGACGACCTGCGTGACATATAAGACCGGCGACACGGCGGAAGAGAGTAATGAACGAGATGACGGATATGGCCATGTCTTGGCCGGAGACTTTGCCTGTCAAGGTGCCGTTGGTTAAACAGCAAAGTACAGTCTCAAGAAACACTTACCCCCAGCGAAAAGAAGCCCACGTATACTATTAGTTTCAGGAATACATTTCAATGAGTTGTCAAAGCACTCAAGAAAACTTATGACCCACCTTGGTGTCCCGGCGTCAAGTAACGCTTGATATGTTTCCCCGATGGCTGTGATATTGTGACGGTAAACATCCGCAGGAATGAGTCTAGATCCTATGATAGCTTCAGACCCTCAGCCATTGCTACTCGAAGGAGAGAGTGCATCCTTTGCATTGGTGCGATTGGCCACAACCATGATAATACTAAGTCCTGGTGTCCTTCAATGAGTGCTATGATGCAAGGTCATCAAGATGAGATGAGCTGGAAGATCAGTGGATGGTGCAGAGGCACTGCCATCTATCACCCTCACAGGTGCAAAAAGTGTGACAACTATGTCTCACACTTGATTGAGGCTCAGAACAGGAGCCAATTATATCTCTCCACTGCTTTGGTGGAGAGAGCCTTGAGAATCATGTGGCCACAATTGATTTGCGACATCAAAGATGATGTTGTGAGTGCTCATCATAAGGATTATGATAAGCTTTTCAAAGACAATTCAAACCTGTTCATCCAGGTTCAAGAACTTGAAGGATTTCTCGAACAGGAGAAATCCAAAGTAACTTGTCTTAAGGATGAGTTAAAATTGCTCAAGGAGGCTGCAGCCAAAGCACCTCCTACATTCAAGCTCATGACAGTGTGCTTGGCCCTGATAGCATCATCCCTGTTTTGGAACCTGCAAAATTATGGTGTTAGGGCAAACTCTAAATCACCACAATTCCGTGAATGAACAGCTGAGAAGAATATCAAACCCTGCTGCAGCACAACTCCAGAAACGATTTAACGTTTGTACTTTGGTTACAATCCTTTGTATTGGTCAATGCAGACTATATGCAGAAAGGTAATACATTTCTTAGCAGCAAGAAATGAATAAGACTTCCAGAGTCTAGAGTTCACACTTAGGGGTCCAGATATTCCAAAAAGAGGGGAATGCACTTAGAGGCTAAAGGAAGTAGGTGGATGAATCCAACCGTCCAACTGTCAGGGTTCAAATAAGTCATATTCTATTTTTAGTATTTTCTCTTGACACCCCTATCAGCGTAGCCTGTCAGGGTGCGTCTCCCCTATTTCATTGCCCCTATCACTTCCCCTATCTTTCCTCCCCTATCTTGGTTCTCCTATCCGTCTCCATCATTTAGTATAAAGACTCGCCTTGGTGCAGTGTGATCCCCTCAGCTTGATCTCTGAGGATATCCGCTGTACCAGGTAAGTCCCATGTATTTATCAGAAACAGCTGTATAGACTGAGGATATCCGCTGTACCAGCTGGCATTATTTCTTATCGGCTCTCACTTATTGAGTATCTTGTTGTTGTGGCCTCGTCATCAGCGTCGCCCTCACAGAAGATCAAGCTCATAAGACGACCCCACACCTCATAACACTTTCCCTATTAACTACTTCACCGATACCATGACCGATCAGCTCCCTGAAGCCTATTGGGACACTCTAGGTGAAAGTGGTGGCTTTCTGCGAGCGTTGTTCAACACCCAGGCGCAGCAGCTCCAGCAGCTGCAACTCCAGAACCAGCACCTCCAAAGCCAGTTCGCCAATGTCCAGAACAACCTAGCAGATGCTGCCACTGCTGCCGCCATCGCTGCAGCACAGACCATCTCTCAGACCACCTCATTTCCCACACCTTCTCCTACATCGTCATCCGTTTGCCCAATAAGGGCAGCTGAACCAGCCAAATTCAATGGAGATCGTGCAGAGACAGAAGGTTTCATTCGCTCTATCAGGCTTGCCATTGCAGTCCAGCCTACATCTTTCCCAGATGAGCGGACCAAGATCCTCTATGCCCTCTCTTTTATGACAGGAGGTTCTGCTGAAGTATGGGCGCACAATGAGACACAGGCAGTCATTGACAGGACCTCACCGCTCTCCACCTTGGAGGAATTCATTAAGCAAGTGGAGAACGCTTTTGGGGACCCTGACCGCTCTCGAACAGCACGAACAAAGCTACACGATCTTAGGATGACACCTGGCATGTCAGCGGATGAATACACGGCACAGTTTGAGATACTAGCAGGAAGGACTGGGTTTAATGATGCAGCACTGGAAGATGCCTATGCCCGAGGGCTCCCTGCAATGATTCTTGACAAGATCCATGCACAGCCATCCCTCCCATCCGATCTCAAGGCATGGAAGGAAGCGGCCTGTCAAATTGACCGCAACCACCGTCGTCTTCTAGAAGTGAGACATGCTCAGACTTCCCTCACTCCTGCCCGCTCTACCCCATCCCGCCCTCACAGCACTCCGGTCATCTCTGTACCAACTACCTTGGCAACCTCTAATGGTGCTGCACCTATGGATATTGACTCCAACCGCCATCGCATTGAGACTCGGACGTGCTATAACTGTGGAAAGCGTGGCCATATATCCCCAGCATGCCCTGAACCACGCAAGGAACGTATCCGAGCTGATCTCACACAAACAGCAATTGCAGGCATGATATCAGAGTCAGTAGCAGCTGCACTGAAGGCCAAGGAAGAAGTGCAGAAGGCAGTAATTCCAAAGCAAGAGGAGAAGCAGGATTTTCAGGCCAGTCAGCAGTGAAGAGCATGCCCTGCCTGACAAACCGGTTTTCAGTTCTTGAATCATGTACTGTAGGGCTCACAAGCGATATGTTACACGCACACTCCCTTGTCCATCAGACTGAAACCAAAACAGCCATGCCTGAAAACCCTTCTCAACTTTCAGCTAAACATGATGACCCTCCTCGTCTCTACCTTCGATCTGTAGACATCCGTCGATGTACAAGAATTCCCATGAAAATCCACTCGGTAGACACTGGATACCCTCTAGCTGTGGATGCACTCCTCGATAGTGGTGCTACAGGAATGTTCATTGATGCAGAATATGTCAAAGCAGAGAAACTTCGAACACGCCCTCTACCACGTGCCATACCTGTTTATAACATTGATGGGACCCCAAATGAAGCAGGTTCAATCAAGGAAGAAGTCGATCTCATCTGCACATATGGGACCCATACCGAACGTGCCACATTTTCAGTCACAAGCCTGGGAACCTTTGGCATAATTGTTGGGCACACCTGGCTTGTGAAGCACAACCCAGAGGTAGACTGGCGTACAGGAAAGGTACAGATGACTCGCTGCCCTGATTCATGTGGAGAAGTACCAGAACACAAAGAGCATTCGCTTGGTACAACTCCTTCAAATGGCAAGAACTCACACGGGCAACCCCAATACGAGGGAGACCGAACATTTGTTATCTTTGTAGAAGAAGACTTGGAGAATATCTATGCTGGTTCAACAGTTTCTCAACAGCTCGCACAGAAGGCTGCAGAATCCACTCCAGTCAAAACCTTTGAGGAGATTGTCCCAAAGGCGTACTGGGGATTTAAGGATGTTTTTGCAAAGGAGTCCTTTGACCAACTTCCACCTCGAAAACTGTGGGACCACGCTATTGAACTCACTCCAGGAGCACAACCCTTCAGCACAAAGGTCTATCCAATGTCCCCAAATGAGCAGAAGGAGTTGGACGCATTCCTTGAGGAGAACCTACGGAATCATCGTATACGTCCTTCCAAGTCACCCATGGCATCCCCTGTCTTTTTGTGAAGAAGAAGGACGGTAATCTTCGTTTTGTGCAAGACTACCGCAAGCTGAATGATATCACAATCAAGAACGCCTACCCACTACCCCTGGTACCAGACATCATGAATAAAATTGCCGCAGCCAATGCCAAGTACTTTACCAAGCTTGACATCCGATGGGGATATAACAATGTGCGTATTAAAGAGGGCGATGAGTGGAAGGCAGCCTTTCGAACCAATCGTGGTCTATTTGAACCCCTGGTCATGTTCTTTGGTCTCACAAACAGCCCAGCAACCTTTCAGACGATGATGAATGGCATTTTCAAGGAGCTCATTGACGATGGCACTATGGTAGTGTTCATGGACGACATCCTCATTTTCACTGAATCCCTAGAACAACACCACACGATCGTGCAATCTGTCCTTGAAATTCTTCGGGCCAACCACCTGTACCTCAAACCAGAGAAATGCCTTTTCTCGCAACAGAAGGTAGATTATCTTGGATTGATTCTCTCACAGGGACAGGTAGCTATGGACCCAGTTAAGGTGGCCGGAGTCAGGGACTGGCCCACACCACGCAATGTGACAGAAGTCAAATCCTTCCTGGGTTTCATCAATTTCTATCGTCGCTTCATTGAGGACTTCTCACATATCGCAAAGCCTCTGAATCGGTTAACAAAGGCAGATACACAGTGGTCTTGGATACCTGATGGCCCAGAACAAGAAGCCTTTGATAAACTCAAGCAGCTTGTCACGTCAACTCCAATCCTTGTCCTCCCAGATCAAACCAAGCATTTTCGACTAGAGACAGATGCTTCAGCATATGCAACAGGTGCTGTTCTATCTCAACTCTGTGACGATGAGAAATGGAGGCCGGTAGGTTTTGTATCCAAGAGCCTTTCAGATGCAGAGCGCAACTATGCCATCCATGATAAGGAATTGCTCTCAGTCATCCGTGGACTAGAAGAATGGCGCCACATCTTGGAAGGGACCAAATACAAGATTGAAATCCTTAACGACCATCAAAACCTCACATATTTCCGTACAGCTCAAAATCTCAATCGTCGACAAGCTCGCTGGTCACTATACCATTCTCGTTTTGACTTTGAACTGATCCACCGTCCTGGACGACATTCAGCCAAACCTGATGCCCTCTCACGACGTGTAGATCATAAGCGGGGGAGGAAGATAACCAGAACCAGATTCTTCTTGGCCCTGAGCTGTTCCACATCGATGCGACATCCACCTATCCAGGGCCAGAAGCTCAAATGATCACAGGAGAAGGAGACATATTCCTGGAACGTGTGCGGAACTGCACCAACAGAGATGAAAAGGTTGTAAAGGCTCTTAAGGAACTTGGCCCCTCTCGGAATTTACGAGGACAGGAATGGACCGAGGAGAATGGACTCGTCCTCTATCGTGGCAAGGTATATGTCCCTCTTGACCCAAAATTGCGCCATGACATTGTAAGGGCACACCACGATACTCACATTACAGGTCACCCTGGTCGCTGGAGAACAACAGAACTTGTATCCCGCAGCTACTGGTGGCCTGGATTTGGACGATACATTGCCAAATACGTCAAGGGATGTGACCTCTGCAATCGGACAAAAACTTTCCCTGCTCCTCCTATGGGTAAACTCCTGCCTAATCGTGTCCCAGATCGGAGGTGGCAAGTGATATCTGTTGACCTTATTGTAGAACTACCCATCAGCCATGGCTATGATGCACTCCTTGTCGTTGTGGACCGTCTTTCCAAACGAGCACATGTTATCCCTACCACCTCTGACATCAACTCCATAGGAGTTGCACGACTTTTCCGAGACCATGTGTGGAAACACCACGGCCTTCCTGAGGAGATCATCAGTGACCGTGGCACCCAGTTTGTCTCTCAATTTATGCGCTAGCTCAATAAGCTTTTGGGGATCAAGGTTGCAGCATCCACAGCATATCATCCACAAACCGATGGTCAGACGGAAAGGGTCAATCAAGAAATTGAACAATACTTGAGGCTTTTCGTCAATCAGCGCCAGGATGACTGGATTGAGTGGGTTCCTCTTGCTGAATTCACATACAACAACCGCATCCACTCCTCCACGCAATCAACCCCCTTCATGCTTGATACAGGCCAACACCCAAGGCTTGGGTTAGAGCCAATCCGAGAGACACGACTTGAAGCACTGGAAGAATTCACTGAGCGTATGGAGACAGCCACCACTGAGGCTCGCTCCGCCCTGGAAAAGGCAGCAGATGATATGGCACGATTCTATGATGCCCATCGGCAAGCAGCCCCAGTATACAAACTTGGTGACAAGGTCTGGCTCAATGCACAAAATATCACCACCACCCGTCCAACCAAGAAACTTGATCACAAATGGTTAGGACCGTATGTGATTAATAAAGTGGTCTCACGAAATGCCTATGGCCTACGACTTCCCCCAATCTTTGGCCGCACTCATCCAGTGTTCTCTGTGGTCTTACTCCGTCCTTATGAAAAGGATCCCATCCCTGAACGCCAGTCATCTCCTCCACCACCTCCAGTCATTCGAGATGGAGTACAGGAATACGAAGTTGAGAAGATCCTTGACAGCAGAGTTTTCCGAGGAAGACTGGAATACCTGGTGCGTTGGAAGGGCTATGGAGCTGCTGACGACCTCTGGATCCCAGCTAAGGATGCCAGTGGGGCTAGAAGGCGCATTGCAGACTTCCATCAGGAAAATCCTGAAGCCCCAAGGCGTATTTCAGCAGCCACCTATGCGGCTCTTCCCTTCAGACGCTTTGAGAACTTCACAGAACCTCCCAAACAGGTCCTCTTTGATTGGACAGCTGGCAGGAACCCAACACGTGGTATTGGACACATTTCAGAGCCGCAGAATAGGCACAGTGAAGCTTAGCGCCCACCAAATTCATCCATGCCGAAATTCCACTAACTGTATATAAGCCAGTGAATCCACTTCCCCTTCCTCAGTAAAACCATCATCGTTCACTACCCAACCCACCATGCCTTACCAGTCTGAATCCACCCCTCTACGCTCACTCCGTTCCTACCCCTCAATCACTTGGTCAGTTGACTCAAGGGATACTGCACGTGCTGTAGAGGATTATAACCTCCCATCTCCACCTCCACAAGTTCATTTCCCCTTCTGGCATCGTAATCCATCCAGACGCCAGACATACTACATCGGGGACCCTCTATTCATCGGCAACTATGACATACCATATGCCTTCCAAGGGCTCGCCGGTAAAGTCACCTATGAGGGAGGGGAGATGATACTTGGGGCAGTTTTCAGCACAAACAATCCCATATCCCCTGGAGAGTTCACCATCCCACTTTACCCCAAGGCAGAGAAGAGTCACCATCAACACTCGTCATGGGCTCTACTTTGGCAGAGAGTGAGAAGGGACCTTGCAGAGTGCTTCAGGGTGTGTCTCTCTTGAGATGGATGGGACGATAGTGCATATCGAGACGACATGCATTAAGAGGGAGGTGATGTCAGGGTTCAAATAAGTCATATTCTATTTTTAGTATTTTCTCTTGACACCCCTATCAGCGTAGCCTGTCAGGGTGCGTCTCCCCTATTTCATTGCCCCTATCACTTCCCCTATCTTTCCTCCCCTATCTTGGTTCTCCTATCCGTCTCCATCATTTAGTATAAAGACTCGCCTTGGTGCAGTGTGATCCCCTCAGCTTGATCTCTGAGGATATCCGCTGTACCAGGTAAGTCCCATGTATTTATCAGAAACAGCTGTATAGACTGAGGATATCCGCTGTACCAGCTGGCATTATTTCTTATCGGCTCTCACTTATTGAGTATCTTGTTGTTGTGGCCTCGTCATCAGCGTCGCCCTCACACCAACCAGTGGCACTCAGAAGCGGGTAACAGCAATGTGTGAAGTAGTCTAGCAACTGCTTCACACGAGTTCAAGATTCTAATGCTCTGCAAAGGCAGTACACATTAGTTACTTAAACAAGAGCACTAATGGCAGGACTATTGACAGACAATCTCACCCTGTAGATTTGTAGTCATGTGAGGCAGATACTACACTCACGCCCAAAGCAGGAATATCACTACTTTGAGTGCAATCAAGTACAGTTACACAACTGTAAAAGATCCTTGAACTGGTAATCAACAGTTACTGAGATAGAGGATGACACTGTGTCACTCTAGTCACACTGGTGTGCAGAAGATGGGTAGAATAGGATGGATATGTTCCTATTTCAGAGGCAGAATGACCTCCTTATATATTGTATTTACAGGGGCTGAGTAATGGTTCTGGAATATTCTACCTATTAATAGATGGAAGCTACTGGAAGGTTGTGGAAGGTGGAAGAAAGGGGTAGAATATTCCAAGCCAATCACAGGTTCTGATCACTGGACTAACCCTGATCAGGAGCTGAATAATGGTTCTGGAAAGTTCTATCTAATAATAGAAGGAAACAGCTAGAATGTTATGGAAAGGGGTAGAATATTCCAAGGCAATCACCTGATTTGATCACCCATCAGCTGATCTGATCCCTGAGCTAGGCACTGATCAGGCAAAAAGAAGGGTGTCCACCCTGTTTTCTGCACTGGTTTGGACAGCCATGGATAGCCACATCTCAGGTGATGATCTCCACGGAAAATAGTGCCCTGAGAGGCTGTGGTTGTTAAGTTAGAGAATATTTATTGATCAGAGACATCTGAGCTTGAATTCAGGCCAAATGCCTGGTCCAAAAGGGGAGAGGCGGCTGTGTGAAGGTTTGTGGGCGCCTATGGGTCCACAACTGTAGCACAGCAGAAATAAATGATTCTGAGCCAAGTTCTGCATGGAATATTCCCGGAAAAATATGGAAAAATAGAGAATATTTGAATAAGTCCATTCCAGGTACAAGCATCAAATATATGCTGATATTTAGGAATGGAAAAGCAAAGAATAGCACATTGGTGCTGCATAAATGGAATTTGATAGGGAAAAGGTAGTTCCCATACATTCATCCCCCCTTCAAATATTCTTTCCCTGACCTAGTCACGCACATCTTTCCTCCCTTCCGTCCTCTCATATCCTCCAGAGTTACCTGTGGCATAAGGATTTTTGAACACATGAGTCGTGAGTTGAGTCCGATGAGTCAATATAGGTTTAGGAACTTGAGGATCATAGGAGTGAGTTGAGTTTTTGTGATAGGGAGGAGGAGCTGGTGAGTTGGGAGGAGTGGTGATAGAAGACGTGGGAGCAGAGTATGAGCTAACATATCCACGTGAAAGGGAAAGGTACATCTCTCGAAGTTGGGTTGCTGAAGGTTGCCACAACACAAGTTGTTTCTTGTTGGCATCGTCACCATCACAATTGGCCTCGAAAGGGGACGACCCACGGGGTCTTTTGAGACCATCAGGTTCAGCATGGGCTCTGAAAGCATGAACGACTGGGAGAGAGGGGAGAGAGGACTCAGATATAGTGGAGTTCACCTCAGTGGCTTGGGAGATTCCGTCATCAAATTCTGACACGTCATCCAAAGGATGGGAGTAGAGTGGTGAAGTTGGCCACCTCCAGGAGCAGCCTGGGATGCGTGCACTATTGATTTTGGATTTGCAGATCCAAGCAGAGAGCTGGCGAGACTGATTCTGCCAAGCACGGATCCATTCACGTATGACAGAGGGTTTCTCTGGGAGGAGGAAGAAGTTGAATGAGAGTTGGTTACAAGCTGGAAAAGGAGGGGGAATCATATCTATCTCCTGGAGCTTTCCAAGAGGAATCTCAGAAGGAAGAGGTTCAAGGGCTGACTCGCCGTCCCATCCGTGAGCGGCTGCGAGAATGTATCGAGTTTTCATCTTCAACGTCTCCCAGAAGCTGCTGGCAAGGTCATTGCGTAGTATGGCATACTCACTTGCTGGTGCTTCAAGATAGATGAAGTCAAAACGATTGGGTTGGTAGAAGTTGAAGTTGGAAGTGAATTGGAGTCCGTAGTTAGGTACAGGAACTCCACCTTGTATATATATATCGTTTTCTTTATGAACCACGAAGTCAATGACAGACACATCAGGGTAGTTAGCCATAGTGGAAAGAAGTAGATAGGTGGAAAGACTAAAGATTTGCTGAGGTTTTTCAAAAGTTAGATGCGGTTGGGATTGAGTAAAATGAAGACATCATGATATTGGGTTTATAGAACAGTAGGGAAAGGATTTGGAATAGCTAGGAAGGTGAAGGAATAGGGTAGAAGGCCGAGATAAGAGAGTCATAGATAGAGGAAGCCCTAGTGGCAAGAGATACCCCGATCGCGTCGATCCCAATCGCGAAGGAGGTCGGGAGCGTTGCGAAGGTTCTTTCGCGGGAGCCACTCGTCATATGATGAGTCGTATCTGATGAAACGCGTGAGGAGCTCCTGGACACGCCGGCCATTACGGGCCTTTCGCCATCGTTCACCGATGATGGACTCAACCTCGAATTCCGGGAGTTGTGTGAAATCAGCGCGTTCGAGAGATCTGAGAGGTCGTGAACTGAAGGAAGGGGGTGAGGAGGAGTAGAGCTCGAGGTGAGCGATGTTAAGGACAGGGTGGAGCCCGTATGACGCGGGCATGCGAAGGCGATAGGTAGCCGGCCCTAATTTTTGTATGATATCAAAGGGGCCGTCGTATTTCATTTGGAGCTTCTTACCTAGGCCTTTCTGAGCATGCAATAGACTGAGGGAATGGGGATTGATGAGAACGTGATCACCAACGTCGAATTCTTGAGCCAGATGACCGGTGTTGAAATTCTTTTGCTGAGCAACCTGCGCAAATTGCAGGGCTTCTCTAGCCTGAGATCAGTAAGTAGCTAATTCACTTAGGAAGTCCATAGCTTTTGTACTTTCAACTTCATTGGCAGGGGACTTGATTAAATCAACGCGATTGACCGATCCAACTGGTCGCGGGGCCGGCGGGCTGGAAGGCCGGTGAACGCCGTGAGTAGATGAATGAATGTAGGAAGATGGAGTGCGTGGATGGTAGCCATACAGTAGAAATGCCGGCGCGAATCCAGTCGCGGAGTGTGGGAGGTTGTTGTAGGATAGAGCAAATGGAGAGAGGAGAGCCGCCCAGTTGTTGCGCGTCGGGCTTACATAAGAACGTAGTGCGGTTTCAAGCGTCTGGTTCAACACCTCAGTTTGACCATCTGCTTGAGGGTGATAGGCTGTAGTTAAAGCTCTTCTAGTATTTATTTGCTTGCATATCTCTTTCCAGAAGGTGCTGGTCCATCTGGGATCTCTGTCGGATATAATTTGTTTGGGAATTCCATATTTGGATAGCACATGTTCAAACAGTATCCGAGCAGTTCCCTCCTCATTAATAGTGCTTTGAGTAGGGACAAAGATGCCAAACTTTGTAAGTTTATCCACTATCACCAGGATGGAATCGTACCCATTGCTCTCGGGTAATTCCATAATGAAGTCCATGGTGATAACTTCAAAAGGATTTTCTGGAATAGGTATGGGCTGCAACAGTCCAATAGGTGCGTGTCGCCTTGGTTTGGCTTTCTGGCAAATATCACAGCTTACAACAAACTTCTTGACATCTCTACTCATTCTAGGCCAATAGAAGGTAGAAGCCAGTTTGTTGTACGTTTTATGATAACCCGCATGAGCTCCTTCAGTGATTTCATCATGAATTTCACTTAGAAGATTAGGTTGCTCAGCCTTGGGTACACATAGCCTGTAATTGCCATTCCAATCTTCAAAGTAAAGTAATCCATCCTCATTTTCAAAAAAGAGTGGATGCTTTGGACTGATCCAATTAGACTCCTGTCGTAATTCAGATCTGACCCTTTTGAAGTAAGGATCTTTGGCATACGCATCAACTATTTTCTGAATCTCTTCCTGAGCAAGGCTAGAGACTAGATTATAGCCTTTGGCTGTCACGTATGGAATGGTGAAATCTTCTTCCAGGCTGGTATTGACTTGGATGGAAGAAGCATGCACGTTCAGTGGAATTCTCTGGTTCTCTTCTTCATATGCAGCCATTAACATTAAAGTTCTGGCTTCAAAGTGAGGAGAGATATCAGAATAAAAATCCACAAGTGGATCCTGTTCCGAGTCCAGGATAGTAGGAATGGAGTCATCAGAAGAAGGCCCATCTTGATATGGAACATTCCTTCTGAGTCTGGAAATAGGATCTACATTAGAGTGAACCCGTCCTGCTCGGTGTATGATTTTTAATTCAGGGTATGCAGCAAATACAGTTCCCCAAGTTAATAACCGCCGATTAACATTTTGGTAGGTCCGACTCCAGATGAGGGCTGCATGGTCTGTGATGGCTACTACTTTCTCCCCTTCAATGTAGGGTTGAAATTTGATAAGACCGTCTCGTAATGCAAGCGCCTCCCTTTCTGTAGGAGAGTAATTCCTTTCAGCTGGTTTCAAGGTACGAGACCAGTAAGCAATGACTCGTTCTACTGAAACCATAGTGTTTTCAAAGTCTTTATCCCAAGTACCTGGCTTAGGGAGAGTTTCATCTTTTAACACAGGAATCACCAATTGTGGTACAGGTAATCCTTTGTCATAAGCTGATTTGAGTTTCTCATACCCTTTGGTACCTTTGAGATCTCTGATTTTGAGAGGTTGAATCTGCTGAAGTATAGCAGCGATTCCGACATCACATGCATCAGAGTAGACTCTATATCCGAGACCAGGAATGGCATACGCTCTGACTGGCGCACTGACAAGGGCATTCTTAGCCAAATCAAAGGCTTCTTGTTGAGTATTGCCCCATTCCCAAGTTGAATTCTTTTTGAGCAATTCAAACAAGGGAGCTACAATCCATGCATAGAATGGTATATATGAGAGGAAGTATACCACCATTCCAAGGAAGATTTGTAGGTCATGCACATTCTTTGGTTCTGCCAATTCCAGTATAGCATCTATCTTCTCCTTGTGAGTTGATAGACCTAACCGTGATACCTTTTGTCCTAACAGTAGCAATGACTGGTAGGCCAAATGGCACTTAGCAGGAGATAAGGTGATTCCAGACTTTTCTATAGCTCCGAACACTTTGTCTAGATGATCCAAGTGTTCTTTGAATGTCTTGGAATATATGACAATATCATCTATATAGACCAGGGCAAACACCCATAGAAAAGGTGCTAGGACACCTTGCATCACTCTTTGAAAGACTGCAGGTCCATTCCGATACCCAAAGGGCATCCATTTGAACTGATACAGTCCTCTATGAGTTCTGAATGCAGTTTTTTCTTTGGCACTGTCCGACATTTGCAGCTGTGTGAAACCCGCTAATGCATCCAAGGTGGATAACCAACGAGATCCAGTGAGTGCCTGCAAAATGGAATCTTGTCTTGGCAAGGGAAATTCATCCGGGACAGCAATCTCATTGAGTTTCCTATAGTCTATACACATTCTTGGTTTCCCATTACGATAGGCTATAAGTGCTGGAAAACCCCAAGGACTTTTGGATGGTTCAATGACTCCAAGACTGAGCCAAGCATCCATTTGCTTGTCAATGACTTCTCTTTTGGCAGGTGAGGCATTATAAGGAGGTAGTGAAATTTCTTTGGCCTCAGGCCTGAGATTGATTTCAACTTTTGCATCATAATTGCCAAGTCTGCCATCAAGACCAAATGCGTCTTTATGTGCCAGAACTGTATCTTGGAGAGCCTTCCTATTGGCATCATTGAGCTCTGGTGAGAAGTCAATTTCATCCAACAGTTGGTTTTCAGGAACATCCTCAGGGGGAATTTCCTGAGCCTTAGACGCTTGTTCGGAATCATGTCAGTATACAATATTCTGATGTATAGGAGATATACATCAGGATTTCAATGATACATAAAGCCAGGGAGTTACAATTTGGATATCTTAAAAGATTTCGGATGTGTGAAATTTTCATAAATATAAACATATATTCTATATTTTAATAAACTTTAAAAGATAAGATATTTGGTTGAGATGAACATAATTATTTACATGGATATAATAGGAATGTATATATGAATATAATTGGTATTATATAGGGTATTTAGATATACAAATACCAGGTGGGGATTAAAGATAGTTCAAATTATGTTACAAGTATTGTATAAGAAAGAATCAATGATATTTGGATGTTCCTTCAAGAGAGTTGCCACCACTAAATGGGGAAAAAAGAATTATTTTTGAGAATTATGCCAAAATATCACAATATGTTTTAATCTAGTATATTGTGTAAAATTTGAGAATCATGTTGAAATATGAAAATAAGTTTGAATTGAAGTGTATTGTATAAAATTTGAGGAAAATAGGTTGTATATACGTATTTGTTGTATTTCTGAACAAGCGTCTTAGGTCCTCCTTGTACCACCTCTCCATCTGATTCAAGAGAGGCAACAGTAGGTACCGCACCAGTCTCAAAGTTCTGTTGAGCAAGAGCTTTTATGAGTCTGGCGTGAGAGAGACAAGTCTCTAATTGAGTCTGGTTCAAATTAGAAGTCCAATCCAGCCAATTGGAAGGATTTCTAGCATGACCCAGAAGTTGTCCTTGATGTATAGTAACTGGTTGTGATGAAAAATTGCTAACATGTAGGCACGGGTTATTCCGAGATACAATTGCATCTGAGATGCCATAGAAATCTTCAGGCCCATGATTGGAGTGAAGCACTTTTTCCACATAAACTTCATTACTATTCCCAGGGAAATAGATAGAAGCAGGAATTAGAGAAGCAGTTTCAGGAGGAATTGTGACGGGATGTAAGGCCCTAACGCTTGAATCTGAAATGCGTGCTCTAATCCGTTTCCGAGATTTCTTAATACGTCTATGAGCCTTGAACTTTGCAGTTAGAGATGCAAGGTCAGGAAGGGCTCTTATTTTAAAGGTGTGACCATTCTCATCCAACAAGGGTGAGCTCACTGAGTTCTCAATCTTGGCTTTCCGTCCAGTATTACCAAACATAAGATAGCTATCTGAGCCTTCTCTTATAAGTGAGATAGAGTACTGATCAGCAAAATCATTCCCAAGAATGACAGGGGTAGTCATGCCTTTGACCACATAAGCTTCAACTTCAATCTGAACTGGTCCAGAGTCAGAGTCAAAGTAAATGGGCACCGTAACGTATCCAGAAATTTTGGATGTGCCAGTAACTTGTATCAAGTTAATTTTCTGACCTGTTTTGATCTTAGGAGGATTCTCCATAGAGCAAAGAGCTTTCTGAGAGATAAGGGTTATGTCTGAACCAGAATCAGCTACAAGGGTAGTTTGATTCTTTCCATATTCTCCCAGCCAAACATTAGTAGTGGTTGCAGAAGATCCAAGGAAGGCACAGCCTGCTGGTCTGGACATGAAACGCTTGAGTTTAATCAAGGAGTTAGGAGCCCAACTAGTAAGCTTAGAATTCCTTAGGAAAGCAGCTACATGTTTGGAATCTTTCATTAACCTTCTCCTCTCTTGACGAGATTTAGGAGTGAATGTCTCAGAAAAAGAGTTTTCCAGAGACAAAGGCTCAGAAGATTTTTCTCTATTAGGTATGGATCCCCCCAGTCGGGACATACTTTCCAGCAAGCTCATGGCTGGTTTGGCAAGTTGACAATGTGCCTCTGTATCCTGAGCAGATTCCTGTTGATCTGATGAAGGTTCTTCAGGGATATTCTCAGTTGCAACATTATTAATGTGAGCATTGTCTGAACTTAAATCCACTTCTGATTCATGAAGTGATTCAAGGTACATATCCTCATAGGCAAGGTCTGCATTAGCTTCTTCATTAGAAACTGTGTAACTGTATGGGCAGAGCGAGATGCTGAACTGGCATGTTTGCACTCATTATCCCAATGCTTGTTACTGCCACAATGCCTGCAAGGTCTAGCTCCTTTGTATTCAGGTGTGGAATTTTTAGACACATTAGAATCATCCCGAGGGAATTTTGGAGGATTCAATTTGGATGACCATCCAACCAGATGAGCTCTAGCATCTCTAAAAGATCTGTTTGAGTCAAACCTAGGTTTGGGTTGATGCAAAGAATTTTCCAAACTTCTAATACGTCTTTCCAGGTTGTCTCCTGAAGAGAAAGGAGCATGCGACAATGATTCCTCGTGATACTTGATAGCAGTTTGGAATTCCACTGCAGATGAACACCTGTGAGCATCAATGACTGTATGCCAGTACGGTGGTGCACCATTCATGATTTCCAATATAAGCTCTGAGTCTGACAGCTTGCTGACCAGTCTCAATAGCTCCGACTTTCTAACGTAATACTCACTAGGAGTCTCATTAGTAAAGCCAGGCTCTCTGAAAGTAGCATGAGTTGCTCTAGCTTTCTGCCTATCCAACCAGGCTCTGTTCATATAGTATGAACCAATGACTTCTCTGATGGACTTCCAGTCCTCAGTTGCTTCTTGGCGATATGTCAATGGTAAAGAGAAAAACCATCTCTCAGCTCCTTTACGCAACCGCAAAGGGATAATTTGTCCCAATTGCTTGAAGACCATAGGAGATCGCTGAGCCAAATGATTTACTTTCAATATCCATTGAGCCAAACTGTCAGGGTTTCCATCCCATTCAGGGACTAAGTCCTGACGCAACTTGTTATCAAAGTAAGCTTCCAGCTTGCTCTGAGTCACTGGAGCGTCTAATCTGAGATTAGGGTTTCTCTGATCAAGATCCCCCCAGTCTGGACTATGACTGTAACCTCCACCATCACCTCCATCAGGAGGACCTGAGCCTCCATGCCTACCCAGAGGGGGAGGATTACTCCTCACACTTCTATGTGGCAATGATGGTCTAGGTAAAAATGGATTAGGTGTATGAGGGGGACCAGATGATCCATCATCATCAGGAGGTTCTCCTCCAGGAGGTGGAGCACCTCCTCCAGAAGCTCCATAAGTTCCGTGAGGAACCCTAATGGATTCTGGAATGCCTAAAGTACCCCTGCTCTGAACTTGAGGAGGAGTATAGAACATTTCTTCCAAACCTGCAGACCCCATAAGTTTACTAGGATCCTGATGGTAAGGAGAATTGAAAAGAGTAGAGGGTCTGGGACCACGATTGTAAACCGCAGACTGTCTCTGTCTAATCCGTTCATGATCAACTGGAAAGTTTTCTCCTTGATCCAATCTGGAAATCAAAGGAGCTTCCTTAACAGTATAGGCAACAGTTGACTGCTGAGCATCCCTGACAGGCATAGCTGCAAGAGTGGGAAGATCATGTCCAATGACAGGATTCACCGATGCATTAATGACTTTAGCTTCATAAAAACTAGTATCCGCAGCAACCTTTCTCTGCAAAGCAGCTTGGGCAGCAGCGAAGCGAATTTTGAAACCATTAATGTCAGAAGACATCTCAGAAATGTCTGGGAGAGCAGGAGACAGAAAGTCATCCTTTACTGGTTTCCAAGAACCCTTGTACTTGGATACAGCATCCCAATAAAATGCCAAAAAGTTTTCTACGTCTTCACGTAGTGTAACACAAAGCACTTCCAGGTCTTTGGAACTCCAAAGGGAGTCACTAGGCCATTCCGAAGGCAATTAAGGGACAGTAGGAGGAGGAAGTTTCATCTGCTGCAGAACACTTTCTCTCTCATTTGCAATATGATTAAGAGTGTCTAACAGTTGCTTATACTTCCATGGATCAAGATAATACCCCGTACTACCATGCTGACTAACTCATCCAGGATGTCCGAGCAGTACCACATTGAGTAACACTAATTCTTTCCTGAAGAGTCCAGTAGCAAGACGATTCAGAGCTCTAGTATCTGGTGCTTCCGCACGATTAAAGCTCATCTCTGCAATGCTAAGGAGTGAATCTCTTCTGGAAGAGAGTAGGGGATCAAGTCTGACCTCTCTCCATACTCTTGCTGCACTGAAGCTTTTCAAAGGCTTACCAGGCACTACAAAGACATTTTGTAATGGTCCTGTGATAAGGGGTCCATCAAAAGTCCAATTGGTAAGTGCATGGTTAGTCTGATCAACTTCCACAGCAAAAGAGGCATCAGCAGCACTCTCTTCATCCGTAGTAAATGTCTGGTCAAGATCATTCACAGGAGTGAGTGGGGATCTCGTGTGCAAGAAGCCAGGAGTGATAGGGGCAATAGGTCGCTCTGGTTGAGCAGCCAAAGGAGTAGATGGGTCGTCCTCAAGTTGTTGTTGTTGTCGAATTGTTGAAGTAGACATGTTGCTCAGCTTGAATGAGGTCAACTTGTCATGAGGTCGATATGATTTGAAACAAGTTTGAATATGAGTTGGTGTTGGATAAGGGTTTAGATAAAGAGGAGAGTTAGGATTAGAGGAGGAGGGCAGACGAGTGTGACTATAGAACTTGTCTTCTGGAAATTCCAAATTGGTTTGTTCCAGATTACGAGAAACTATATTGAGTAAAGACTTAGTGATAGAGGGTTGGGTTATATCTGCAATGGTGCTTAGAATCTACACTCTAGACACTGCTTAAGCAATTCCCAGAGCGTCCACCAAATGTTTTGGAACCCGCAAAATTATGGTATTAGGGCAAACTCTAAATCACCACAATTCCGTGAATGAACAGCTGAGAAGAATATCAAACCCTGCTGCAGCACAACTCCAGAAACAATTTAACATTTGTACTTTGGTTACAATCCTTTGTATTGGTCAATGCAGACGATACGCAGAAAGGTAATACATTTCTTAGCAGCAAGAAATGAATAAGACTTCCAGAGTCTAGAGTTCATGGACGCTTAGGGGTCCAGATATTCTGAAAAGATGGGAATGCACTTAGAGGCTAAAGGAAGTAGGTGGATGAATCCAACCGTCCAACCAGTGGCACTCAGAAGCGGGTAACAGCAATGTGTGAAGTAGTCTAGCAACTGCTTCACACGAGTTCAAGATTCTAATGCTCTGCAAAGGCAGTACACACTAGTAACTTAAACAAGAGCACTAATGGCAGGACTATTGACAGACAATCTCACCCTGTAGATTTGTAGTCATGTGAGGCAGATACTACACTCACGCCCAAAGCAGGAATATCACTACTTTGAGTGCAATCAAGTACAGTTACACAACTGTAAAAGATCCTTGAACTGGTAATCAACAGTTACTGAGATAGAGGATGACACTGTGTCACTCTAGTCACACTGGTGTGCAGAAGATGGGTAGGATATGTTGGGAGTGTTTCTATTTCAGAGGCAGAATGGCCTCCTTATATATTGTATTTACAGGGGCTGAGTAATGGTTCTGGAATATTCTACCTATTAATAGATGGAAGCTACTGGAAGGTTGTGGAAGGTGGAAGAAAGGGGTAGAATATTCCAAGTCAATCACAGGTTCTGATCACTGGACTAACCCTGATCAGGAGCTGAATAATGGTTCTGGAAAGTTCTATCTAATAATAGAAGGAAACAGCTAGAATGTTATGGAAAGGGGTAGAATATTCCAAGGCAATCACCTGATCTGATCACCTATCAGCTGATCTGATCCCTGAACTAGGCACTGATCAGGCAAAAAGAAGGGTGTCTGTATGGGAACCACCTTTTCCCTATCAAATTCCATTTATGCAGCACCAATGTGCTATTCTTTGCTTTTCCATTCCTAAATATCAGCATATATTTGATGCTTGTACCTGGAATGGACTTATTCAAATATTCTCTATTTTTCCATATTTTTCCGGGAATATTCCATACAGAACTCGGCCCAGAATCATTTATTTCTGCTGTGCTACAGTTGTGGACCCATAGGCACCCACAAACCTTCACACAGCCGGCTCTCCACCTTTGGACCAGGCATTCAGCCTGAATTCAAGCTCAGATGTCTCTGATCAATAAATATTCTCTAACTTGACAACCACAGCCTCTCAGGGCACTATTTTCAGTGCAGATCATCACATGAGATCTGGCTATCCATGGCTGTCCAAACCAGTGCAGAAAACAGGGTGGACACCTTTCTTTTTGCCTGATCAGTGCCTAGCTCAGGGATCAGATCAGCTGATGGGTGATCAAATCAGGTGATTGCCTTGGAATATTCTACCCCTTTCCATAACATTCTAGCTGTTTCCTTCTATTATTAGATAGAACTTTCCAGAACCATTATTCAGCTCCTGATCAGGGTTAGTCCAGTGATCAGAACCTGTGATTGACTTGGAATATTCTACCCCTTTCTTCCACCTTCCACAACCTTCCAGTAGCTTCCATCTATTAATAGGTAGAATATTCCAGAACCATTACTCAGCCCCTGTAAATACAATATATAAGGAGGCCATTCTGCCTCTGAAATAGAAACACTCCCAACATATCCTACCCATCTTCTGCACACCAGTGTGACTAGAGTGACACAGTGTCATCCTCTATCTCAGTAACTGTTGATTACCAGTTCAAGGATCTTTTACAGTTGTGTAACTGTACTTGATTGCACTCAAAGTAGTGATATTCCTGCTTTGGGCGTGAGTGTAGTATCTGCCTCACATGACTACAAATCTACAGGGTGAGATTGTCTGTCAATAGTCCTGCCATTAGTGCTCTTGTTTAAGTTACTAGTGTGTACTGCCTTTGCAGAGCATTAGAATCTTGAACTCGTGTGAAGCAGTTGCTAGACTACTTCACACATTGCTGTTACCCGCTTCTGAGTGCCACTGGTTGGACGGTTGGATTCATCCACCTACTTCCTTTAGCCTCTAAGTGCATTCCCCTCTTTTCAGAATATCTGGACCCCTAAGCGTCCGTGAACTCTAGACTCTGGAAGTCTTATTCATTTCTTGCTGCTAAGAAATGTATTACCTTTCTGAGTATAGTCTGCATTGACCAATACAAAGGATTGTAACCAAAGTACAAACATTAAATTGTTTCTGGAGTTGTTGTTTTGGAACCCACAAAATTATGGTGTTAGGGCAAACTCTAAATCACCACAATTCCATGAATGAACAGCTGAGAAGAATATCAAATCCTACTGCAGCACAACTCCAGAAACGATTTAACGTTGTACTTTGGTTACAATCTGTTGTAATGGTCAATGCAGACGATACGCAGGAAGGTAATACGTTTCTTAGCAGTAGGGAATGAATAAGACTTCCAGAGTCTAGAGTTCACAGACGCTTAGGGGTCCAGATATTCCAAAAAGAGGGGAACGCACTTAGAGGCTAGAGGAAGTAGGTGGATGAATCCAACCGTCCAACCAGTGACACTCTGAAGCGGGTAACAGCAATGTGTGAAGTAGTCTAGCAACTGCTTCACATGAGTTCAAGATTCTAATGCTCTGCAAAGGCAGTACACACTAGTAACTTAAACAAGAGCACTAATGGCAGGACTATTGACAGACAATCTCACCCTGTAGATTTGTAGTCACACGAGGTAGATACTACACTCACGCCCAAAGCAGGAATATCACTACTTCGAGTGCAATCGAATACAGTTACACAACTGTAAGCGACCCTTGAACTGGACAATCAACAGTTACTCAGATATAGAGGATGACACTGTATGTCACTCTAGTCACACTGATGTGCAAATGATGGGGTAGAAAATGGTTTTTTATTCAGAGGCAGAATGGGCTCCTTTTATATTGTATTTACAGGAGCTGACTAATACTACTGGAAACTTCTACCTATTAATAGATGGAAACTACTGGAAGCCAGTGGAATATGTGAGAAGGGGGTGGAAGTTTCCTAGCCAATGAGCTGCTTGGATTTGCTCTGACTCATGGCATGAGTCATGGATGGAGTCATAGTATGAGTAATCACAGGAGTCATGGTATGAGTCATGGAAGGAGTCATAGCATGAGTCATGGCAGGAGTCATTGCATGAGTCACCATTACTCAAATAACTCGGTCAATACTTCGTTTCCCGGGCTGATTAGCACAGCTATGGGTAGGCACAGCTTCTATTGAACTCTCCACTGAAAATGGAGTCAGGAGGTGCAGTGGTTGTGAAGATATTGAGGATTTACTGGCAGTGGTGACCAGATTGAGTTGGAGATTGAAATGAGTCATGTGATTGAAAATGAGTCAGTTGTCCGGGTGACTCCGGCTGACCTTGGGGCTGCTGACATCTGGGAAGGTTTGTGGGTCCATGTGGGTCCCAAACTTTGCCCAGCAGAACAATAAATTTGTAGACTCATTTCTGCATGGAAAATTCCCAAAAAAATATGAAAAAATAGAGATTATTTGAATGGCCCTGAATCAAAAGAAAGCAGCACATATATGCTGATATTTTAAGGCCATGAAGTGAAATTGTACAGTTTTGGGACTTTAAACAAGATCTTTTTAAGGGAAAACCAGTTCCCATACATTCATCCCCCCTTCAAATATTCTCCGAGACTTTAGTCACTCCTCTCCTCTACTATTCCAACCTCATCGGCACCACCTGAGTTACTAGCCACATACGGGTCTACAACACGTGGGTTGAGAGGCAGAGGAAGGAAGGAAGGGTAGGCCTTTTTGACACATGGGTCACAGGTGGAGGAAGAGTTAGATACATGTATGGAAGGAGTAGGTGTGTTAGGAGGAGTGAAGACATGAACAGTCTCCGGGTGATAGGAATCAACATATCCGCAAGCGAGTGCTCGGTGCATATCAAGAAGCTGTCTCACCGACGGTTTCCACAACACCAACTGTTTCTTATTGGCTTCCTCGCCGTCTCAGTCTGGTTCAACAGGAGAAGAGCTGCGAGGTCTTTTGGTAGACTCGCAGTCAGAGTGAATTTGAAAAGAGTGAGCGATGGGGAGGAGAGTGCTGGAAAGCTTGGATGACCTGGAGTCATCCTCCGTATGGAAAGAAGGAGAGCCGGAATCAGAATTGTAGTCGTCACCTAGAGGTGAAGGAGGCCACCTCCAAGTGCAATCGGGCACCAAAGAGGAATTGTATTTGGCCTTGCTGATCCAAGCAGACAAGCGATGGGACTGGTTCTGCCAGTCTTTGATCCAGCCGTGGGTTATGCCTGTCCTTTCAGGGAGAAGTAGAAGGTTGTAGGAGAGCTGATGCACGGAAGGGAAAGGGGGTGGAATCATGTTTATCTCGCGCAACTTCTCCGATGGAACGTAGAGGGGAAGGGGTTCGAGAGCCGTTTTGCCATTCCAGCGATGGGCTGCTGATAGAATGTATCGCCCTTTCATCCAGAGCGATTCCCAGAAACAACTGGCTAGCTCACTGCGTAGAATGCCATAATCGTCAGCAGGGTCATTGAGATAGACAAAGTCGAACCGGTTTGGTTTATAATAGTCGAAATCGGATGTGTATTGATACCTGTAGTTGGGGATGGAGACTGGCTCCTGAACGAAAGAATCTCCTTCCTTACGCAAGGAAAACTGGAGGGAGGAAATTTGTGGATAGACAGCCGTAGCGAAATGATAGATAGAACGATTGATTGTTTTCTAAGAGCTCTTTCAAGGTGGGAGTGAGATGTCAAGATAGAGAGTCGCATTGGTTTTTAAAGTAAGTGGGCATACATGCATAGAACAAGCTGGAAAGTGGTGGAAGAAGGAGCCGATAGAGTAGAGTGAGAGGGGAAGACTTCTTAGTGAGACTTGCTTCGGTCACGCCAGTCCCAAGTATGCAACAGATCGGGGGCGTTGCGAAGGTAGCGACGAGGGAGCCATTCATCGTAGCTTGCGTCGTAGCCAAGGAAACACGTGAGTAGCTCTTGAACTCGTCATCCGTTCCGGGCCTTGTGCCAGCGCTCACCAATGATAGATTCGACCTCAAATTCCGGCAATTTGCTGAAGCTAGCACGATCGAGGGGCCTAGTGGGCCACTTTCCGAAATGAGGGTGGGAGGAGGAATAGGGCTCAAGATGGGCAATGTTGAGGACCGGGTGGATGCCATAGGATGCGGGCAGATGCAGCCAGTACGTAGCTGGTCCTCAGCCCGGTTCAGAGCGTAGAAGGTCGAGAAAGTGGGGGTTAAGGAGGACGAGGTCGCCAGCTTCGAACTCCGTGGCCAGTCGCCCAGCGTTGTAGCTATGTTGCTGAGCGACCTGCGCGAACTGCAGGGATTGCTTGGCTCACGATCGGTAAGCCTTAAACTCCTTTAGAAAGTCAGTGGCTTTCGTGCTTTCGACCTCAGGAGCAGGTAGGGCCATTCTAGCGCGATCGGGAAGTTTGGCGGCAAACTCAGCTGGATTTGTTGATCGCGGTCGCACTACACCATCAGGGGCAGGATGTAGGTAAGAAGAGGATGTGCGTGGTTGATATCCAAAGAGTAGGAATGCGGGGGCTAGACCAGTAGCCAAGTGGGGAGTGTTATTGTAAGAGAACGTGAAAGGAGTGGTGAGAGCCGCCCAGTCGTCACGCGCGGGGCTTATGTAAGAGTGCAGCGCGGTTTCCAGCATCTGATTCAAAATCTCTGTCTGTCCATCAGCTTGAGGATGGTAGGCAGTAGTTAAGGCTCTCTTCAGATTTAATTGCTTGCACAACTCTTTCCAAAAGGTGCTAGTCCATCTAGGATCCCTATCGGATATGATTTGCTTAGGGATTCCATATTTGGACAGTACATGTTCAAAAAATAACTGAGCTGTACCCTCCTCATTAATGGTACTTTGAGTAGGGATAAAGATTCCATATTTTGTGAGTTTATCCACTATTACTAGGATGGAATCATACCCATTGCTCTTGGGTAATTCCGTAATGAAATCCATGGTTACGACTTCGAATGGATTTTCTGGAATAGGAATGGGCTGTAATAATCCAATGGGTGCATGTCGCCTAGGTTTGGCTTTCTGGCAAATGTCACAGCTCACGACAAACTTTTTGACATCTCTACTCATTCTAGGCCGATAGAAAGTAGAAGCCAGCTTGTTGTACATTTTGTGATAACCCGCATGAGCTCCTTCAGTGATTTCATCATGAATTTCACTTAGAAGTTTAGCTTGCTCATCCTTGGGTACACACAGCCTGTAATTTCCATTCCAATCTTCAAAGTAAAGCAATCCATCCTCATTTTCAAAAAAGAGAGGATGCTTTGGGCTGATCCAATTAGACTCCTGTCGTAATTCAGATCTGACCCTTTTGAAGTAAGGATCTTTGGCATATGCATCGACTATTTTCTGAATCTCCTCCTGAGCAAGGCTAGAGACTAGATTATAGCTTTTGACTGTTACGTATGGAATGGTGAAGTCTTCTTCAAGGCTGGTATTAGCTTGGATGGAAGAAGAATACACTTTCTGCGGAATTCTCTGGTTCTCTTCTTCATACGCAGCCATTAACATTAAAGTCCTGGCTTCAAATTGGGGAGAGATGTCAGAATAAAAATCCACAAGTGGATCCTGTTCTGAATCCAGGATAGTAGGAATGGTGTCATCAGAAGAAGGTCCATCTTGGTATGGAACATTCCTCCTGAGTCTAGAGATAGGATCTACGTTGGAGTGAACCCGTCCTGCTCTGTGTACGATTTTTAATTCAGGGTATGCAGCAAATACAGTTCCCCAAGTTAATAACCGCCTATTAACATTTTGGTAGGTCCAACTCCAGATGAGGGCTGCATGGTCTGTAATGGCTACTACTTTCTCCCCTTCAATGTAGGGTTGAAATTTGATAAGACCATCTCATAACGCAAGCGCCTCTCTTTCCGTAGGAGAGTAATTCCTTTCAGCTGGTTTCAAGGTATGAGACCAGTAAGCAATGACTCGTTCTACTGAAACCATAGTGTTTTCAAAGTCTTTATCCCAAGTACCTGGCTTAGGGAGAGTTTCATCCTTAGACACAGGAATCACCATTTGGGGTACAGGTAATCCTTTGTCATAAGCTGATTTGAGTTTCTCATACCCTTTGGTACCCTTGAGATCTCTGATTTTGAGAGGTTGGATCTGCTGAAGTATAGCAGCAATTCTGACATCACATGCATCAGAGTAGATTCTGTATCCAAGACCAGGAATGGCATATGCCCTAACTGGTGCACTGACTAGGGCATTCTTAGCCAAATCAAAGGCTTCCTGTTGAATAATGCCCCATTCCCAGGTTGAATTCTTTTTGAGCAATTTAAACAAAGGAGCTACAATCCATGCATAGAATGGTATATATGAGGAGAAGTATACCACCATTCCAAGGAAGATTTGTAGGTCATGCACATTCTTTGGTTCTGCCAATTCCAGTATAGCATCTATCTTCTCCTTGTGAGTTGATAGACCCAACCGTGATACCTTTTGTCCCAACAGTAGCAAAGACTGGTAGGCCAAATGGCACTTAGCAGGAGATAAGGTGATTCCAGACTTTTCTATAGCTCCGAACACTTTGTCCAGATGTTCTAAGTGTTCTTTGAACATCTTGGAATATATGACAATATCATCTATATAGACCAGGGCAAATACCCATAGAAAAGGTGCTAGGACACCTTGCATTACTCTTTGAAAGACTGCAGGCCCATTCCGATACCCAAAAGGCATTCGTTTGAACTGATACAGTCCTCTATGAGTTCTGAATGCAGTTTTTTCTTTGGCACTGTCCGACATTTGCAGCTGCGTGAAACCCGCTAATGCATCCAAAGTGGATAGCCAACGAGATCCAGTGAGTGCCTGCAAAATGGAATCTTGTCTTGGCAAAGGGAATTCATCTGGGACAGCAATCTCATTGAGTTTCCTATAGTCTATACACATTCTTGGTTTCCCATTACGATAGGCTATAAGAGCTGGGAAACCCCAAGGACTTTTGGATGGTTCAATGACTCCGAGACTGAGTCAAGCATCCATTTGCTTATCAATGACTTCCCTTTTGGCAGGTGAGGCATTATAAGGTGGTAGTGAAATTTCTTTGGCCTCAGGCCTGAGATTGATTTCAACTTTTGGATCATAATTGCCAAGTCTGCCATCAAGACCAAATGCATCTTTATGCGCCAAAACTGTGTTTTGGAGAGCCTTCCTATTGAACTCATTGAGCTCTGGTGAGACGTCAATTTCATCCAACAGTTGGTTTTCAGGAACATCCTCAGGAGGAGTCTCCTGAGCCTTAGGTCCTCCTTGTACCACCTCTCCATCTGATTCAAGAGAGGCAACAGTAGGTATTGTACCAGACTCAAAGTTCTGTTGAGCAAGAGCTTTGATGAGTCCGGCATGAGAGAGTCTAGTCTCTAATTGACTCTGGTTCAAATTAGAAGTCCAATCCAGCCAATTGGAAGGATTCCTAGCATGACCCAGAAGTTGTCCTTGATGTATAGTAACTGGTTGTGATGAAAAATTGCTAACATGCAGGCACGGGTTATTCCGAGATACAATTGCATCTGAAATGCCATAGAAATCTTCAGGCCTGTGATTGGAGTGAAGCACTTTTTCCACATAAACTTCATTACTATTCCCAGGGAAATAGATAGAAGCAGGAATTAGAGAAGCAGTTTCAGGAGGAATTGCGACAGGATGTAAGGCCCTGACACTTGAATCTGAAATGCGTGCTCTAATCTGTTTCCAAGATTTCTTAATACGTCTATGAGCCTTGAACTTTGCAGTCAGAGATGCAAGGTCAGGAAGGGCTCTTATTTTAAAGGTGTGACCATTCTCATCCAATAAGGGTGAGCTCACTGAGTTCTCAATTTTAGCTTTCCGTCCAGTATTACCAAACATAAGATGGCTATCCAAGCCTTCTCTTAAAAGCGAGATTGAGTACTGATCAGCAAAATCATCCCAAGAATGACAGGGGTAGTCATGCCTTTGACCACATAAGCTTCAACTTCAATTTGGACTGGTCCAGAATCAGAGTCAAAGTAAATGGGTATTGTAACGTATCCAGAAATTTTGGATGTGCCAGTAACTTGTATCAAGTTAATTTTCTGACCCGTTTTGATTTTAGGAGGATTCTCCATAGAGCAGAGAGCTTTCGATAAGGGTTATGTCCGAACCAGAATCAGCTACAAGGGTAGTTTGATTCTTCCCATATTCTCCCAGCCAAACATTAGTAGTGGTTGCAGAAGATCCAAGGAAAGCACAGCCAACTGGTCTGGACATGAACGCTTGAGTTTAATCAAAGAGTTTGGAGCCCAACTAGTAAGCTTAGAATTCCTTAGGAAAGCAGCTACATGTTGGAATCTTTCATTAACCTTCTCCTCTCTTGACGAGATTTAGGAGTGAACGTCTCAGAAAAAGATTTTTCCAGAGACAAAGGCTCAGAAGATTTTTCTCTATTAGGTATGGATCCCCCCAGTCGGGACATACTTTCCAGCAAGCTCATGGCTGGTTTGGCAAGTTGACAATGTGCCTCTGTATCCTGAGCAGAGTCCTGTTGATCCAAAGAAGGTTCTTCAGGAATATTCTCAGTTGCAACATTATTAACATGAGCATTGTCTGAATTTGAATCCACTTCTGATTCATGAAGTGATTCAAGGTACATATCCTCATAGGCAAGGTCCGCATTAGCTTCTTCATTAGAAACCGTGTAACATGTATGGGCAGAGCGAGATGCTGAACTGGCATGTTTGCACTCATTATCCCAATGCTTGTTACTGCCACAATGCCTGCAAGGTCTAGCTCCTTTGTATTCAGGTGTGGAATTTTTAGACACATTAGAATCATCCCGAGGGAATTTTGGAGGATTCAATTTGGATGACCATCCAACCAGATGAGCTCTAGCATCTCTAAAAGATCTGTTTGAGTCAAACCTAGATTTGGGTTGATGCAAAGAATTTTCCAAACTTCTAATACGTCTTTCCAGGTTGTCTCCTGAAGAGAAAGGAGCATGCGACAATGATTCCTCGTGATACTTGATAGCAGTTTGGAATTCCACTGCAGATGAACACCTGTGAGCATCAATGACTGTATGCCAGTACGGTGGTGCACCATTCATGATTTCCAATATAAGCTCTGAGTCTGACAGCTTGCTGACCAGTCTCAATAGCTCCGACTTTCTAACGTAATACTCACTAGGAGTCTCATTAGTAAAGCCAGGCTCTCTGAAAGTAGCATGAGTTGCTCTAGCTTTCTGCCTATCCAACCAGGCTCTGTTCATATAGTATGAACCAATGACTTCTCTGATGGACTTCCAGTCCTCAGTTGCTTCTTGGCGGTAGGATAATGGTAAAGAGAAAAACCACCACTCTGCTCCTTTATGCAACCGCAAAGGGATAATTTGTCCCAATTGCTTGAAGACCGTAGGAGATCGCTGAGCCAAATGATTTACTTTCAATATCCATTGAGCCAGATTGTCAGGGTTTCCATCCCATTCAGGGACTAAGTCCTGACACAACTTGTTATCAAAGTAAGCTTCTAGCTTGCTCTGAGTCACTGGAGCGTCTAATCTGAGATTAGGGTTTCTCTGATCAAGATCCCCCCAGTCTGGACTATGACTGTAACCTCCACCATCACCTCCATCAGGAGGACCTGAGCCTCCATGCCTACCCAGAGGGGGAGGATTACTCCTCACACTTCTATGTGGCAATGATGGTCTAGGTAAAAATGGATTAGGTGTATGAGGGGGACCAAGAGATCTGTCATCATCAGGAGGTTCACCTCCAGGAGGTGGAGCACCTCCTCCAGAAGCTCAATAAGGTCTGTGAGGAACCATAATGGATTCTGGAATGCCCTGCTCTGAACTTGAGGAGGAGTATAGAACATTTCTTCCAAACCTGCAGATCCTGTAAGTTTACTAGGATCCTGATGGTAAGGAGAATTGAAAAGAGTAGAGGGTCTGGGACCACGATTGACGCTTGTTCAGAAATACAACAAATACATATATACAATCTATTTTCCTCAAATTTTATACAATACACTTCAATTCAAACTTATTTTCATATTTCAACATGATTCTCAAATTTTACACAATATACTAGATTAAAACATATTGTGATATTTTGGCATAATTCTCAAAAATAATTCTTTTTTCCCCATTTAGTGGTGGCAACTCTCTTGAAGGAACATCCAAATATCATTGATTCTTTCTTATACAATACTTGTAACATAATTTGAACTATCTTTAATCCCCACCTGGTATTTGTATATCTAAATACCCTATATAATACCAATTATATTAATACAGACATTCCTATTATATCCATGTAAATAATTATGTTCATCTCAACCAAATATCTTATCTTTTAAAGTTTATTAAAATATAGAATATATGTTTATATTTATGAAAATTTCACACATCCGAAATCTTTTAAGATATCCAAATTGTAACTCCCTGGCTTTATGTATCATTGAAATCCTGATGTATATCTCCTATACATCAGAATATTGTATACTGACATGATTCCGAACAAGCGTCATTGTAAACCGCAGACTGTCTCTGTCTAATCCGTTCATGATCAACTGGAAAGTTTTCTCCTTGATCCGTTCTGGAAATCAAAGGAGCTTCCTTAGCAGTATAGGCAACAGTGGACTGCTGAATGTTTCTAACAGGCATAGATGCATGAGGAGGAACTTCATATCCAAGGACAGGGTTCACTGGTGCATTAATGACCTTGGCTTCATAGAAACTAGTATCTGCAGCAACCTTTCTCTGCAAAGCAGCTTGGGCAGCAGTAAAACGAATTTTGAAGCCATTAATGTCAGAAGACATTTCTGCAATATCTGGGAGTGCAGGAGACAAAAAGTCATCCTTGACTGGTTTCCATATACCATTAGACTTGGATACCGCATCCCAATAAAATGCCAAAAAGTTTTCTACGTCTTCACATAGCGTAACACAAAGCACTTCCATGTCCTTGGAACTCCAAAGGGAGTCACTAGGCCATTCTGAAGGCAATTAAGGGACAGTAGGAGTAGGAAGTTTCATCTGCTGCAATACACTTTCTCTTTCACTTGCAAGGTGATTGAGTGCATCTAACAGTTGCTTATACTTCCATGGATCAAGATAATACCCCGTACTACCATGTTGACTAACCCGTCCAGGATGTCTGAGTAGTACTACATTGAGTAAGGCTAACTCTTTCTTGAAGAGTCCAATAGCAAGGCGATTCAGAGCTCTAGTACCTGGTGCTTCCGCACGATTAAAGCTCATCTCTGGAATGCTAAGGAGTGCATCTCTTCTGGAAGAGAGTAGGGGATCAAGTCTGACCTCTCTCCATACTCTTGCTGCACTGAAGCTTTTCAAAGGCTTACCAGGCACTACAAAGACATTTTGTAATGGTCCTGTGATAAGGGGTCCATCAAAAGTCCAATTGGTAAGTGCATGGTCAGTCTGATCAACTTCCACAGCAAAAGAGGCATCTGCAGCACTAATCTCTTCATCCGTAGCAAATGTCTGGTCAAGATCATTCACAGGAGTGAGTGGGGATCTAGTGTGCAAGAAACCAGGAGTAATAGGGGCAATTGGTTGCTCTGGTTGAGCAGCCAAAGGAGTAGACGGGTCGTCCTCAAGTTGTTGTTGTTGTTGAATTGTTGAGGTAGACATGTTGCTCAGCTTGAATGAGGTCAACTTGTCACGAGGTCGATATGATTTGAAACAAGTTTGAATATGAGTTGGTGTTGGATAAGGGTTTAGATAAAGAGGAGAGTTAGGATTAGAGGAGGAGGGCAGGACAGGTGTGACTATAGAACTTGTCCTCTGGAAATTCCAAATCGGTTTGTTCCAGATTACGAGAAACTATATTGAGTAAAGACTTAGTGATAGAGGGTTGGGTTATATCTGCAATGGTGCTTAGAATCTACACTCTAGACACTGCTTAAGCAATTCCCAGAGCGTCCACCAATGTTTTGGAACCCGCAAAATTATGGTATTAGGGCAAACTCTAAATCACCACAATTCCATGAATGAACAGCTGAGAAGAATATCAAATCCTACTGCAGCACAACTCCAGAAACAATTTAACGTTTGTACTTTGGTTACAATCTGTTGTAATGGTCAATGCAGACGATACGCAGGAAGGTAATACGTTTCTTAGCAGTAGGGAATGAATAAGACTTCCAGAGTCTAGAGTTCACGGATGCTTAGGGGTCCAGATATTCCAAAAAGAGGGGAATGCACTTAGAGGCTAAAGGAAGTAGGTGGATGAATCCAACCGTTGTCGGTTCGCTTAAGGAATAGATCCTATAAGCCTGCGCGCAACGGTCCTAGCAAACAGACGGTGTGTAACGCAGTTGTTCAGCACTCCAAAGATCAATCAGGGCGAGGGGTACGTAACAGGGAAGTGGGATAGTGCTCTGTGGTTGGATGAGGATGGGAGCAAAAGGTCGGTCCTGATGGCTGATCGTGCTCTGTGACTGGATGACAATGCGGAGCCCGGTTGGGAGGTACGCGAAAGCTGGTTTCAGGAGAAGCAACCTCTCGGTGGCGGAGGGAAATCTGATTGTCGAACCAAGGTGTTTTACCTCAGTGTAGAGATAATGGATTGTGATGTAGAGCGTAGAGCGTAGACTTAGAGCGTGGACTTTGACTTTAGAGCGTGGGCTGAAAACTTGTTGATTGATTCCAAAGGCGAAAACTAGCGCCCTTTTATATACAAATCCCCAGGGCACAACGACACAATATGAGGAGCAAATGATGCGATATGATGCAAGAAATGCTGATCAAGCCAGCTGACGAAGCGTGTGAAGTTGAACTACTAAAGGGGGAAATCATGGAGAAATGAAACGACAGATAGGGGTAATCTTTGTAAGAATAGGGGGTGATGAGTAATAAAAGAACCAAAAATAGAACAAGGATGAGTAAGTCGTGTATGAATGAATTAAAAGATGAAACAGGGGTGAGTCATATAAAAGAACAATAGAAATGTCCACCAATACCATCTTCCCTACGGCTCCGAAGGTTAATTGACCCTGAGTCACATGAGGACTTCCGTCAGCATCCACAACAAATACTCCTTATTGTCTTAGTGATCCGTCTCCATATGGTATCCCATTCCAAGAGTATTTGGTCCCTTTGCCTGACACGATGTAACCTGAGTCGGATTGAAGTGGGAGGATAGGTCAGCGATGGCAACTGAAATTCCACCTCACGTTCGACTCTTCTATCCGTGTTACGATATAGAGGTGAAATGTCGAGGAATGTATATGGTTCAACGGAATTGTGAAAGAATATGGGATCGCCAATGGCATAAGAGAGACATGGTGGGGATCTTGGACGCTGAAAGAGTTTTGGAAGTATTTTGACACGTGGAGGTGGCTTAACATGCCCGTGGAGCTCGGCGTATTTTTGATAGTCCTCTGTGTCCAGAGACCAGTGTGACGTTATTAGAAGTGATGTTGGAGAGGGGAATAGAATGGGAAGCCATGTGAATGATGATGAAAGGATTGGTGTGAATAGAAGGCTGATAATGATCGATGGCGATGAAACACGAGTGATGATCGATGGCTAGAATTAGAGACTGAGGTGGAGAGGGAGTTGCGGCGCTATTTAAAAGTTGATACGAAAAGACGCTGGCGGAGTTGGACTGTCAGAGTGGTTCGATATGCGTCCTCGATGCGTCCTGGCTCGTCACCGTCCAACCAGTGGCACTCAGAAGCGGGTAACAGCAATGTGTGAAGTAGTCTAGCAACTGCTTCACACGAGTTCAAGATTCTAATGCTCTGCAAAGGCAGTACACACTAGTAACTTAAACAAGAGCACTAATGGCAGGACTATTGACAGACAATCTCACCCTGTAGATTTGTAGTCATGTGAAGCAAATACTACACTCACGCCCAAAGCAGGAATATCACTACTTTGAGTGCAATCAAGTACAGTTACACAACTGTAAAAGATCCTTGAACTGGTAATCAACAGTTACTGAGATAGGGATGACACTGTGTCACTCTAGTCACACTGGTGTGCAGAAGATGGGTAGAATAGGATGGATATGTTCCTATTTCAGAGGCAGAATGACCTCCTTATATATTGTATTTACAGGGGCTGAGTAATGGTTCTGGAATATTCTACCTATTAATAGATGGAAGCTACTGGAAGGTTGTGGAAGGTGGAAGAAAGGGGTAGAATATTCCAAGTCAATCACAGGTTCTGATCACTGGACTAACACTGATCAGGAGCTGAATAATGGTTCTGGAAAGTTCTATCTAATAATAGAAGGAAACAGCTAGAATGTTATGGAAAGGGGTAGAATATTCCAAGGCAATCACCTGATTTGATCACCCATCAGCTGATCTGATCCCTGGACTAGGCACTGATCAGGCAAAAAGAAGGGTGTCCACCCTGTTTTCTGCACTGGTTTGGACAGCCATGGATAGCCAGATCTCAGGTGATGATCTGCATGGAAAATAGTGCCCTGAGAGGCTGTGGTTGTCAAGTTAGAGAATATTTATTGATCAGAGACATCTGAGCTTGAATTCAGGCTGAATGCCTGGTCCAAAGGGGAAGAGCCAGCTGTGTGAAGGTTTGTGGGTGCCTATGGGTCCACAACTGTAGCACAGCAGAAATAAATGATTCTGGGCTGAGTTCTGCATGGAATATTCCTGAAAAAATATGAAAAATTAGAGAATATTTGAATAAGTCCATTCCAGGTACAAGCATCAAATATATGCTGATATTTAGGAATGGAAAAGCAAAGAATAGCACATTGGTGCTGCATAAATGGAATTTGATAGGGAAAAGGTGGTTCCCATACAGGAAGGCTTCATATATGGCAAGGAGCTCTTTGTCATGGACATCATAGTTCAGTTTGAGGGGCATAAATATATATGAGTGAAAAGTGATCAGATGGACTTGTCCATCTTCCAGAGAGATGATGGACAGGATCATGGCAAGTGCATAGTCAGAGGCATCAGTTTCTAATAGGATAGGAACGTCTGGAACCCAATGAGTCAGTATCGGAGCGGAAGTAAAGGCCTTCTTCAAGGTCTCAAAGCTCTGTCTACATCTGTCAGTGAAATTCCATTGGATACCCTTCCTAGTTAGTTGGGTGAGCGGAACGGTAATATTGGAGTAGTTGTAAATGAAGCAGTGGTAGAAGTTGGCCAACCCCAGGAAGGACTGTATGTCTTTGACTTTCTGTGGTTCTGGCCATTCCTGTATGGCTTTGATTTTGTCATCAGACATTGTCAGTCCTGCCAGGGAGAGGATATAGCCTAGATATTTGACTGAGTTGGAGTGGAATTCACATTTGTTGGCATGGGCGAAGAGGCCATGTTTTTGGAGATGTCGGAGTACTTCTCAGATGTGTGTCTGATGTTCTTCTTCGTTATCCAAATATACCAAAATGTCATCTAAGTAAATGAGGATGGTAACATCGAGCCTTTTGCATGCTCTTGAGCAGGTCCGCGGTGCAGGGTATTGGGTATCGGTCTTTCTTGGTGATCTTGTTGAGTCCACAGAAGTCGATGCATAAATGGAGTGATCCGTCCTTTTTGCAGACAAATAGGACTGGAGCTCCATGGGGCGATAGGGATGGGTGGATGAAGCCCATGGCCAAGTTCTCGTCTATGAATGTTCAGAGAGCCAGTAGCTCTTTTTGGGATAGTGAGTAAATAGGGCCAAGCGGAGGGGTGGAGTTGTCATCCAACTCAATCTTGAGATCATATGGTTGGTGTTCCGCTAGGGAGTCAGCTTTAGACTTGCTGAACACATTGGTGAACTCATGATACTCCTTAGGAATCATAGATAGGTCCAGTGGAGTTGATTGGGTGGAACGGGCAGCAAGGAGCATTGGATCAGAGAGGTGAACCTGGAATGTTTGTGAGCCATCCAGTTTGCTTAGTCTGGTGAAGATCATAGTGTCCACCATCGATATAGACAGAGTATCTATTGGAGTGGAGTCAGCAGAGGCAGAAGATAATTTCGCACCTAAAGTTGCTGATGACATCGGGAATGACACAGCCTGCACTGGAGAATGGAATGTGATATGGCCCAATGCCCAGTCAATCAACAGATTGTAGCAGGTGAGCCAATTATGTCTGAGAACCACAGAACAGCTGGAGTCAAGCAGGGTAACATAGAATGTAAGGTTCTGGACTTCTCTGACAGAAAAACGGATAGACAGATCTATAGCTTGTGAAATAACAGCATTAGTAGTGCCATCAAATAATCAGAGTTATGGTGTATGTATGGAGTTTATGTAAATTGGAAAAAGAGGAATCAAGGAAACAGTGAGTAGAACTGGAGTCAATTAATGCTTGGATAGTGGTATTGGGAATGGAGTTGGAGTAGATGAGGAGGGTGAGGGAGTCAGAGTGGGAAAGAGTGGATGTGTTCAGGTGGACCTCATTTGTCGTATGGGGAGTGTTTTGGAACCTGCAAAATTATGGTGTTAGGGCAAACTCTAAATCACCACAATTCTGTGAATGAACAGCTGAGAAGAATATCAAACCCTGCTGCAGCACAACTCCAGAAACAATTTAATGTTTGTACTTTGGTTACAATCCTTTGTATTGGTCAATGCAGACTATACGCAGAAAGGTAATACATTTCTTAGCAGCAAGAAATGAATAAGACTTCCAGAGTCTAGAGTTCATGGACGCTTAGGGGTCCAGATATTCTGAAAAGATGGGAATGCACTTAGAGGCTAAAGGAAGTAGGTGGATGAATCCAACCGTCCAACCAGTGGCACTCAGAAGCAGGTAACAGCAATGTGTGAAGTAGTCTAGCAACTGCTTCACACGAGTTCAAGATTCTAATGCTCTGCAAAGGCAGTACACACTAGTAACTTAAACAAGAGCACTAATGGCAGGACTATTGACAGACAATCTCACCCTGTAGATTTGTAGTCATGTGAGGCAGATACTACACTCACGCCCAAAGCAGGAATATCACTACTTTGAGTGCAATCAAGTACAGTTACACAACTGTAAAAGATCCTTGAACTGGTAATCAACAGTTACTGAGATAGAGGATGACACTGTGTCACTCTAGTCACACTGGTGTGCAGAAGATGGGTAGAATATGTTGATATGTTATTCTTTCAGAGGCAGAATGGCCTCCTTATATATTGTATTTACAGGGGCTGAGTAATGGTTCTGGAATATTCTACCTATTAATAGATGGAAGCTACTGGAAGGTTGTGGAAGGTGGAAGAAAGGGGTAGAATATTCCAAGTCAATCACAGGATCTGATCACAGCACTAACACTGATCAGGAGCTGAATAATGGTTCTGGAAAGTTCTATCTAATAATAGAAGGAAACAGCTAGAATGTTATGGAAAGGGGTAGAATATTCCAAGGCAATCACCTGATTTGATCACCCATCAGCTGATCTGATCCCTGGACTAGGCACTGATCAGGCAAAAAGAAGGGTGTCCACCTTGTTTTCTGCACTGGTTTGGACAGCCATGGATAGCCAGATCTCAGGTGATGATCTGCATGGAAAATAGTGCCCTGAGAGGCTGTGGTTGTCAAGTTAGAGAATATTTATTGATCAGAGACATCTGAGCTTGAATTCAGGCTGAATGCCTGGTCCAAAGGGGAGAGCCAGCTGCGTGAAGGTTTGTAGGTGCCTATGGGTCCACAACTGTAGCACAGCAGAAATAAATGATTCTGAGCCAAGTTCTGCATGGAATATTCCCGGAAAAATATGGAAAAATAGAGAATATTTGAATAAGTCCATTCCAGGTACAAGCATCAAATATATGCTGATATTTAGGAATGGAAAAGCAAAGAATAGCACATTGGTGCTGCATAAATGGAATTTGATAGGGAAAAGGTGGTTCCCATACAGGGAGTACCAATGCAGCCCTCAGCCCATATGGAGGCTAGAGGACTGCTTACTTTTTTTTTGGGTCCGTTGCCTTGGCATTGGACTTGTCCATCATGGCATTGGCGGCATGGCCCTTTGCCTTTGCTGCGGATGAGGTTGCCTTGTTGCAATCCTTGGCTGGGTGGCCAGGTTTTCTGCAGAACAGACAGAGGTTGTTGTCCATGTGGTGCTGGCATTCCTGCTGGGTAAGTTTTCCATCTTTCCCCAGCTTGGTGGAGAGGTCCGGAGTGCTCTTGTGAGCTCCGGAGTGCTCTTGCAAGCTCCAGAGTTATTGCTGGACCTGGAGTTGTTCTGACCAGGACCAGAAGCAGCGGCATTACCAGTGTTTGACTTCTGGCTGGAGTTGGTGGTGGTCTTCTTATCGGACCCCTTGTTGGACTTTGGGGTCTTGTCCAATGATTTGTCTGATTTGTTGTTAGCCAAATTTTTGTGGGAGACCTTGGATTGATGTTTCCAATAACGGGTGAGCTTGCGAAGGTTAACCAAAGTATCTGGCTTACTGACACGTGATATCTCGTCCTTGATGTGGGATGGGAGACCAACGTAGAATTGGTGTTGGAGTGCAGTGTTGCCCCATTGGACTTTTGGGGCTAGCTGCTGGAAACTCACAATATGTTTTGCAATTTTGTGATTTTGCTTCATCTGAAGTCAATGGAGTTCATTCTGGGCGTTGGCCTTGGGGTTGTAGGGACCGAAATTGGTCTGAAGTTTGGAGATGAAGTCAGAGTAGTCTTCTGACCATATCAGGTCATTGGAGTCATCCATGAGTGCTGGCTCAAAGTAGTCCAGTGCAGTGCCCTTGAGATAGGACATGGTGAAGGTGACCTTCACCTGATTGGATGTGAACGCGTTGGGGCAGTTGTGGAAATTCAACCGGCATTGCACCAAGAATGGCTGGAGCTTGTGTAGGTCAGAGCCGTCGAATGGGTCAGGTTCCCACCCCAAGGTCCAGGACTTAGGAGCTTGTGAGGTACGGATGCTGCTGGTGAGGGAGATGGCTTGCACCAGATTTGGGGAGGGCGGAGTATGGTCCTCTTTATTGACAGTCTCTATGTGGTCCATTGGTCCCCTGACAACCTCAGGGATGGTGTCAATGCTGAGAGTGGGCACCTCAATGGTTCATGCATGTTTGGAATTGGTGTTTTGGAACCCACAAAATTATGGTGTTAGGGCAAACTCTAAATCACCACAATTCTGTCAATGAACAGCTGAGAAGAATATCAAATCCTACTGCAGCACAACTCCAGAAATGATTTAATGTTTGTACTTTGGTTACAATCCGTTGTAATGGTCAATGCAGATGATACGCAGAAAGGTAATACATTTCTTAGCAGCAAGAAATGAATAAGACTTCCAGAGTCTAGAGTTCACGGATGCTTAGGGGTCCAGATATTCCAAAAAGAGGGGAACGCACTTAGAGGCTAGAGGAAGTAGGTGGATGAATCCAACCATCCAACCAGTGGCACTCAGAAGTGGGTAACAGCAATGTGTGAAGTAGTCTAGCAACTGCTTCACATGAGTTCAAGATTCTAATGCTCTGCAAAGGCAGTACACACTAGTAACTTAAACAAGAGCACTAATGGCAGGACTATTGACAGACAATCTCACCCTGTAGATTTGTAGTCACGCGAGGTAGATACTACACTCACGCCCAAAGCAGGACAATCACTACTTCGAGTGCAATCGAATATAGTTACACAACTGTAAGCGACCCTTGAACTGGACAATCAACAGTTACTGAGATAGAGGATGACACTGTATGTCACTCTAGTCACACTGATGTGCAAATGATGGGGTAGGAATGGTAATTCATTTCAGAGGCAGAATGGGCTCCTTTTATATTGTATTTACAGGAGCTGACTAATACTACTGGAAACTTCTACCTATTAATAGATGGAAACTACTGGAAGCCAGTGGAATATGTGAGAAGGGGGTGGAAGTTTCCTAGCCAATGAGCTGCTTGGATTTGCTCTGACTCATGGCATGAGTCATGGATGGAGTCATAGTATGAGTAATCACAGGAGTCATGGTATGAGTCATGGAAGGAGTCATTGCATGAGTCACCATTACTCAAATAACTTGGTCAATACTTCGTTTCCCGGCTGATCAGCACAGCTATGGGTAGGCACAGCTTCTATTGAACTCTCCACTGAAAATGGAGTCAGGAGGTGCAGTGGTTGTGAAGATATTGAGGATTTACTGGCAGTGGTGACCAGATTGAGTTGGAGATTGAAATGAGTCATGTGATTGAAAATGAGTCAGTTGTCCAGGTGACTCCGGCTGACTTTAAAGCTGGTGACATCTGGGAAGGTTTGTGGTCCATGTGGGTCCCAAAACTTTGCCCAGCAGAACAACAAGGTTGTGGACTCATTTCTGCATGGAAAATTCCTGAAAAAATATGAAAAAATAGAGAATATTTGAATGACCCTAGATCAATAGAAAGCAGCAGGTATTTGCTCCTCAGCCGCAGCCCTTTGAATGGATAGAGATTTGTCAGATAGTGTTAATTTCATTTGCTAACAAGATGTTATTCAAGGAAAACCAGTTCCCATACACTGCCTGTCACCATACCAATGGTCCATGGGGTTGAAGAGGGGCAGTGAAGTTTTCTGGAGCAGGTGGCACAAGGGGCTGTGGTGGTTGACTTTGAGAGGGCCAGTGGCATCCTTGATAGCAAAGGCCATGGCAAAGCCAACCACAATAGCCCCTTGTGCCACCTACTCCAGAAAACTTCACTGCCCCTCTGCAACCCCATGGACCATTGGTATGGTGACAGGCAGCACCCTGCCTCTTTGACCCCACTATGGAGCAGGACATGTATGATGGGCGCGTTCGACCACACAAACTGCTGGAGCTGCGTGGTGATAGGACCCCACTCGATGAGCGGGGTAAACAGCAGCCTGCACACAATCAGAATCGCAACCATAACACGACAGCAACCCTGCTGCCCTGACACTCACTCATTACACCCATACATGTACTTTTCCCACCAATTCAGCTTGTCATCACACGTGAGCGACACCCTCTTTGAACCTTCCGTTCGAGTAGGACACCCAGCGGATCGCGTAGCCCTGCAGCTGCAGACGCGGCGCCATGTCAAAGTCCTCGGACACATTCGACTCAGACCAGTCTTGCGCTGCCCGTCGGAGGGGTCGATGAAGGAGGCGTCTTGGAGGGCTTCCCAGCGGAGAAAACTGGCAGTAGAGGAGGGGCGTGAGGGCGCGAATTGGTGAGCAGCGAACACTTTATTAGGGGAAAACTCACGCGTTATGTCCGACGAATGGGGCGACCTCGCCGTTGGCACAGGCTGGTGGAGACGAGTTGTCAGCGGTGGCGAGGAGCGTCGGAAGGGAGAAAACACACCCATCAAAATACACTTGTTAATCCTCCTCGTGAAATGCGCGATTCCATTCTCAAACCAATGGTGTGCCATCTGCATCACATCTACCACACATGCACACCAATGTCAATCAATGGCCCAAAACGTACTCGTATAGGTGCACGCACTCAATTCATGCTGTATGAATGCTACTTCCGGCGACGCCGCCAGCTCCCGGGCAGCATCCCTCAAACAATCCTCTGGCACGGCAGTATCCGAGTCCACAAACAGGATGATGCCCCCACATGCAGCGCGCGGGCGTTTGCCGCCCACGGGATCCACCGCCGCTCACTTTCCTCATACGTCTCTTCCACGGCCAGCTGCAGCGCTTTTTCCTTGATGTCAACATCCTGGTGGCCGTGCTCCCGGTCCCAGTCGTCATCCATGTCGCGCCTGACCGCGCAGAGTACGAGTTCACACCCATGGTCGCACCGGCACCGCCCACATTCTCCATCGCCTTCCACCCCCGCTCCCGCTCCTGCTCCTCCAATAGCTGCAACACAAACTTCTCCACCTTCAAGCTCAGCGCCAGCCCGTAGCTCATATCGCTCGCCTTCTTGAAGCGGCCGGGGCGTACAAAGCCGGAGGCTGCTTGGGCGGTGGTGGATGTGACGGCTTTGGAGGATTTTTTGGAGGCGGGGGGAAGGGGTCGTGTTTGAGGTGCGCGACCCAACCAATGCCGTGTTGGGCGTAAAAAGTCTGACGTGCGAGACGCTCGGCGGGGGGGAGAAGCTGTGGGGGTGGGAGTTTAGCATTGCGTATGGAGGAGGGGAGAAGGGGGTAGATTAAGGGTTGATCAAAGGAGTGGAAAAAGGAAAACGCAATGCACCTGTATCCCATCATCACTAATACATATAGTCGACGTCCCTCCCTGACGCGCATACGTCTGCATCGCCTTCTTCAATAAATGATGTAGTATGACAGTATTAATGAACCTCTGGACGCCAGCGCCAGATGACAGTGGGGGAAAAGTGTCTGGGAGCTGGTGAAGTTGCATCAATGGAACGCATTACATCCAGCAGCTAGATGCCCAGGCGCCCAGGGCCATTTTCGGGATTACATAATCGACCACTTGCCATTTGTGCTAAGCGATGTGCTAAGCGATGCGACACGCGCGTCGCACCGTTTTGCTACCTCGATTGGCTCACCTCTGCTCGCTGTATTGCCCTGGAAACAGTTTCATTAGATGGGCGTCGACATATTTAACATGTTACGCACCATTTAACCCATCCTCCAGAGTGAAAAACTAGCTCTGCAACACAATCTTGCATTGCCGCCAGCGCCAGATGAGTCAGCCAGGGACCACATGAGTCAGCAAGCGTCACTACATCCTTTGTCTTTCAAACTAACCTTCCCTCCAAAAACGTATCCGGCAACATAGACTGGGCCAGTCCATTGGCAAAGGGCACACCTTTGTCGCACAGCTCACTCTTGATGCAGTCCAAGATCTTGACTGCAAAGACTGTGTGCATCTCCTTGTCAGCAAGGTGCCAACGTCAATGCCACAAATAATGGTGAGCTCTCTCCTCTCAGTCAAACCCTAACCCAAGTGGGTTTGTCAGTAAATGCGTGATGGGATATGTGTGAGGTGTACGTTTGAAACTGGGCGTGTCATATAATAGTAGCATGCGAAGAATGACAATGACAAGGGCAGAATGACGTACTTGGACCAGCTGCAATGCATGCCGCATGAGCTCATTGTCCCTCCCAATGAAAGAAAATACAACATGCTCACTTGTTGGTACCAAAAGTCGGTGTTCATCACAATGGAATGCATTAGTGGTGCATCTCAACACAAGCGTGCACAGCGTGCATGAAACAACAGCAGAGCGGGACGCACGTAATGATTTTAAGCCCTTGTGGCATGATGGTCGAATACGCAGAGTACCTATGCAGATAGCATGCGTACGTGATCAAGAAAGGGATGGCGTGGGGACGTACGTGGCTTTGGATACTTTTGCCACCTCCAAGATCCAACCCTTCGTGTGCCATAAACTAGAGGGTGGAAGTGAATCAGCGGAACGTCCCAACATGACGCGGAGGAGTCAAGGAAGACTAGGACTGCAGAAGACTGCAACTGCAACTACGATGCAATGGAAAAGGAAACACAGCACATACATGGATAAATAGCCATAATTCCACTCAGACTGGCCCCTACCTCACACCCCATGACATTAGCCTCCACATGCACAGTCCAATCCCGTGCGATTCACACTGCACTGCGAGGGCAGCGACGGATGGTAACGAGGATAGAAAAAAAAACTGCACGTACATACCAGGGCAGCGTAGACAGGGGCACCCCAAGGTACACCTTGAACCCGCTGAACACGGCGGAGTCCACATACTCCACATAGGTGCGCGACAGCGCTGATTGTCATTGTCGTGCGATGTGAGGCCACCCGTGAAGATCGTGAACGTGGGGAGCGTCACATTGCTGGCGGGGCCGTGTCCCCATGCGTTGCCCTCCTGCGTTTGCGATGCCTGTCGAGGAGCATGCCATTGAGCGTGGACGTAGGCGCATGCGTACGAGGACTAGGACGCGTCTGTGTGTTTTTGATAGAGAAACTCACCGGTGGTGTGGCATGGAGGACTGCCACCGACACTGGTTCCAGCATCCACTGCGACATACACACAATCACTCTGCATCCTTGAAGCGTCCACTTTGCAGTGGTAAAATGTGTCACTGCCACAAACATCGATGCTCAGCCGCGGCTTCTCGGAGGATGGCGAGGCAAGGGCGCCGCATGTTGAACTAGAGTGGCGTAGGCAAGTGGGAGGAGAATAGGGAGGAAGATGGAGAAGTGGAGGTGATGCGATCCAGTGGAAGTGCTCGAGGTTCAGATGGAGAACTCTTGCCGGTGCATACAGGAGGGGTGAGTTTTGACCTAGTGGGTGGACATATCTCTCAACATACAAACAGGACCACTGGCGCCAATGAACGCACCTTTGCAAGCTTCTTCATGAGGCGGCCATTGACCCAGTCCTCCACTGCCCGTGTGCGTTTCACTCCACGTTGACGTAGACGTAGGTGGGCTCGTAGGTTCTCACCAGGTTAAGGAGAGCATGACGAGATATGGGAGGAAGCGGTAATATTGATCCGAGATGGCGTGTGCAAGAACTTCTTCACGTTGGAGAAGGTGAGTATAAGAGGGTAGTAAGCTTGAAGTCATGCACCATTGTTGTCTGCTCCTGGTGGAAGCTCCACCTCTGTAAATCTGAGATGTCAGGTGATGGGATAGTAGTTGATATCATGGGCCTACCACGTCTGGAGAAAGAGCTGAAAGCTTAACGACACCTTTTCCCCTGTTGCATCTTTGACAATGGGTATATCTAGGATGTGCTGATTTCGTGCTCGAGGGCTGCTCATGGTGTGGTCCTCAACCGCTTCTGCATCGTCATCATCCAAGGCCAACGGGTCTGCTGGTCGCATTTGTCGCTAGCGCGAAGTGGAGCTATTTTGTGTTGCAAGTGGCACACTGCTGGGAGGAAGCAGTGAGGTGTGACGAGGGGCAGAAGAGGAGGGTGTGTTAACGTCCATGAGTAAGAGCAGTGACCTGTCCACAAGCACCCATAGACTTTGCGTCGTCAGTCTCGTACGAACACATGCCTTGGCATCGTCCAGTAGCACCACTTCATAAAATGTCCAACATCTGCTCACATTTTAGCGAATCATATGGATCGGTATGTGCAACCCCACCCTATCACGACTGAGACCAGTCACATTCCATTCGCCATCATTCACTAAACCGCTGAGAGTCTGTTGCATTGCGGCAGCACTAGCTCGAGTATCACGCCCGATTTTCACTCTCCTTTGCTACTGCTTTGCCTAATGCTGCATGCTATGTCACCAGTACCAGGTCTAATTATGGAAATTCAGCCCATGAGCATTTTGGGAGACAAATTGTGACAGACCGAACTCACGACCCCATGTTACCATAATGTCAGCCCTGCCATGTATATACTTGTCTTTCACCATAGTCCCAAGTGTTTAGCTTCATAATTATATTACAGAATCTATGTGAGTCTTACAGGTCGGATAGTCACCCACTAGTGGTGTAGCCTAAGGCTATCTGCAGGGAGCCAGGTGTTGGCACATGTTGCACACGGGCGGTTTTTGGTTGTGAAAACCTTTTAATCATGAAGTGACCAGGCTTAATGAAACCACTCAACCTGAGATGTGACTGTGGTCATGACAACCTAGAGAGCAATAAGTGAGATGAGACAGCACTTATCTGGAAAATCAGTTGTGGTCCAGGTGATGATGGTGAGGGGGTGAGAGACATGTATGTATGTAAGACAGGGTGAGTTAGATATATAGAAGGAGCTATAGTAAACAACTCAGCCTTGTGAAACAGAAAGACTGTATTCTGACAAACCTATAGTAAATGACTACAAGGATTGTCAGCTACTGAAGAAATAGAATATAGGGATATTTACCTAAAGGATATGGACACAAAGAGGAGCTAAGTGTATAACTTCATTGTGTGGGGAGCAATCAACTGATACATTCAGTAGCTACCTAAGTGTATACTACAGAGCTTGTGGTTAATATAGTTATATATGAGAGAAAGAAATGGGATGTACACTTCAGTTGTGCAGGGAGCAATCAACTGAAGTGTCTGATGAAGGTTTTTACTATGAAGTGACTCACCCTTAATGTGGATGTGTATGGATCCACAGTTCAGCAGGGTATACAAAAGTTTTTTTTTTGGGGTGCCTGCTGGAGTTCATGCCTTTATCTGTGAACTCCAGGTATGCATAGTGTGATAGTCTATATCTCTAATAGCTAATACATCACACCTTGATCCATGAACTCCAGCTGTAGGCTTAAGGTCCAGCTCACCACCTGAACCTACTAGTTGTTAGGTTATGGGCCCCACCAGTGAATCAGAATCACATGCCTTCAAATTTCCAAAGCTCAATGGCCAGAACTACTTGCTCTGGGCCGAGCACATGCAAGCTGCACTGCAGTCTCACTACCTTTGGCTGATAGTCAATGGCATGGAGACTTGCCTGGAAGCACCATCTGGTGCAAAGGTGGCTACCACAGAATGGAAGCTTGAACAGAAGGAACACATGGACTGGTTGCTGCACAATCAGGCGGCTCAGGGTCTCATGAAGGGCACCACTGAGAGTTCTCAATGGCTGCATGTTTCAAAGGCCCAAACTTCGAAGGAGATGTGGGACATGTGGCATGACATGTACATGACCAATCAGCAATGGATAGATGTCCACTACTACTTTGAGGAACTATATACTCAGAAGTACGTAGAGACAAGCTCCATGGCTGACCATATCACTACCATGCTTGACCTCAGACAGAAAATCATGGGAGTGGGAGAGATGCTCCCTGATATACATGTCGCTCAAGTGCTCATCCTCTCGCTCCCCCACAATCAGTCATGGGATGTTATCAAGATTCAACCATTTAGCTTGGAATCACCTAAGCTCACTTCTACCACTGTCAGCAGCATGCTCATTTTGGAATCCAATTGCTGCTCTAGAGAGAAAGCTAGTGAAACAGCACTATGAGCTGGCAAGAAGAAGCACACTGGAGTGAAACTGAGGCCAGATGACAAATGTTGCTACTGTCATGAAAAAGGACATTGGGCCAACAGGTGTCCCAAGCATGAGGAAGATGAGAAAAAGAAAGGCAGTGGAGGTGTGGCTAACCTCACTGTCAATAACCTCCAGGAGCTAGGAGAATGCCAGATTGGACAGGTATACATGGTGGGAGGGACTCCAAAGTCGGCCAAGTTAATATCAGACTGTGGCATGATGTCACACATGTTCTGTGATAAGAGTTTCTTCATCACTTACTCACCATTGGGTTCATGCAAATCAATCGCAGTTGGGAATGCCTGCAACATTCCAGTAGCCAGTCATGGCTCCATTCAATTTAGGAGCATACTACCAGAGGGATTCCAAACAATCACCCTAATTGGCGCTCTGCACATTCCCGTGCTTGCTGCAAACTTGGTCAGCCTTGGCAAGTTGCAGCGAGAAGGGGTGTCAGTTGTCAGCTTTGAGGGTGGATTGTCAGTATCACTAAAAGGCAAAGAGTTGCTCCATGGATCACTCACCGGTGATAGTGGTACTTTGTACCATATCAAATACCTCAAGATGCAGAGACAAGCTGCCTATGTCATAACAAGTGGGAGCCTCCACCTCTGGCATCGGTGCTTAGGCCACCTGCATTTAGATGCAATCCAAGAAATGTCTCAAAAGAATATGGTTGATGGACTCACCATATCAGTGCCCAATGAATATGATCACTTATGTGAGGGATGTGCCCTTGGCAAGTCACACTGGCTACTGTTCCCTAAAGCCAGTAGTACTCAATATGAGAAGATGGACCTACTAGCTGTCAATCTCGCCAGTCCCATGTCCGTTGAAACTTGGAGTGGAATGCAATATGCATTTGTGGCTGTTGAGGTTGCTTGCCAGCTCCCAGTTGGATGGCTCCTATGTTTGAAGGATGAGGCTGGAGCTGCACTGAAGGAGACTGTAGTGATGCTTGAACAACAGTCAGGAAAATGACTAAAGCGGGTCAGATGCAACAATGGAACGGAGTTTATCAAGAAGCTTACCAAGTCATTCTGTCACTGCAATGGAATCATTTTGGAAACCACCATCCCCTACTCACCAGAACAGAATGGTATCACTGAGTGAGCAATAGCTGTCTACTTTGAGATGGTAAGATGTATGCTACATTCTGCCAGAATAGACTTATGGTATTGGGGAGAGACATTCCTATATGCCATTCACATAGAGAGCTGTTCCTACACCTCTGTGCTCAATGGAAAGGTACCATTAGAAGCATAGTCTGGAAAGAGACCAGATATATCTCACCTCTGAATATTTGGCTCCATTGCATATGTCAATATCCCAAAGAAGCTTCATGGTAGCAAGCTGGAAGTTACCTCAGTAAAGTGCTGCTTGCTGGGCTGGTGGGCTAATGAAATGAAAGGGTATTGACTTGAGGATGTGGAAACTGGGAAATTAATAGTGGCAAGGGACATACATTTCATGGAGGACCAAATGCCAGGAGATCTTGTCTTGATTAACACCTGAGGGGCTGTCCCCACACATGCTGAGATTGATCAGCTTGTACCTGAGGACACAAGCCAAGCAGGAAAGGAAAACACACCAGAGTCTGAACCGACACTGAACCAATCCAAGCTGGTTCATTCCCCAGATGCTTGTAATGACACCTGCACATCCCCACCTCCTGAACCAGAGCCAGACCCACAACTACCATCCCATCCATCCAAATGGGCTAATCTCCCACCACATAGTCACCCAACGCGAACCCAAAATCCTGCAACACAATTTGAAATGGCAGCAACCAAAGATGAGATAGAGGTGGCTGTGACAACAACCAGCTGTATGGGAACCACCTTTTTCCTATCAAATCCTATTTATGCAGCACCAATGTGCTATACTTTGCGTTTCCATTCCTAAATATCAGCATATATTTAGTGCTTGTACCTGGAATGGACTTATTCAAATATTCTCTATTTTTCCATATTTTTTCAGGAATATTCCATGCAGAACTCAGCCTAGAATGCTCTTATTCTGCTGTGCTACAGTTGTGGACCCATAGGTGCCCACAAACCTTCACACAGCCAGCTCTCCACCTCTGGACCAGGCATTCGGCCTGAATTCAAGCTCAGATGTCTCTGATCAATAAATAATCTGTAACTTGACAACCACAGCCTCTCAGGGCACAATTTTCCATGGAGATCTTGCCCTGAGATGTGGCTATCCATGGCTGTCCAAACCAGTGCAGAAAACAGGGTGGATACCCTTCTTTTTGCCTGATCAGTGCCTAGTTCAGGGATCAGAGCAGGTGATTGATGATCAGATCAGGTAATTGCCTTGGAATATTCTACCCCTTTCCATAACATTCTAGTTGTTTTCTTCTATTATTAGATAGAACATTCCAGAACCTGTGATTGGCTTGGAATATTCTACCCCTTTCTTCCACCTTCCATAACCTTCCAGCAGTTTCCATCTATTAATAGGTAGAATATTCCAAAACCATTAGTCAGCCCCTGTAAATACAATATATAAGGAGGTCATTCTGCCTCTGAAAAGAATAACCATTTCTACCCCATCATTTGCACATCAGTGTGACTAGAGTGACATACAGTGTCATCCTCTATATCTCAGTAACTGTTGATTACCAGTTCAAGGGTCACTTATAGTTGTGTAACTGTACTTGATTGCACTCAAAGTAGTGATTGTCCTGCTTTGGGCTTGAGTGTAGTATCTGCCTCACATGACTACCAATCTACAGGGTGAGATTGTCTGTCAATAGTCCTGCCATTAGTGCTCTTGTTTAAGTTACTAGTATGTACTGCTTTTGCAGAGCATTAGAATCTTGAACTCATGTGAAGCAGTTGCTAGACTACTTCACACATCGCTGTTACCTGCTTCTGAGTGCCACTGGTTGGACAGTTGGATTCATCCACCTACTTCCTCTAGCCTCTAAATGCATTCCCCTCTTTTTGGAATATCTGGACCCCTAAGCATCCATGAACTCTAGACTCTGGAAGTCTTATTCATTTCTTGCTGCTAAGAAACATATTACTTTTCTGTGTATAGTCTGCATTGACCAATACAAGGGATTGTAACCAAAGTACAAACATTAAATCATTTCTGGAGTTGTGCTGCAGCAGGGTTTGATATTCTTCTCAGCTGTTCATTCATGGAATTGTGGTGATTTAGAGTTTTCCCTAACACCATAATTTTGCAGGTTCCAAAACACAGACGATTGCACAGTAGATTGTCTGTCAAACAAGAGCCCCTCATTGAGTGGTTCTTTGATTAGAGAAGAAAGGAGGAGACAGTCATCCACTGTCTCCAATGTTCCTAAAGGAAAGGAACATACTCAATATACAAGCACAAGTAGAAGTAGCAATGTGAAGTAGCAATACTTCTGCTTGGGAATTGCAGCATGGAGTGGCATGAAACTGTATGGAAACTGGTTTTCCCTTAAAAAGATCTTGTTTAAAGTCCCGAAACTGTACAATTCCGCTTGATGGCCTTAAAATATCAGCATATATCTGCTGCTTTCTCTTGATTCAGGGCCATTCAAATATTCTCTATTTTTTCATATTTTTTCGGGAATTTTCCATGCAGAAATGAGTCTACAAACTTATTGTTCTGCTGGGCGAAGTTTTGGGACCCACATGGACCCACAAACCTTCGCAGATGTCAGCAGCCTCAAAGTCAGCCGGAGTCACCCGGACAACTGACTCATTTTCGATCACATGACTCATTTCAATCTCCGACTCAATCTGGTCACCACTGCCAGTAAATCCTCAATATCTTCGCAACCACTGCACCTCCTGACTCCATTTTCAGTGGAGAGTTCAATAGAAGCCATGCCTACCCATAGCTGTGCTAATCAGCCTGGGAAACAAAGTATTGACCGAGTTATTTGAGTAATGGTGACTCATGCAATGACTCCTGCCATGACTCATGCTATGACTCCTTCCATGACTCATACTATGACTCCTGCTCTGAGTCACACTATGACTCCATCCATGACTCATGCCCTGAGTCAGAGCAAATCCAAGCAGCTCATTGGCTAGGAAACTTCCACCCCCTTCTCACATATTCCACTAGCTTCCAGTAGTTTCCATCTATTAATAGGTAGAAGTTTCCAGTAGTATTAGTCAGCTCCTGTAAATACAATATAAAAGGAGCCCATTCTGCCTCTGAAATAAATAACCATTTCTACCCCATCATTTGCACATCAGTGTGACTAGAGTGACATACAGTGTCATCCTCTATATCTCAGTAACTGTTGATTGTCCAGTTCAAGGGTCGCTTACAGTTGTGTAACTGTATTCGATTGCACTCGAAGTAGTGATTGTCCTGCTTTGGGCGTGAGTGTAGTATCTACCTCGCGTGACTATGAATCTACAGGGTGAGATTGTCTGTCGATAGTCCTGCCATTAGTGCTCTTGTTTAAGTTACTAGTGTGTACTGCCTTTGCAGAGCATTAGAATCTTGAACTTGTGTGAAGCAGTTGCTAGACTACTTCACACATCGCTGTTACCTGCTTCAGAGTGTCACTGGTTGGACGGTCGGATTCATCCACCTACTTCCTCTAGCCTCTAAGTGCATTCCCCTCTTTTTGGAATATCTGGACCCCTAAGCGTCCGTGAACTCTAGACTCTGGAAGTCTTATTCATTCCCTACTGCTAAGAAACGTATTACCTTCCTGCGTATCGTCTGCATTGACCATTACAACGGATTGTAACCAAAGTACAAACGTTAAATCGTTTCTGGAGTTGTGCTGCAGTAGGATTTGATATTCTTCTCAGCTGTTCATTCACAGAATTGTGGTGATTTAGAGTTTGCCCTAACACCATAATTTTGCAGGTTCCAAAACAGAAACCCACAGGTCAATGGCAAGATTGACTGAACAACTCATGCGTGATCAACATGAGATGAAGAGCATTAGCAAAGCTAGTGCTCAGGCAGCTAAGATGGCTGCTGAAGCAGGGCATGCTGCCACTACTATGGGGCAGCAAATAGCAGAGCTAGGAACAATGTTAAAATCACTCCAAGGGAACTCTGAGCGACGCAAGTTGTGTCACCAAAGATCAGATTCTCAACAAGAATCTGAATCCAGAGAGTCTGGACCCCAGGGTGAGAGGGTCCAACCAAATGATCAGTTAGACAGAGGAAATGAAATTTCCCCAATGGAGGGAATTAGAGACCCAGTAATCCTGGCAAGGCAAGGATTACTGATCCAGATTGAAGAGGAAACTCCTCAATCTATGACAAAGGAGCTCAATCAAGAGATTGAGCTATGGAAACAATGAGAAGTTGAGGCTTCTTGTAAACATAGATTAGCCCTTGAACGGAAGGCTAAACATGCAGAGCAAGAGCTCAGCCAGCTGTTTAGAGAGCAGTGGCCCCAGCAAGAGCTCAATGTGGCTGTCAATTTGAATTGACAGTCGCAACATGCACTGAACAGTTATCAGCGTGTATGAGCAGTGGGCCTTTCAGGAGACACCCACCATGAGCAACAAGATACCCAATGGGTACCTCAAGAAGACATTCCCCATAACAGGGAACAATCAGTGCCATTGACCCTAGAAGGTCAAGGCATACCAGATCAATTGGACACAATTGATCCTATTGATGGCATTACTTGCATGGTGCAAGTAGCCATAGTTGATAATAGAGACACAGACCCAGAAAAGTCTGTACTTGCCAAGGCAGGCATTAAAGTATCACCTCCTGAGCAATACACAGGAGGCACAGATCTTGAAGAGTTTGAGATCTTTGTAGCAGGTATGCTATGATGGCTGGAGATGAGTAATCTCCTAGGGCCATCAAGTACAAAGTTTCAGCTATTGTACTTAGGCACTCACCTTAAAGGCAAGGCCCAGGAATGGTTCTACAGGAATGTAGAACACTACAACAGGGCAGTCCAAGACTGGACCCTGGACACTGCAATCCAAGGATTGCAGCATAGATTCCTACACACCCTGATGCATCACCATGCATCAAATAAATTTGACTATGTAATACAGGGTCAAAGGACGTACAGGAAGAGGTTTGTAACTGCAATGTGTGAACCTCTGAGACAAGAAGTCCTCAAGAAGGGCTTCAATGCCAAATTTAGCAGTATCAAGCAGTTGTATGAAACTGCTCAAATGATAGAGGAAGTGGTGCAATACCACCACAGTATGCAACACCTGGAGAATGCGACTAACACATCCTCCTCAACCCATAGACCAGTAGTCAATAGAACTACTGGTATGATAAATATGGGGAGTCAACCCATGCCCCAAGGATGTGTGTATATGGCTTCCAACACACACTCACAACAAGCAAGTGTGTCAAGGTTGGAACCCCATAATGGAAGCTCTGGGTCCAATTCCAACAATTACCTTTTCAAGGGTAATTATCAATCAAAACCACCAGCACACACGAGTGGTGATCGATTGAACAATGTTACTAGTAACATTGTGTGCTACCAATGTGGCCAGACAGGTCACATGTGACCTAGCTGCCCCAAATTAAAGGGCAACATAAGGTCAGCTGTGGTCTGAAAGGATGTGTCCTCATACATAGTGAAGGATAAGGTAGATGGATTCTCCCTGATAGAGGGAGAACATGAAGAAGCAATGGATGATCCCAAGGACCATCTAGATGAAAAAATATCAGCTATAGAAGTGGCTGACAAATGAGATGAAGAGGTTGCCCCATACGAATGGGATGACCAAGATTATGCCCCCAAAAGGGAGGCTATGCCAATGTATCACTCTAATGTGATATGAATTCAACCCAATGATCAAATTCCACTGAGACACACCTATGCAGTGCATTTCTATAGTGCAACAAGATTCCTGAGAAGCAGGGAATCATGACAGCTGCATATAGCTGCTGTTAGTGTTGACAGATCGGCCAAACCTATGTATAATCATAGGAGCTAACAGAAGTCAACAGCGCAATCAGATAGACCACACATAGACAACAAAACAATCTCTGGGTATTGGGAAATTGGTGGAACACTAGCCCACTGTCTATTAGACAGTGGAAGTGAGGGGATAATGATATCCCCTGAATTCACATGTGCAACAGGTATGAAAACCTTTGTGCTAGAGCAACCCATCACACTGCAATTAGCATGTGTTGGGAGCAGGAGTACCATAAATTATGGTACTCACACTATCATAAAATTTGGTAGTTGGGACATTGAAGAATATTTTGATGTCACCAACGTTGAGTATTACAATGTAATACTCAGTACCCCATTCCTACGAAAGCTAGGAATATGCCTGGACTTTAATGACCCAGGCTGAATCATGATGGGAACTGAAGAAGTCCCCACCAATGAAGAGCATAATACCAATGCTCTTCATACCCCATCATGGGGTATAAACTCAATGTGAAGGAGTATTGGCATGAATAAATGGCGCCAAGGGGGTAACTCTAAACACAAGCTACCCACAATGCAGTCCTTCCTACAAGAAGGACTAGACTTGGTAAAGGATCCCCAATGGAAGATCCAAATAAGAGCACGACGTGAATAGCTTCATCTCATGAAGGATCAACCACTTACATGGCTGGTCAGATCCCTCAGTTGAGGGATCAATGGAAAGAAAAGTATGCTGACCTATTCAGCAGCATACCCTTAGAACTTCCCCCATTTAGGGAAGTTAACCACAAGATTAATCTTGTGTTTTCTGACAAATGAATACATTATTGCTTGCCTAAGTGTCCAGAGCACTACTGAGTAGAACCTTCAGAGAAAGTTCTATGATACACCACTGCTAAATGGTGGGTATTGGCTACAGCCTGCCAGGCTGTACCAATGCTATGCATTCCCAAAAAAAATGGGAAGCTCTGCACCATGTTTGACTTGCATGAACAGAATGATAATACAGTGAAGGATGTAACACCCTTCCCCGATCAGGATAACATTAGACACAATGTTGCCTGCTGTACATATTGATCTAAACTCAATATGTCTGAGGCATATGAACAGATGCGCATCAGACCGACAGATACACCCAAGATGTCATTTGCAATTGTCTTGGGGACAAGTCATGCAGCAAGGGGACTGCAATGCCCCCTCGACATTTCAGCGGCTCATGACTGCCATCTTCCAAGAATATATTGGAAGATTTGTCCATGTATATCTGGACGACATATTTGTGTACTCTTGTGCTATACAAGAGCACAAATGCCACCTAGAGATGGTGTTCACTGAACTCAGGAAAAGCACATATCTTCCTCAGCAAGGATAAGATCAATCTATACTCAACAAGTTTGGATTGCCTTGGTCATCTAATAGATGACCAAGGCGTGCACACAGATGCTGATAAAATGCAGTGAATATGAGAGTGGAGATGACCTAGGTCATACCATGAACATTTTCTTGGACTAGTGCAGTATCTGGCGCACTATATGCCAGACATAACTGCATACACAGCCCCATTATTGGGTTGTGCTCGTAATAATTGTCCATTCTTATGGACACCACTGCTAGAGAAATGCTTTGAGAGCATCAAGCTCCTAGCGTGTAGGGCTCCAATATTGAAGCCCATCAATGTCAATAACCCCGATACTATTTGGTTATTACTGACAGCTCCAAAACTGGAGTTGGAGCCATCTATGGACAAGGAAAAGATTGGCAGACCTGTCGGCCTGCCAGATTCCTATCCAAGAAATTTAGTGCTGCACAACAGCACTATAAGACCCACAAGCATGAGACTATAGCTGTCCTCAAAGCCCTAATGAGATGGGAAGATAAGCTACTAGGATGAAAGTTCATCCTTGTTAAGAGTTGAAAATTTTGGAGTGCAAAGGAGTCACTGGAATTCAGATGCTAGTGAGGAAGAGGGTGGGATTTACTGTTCCAGTTCAACTGGAGACAGATGTCAACAATAACTATTGAGTCAGATTGAGTGGACTTGGCTTCAACTTGTGTGTTGTGCCCCCTCAAATTGTCGGTCCAATATTTTGGAGATTGGAGTACAGAGTTGGATTAAGGATCTGGAGTTTGACTTGTCAAGAAGATACTTGTCAAGAAGCTAGCAACCAAGAAGCTGATGGGGAATCTTAGTCGATATATGAACTGCTGTAACATACAGAGAGTAGCCCATATAAGTATGTGAAGAAATGAATGATAAACTAAAAGTGATAGGACAATAAGATGGATATGGAATACAACACAGAAAGGAGTTCGGAGTTCAGACTCAAGTCCAAACTAATACTAAACAATATAAAGAGTAATGGCTTGTTGTAACCCATAAGAAGAAAACTACTTATAAGGAGAACAATAATGGAGTTTGGGGTTAATGGAGATGGAGTTAATGGAGGTGGAGTAAAAGGAGATGGAGATGAAATCTGGAGATTGGACTCAGTGTTACAGGATGTAACAGTATCTCCCTTCTAGATTGAGCCCATGAGATCTTAGTCAGCACTGTGGGAAAATTGACGGTATATGCGTTTGAATTGGCACACGAGGCTGGGCCAAATATTAAATGCATGTTGCCTTGCTCCTTATCTCTTACCACCATCTGCTATGCCTATTGCTGAAGAAAGGCAGAAGAAGGAGGAGGTGGCTCGTGAGAGGGCCACTGGGGTTGCTTGAGTCCAGGCAGAGGCCACAAAGAAGAGGGCCTTGGCAAAGACAGTTGCAAAGGGCAAGGAGGTCGCTTGAGACCTGGACAAGGAGTCCAAGCTGGACCTAATATGCAACACATGCCTCAAGCGCAAAGACATATGTGAAAGGGCCACGGTGAGTGGAACAGTGAATGCATTAATTTTTCATACTGATTTTATTGTTTTTTAGATGGGAAAATCTTGCTCCTGCCTTGTGTGCCAAGATAATTGATTGAAGTGCAAGGTGAAGGGCAGTGCTCCTCTGTGACACAAGCGTGATTGTGAAGAGGGTAGTAGTGCAGTGGATCTGTCTCCCAAGCGTCAGAGGATGCGGACCATGTCTGTGGGTCCTCTGATCAAGTCAATACTGCCAGCGTTGGTAGAGGCCGTGCAGGATGTCAGCGTTAACGTGGCCACGGTGGCTCATCGTTTGATTGACATCTCCAAGCATGCTGAGAGAACAACCACAGCCCTTCAGGGCATTGAGGCCCATTTGGGTGAGCTCATGGGATTGTTCTGCAACCACATGACTGGAACAAAATGGAGTCCATTCCATTGGGAGTTGGTCTTATTGGAGCGGGAAGCTTTGGAGACCACATATGACATGGATTCTAATTCCTCAGGATTGTGGGATACCCTGGAGAACTTTGATGGTTTGGATGATGAGATGTGGCATCCTTGGGAGGAGATAGACAAGATGCTTAGGGAGCAGGAGATGGAGATTTCAGAGAAGGAGGGAACAGTGGATGGAGATTCTGAGGAGTCAGATGTAGGGGAATTGGAGGTCATGGAGATTTGATGTAGTTAGAGAATGTGATGAAATGAATGAATGGATTTTCTTGGAGAAAATGGAGTGAACTGAGATAAGATGGGGTTTGGTTTATGAGGGTAGGCCGTGTGGAAATCAGAGATGATCTCTGTCGCATGTCCTAGTTCTGAGGCTGGTAGCCAGGAAGTTTCTTCATCTGTTCCTTCGTATCCTGCCCACCTGACAAGGTATTGCAGTTTACACTTTCATCTCTTGTTGATCTTGGAGTCCAGGATCACTGATAACTCATACTCCAGTTCTCCATCTATGACAACAGGAGGAACTGGAGTTGGTTCTTGACTGGAGAATAGATCTGGAGTTGATGGTTCGAGCATAGAGACGTGGAAGATGGGGTGTATGGAGTGCATGCTTTCTTGGAGACAGAGGGTAAAGGAGTTAGAGCCTGCTTGAGTGATGATCTCAAAAGGACCAAGATATTTCTCTGATAGTTTCTTGGAAGGTCTCATGGTACATATGTTGTCAGATTTGATGAAAACCTTGTCTCCAACCTTGAAGTCTGGAGCCGGGGATCAATGATGGTCAGCAGAGGTGGAGTAACAGAGTTGGGCATCAGAGATGGTCTTTCAGAGATGCTGGTGGAGTTCATGGAGGTCCACAGCAAAGTCTTGTGCTCTTGAAGAAGCGAGGTCTCATTCAGGATGTATGGAGATGTTTGGGTGGTAACCCTTGTTGGCAAAGAATGGAGATAAGCCAGTAGTGGCATTCGGAGCATTATTATATGCAAATTCTGCGAGTGGAAGTAAGTTGGACCAGTTGTCCTGTTGGTAGTTGCAATAGACTCGGAGGTACTGTTCCAAAGTCTGGTTCATTCATTCGGTTTGTCCATTGGCTTCCAGATGGTATCCGGAGGTGAAGTGGAGTTTAATGTCCAAGGCCTTTCTGAGGGTTCAGAAAAAGGAGGACACAAACTCCGTACCCTGGTCAGAGGTAATGTGTGATGGAACTCCATGCTTGGAGAAGACATGGAGCACAAATAATTTTGCAAGCATAGGAGCGGTGATGGTGTCAACTGTAGGAATAAAAATGGACTGCTTGGTGAGGTGATCCACAATAACTAGCATGGTGTCATAACTGGAGGATGCTGGAAGCGGTGAAGTCCATGGATATGGAGTTCCATGGACTCTCTGGAATGGGGAGTTGCTTGAGTAGTCCATAAGGACAATGTCTCTGTGACTTTGAGTGCATACAAGTGGTACATGATTTGATGTAGGACTTAACAGAACCACGGAGTTTGGGCCAGACATAGTCTCGCCTGATTAGGTCTATAGTTCAGTTTTGTCCAAAATGACTGGAGATTGGATGGTCATGTTTGTTCTGGAGTACATGGAGTCAGAGATTGTTCACATCAGGAACATAGATGCGGTTGTCGAGATGGAGTAAGCCTTCTGAGTCAATGGACCAGCAATTGGTCAGTTTATTGAGATGATCAGAGATGGCTGGATCTGATTGGAGTGTGGATCGGATATTGGAGTGGAGTGTCAATGTCCATAGTGATGGCTGCTTGGAGGACTGGGGAGTAGAATGTTGTGGCTCAGAGGGATGCAGTTAACTGTTCATTAGTGAACACAGGCCTAAAATTATGCAGATTTACTGCTGCATAATCATTTCCTCCCTCTTTAGGGTAGACATCCCATCATCTAGTTAACGAGTCCAGTTTTGTACCAAGTTTGCCAGGATGGAAACGGATTACCAGATTGAACTGGGACAGGAATTTGGACCAGTGGGCTTGCTGCCATGTAAGGAGTTTGGTAGTTGAAAAGTATTCAAGGTTCTTGTGGTCTGTGATGACATCAACTGGAGTTGGAGATCCCTTGAGGTAATGTCGCCAGGGCTTGAAAGCTTCAAAGATTGCGAGTAGTTCTTTATCATGGACATTGTGGTTGAGTTCCGCCAGAGTGAAAGTCTGGGAGTGGAAAGCTATTGGATAGACCTCATTGTCTGTTGGAGAGATGGTTAATAGAATGGCTGCAAGTGTGTAGTCAGAGGCGTCGGTTTCTACAATGATTGGGGATCTGGGATTCCATTGTGATAAGACCGGAGCTGTGATGAAAGCTCTCTTTAATGTTTTGAAGGATGTCTGACAGGAGTCCGAGAACTCCCAAGGAGTTCCTTTATGAGTTAAACGAGTCAGTGGAACTGTGAGATCGGAGTAGTTGAATATGAAACACCTATAGAAATTGGCAAATCCTAGGAAGGATTGCATGTCTTTGACTTTGCGGGGTTCTGGCCAATCTTGTATTACCTGGACTTTGCTGGAGTCCATAGTAAGTCCATTTGGAGACAATATATATCTGAGGTACTCAACCGTGCTCTCATGGAAAGAACATTTGTTGGCTTGAGCATACAGCTTGTGCTTCTGGAGTCAGAGAAGGACTTCATGGACATGGTTGCTGTGTTCTTTGGAGTTGTTGGAGTATATCAGGATATCGTCCAAGTACACGAGGACGCATATATCCAGGAGGTCAGAGAATGTCGTTCATAAGATGCTGGAATGCTGCTGGAGCGTTGGTAAGTCCAAAGGCCATAACGCACCACTTGAACGAGCCGTAGCGAGTGCAAAATGCAGTCTTCCATTCATCACCTTCATGAATCCGGACAAGGTGGTAAGCATGCTGGAGATTGATTTTGGTGAAGAATCAAGCCTGTCTAGGACTGTTGAGCAGATTGGAGATGCGAGGAAGCAGATAGTGGTCTTTTTTGGTGAGTTTATTGAGGCCCCTGAAATTGACACAGAGTCGGAGGGAACCATCTTTTTTCTGAATGAAAAGGACTGGAGCACCGCCTGGAGATTGGGTCGGCCGGATGAAACCATAAGATAGATGCTCATCAATGAATTCTCAAAGAGCCTGGAGTTCACTCTGGGACAAGGAGTAGATCAGACCAAAAGGAGGAGATGTTCCATCTTCCATTTCAATCTTCAAATCGTATGGCTTGTGAGCAGGGAGTGTGTTGGCATGGGCTTTGCTAAAGATGTCCATGAATTCATGATATTCGGTTGGAACGTTCTTCACGTCGACTGGAGGGTCCTCAAAGTTCTTTGGAACTGTTGAGGAGATGAACAACTTGAATGTTTGTGCGTCAGCTCGGGAAGAGTCACAGGCAAAGGCTGCTGCATTGACAAAAGCTATTTTTGGAGCAACGAACGGAGATGGAGTTACAGAGTTGAGTGGAGCTAATGCTACCGACTTGGGTGGTGCCAAGGATTTAGTCTCTATCAGAGTTTGGAACGAGGTACTGCCCAATACCCAGTCAATCAATGGATTGTAGCGGGTGAGCCAGTTGTGTCCCAGAACTGCCAAGCAACTAACATCCAACGGAGTTACATAAAAAGTAATGGAGTGGGTTTCTCCCATAGGAAAATGGAGTGGCAATTTGATTGTGGATTTGATAACGGAGTTAGAGGATCCGTTGAAAAGCCATAGCAGAATAGGAGTGATGTCTTCAGTCCAGAGATGATATCCAGAGACAAATGAGGAGTCAAGGAAACAATGAGTGGAACCAGAGTCCACTAGGGTTGGGATTGGTGTTAAAGGAATAGTGTCGGAGGTAAGTTGGAGTGTCAAGGAGTTAGGATCAGAAAGAGCAGATGCATTGAGATGTAGCTCCATGAAGGCACCAATGAGTTCAATGCAACCCTTGTCTGGTGCCGGAGCCAGAGGGTTGCTTATTATTATTTTGGCTCCATAGCCTTGGCTTTGGAGATCTTGTCGGACTTGTTGTCCATCATAGCAGCACAAGCTTTCGTAGCTGCAGAGGTGGTCTTCGGACAATCCTTGGCAATGTGACCTACTCGTCCACAGAAAAGGCAGAGATTCTGCTCGATACGACATTGTCATTCCTGTGGAGTAAGTTTACCATCTTTACCAAGCTTGGTAGGGAGGTTGGGGGTCTGCTTTGGGGTTCCAGAGGTAGAGGCTGTGGGGGGGTTGGATCTGGGGTTTCCGGATTTACCAGAGTTGGGATGCTTCTTGTTATCGCTGCCCTGGGTGTTGGTGGATGACATGGGCTTGCCCTTGTCGTTGGACTTGTCCTGGTTCTTGCCCGAGGCTGTTTCACGAGCTACCTTGGAGCATCGTTCCCAGTACCAAGCATCGATGGACTGTGCTAGAGTCCAGAGTTCAGATAGGGTGACAGGTTTGCCTACTCTGGCAACTTCATCCTTGATTCAGGATGGAAGGCCATTGTATAATTGGCGTTGGAGTGCTGCATTTCCCCATTGGACATGAGCAGCTAGTCAATTGAACTACCTACTGGTAGTCATAGATTGCTTCACGTCGCAAGTACATATAATACCTACGGACACACATGTAACAGCAAAAGGAGTAGCATGGCTATTCCTTAAAGAAGTTGTACACCTTCACAGTGTACCAGACTTGATTGTGTCTGATCAAGATTCAAAATTCATGTCTATCTTTTGGCATGAACTACAGTGGATAATGGGAGTGAAACTCCTCATGTCCACAGCATTCCATCCACAAATAGATGGAGTGACGGAACAAGCAAATCATTCCATTGGCCAAATACTTTGTACTGTTGTATGAAGTGATCAGAAGGATTGGGCACACAAGTGTCCAATGGTGGAGTTCGTGCTAAATTCCAACATAAGCTCAACAACAGGGTTTACTCCATTTGAGCTTAACTACAGGTATATGCCTGGAATAGGCATGCCCATTAACAATGACACCAAGTTCAAGGTTGTCAAACAATTCGCACAGCAGGCTCAAACAAACCTGCTAGCAGCGCATGACACGATTATAGAAAGTTGTGTCATTCAGATGTTTCATGCCAATAAGAAATGTCAGGAAGGTCCAACCTTCCAGAGAGGTGACAAAGTCTACCTCTCAATGAAAAACTTGACTCTACCTAAGGGTAGAACCAGCAAACTAGTGCCCAGGTATATTGGGCCCTATAAAATAATTGAAGCCCATAATAAAGCCTCAATGGTGACACTGGAACTGCCACCAGAACTGACTAGTAGGTGCATTACGCCTATGTTCCATGTTAGCCTCATTCAACCATATGTGCTGAATGATGAGATGAGATTCCCAAAACAGGAAGTGAAGTCATTTTACGACTTTGGGAATGATGATGAGCAGGAGGGGCTCGTCGATGAAATCATCACTCATCGATGTATAAGCAATAAAGAACTTGAATTTCAAGTTCTATGGACATTGGGAGATGTCACCTGGGAACCTTACATGTCATGTAAGGACCTAGAAGCTCTAGACAATTATTTAGAACTTTGAGGGGTGACTCAAGTGTGAGAACTACCTCATAGATGGTAGTTCTCAGAGAGATGGAGCCCCAAAGATCTAATGGGGCTCAAGGGGGGGAAGTGGAGCTACCAAGAATAAAGGTAGCTCCTAGCAGGATGCAACAAAGAGCTACCATCAATGATGGTAGCTCAATGAGGGGAGGAGGAACTACCTTGATTAAATGGTAGTTCCTAGACAAGGATAGAGCTACCATAACAACAGGCAGCTCAATGGTAGAAAAAACTGCTCCCTATGGGAGCAGTTCACTGTCATGCTACTCATAGTAGCATGAAAGGGGTAAGCAATAATTAATCACATTACACCCATGTGACATAGTCACTGGAAAAATTCTCAATAAAGAATTTTTGCTCAGCCATAAAAGGCTAGCGGTGTTTCTTCAAACCACCACAACCCCCCCATCAAAATGTCATCTCTCAGAAGGGAGATGATGGATGCTCAGGATGAGCATCCAATGGAAGTTGAACAAACTTCCACAGCAGCAGCACTGGCAACGAGTGCTGCAGATATGATCAGGGGTCATCAAGATGAGATGACCTGGAAAATCAGCAGATGGCATGGTGGCACTGCCATCCATCACCCTCACAGGTGCAACAAGTGTGATGCATATGTGTCACACTTAATCAAGGCCCAAAATGGAGGCCAACTATATCTTCTCACCGCTTTGGTGGAAAGAGCATTAAGAGTCGCATGGCCATGACTTATATGTGACATTGAAGATGATGTCACGACACCTTATCATGAAGACTACAATAAGATGTACAAGGATAACTTGGACCTGTTTGCACAGGTCCAAGAACTCAAAGGACTTCTTGACAATGAGAAGTCCAAAGTAACTTGTCTCAGAGACAAGCTAAAAACACTGAAGGAGGCTGCTAATAGAGCACTCCTACATTCAAAACCATGCTCACGATGGTGTGCTTGGCCCCAGTAGCATTGCTATCATGTGCTACCACAGGCAAATCATTGCCTGCCATTATGCCATCACAACCCATGGCTTCAATCATCACAGGAAATGATTGATCTCACCAAAGAGGACAATCTCCCAAGCAAATTGCCTCAGGTTGACCCTCAAGGGTTCAAGGGTCAAGATTGGGATGACACCAACCCAATCTGGGAGGGATATGACCATGGTCTCCTCCTGGCTAGCATTCCCAAGGGTGCTAAGCAACCAGGCAAACTCAAACAGTTTTCCCTATCAGAAATCAAAGCTGAGATTGATCAGCTTTGAAAGGAATATATGGCTGGTGATGCCAGCCATACCTTAAAAGACCCAGTGTTGAAGATGTTGGAAGAAGCCCAGTGTACAAATTATCACAAATGCTGGGATGATTTTGGGCATGCCGATGTGGGGAAATCATTCCCCAAATGGGCACCATGGTTCATGACTGCAGCTGACCCTCCCAGAGCAGTCACTGGCCACCTGCCATGACCTCTGGGAAAGTGTGCCCCTATCAGGGCAGACTGGTTCATCTGTGATACAGACACTCTGGAGTTCATATCGCTCCATAAAAAGGCATTGGCCACACCATTTGCAGAACGGACTGTACTGATGCGCAGAGTCATCAAGAGAATGACTCTGCTGGCTCACGCTAATAACGTGAGTCTTATCATCACTCTACCAACCACACCGGTAGACACATTTGCCCTCATACAGGGGTGGCAAGTAAACCCTAATGGGGGACCCCCAGCCATCCGACAGGAGTTGGATGGTATGATGAACTTGTCTGATGTGGACATCTGGATGTGGCTGCAAAACGCCACTCCCAAGAAGGGTTCTTCTGCATTCAAGAAGAACCTCTGGACTATGTTCCAGAATCCTGGCCACTGGGAATTATTGACCAGTGGTCAAAAGTTCTCACCAACTCTTGGTGACATCTTTAACACTTCAGTCACTGGAGCATATGATTGGGGGAATTGCTCTCCCAAAGAACATACTGAATTAGAGCTTGCGCTCTGGTTTGGGCAATCAGGAGGCATCACCCCTGATTGTGCTGCTATATTAGAGGAGTTTGCTAAACACATCACCTCTGGAGCAGCTTTTAACCAGCCCACTAGGGTTGGTAAGCAAAAGCAGGAGACTCAGGGAGTCTCCCAAGCAGCTCATAAAGCTGCTAAACACTCTCTTGCTGAGCATTTAGGTCACAATTGTTATTTGGAAAACTGGACTTCTGGGGAGAAAGGAGGAGAGGGGGGAACAGAGGGGATAGGAGGGATAGGAGCACATAGGAGGCTCAGGAGCTCAGGAGGGGATAAGGAGATGAAGGGAAACAACTGAGAGGGGAAAGGAGGAGCCCCTGTAAGCTCCACAATCACCTGAACAATCACCCTAATTTTCTTTTGATTTATTTTGTCATTTTTTCCTATTTGACATCACCCCCATTTCATTTTTATCATAAATCACTTTCCCTTTATTCACATGACACAGAACTTTTATCATGAGTCATTAGCATGCATATCTTGTATAAAACATGCCTAGCTAGATATGCAATGGACTAGAGAATTAACTCTCACTATTTCTTTGTTGACTGTATCTGAACTATTTGTATCTGGAATAACTCCAGAACGGATGCGTCTTTCTACAATCATCATCTATTTGAATCCCAGTTTGCAAAGCCTAAGCTCCACTGGTCGATTTTCTATTAAGCATTTACTCAATTTTGAAGCATCAGTCCCTGCTGCATACTTTAATTGTCAATATCTAGATGAGGACCACACCGAATCATTTCAAACTTTGTAGGAAGATATGACTCAAGTATATCTTTCATTCAACTGTGCATACACCCAGTCCACATCACTTCTCCATTCCCTATTCAAATTCTACTTCACATGGAACACCCCCAGCAAGGCACTGTCACAAATTTATCTCTCAACAATGATCAACTTAATTGTGAACTCGATAGGGATGCTGCAGTAGCAATTGCATCCTCCTCATCCATTCAAGTGGATGAGGATACAGCAACCACTTTGGGGACAACTGAGAGCCATCCTCCTCTGGAACCATATGAACAAGACAATCATATGGACACCGACTCATTGGAACAGCTTCATAAGGAGTGGGTTGATTAAAAGGTACTGAATGAGATTGTGCCTCATTCAAAAAGGGGAGGGTGTAAGTACCCAAGGTACTTACTTACTATAGTATATAAGTATAATTGATATATGCAGCATTCCCTTAAGGAATGTTGTCCTTTTGGTAGATGTATGCACCCTATGGGTGCATATGTATAGTTATTATGTAAGCCAGTGGACCCAGTACACATGTGGGTCCACTTATAGTAGAAAGAACTTATTAATTACCACACTGTACAACATATCACACAACCAATACACTTGGTTGAGTTCTGTGCAACAGTGTGAACTATGACACACATTAACATCAGTCCATGTAGATCAGGTCAATCAGCATAATTGGGGGTCAGGGTTGGGTGGAGGGAGTGGTGTTTGCTCATGTGGAGGTTCAGGGGGATCTGTCTCTGGGTTGGTGGTGTCACTTGGCTTATTTTCAGGTTCATCTGGGATATTTGGTGATTGTGGTGTGGAAATGAGTAGTAGTTGTGGATTATTTTCTGGTGAACTGTATAATCCTGGAAATTCAGTTTCATCAAAAATGACATCACATGAAATTATGGTCTGTCTTGTGTTAGGATTGTAACATCACCAGCCCTTGTAACCATCTTCAAATCCCAGGTAGATGCATTTGCGTGTGTGGGATTGAAGTCCTGATCAGTTGTCTTTCTGCACATGGATGTAGGCACAACAGCCAAATACACATAACATGTTGATGTCTGGTTTATTGCCATGCCAAGCTTTGTATGGAGTCATGGTAGGCAGTGCCGATGTGGGGGTCACATTAATGATTTGGGTTAGTAGTCTTAGAGCATCCCCCCATGTTGACGATAGCAGCTGTGCTTGTTGTTGCATTGCTATTATTCCCTCCATAAGCATGTGATTTGTGTGCTCAGCTATGCCGTTTTGCTGGGGCATGCCTTTAGCCATGCGCTCATGGATTATACTGTGCTCCAAGAAGTATTTGTCCCATTTTTGGCCAATGTATTCACCGCCTTTGTCATCTCTGAACCATTTGATCTTCTCACCAGTTTGGTTTTTGGCTAGCACTTTATAAGTAAGGAATGGGCCAAAAGCTTCATCTTTTGTTTTTAGCAGATGGACCATCCTATACCATGTGTAGTCATCTGTAAACATTACCCAGTATTTATGCCCCATGGTTGTACTGATTGGGAGAGGTCCATGCAGGTCTGATATGTTATGCACTAGGTCCAATTGGGGGTTGGAGATTGGGTCAGAGTCAATGGTCAGAGTTGGAGCAGGGATTGGGGAGCATTGTGGGGGTCAGAAACAGACTTGGCTTCAGCTTATGTGCTGCACCCTCACTAATACCAGTGTCTGAGATTTCAGAGACAGAGTATGACTTAGATAGTTAGGATCAGACTTGGGAGCTAGGCATGATTTGATATTCGAACTGGGGAATGAAGTCCCCAGTCAGGCAACTTAAATACATATTTGAAATCTAATAATAATTACTCTGGTGATGGGTCTCCGAGGCCAACGGCCTTACATGAATATGTCCAAGTCTGATGGGGACAGATGTCCAGGTTCCTATGGTGATGTGATGCATCAATCGGAACTGGAGGCGGATGAGCAAGATTGATTGTGACAATTGCCTCTTGTAGCTTTTCCCACATTTTTATTGGATCGTCCATCATTCCTTCAATGTGCATGTATTGTGTGGGTGTTAGTGAGTTGAGTATGATGCCTGCAGCCTACTCTCTTTTGAGGAGCCATCCATTCAGTGCTGCACTGTCTGCTGCTGGTCGTTTTATCTCACTTGTCACAACTCACCATGCGTTTGCTGTCATAAGCTTGCCTGTTTTGGAACCCGCAAAATTATGGTGTTAGGGCAAACTCTAAATCACCACAATTCCGTGAATGAACAGCTGAGAAGAATATCAAATCCTACTGCAGCACAACTCCAGAAACGATTTAACGTTTGTACTTTGGTTACAATCCGTTGTAATGGTCAATGCAGACGATACGCAGGAAGGTAATACGTTTCTTAGCAGTAGGGAATGAATAAGACTTCCAGAGTCTAGAGTTCACGGACGCTTAGGGGTCCAGATATTCCAAAAAGAGGGGAATGCACTTAGAGGCTAGAGGAAGTAGGTGGATGAATCCGACCGTCCAACCAGTGACACTCTGAAGCAGGTAACAGCGATGTGTGAAGTAGTCTAGCAACTGCTTCACACAAGTTCAAGATTCTAATGCTCTGCAAAGGCAGTACACACTAGTAACTTAAACAAGAGCACTAATGGCAGGACTATCGACAGACAATCTCACCCTGTAGATTCATAGTCACGCGAGGTAGATACTACACTCACGCCCAAAGCAGGACAATCACTACTTCGAGTGCAATCGAATACAGTTACACAACTGTAAGCGACCCTTGAACTGGACAATCAACAGTTACTGAGATATAGAGGATGACACTGTATGTCACTCTAGTCACACTGATGTGCAAATGATGGGGTAGAAATGGTTATTTATTTCAGAGGCAGAATGGGCTCCTTTTATATTGTATTTACAGGAGCTGACTAATACTACTGGAAACTTCTACCTATTAATAGATGGAAACTACTGGAAGCTAGTGGAATATGTGAGAAGGGGGTGGAAGTTTCCTAGCCAATGAGCTGCTTGGATTTGCTCTGACTCAGGGCATGAGTCATGGATGGAGTCATAGTGTGACTCAGAGCAGGAGTCATAGTATGAGTCATGGAAGGAGTCATAGCATGAGTCATGGCAGGAGTCATTGCATGAGTCACCATTACTCAAATAACTCGGTCAATACTTTGTTTCCCAGGCTGATTAGCACAGCTATGGGTAGGCATGGCTTCTATTGAACTCTCCACTGAAAATGGAGTCAGGAGGTGCAGTGGTTGCGAAGATATTGAGGATTTACTGGCAGTGGTGACCAGATTGAGTCGGAGATTGAAATGAGTCATGTGATCGAAAATGAGTCAGTTGTCCGGGTGACTCCGGCTGACTTTGAGGCTGCTGACATCTGCGAAGGTTTGTGGGTCCATGTGGGTCCCAAAACTTCGCCCAGCAGAACAATAAGTTTGTAGACTCATTTCTGCATGGAAAATTCCTGAAAAAATATGAAAAAATAGAGAATATTTGAATGGCCCTGAATCAAGAGAAAGCAGCAGATATATGCTGATATTTTAAGGCCATCAAGCGGAATTGTACAGTTTCGGGACTTTAAACAAGATCTTTTTAAGGGAAAACCAGTTCCCATACATTGCCCTGGAGTGCAATTGACCAGATGTTATAATCCAAGCTGGTGAGTTGGATTGTTTTAGTGCTTTTGCCTTCAAAGCCTGACATTGTAGGTATGATTTCCTTTGGTCTGTTTAATGCACGGGGCCCATAACCTAATAAACGCAGTGAAAGATAATAGATGTGATCCGTATGGATCTGGGATTCGTGGCAATAGTTCGTGAGAACGAGCCCACGAATCCCATTCTTCGTTCAGACTCCGCTGACTAAATGAAACCAAACTGATGACTCATATCACGTCACCATTCAACACTCCTGGCGCTGTGGATGGTTGTGTAAACTCAAGCAGAGGCCTGTGCACTCGGTGCTTCTCGCCTGCCGGAGGAATATAAACAAACGGCAGATTTTATCTTCACCTTAGTTTGTTTTCCCTTACTCGTCAAAGGGTATGAACACTGGAAATCTAATGTGAATCGTTCTACCGCTTGCAACATCAACTGTACCCTTTGCTTAGACTTGATGTGAGATACTCGCTGACCCAATGCCTAGCAATCTGCCGGGACACCGACCCTTCCTCTAGCTGCGCCAATTGGAGCATCGAGTCGAGCCTTAAGTCAGCCATGGACACTGACCCCAAGAATGTTTAATCTCTAATCATGAATTGATTCGTGTTGAGAACTCAACATCACGCTTCTTGCCGCACAAATTGTTTCGCAAGTAATGCGACTCAGATATCCTCAAGTGCTCCCTGAGCCACAATTCATCCTCGTCAACCCTGCTTCCAATCTCGGGCACACGACACACGCTGGTACCTGGACATTTGGCACCTCCAGGAATGTGCACGTCTCCATTCGCCATATTCGAGGTGCCGCAACATAATCTTGCAGGTGGGGGAGCTGCGGCGAGCCCCGCTGCTAACCCATTTTTCCCTTCACAGTACCGCTGTTTATTGGTGCAGCGGTTGTTCAATGTCGTTCAAGATATATATTTCTTTACCCGGACCCTCACCTTCTGTGCAGCACTCACGGCGACTGTCAGTACCCCACCCCAGGTTCGTTGCAGACTATTTCAGATAAAACAAGACACAAACGAAGAATAATGCATTCACCCGAGGGTGAAAATAGGCCCAGGTGAATAATAAACCAGAGTAAGAGTTCAGTTAAGTCGGAAGTTCAAGTGATATACATATGATCCACCCTTGTCAATAAGACCACCTGCAGTTTGTAGCTGATTCAATGCTTCATTTGAGCGGGTGGCCTCATAGGACTAGGAGGGTACTCTTATCGGTTTATATACTCTGATTGGATGCTTATATCGCTCACCTCCTGTGATTCCCATCCCACCAAGTTAATACGAACATTATGATCCTCTTCTTTGATGCCCCAGAAATGGAACAGATAGCCTGGTGTCTGTTTTACGCGCTCAAAGAATGCACAGCTGACTTGCGCCAACTGATTTTGTTCGACACCAGGATTTTTGGTTAAAACGGCGATTTCAACGACGTCAGCTTGGTAGATCTCTAAAGAAGGAGGAGGGGTCGGCTGAAGCTTTGTATAGAAAAAGGTGGCTGGCTCCGTGCAAAATGAGTTAACTTTGGTTAGATACGGAGGGAAGATAGGCGAGTTAACGTAATTGTAGTAATCCTTCAAAGACTCCCAATCTGCGTGGCCGACCCGGAGCAGCATCAGTTCTGGAGACACACATTCAACAAAAACGCACTGAAAATGCCAACCATAAGGTTGTGATCTTCAAGGTTGCGGCTCCACCCGCATGATCGGAGACCCGGAGGATTTCTCATGCGGTCAAGCAATCTTTCGACGATATCTGTAGTAACGTGATCCTTCACTATGAGTCTCACGAATACGATAGGCATTATGGGAGTCTTTTCCAGTGGGTTGCCAGTCGAACAAATCTCCCGCGGTATATGCTTATAGTTATAATTATAGCCAATGTTTCACTGGTTGCTCAGGGGAGGGGGGCATTAGAGCAGTCTAGCACCGGGGCTGTCGTAATATCTCATACTGTCTGAGTTTTTTATACATCATCGATCTCGATCAGGGCCAGTGACTCGAACACACGGTAGTCCGAAAACTTATGTTCAGCCCCACGACACTGAGCAACAGTGCACGTTTTCCCCGGATTCAACATTCCCAACCAGCCGTGAGCAGTTCCTGAGGAACACTGATGCGTTGTAGGGATTATGGCCACCAAAAGCACATATTCACACTGAGGTAGAGCTTCAAAACCATCCTTTAGCACTAGACTGCATGTGGCCCAGGAGGTCAATTCCATGTATGTAAGCGATGTAATATGTTCCTTAGACTGCACTTCTAGTGTGGACTGATGTTACAGTCTCGTTCATTCCTGCTCGGATCCCTGTTCAGATCCCACGCACTTCCTTGGTTGACCAAGTTTCGCAAAATGATTGTGGCATCCATCCGTGACCGCATATCATTAATGTATACCCCTTACAGACAAGGCATATTCACCTGTAAGGGATTTTCTCCATTACGAATACTGGCCAAGTGCACATTTATATTATTGGGACGTCCAGGACCGCTTGAAACACGACTTAACAGACCATGCAAGAGGTCGCTCTGACTCCGGAAGATGGCTTCGCACTAGCTAATTATCTATCTCCATAAGGTGCTGGATAGTCCTTTTTATAATCCTTTCCTCCTGAAGAACTGTAAATTTGCTCACCTTCATGTGTGTCAAGCTGAAAAAGTCCATGCAGAGTGTGTCACAGCGAGAGATCGCGTCGGGTACATCTGCTAGTCAGGTTGCTCATCAAAAACGGGTTCCACATCGTCCACTACTAGGAGATCTCTGCTGTCGACCTCACCTCGCGGCCCGACCGCTTCGCTTCCTAGTATGTCGTGGTTCCGCCCTCCCCACCATCTGGCTCCAGGGAGCCAAAACGTCTAATATTTCCCGAACCGACATATGGTCTATGCTCGGGTGGCGATGGGCCTGGCGGTGATAATTCGTTTGCGACAGTTTGTACATGGCAAGAAGGGGGGGACAAAGCTGGAGCGATACCGTACGTGCGTGTGCCATGTCCGATTTTTTTGTGACAGTAGGCTGCACAGTTGCACCACTATGTGGTGCAGGTGAGCGGGCGGCCATGCGTCGGATCTCGATCGAGCACAAGGCACCGAATTATACATAAACGGACACGTGTATTATGTTTATTTACAGATCGATTCAAAAGACACCGATTTTAACCAAGCTTTACATGAAAATACAACCGGCACCCGATCTCAACCGTGTCAATTTTGACTGGGAATCAGGCCCCGGAGTAGAGAGTATTTGTTACCAATAATTATTGGCTCCGGCGTATGCTGGGCAGAATAATAGTTACTAGTAGACCGTGGGAAGTTAATAGGAAAGGACGCGTTCACTCCTACCCACAACATACCGCGTCTCACCTCACATGGCTGCCATCCTGCCTGAGCTGTTCTACAGCTCCTCTACCCCTTCTACCACACCCCCTCCATTTGTCACCAGCTGACCCGACATTTCATTTGGACCCCATGAACTCAGCACACCTTCCCCCAGCCAGCTCACCTCTCACCACAACCAGCCTCCCTTCCATTCAAAAACATTTACGCAAGCCACGTGAAGAGTTATCAACTGCTCAGCGCAGTGCCAATTGAAGTCTAAGTATGTCACGTTCGTCTTACGTGTAGAGCACCTGTGTGAATTATTAGTGACCTTGGCGCTTGTACTATTAGTTTATAAAGATTTATTAGCCGTCCTAATAAATATTGGTAACAAGTACTCTCTAGTAAGTAACCTTGCAAGGTAGTCGCTAGGTATTTCAAACTCCGCGAGCAGGTGATGGATCATATAAACTGTCATATACTGCGTCACTGGTGTTTCACATGACGTCCAATCAGCGTCACGTCCAAAGGATACCTACGACCTACGTCGTCATATTCAACAAATAGTCGTTTATTTTTAATCTGCTATGGGAAGCATCAAGTATTTTTGGCAAATCACGCCTCTGCAAAATCCTATACAACCATTCTGCAGATGCCAGTATCCGAGTCACGGTGAAACAAATCGGGCGTCATGGTAGACACTAGTAGCATACGCTTTGTTCGAACTGCCGACTTAGTTAGACCGCCAGCTCACTGCGATGTCCAACACGAGGACCTCACACGATATCGAGAAGGGATCACCTGAGGTCGAAGAGAGCAGGAACAATAGTTCGAACGTGTCCAAATACGGAGATGCCAACGAGGAGTACTCTTCCCTATTGTCATACATTGACCGGCAGGAGGAAGTGGGAGAAGTTCATGATGAGACACAGGAGGAGGCGATAATGAGAAAGCGGATCTGGTGAGTTCTTCCCATGTTGAAGATGCTTTATATTGGGATTGGCCTGACTCGATTCCATCAGGTATATGCCCTGGAAATTCAAAGAACGTAAGACTGGAGATAAACAGGTTCCCGCCTCATGTAAACCCTGAATCCTACTTGATTTCATCGGCTTAATGTACTCACTAAGGGCTTACAACACCAATGGATCGAGGGCTGGATGATAAGGAAGTTGTCAAACGAAGGGCTCTATTTGGATTCAATGAGCTAGAAAGGTAAATATACAATGACCTAAGAGTGACAATATGGCTATTGAATCTCTTTAGTTCTCATCATAATCCATTTCTTAAATTTCTTTCCTATTTTCAAGGACCTATTTTATATGTCATGGAGCTTGCAGTTCTACTTGCCGCAGGTCTAAGAGATTGGATTGATTTTGGTGTAATTGTAAGTGGCATTATCTTCACGAAAGCATACTAATGCTGCTTCGATAGATCGGCATCTTAGGGTTGAATGCTTTTGTGGGGTGGTACCAGGAGAAACAGGCGGGCGATATTGTCGCCAAGTTGAAGGCTTCGATCGCTTTGAAAGCTACAGTGAGTAGATGGCGCTCCAATAATTTACATCTTCGGCCTTCGTCACTAGTGCCCCGCGTAGGTCATTCGGAACGGCAAGGAACAGGAAATAGAGGCGCGAAACCTTGTTCCTGGTGATATTGTAAGTCTTTTTCTTGACTCAATAGACCCAGTCTCGATAAAGTGAATAGGTCCCAGTGGAAGAAGGGCAGACAATTCCGGCCGACGCAAAGGTATGCTAGTCGACTTGTTGTCTCTTCTGGTAAGTCTACCCTTGTGGCAACACCACAGATTCTAGCTTCATACGACGACAAGGATGGCCGGCAGGCAATAGCTATCATGGAGAAGGTTGAACAGTCCAGACAGAAAGACGAAACTACCGAACCCAAAAAGGCGAGCGGAAAATTCAAGGATGGTGAAGTGGCTGGGAACGAGGACGGTGACGATGACGACAGGAATGGCCCTTCGATCCTTAGTGTTGATCAGAGTGCCATCACTGGGGAAAGTCTTGCTGTGGACAAATATATCTCTGACACCGTGAGGTGTAGGCGATGAAGGTTGCTAATGACAATGCTCAAGTTTTTGCAGATTTTTTTCACCACTGCTGTGAAGCGCGGAAAGTGTTTCGCAGTTGTCACTGCAACTGCGAAGCAGAGCTTCGTGGGAAGGACAGCGTCCTTGGTAACAGGCAGCAGAGAAAAGGGCCACTTCGAAAGAATTATGTCGTCCATAGGAACAACATTGCTCGCCCTCGTAACTTTATGGATCTTCATCGTTTGGATTGGCGGTTTCTTCCGCAACATCGGTATCACTAAACCTCAAAGTAACAATTTGTTGGTGTACGCGCTTATCTTCTTGGTAAGTATGCCTCTGACTCCATAGTTGTAAGCAGATTGAGACGACACCCTAATAGATCATCGGTGTGCCTGTTGGTCTGCCATGTGTAACAACGTGCGTTGGCCACCTGGGTGTCATAAAATGGAATAGATTTCTCATCGAACTATAGTACAACCCTGGCCGTCGGTGCTGCGTACCTTTCCAGAAAGAAAGCAATCGTCCAAAAACTCTCTGCCATAGAGTCTCTGGCCGGTAAGCTTGTCGTTAGTGGTATGTAGTAATCGCCATCTTGAGGTTCGCGTGACCTAGGTGTCGATATCCTCTGTAGTGACAAAACAGGCACACTCACAGCAAATCAACTGTCACTGCATGAGCCATTTGTTTTATCATGTGTAGATGTAAATTGGTATGTGACCGTTCCATATCTGCACATCTTGAATCTCACACACATCACTCTAGGATGATGTGCGTTGCAGCTCTAGCCTCTTCCCATAATATCAAGTCATTGTGCGTCCGCTTGCTACCTGCATTGCTGCTTGTATGGATACACCACAACAGAGACCCGATAGACCGTGTCGCCATTACTGGCTTGAAGAACTATCCCAAGGCATGCGACATGCTCAAGGAGGGTTGGATAACTGTCAAATTCACGCCTTTTGATCCTGTGTCCAAACGTATTACAGCTGAGGTGCAAAAGCATGGCCAGCGTTTTACTTGCGCTAAAGGAGCCCCCAATGCGTATGTGATATGTTCCTTTTCCCTGGCTAACCTTGCGTCTCTCATCTCTCTCATAATAGAATTTTGAAATTGTGCAATCCTCCTCAGAAAATTATCAACACTTACAAAGAAATGAGCGGGAACTTTGCAAGGCGTGGCTTCCGTTCACTCGGTGTTGCTGTCAAAGAAGGACAGAAAGATTGGGAAGTTCTTGGTCTTCTTCCCATGTTTGACCCTCCGCGTCGCGATACTGCCGCAGTATGTCCTGCGATGTTGCTATGAGACAATGTCTCACATCTCCACTTAGACGATCGCCGAAGCACAAAACCTTGGCATTAAAGTAAAGATGCTTACAGGGGATGCGGTAGCTATAGCGAAGGAGACTTGTCGTATGCTCAATCTCGGTGCGTTATGTTTGTTACCTATATCGCATATTCCATTAGACATCTCCGGTTAGGTACGAGAGTGTACGACTCTCAACGTCTAATTGGCGGCAGTATGGCTGGCTCGGATGTAAGCTAGGGCATAGTATTTGCTCACATCTGAAGCTGATGGCAGTCGATCAGATCCATGATTTTGTTGAAGCAGCTGATGGTTTTGCGGAGGTTTTCCCCGAGCACAAGTACCAGGTTGTTAAAATGTTGCAGTCTCGTGGACATCTTACCGCCATGACCGGAGATGGTACATAGTTAAACCCACACCTAACATTTTCTAATTGACTGAAGAGATATAGGTGTCAATGATGCCCCATCTTTGGCCACCGCAGATTGTGGGATCGCTGTAGAAGGTGCTTCTGACGCAGCTCGTAGTGCTGCAGATGTTGTTTTCCTCGATCCAGGGCTGTCAACCATTATCACAGCTATTAAAGTCTCAAGACAAATCTTTCACCGCATGAAGGCATACATCCAGTATCGCATAGCGCTTTGCCTTCACTTGGAAATATATCTCGTATGCGTACCTTCCTACCTTTTTGAGGCTAGCCTAACTGTAGTGTTGTCTGATTAGACTCTATCAATGCTTATTCGGAACGAAACAATTCGTGTAGAACTCATCGTCTTCATTGCTATATTTGCGGATCTCGCAACGATTGCAATTGCCTATGACAACGCTCCTTATCAAGCACGACCGGTCGAGTGGCAACTCCCAAAGATCTGGTTCATCTCAGTAATTCTCGGTATGCCGTGCTCTTCTGAGCTTTCGTTTTCTCAGTTCATATCGACGTACAGGCATACTCCTGGCCGCTGCAACGTGGGTCCTCCGTGGTACACTTTTCATACCCGGGGGTGGTGTGATTCAAAATTTTGGAAGGTCCGTCGCATGGTGAAATGGGATGGGTATTTTTTTGACCTTCTATCAGTGTTCAAGAGATCTTATTTTTGGAAGTGGCGCTCACCGAGAATTGGCTGATTTTCCTTACAAGAGTCGCTGGCGGTTAGTTAATATTCATTTACCCTTCTCCTGAAGATCAAGTGGTTTACCTGGATATTCATGTAAACAACAGGGGGTTGGACATGGCCTTCGTGGCAACTTGTGGGTGCAATTCTCGGACTCGACATTCTAGCCACCCTTTTTGCACTCTTTGGCTGGTTATCAGGACCAGCCCGCCATAGCGGGTTCGCCTCCCTCATTTCTTTCTTTGCACTGACACCGATCTGACACATACTCCGTCACAGCTGGACTGATATTGTCACTGTTACGAAGGTCTGGGCTTTCAGCTTTGGTGTTCTCATCGTCATCTCAATGGTCTACCTCGTGCTCAACCGCTGGACATGGCTGGATAACCTCGGAAGGAAGAAGGTTGGTATTACATCGCTGCTATCCTTGATCTTCCACGATACTTATCCCTCTCTACAGCGCAGCGAGAAGCACCCCGTTGTGGAAGACATGTTCCACAACCTCCAACGCCTCACCATTGTTCACGAATCTGGGTTCGACGGCCACCCGGACCTGTATCATTTCCAGCATAAGCGCGAACATGGAAAGATTGCAATTCCAAGAGATGCTGGTGCTGGAGATGCCACCGGAATTGAGTCCGGGTCGGATACCTGAGAAAGGTACTCGCGATGAACGGTGGTAATGCTTTCTGTTTACCTCGAGTTGCTCTGAATATAACTTCTTTTCTAATCTAAATCTAAGTCAATCCGTAGATACAGGATCGATGGGGCAGCTTTTCATGTCTGACGTATCTACTCTGGGGTGGGGCATAAACTATGGAGTACTATAAATCAGTGTCCTGACTATCAGAAAAGGAAATCTCATCTGGAGAATACCGTACGGCCTTACAACACACCTAAACACCTTTGATGTCGCGTGAACACCGATACCAAGTAGACATATTCACAAGAAATATCCTGTAATGCACTGGCGTTTCTTCTGGAACGAACTCATTTGGTGAATTTTGAATTCTATGGGACAGTTCAAGGAGTGATCTCATTTGTGAATGTTTCTACAAGGAGCTGCGACTCGGATGTAGGTCCGTCGGTTGAGCCACAGGATATTCAGTGGGCCACCTCAGCCTAATGCTTTCACTATTCCTAGGTTACTGTAACAAGCTTTTCAGCAGCTGGGATTGGACAACAACAGGTGTGTAACTGGCCATCAGACACAACATAGAATCTCGCCATGCAGCACAGAAAACCAACCATCTTCATCAATACCCCAGTCTTTCCATGCTTGTGCAATTCGTGTTAGATCAGCCGCGGTGGCATATCCGCCTTCCACCGCGCTTTGAGCGAATGGCGTGGCAAGAATACGTTCAGCCCATAGGCCACTCCACCAGGCGCGCTCCTCTGGGGTGTGGTAGCACCACGCGCTGGCAGTAGTAGTGATTCCCGCGGGTTCGAGCCCAGCCTGACGTGCCCACACGTGCAACCTGCGTCCGGCGTTGGGCTCACCTCCATTAGAGCGTACAACACGTTGATGCAAAGCTGCCCAGTCGGACATGCCGTTGGACTCCGGGAACCATGCCATGGCCGCGAAGTCTGAATCTCGGGCAGCGACAATGCCGCCGGGTTTGGTGACGCGGTGCATCTCGCGCAGGGCCTGTACGGGATTCCCGACATGCACGAGCACCTGATGCGCGTGTACGACGTCGAACGAATCGTCAGGATAATCGAGGGCATTGACATCTCCCACAACGAATTCTATATTTTCCAGTCCACGTTCGGCAGCCAAAGCGCGAGCCTTGTCGAGAACTTCGGGGGCATATTCGAGGCCGACCACATGTCCGTCGGGGACTAGCGCGGCTAGATCTGCTGTAATTGTGCCAGGGCCACAGCCTATGTCCAATATCTTCATGTTCGTGCGAAGAAAATCCAATAGATAACCGGCAGAATTGGCAGCGGTGCGCCAGGTGTGTGCTCGCACCGAAGAATCATGGTGACCATATGTGTAAACAGCTGTTTCCTTGGACATAAGTCTCATGTAAGAGAGAGAGCGTGATGCACTACGTTGCCGTTGACGTACTGTCAAGTTAGTTGCCATTCAGGAGGTTCTCCAGATATTGTGACTCACATGGCAACGTGGTTCAGACAGCGCTTCACCATAGGCTAGCGTCTCGACAGTTTGACCTTCGTTGTATGATACTGAGCCCAATGTACGGTTTAACATCTACATCTCACCAAGTTAGGGAGCAGGATCCATTGAACACTAGGTACTAGTTTACGGAGACTCCCTAACTGCGTCATTACACATAATGCTCTTCTTTTGAGATATATATTACAAGCCTGGCACGCGCGGAGGTCCGCAGTTCAAAGGATAAGTTGATAAAGCAACGAATACTCGCAGGCTGAACTCTTTCGCAGATAACTTATCATCAAATTGGCGACATGTTTGTTTCAAAAACCTACCATGTTTTAACATTTGCGGTGTATTGTCAGGTACTCAGATAATTTGTTTGACAGTGTCTCCCTCTTCCTTCTACATACACTGAGAACATTTTCATTTTGGATCCGATAACATGTAACTGCTGTCCTTTTATTGTCTAGGAGGCGACTTGCAAAACCACCGTTAGGCGTGACAGAGAATCTCGCCATGCAACACAGCAAACCAGGCATCCTCATCTGCACCCCAGACTCGCCATGCCTGTGAAACATGTTCCAGTTCGGTCATGGCAGCATGTCCGCCTTCTAACGCGCTTCGGGAGAATGACGAAGCAAGAATACGGTCGGACCAGAGGCCGCTCCACCAAGCGACATCCTTCTGGCTCCGAAAACACCACGTGCTAGCAGTAACAGTGATGCGACTAGGGTTAATCCCTGCCTCGCGTGCCCACACGTGCAAGGTACGTCCGGCGTTGGGTTCACCTCCATTGGAGCGTGCGACGCGCTGATAAAGATCCATCCAGTCGGACATGCCTTTGGATTCTGGGAACCAGGTCATGGCCGCATAATCCGCGTCCCGGGCGGCGACAATGCCGCCAGGTTTAGTGACGCGGTGCATTTCACGCAGGGCCTGAACGGGGTCCCTGACGTGCTGTAGCACCTGATGCGCGTGCACGACATCGAAGAAAGCATCGGGATAATTGAGGGCCATGACATCGCCGACAACGAAGTCTATATTCTTTAGCCCACGCTTGGCAGCCGTGGCACGAGCTTGGTCAAGGACTTCAGGTGCATATTCAAGGCCAATTACATGCCCGTCGGAGACTAGCGCGGCTAGATCCGCTGTAATTGTGCCAGGACCACAACCTATGTCCAATATCTTCATATTCATGCGAAGAGAATCCAGCAGATACGCGGCTGAATTGGCGGCGGTGCGCCAGGTGTGCGAGCGTAGCACCGACTCATGGTGACCGTGAGTATAGACTGCTGGTCCCTGTGGCATCTTCGCATGTGAGATGGTGTGCGATGAAAAGTGGGTCGTTAGAAGAGATGCCAAGGCCCAAAATTGATGGACAAAAGAAAATCAAATGAGTCATGAAGAGCCACTCCCTCCCTGTAAATGATTTTGAAGCGGAGATAAAAACCTGGTACTGGTCAACATCGCCGCACTCGAGAAGATTCGACTCTGCGGGATAAAATGTTGTCAGATAAACCTCTTCAGGTGCCGATAGCATGCTGCCCTTTGATTTTCCGTGAGGCGACTTGCAAAACTACCCTCAGACATACAAAGGATCTCGCCGTGCGGCACAGAAAGGTCAGACTCTGGGCTGTCTCCACCAAGCGAGATTCTCCTAGCTAGAATAACCACGTGCTAGCTGTAATAGTGATGCGACTGGGGTCTATCCTAGCCTCGCGCGCCCACGCGTGCAACCTACGTTCGGCGTTGGGTTCGCCTCCATTGGAGCGTGCAACGCATTGATAAAGATCCATCTAGTCGGACATGCCTTTAGACTCCGGGAACCAGGTTGTGGCCGTCCCGGCGGCGACAATACCGCTGGGTTTAGTGGCGCGGCGCATTTCGCGCAGTGCTTGTACGGGATTCCCAATGTGCTGAAGCACCCGATACGTGTGTACGACGTCGAATCGAGGGAATGGACATCACCCACAATGGACACTAGCTTTTGGCAGTCAAAGTGCGAGCCTGGTCGAGAACTTCGAGGGCATATTACCTGCCCGTCGGGAACAAGCGCGGCTAGATCTGCTGGAATCATGCTAAGATCACAGCATATATCCAACATCTCATCTTCATGCAAAAGCAGAGGCGCAGCTGAATTAGCGGCGGTGCGCAAGATGTATGAAGGCAGCACCAACGCATGATGACCGTGAGTATTAGACAACTGCTTCCTGAGACATCTCCTATTCGAGGTTGTGGCGCAGTGAAGCTTGCTAGTAATCTCTCGTGGATCAAAGTGAACTGTAACTAGGCTATTGACCTCAATTGCAGATAAGTTAGACTATTGCTAATCAATATAAACTTAGTCTCGTGTAAAGCAAAGCTCAAATAGAATTTCTCAACTTGAATATGCTTAACCATCAGGCAACCCCATTCCATACCTATATCATGTCATGCAACTATTACGGTCGCTGTTGAGGAGTCATGGACCGAATGGAGTAAACTTGCCATCATTTCGGAGAGATGGTGTGCGACGAGAAAATAGTCGTTAAATCAAAATAAATCGTGTCCGAGTCGTTCTCTAATGGCGGTACGACCTCGAGTTGCAGTATTGTTATATGTCGCCGGGAAATCGTGCGATTCAGTCCCTAGTAGCAAACGTGCCGATTAAATACAGAAGCTGAGACCACCCGCGAATGGGCAGCTGGCAGTCTGGAATATATGGCCTTTGGCTGACGGCAGATCATTCTGGCAAGTCATGGAGTCTCGTGCCGCAAGAGGTGTGAAATGACTTCACAGCCGCCAACTGTCCTCAAGGTGGAAACCTTCCCAGGCACTAAGTTGTGGACCCTATAGGTTCACGTCACTCCCCCCGCTGACCGTTTGATCTCAACTCCACCTTACACCACTTCGTCAGGAGAGAAGGGTTCAGGGTCAGAAGGCGTTAAAGTGTGAGTTTACCGGACATCAAGTCATGTGCACTTACCCCATGGAAAGGCCAGCGTACCCCATTCGATCGCTTAATTTTTTTTCAAAACGTTGCGTCCTATCACTACTGACTAGACTGGAGCCACAGCGTATGATGAGGTGGACCCGTTAAAATTTGCACCGCCCACTCTGTTGTATACGCGCTCATCGCAGTGCCGAAGTCTAGATTGTTGTTGAGTGCTGAGTGCGTGGAGAATATCTCGAAGAAGACACAGCAAGGTTCAATCACGCAACCTTTCGTAACGATGAGACGTACTTATTAGGAACTTGCAGGCCAGAAACCCGAGTAACCGGTGACAAGAGAGGTCCGAACGCCATAATAACAAAAATTGATCCCGAGCTCATGATGGTTGATTGTTATATATATTCTTATGAAGTTACACATGTTATGGCAACTTTTCGCGGCACAAGACTTGACGTGCCCATCAAAGATCGCATACGTGAACGATGAAGTGTCGCTACGACAAATCGATATGTATGACCCATCTGCTGGTGCATCTTTTTTGAGGCTGCTATACCGTGAATTTGACTCAGTTGGATTGTAGAGTTGCTGAAAGTCTTTGGCTGGGTCCATCCACTTATATTCTTAAGCGCAAGCAAACTTGCTACCTAACTGTCATCGTGCGGATGATGGTTGTTTGCCGCATCAGTGAGGTATCCCACCGACAATCATTCGGGAATGCTCAGCCCGCCGGCATGAAACGCAAATATCACTGAGCGATAGTGAATGACGACCTTGTCCTTTTAGGCTTCAGGAACAGGTAAAGACTGTAGACAAACTTCGAATATCTATCGTATACATCAAACGGACGCTGGCCACGAGGTTTGGGCACGTTGGATAAGCAGGGACGCAACGCGGAAGACACGACCGACCCAGCTATCAGCGCTAGCACCTGTCACATGTTCACATTTCCTTGGCATGCTATTGCATGCCAGTCAGAAGCACCAGGACAGCGAGTAGGATATGGAGGACAGTATGAGACGGAGCAGGGTGTGAATATGATCTGATCTTGGATATAATCACAAATTGATACCTATTAATCCTTTGATGGATTAACACGGGAGAACCGAGAAATGCGGGGAACTTGATTCCAGCGCTGTAGAGCTAAGCGCTCACCCGCGGCCTAAATTTCTAATTAGAGGGTGCTTGCAAAATTACTCAACCCTAGATCCCTCCCACACTCTCTCCGTTCGCTTTCTCCTCGTGGATCCCTTTCGTCTGGCAGTGCCAGTCCTCAATCCTTCGCCCCTTCGACCTGCTACATCCAACATGGTTACGTCTGCCTCGCTTCTCACGAGTTCATGGACCGTTCAAAAGTTCAATGCGACGGTCATTAACGGTATGTACCTTTTCCTTATGTACCTGTTCATTGATCATTCAACTACCACACAGATATATGGCCGGAGACTCTGCTCTTCACGTTGATAGCAACAAGTGAGCATGTCTGCAAGCGCTGGGGTTCAACCTAGCCAATTGAATTATTGAATTAGTGGTTGCGGCGGTGTCTGAGTTAACGTCCCATAACCTAGCACTCAACAATGCATTACTTACCGTTCTCGGTACCGTCTTGGGTCTGGTGGTGAGTACTCTTGTTATTGATACCAATATGCCTTGCCGTAGTCGTTGACATCTAATCGTATCTAGATCAGTTTCCGGACATCATCCGCATATGAGAGATACCAGGAAGGACGGAAACTGTGGACAAGCATTTCCATTGCTTCGAGGAATCTTGCTCAGATGGTAAGTAACAGGACAGAATCGAATTCAGCATTCGACTGATAGGCTTATATTCAACGTGTCTGAATAGCTTTGGGTGCATGTCGAAATCAACAGAGTTCCTTCTAAACCCGATAGTCAAGCTGAACAAGATCATGAGAGAGCCGAAAGGCTCAAGGCCATCATAGAGAAACGTAGCATGATCAATCTCGTATGCTTGAGCATTGTCGAGTAGCTATCTATATTAATCATTACACCCCTAGATCCAAGCATACTCTGTTTCAGTCAAGGCGAGTTACCATTCTGTTCTTCTATTTTATAACTCACTGTGTTGCAGCATTTCCTTCGTGGTGAACTAGGGATTTATTACGCGGATCTTTTTCCACTCATCAGCTTCTTACCACGACACACCGTGCACCCGTCCTCCGTACCTACGGCTAGTGACGTCCTTCCAATATGGATTCAACATGACACACTCTCGCAAAGCGCGCGCGCATCTCCTACAACGTCACCTTCCAACACACTCACGTCAAAAAAGAATTATAAATCCCGTAACAACAGTTTTGACCCTGAGAAAGCTCTACCACGCATCTATTCCGACGTTCCACTTCGCGGAGCACGCAACCCTCCCCAGCCGACGATCTATGAATATGTCCCATTTTTAATCGTCATCAAGCCAATCATCGCGGGTCCAAGGTGGGTATACCGCCGTATGTTCAAGAAACGCGGAACATACACTCTTGAGCCAGAAGAGATAGGTAGCGAAGGAATCTCAAGCAAGAAGCAGGACCCGCTAGCCATAGAGACCAATATTCCCCTAGAGATAACCATGTTTTTGCACTCGTATTTGCAATTCTTGCTCAAGAAAAATTACGTGACCGCGTCAATCGCGTCCGGATTAGTCGCCAACCTGTCTTCCCTTCAGGACACTGTCACTAATCTGGATCGTGTGCGCAATACTCCCATTCCTTTTGCGTATCAGGTAAGTTTTACGGGTTGCACCTTATCTGCGTCATCTCTAACTGTTGTAATCATCGCAGGCTCATCTGCGTATGTCATTGTGGTGAGTTTTACAGACAGCAGCTATCTCACGGTTTTTGCTGGTTCGGGGCGCTGATCATTGGTGAACCATGTACAGGTTGTATCTCTTGTTCTTGCCTGTGTGTCGCTCTTCTCATTGTCTATCAAACTGACGACTGACTGAACATCCTCAGTTTCAAATTGTGCAAGCGATGCATTGGTTTACCATCCCGTATGCATCCAGCTAGTGGCTTTTGTCATTTGTGATTCATTGTTTCGTCAATAGCGCTTCTTGCTTCGCTTCTTTCCTTCTTTTGGGATTCCTTGAGATCGGTCAGGAGATGTGAGTATACCCCCAATTGGCCTTTGAATTTGTGTCGTTTACTCAACTGTAAATCATGTTTTTTTTAGTGAAAACCCTTTTAACTACGATGAGAACGATCTAGGTTCGTTTATTTCCTTTTCCTCACTCAAAAGATTAGATGACAAATTCAATTACAGACATGGACTCATTCTGCCTGGCGATCCAGAGGGAGCTGCACGAAATCACCGCGGTATGTTTCCTCATCTTATGGTATTCAGCACTTGATTGCTCATTTGACAATATCATCCGAAAAGCATCCGATACTCGAACCGCAAGCATACATCTTCAGTTCCTTCAACAAACCTTTCGCACCGGGAGAAGACAAAAGTGCCGAAGAGATCATATCTGATGTAAACCACGAATACCACGCACAGCCGCATGGTATGGACCACGTCAGACGGACGCTTCTGAAGAGCTGGAAGAAAGTGGAGGAGGTAACTCGTGACTCGTGAAACCGTGATCAGCGAAACAGTGCGCGTGCGACCTTACCGAGGAGAGTCTTCTGCGAGGGCAACTCCCAGATATCATGGTCATCTACATTTGAATTTTGTTGGGATATGGAGATAATGAACCTCATCACTACAAAGTTCCTTGCGTCAAGCGAAAATCATTTATTTCTTCGTTGGGATATATAATCTGTGTTTATGTAATCGTCTTTCATGAGGCATACTTCGTTTCCCCATAGCTATATTCGACCCAAGTACATGCATTTCAGAACATATCTGACCATTATTTTTAGTTTCTGGCACGTGAAGGGTTGAACGTTGAAGGTCAGGGAAGGGCCCTGATAATCTTCTCATAACCGGTCTAGTTGGGTGGAATCCCAGTATTCGCTGCCTGCAAATCTTTAGTCAGATGCAGCAGGTAGCTTATGCGACACGGTGAATATTGCCAAAGTTCAGTGTTGACCAGAGTGCTGAGTGTGACGTGACGTGATGCGGCGTGACACACTCGTCGGTTGTCCATCTTCATTGGCGCATAATGAAATTGTCAAGGTAATAATATCAGTCTAGTGTTGCCGCGGCTCGGCTTTGGTTCCTGGCCGAGCCAAGCCGCAAGTAACCCCCGCCGAACTATATCCAGTCAAGCCGAGCCAGTAACACTTGGCTCGGCTCGGCTCCTAGCCGGCTTTCAAGCCGCAAGCCGACAGTTTTCATGTTCATCTTGAACATAGGTCAATTCCGTTTTGTCCTCTGTCAAGTATTGAACCCATAATCTGCTGGCTTCCGTAGAAACTAAGAGCATTCAAGGCAATACTGAACACTTCCCTTTGCATCCGCTTGAGGAGTTACTTCCCAGCCATCACCCAACTGACAGACATCTAGATCTGAAACATGGCTGCACGCATTATCGCGTATATACTCAGCACTCAATGAATACTTGTGACCGCTGGAAATGATTTGCGTTCCTGGTCTATGTGCGCAAGGATACACCTGTTTCACCACTAACTGGCCCCGCCCATGTAAGTACACCTAATACAGAAGGCGTTTTTGTTTGCTCACCAGGTGTACGCGTCGGAAGAGCATGGTGAAGACGAACGGAAATGAGCAGAAGAGGCGAAAAGAGACGTGGGTAGGCATATTTGCTTAGGAAGTCGAGTCTGTAGATTACAGAGGATCATGAAGTATTGATCGACCCCGGAACCTTACGTCGCTGAAACGGCCGTAAACTCACTTCAAGATAGGTAATTCTCCGGTGCCTCAAAGCAACTACATCGCGTTGGTCGGATCTTCAATCCCTTATGCTTTTGATCACATTTACACCTTCAGTGTAGCCAAGTTTCATTTTGGATCTTCTAGACGTTTGCGAGCCACTGCTGCCCCATACCCGCAAGAGTTGGCAGGTTGTCAACTGTTCCAAAAAGGGCAACTCCATCGCGGAAATCTGATTGACAGCATATTTTATTCTCCTCCAACCAATCAGCCTCATTTCTCCATCACCTAGTCAAATGCTCGTCTTCATACTAAGCTAAGTGATCCTTGATGAACATCAATACTCTACGGCTTTCTCGCATGTCTTTCCCTAAACATCGACTGTCTGTGCTTTCCCTACATCCCGTTCACTAGTAATAGGTCAGCTCCGCTTTCTGTTGATGCAAAAGTGACACTTACGCCAAAAGGAAGCTCTTGTAATAAGAAAAAGCCAAATGACGAATCTTTCTCGACTGTTTCTCCTCTCATTTTCAATCGGATCCCTCCCTACTCTCCCCACAAACCAGTCAAACCTTTCCCTCGGTCTCAGGAACTTGAATTCCCCTCGTTCTATTTGGCCTACGAGCCGTCCACCTTCACTGATGATCCTGATGAGTCCTCCCTCCACGACCGCCAAAGTCCACGGCAACCCGGAGAGTGTCGTGCGAGGATCCTTGGGAGTATGTCCAGAAAGGTGGTAGTATAGGTCGTGTAAATTGTTGGCGAGCAGAATGGCGATAATCCCGAGGTATCCTAAGGCTGCAAGCCACCTAAACGACAAGACAAGACTAAGAGAGCCAAAGGCAAGACAATATAGTATCAGCTCCGCCGAGTTAGGGAGAGGATCTTGAAAACAATGCTGGGGAAACATCGATACGAGGGCACCATCACCCTTACCCCACATGTAGAATCTTCGATAGCTCCGGCTTCCGTCATTCCACCACGGATGGGTGACAATCACTTTTGGTGCCGCTCTGAAGCCTTCTTTATTGTACGCAATAAACCAGTCCCGTTTTCGAATGCACAAGTCTATGTCTTCCCCACCGCCGGTCTTCGGGAAACGGTGATCGAAGCGGACATCGTCTTTCACATCTCGTCTGACGATTAAATTCGCCGTCACCCCCCATGGGAGATCCTTGTGAAGCTTCGTGGCTATGTTCCAAAAATATGTGACTCCAGCGAGATGGACAGCCGTTTTGAATATAGAGTCCGCGCGAGGAAAGAGCGCATTCCCGACGAATCCAGCAGCATCCGGGTGAGCACGGATGGCCGCCTCTGCTTCGATCAATAAGTCTGGATGCGGCGTCACGTCGTCATCCAAAAAGTGCACCCACTCTCCTGCTGATTCCGCCATGCCACGATTACGGGACGCACTTGCGCCCAAGTTACTGCTGTGGATGCGAATTCGTACGTCTGGCCGAGCGCCGTACTCGCGTTGTAATTCAGAAATGGTGGGCGAGTGAGGGTCATCGACGATGATGATCCACATGACACTACATGTAGAAGTAGTTCTGAGTTCCAAGATGGGCCTTAGAAACTGCATCTGAACGCGGTAGGAAGGGATCACGACATCCAAAGTGAGCTTCCTTTCGACATGATGGTTGTGCACCTTAAGCCATTCAACGATCGTCCTGGTTCCGTCTGTCAAGGGCTCATATGTCCAATCAACAGCATGTTCTTTTTTGTATCGCGGGGGGGACTCGCCTCCTACCCTGTTTCGAATGCGAGATGAAAACATCCGAGAACATCCGAAACGGCGATACAGTTGGAACAGGTACGGATCTCCATCCTGATTGAGAAAACAGTGGGGAACGACTTCAGCAAAGATGTCCATGTGAGTACGGTGAAGCACAGGGAAAGTAGGCATCCCGGGGAACGTTACGTCCGTGAATGCTACACAGCCAAAGCCCAGGGGTGCCCTAGTCTTGTCCGAAAGTTGTGAGAACTCCTGGGAAATGTCTCTCATCCACCCTTCGTCCAACAACTCCGTGTCATCCCCAAGGAGCATCATATAATCACATCCGTCGTTCCATGCACGTTTGGCGCATTCACGCCAAAGGCTACACACGTGCCCCTTGGGATAGGCACAGACCATTCGGGTGATGTCAACGATTCCCGCTGTTCGTAGTATACTTTCCGCCGGAGTCCCCTCAAGCAGGAAGTCATCATCGTGGTCGAGGGCCAGGTAAACCTTCAGGTGGAACAACGTGCCCCCCAGAGCATGCGTATCCCTCCATGTTGTACGCTGCAAGGACGCCGCAAAACTTTTGAGATTCTCGAGACAATCAGTCTGCGACCGCGCCACGCGAAGTGATTGGAAGGAGAATGCCAAATGTCACTGCTTCATGCTCCAGATCGACTACAACACTGTTCTTCAGGCCTGACAAATACTTGGAGCGATGGGTCTCGGGTAACTTGGAAACTTCCTTTCTGATTTCATCTTCAATCCACGCTGTCGTCAGCTTCATCCCTTCATCCAGAGAAATGCGTGGTTTCCAGCCATTCAAGACTTTCGTGACCAAATCATTATTTGATGTTCGAGCTTTTACTCCTTGCGGCTTGGAGAGATCGCACTCGACCGCCACGTTGTTGGGGTCAATATCTGCACTGACGATAGCAATACGCCCCAGTTCTCCAATTGTAATGTCGTCCTCGGAACCAATGTTCACCGTCGAGACGCCGCTCACTTCCAAGAAGCGGACCACGGCTTCCACGGCGTCGTCGATATAAATAAAGCTCCGTTTCTGGGTGCCGTTACCCCAGAGCTCGAAGACAGGTTTTTGATCAGGAGTGAGTTTGATGGCCACGGCCTTGCGAGCCATCGCTGCAGGAGCCTTTTCACGCCCCCCATGCCATGTACCCCCGACTCCATAAACATTATGGAAGCGGGCGATCCTGATGTCAATTTTGTCATGGAACTGACGGAGCAGCATTTCGCCTTGTAATTTTTCGAATCCATAAAGACCTTGAGGGGCCGGCGGAAGGTTATTCCACACATCGTCCTCTTTGAGCCGTACTACATTTTCTGCATCCGATTGTAGACTTTCGGGGTAAACACAGGCAGATGAGGCGTACAAGAAGCAGTGCACCCCGGACTTGAGGGCCGTTTCGAGGACGTTGACGGTCATTGCGTGATTTTCGCGATAAATAATGTAATCGTTTTTCTCGTGTATGGCCCCCATCCCACCCATGTTTGCTGCCAGGTGGATGACGGTATGAACGTTTTGCATGACCATGGAGCAGAAGGCGACGTCACATATATTCCCGCGGAAATACTGGGGGCAGCCGCTTGCTTCGAGTCCACCTGGTGGTGGAGCAATGTCTGCTATTCGTACATATGCGCCGAGGGAGTGGAGGTGTTTTGCTACATGGGAGCCCTGTGTATAACGCGTATTGTTAGGTTATATCGTGAGACAGAGGCTCAAACATACGATGAAGCCAGCACCCCCGGTGATGAGATAAATTGTTTTGTTATGCACGTTTTCAGCGTTCATGGCTGCAATGCGGGGTGAGGCTGAGCGATCTGACTGAAAGAATGGGTTCGCACCTTGAGATATTGTTGTTCAATGCTGTTGAGGCTGTTGGGCTGCAGGGGCGGAGGGACTGTGTCTGGCTTTTAAGAGGGACCGCAAAAAAGCAAAATAGCGGAGAGATGTGACAACCGCCCCCAGAACTGGTGTAAATTTCGTGCCATGGCTTGTAGTCTTCTTATGAATGTCAGAATATCAATTTAGATTTGCAACGATAAGGAAAGAAGATAGGGTCCTTCGCAACCCTGACACCTTTGGGGCATGGGGGGAGCCTTCCAACACCTGTCAATCATCTAGATCAAAGGAGTATCTTTTGGGAAAACTTGAGAGGTTGTCTGAAAGTATTGACGTCCTGGATAATCATTGTGTTAGGGTAATCTATCACCTGCTGACGGTGAGACATCCTATTCGTGTTAGTCGCCCGTTAATAAAAGACAGAAGTGACCCACTTTGTACACAATGGTGAACTGTAGCTCTCTCTACACTCTGTCGGTTACAACCGATGTATTCAGCGGTTCCCACCGCACTCCCTCCCTTCTCACAATCATCGCCGCAAGGCAACGTGAAAATGATATCCGCGAAATACCGGGTGTCGCCTAAAGATACGGGCAGTGTTGTAATCTGGTTCAAATTGCGTTTCTAATGACGAGAGGAAAGCTCACCAAGAAGCACTGTGCGCCCATCTAACTTCGGCAGCCTACGACCGCACGGATGAAAACATTTGTATAGATTTATCAGCACATGCGGCGAATAAATATAAAGAGGCCCGCAGTAGTCCCATGGATCAGGATAGTCGATTATTTGTCTTTTCTAGTCGATACGAACAAACTCAGCGTTTCCATGCAGGTCCGTCGCAAGACTAGAAGTGGCAGGTGACCAGATACAGCAACGTGCTTACTAATGATATAGAAACTTGCGACGACCCTGCCATTTTCTGGAGAATACGGCGCAATCTACTGGTGGGTGGCACCGCCCTAGTAAGGCTCTCCATTGAGGCCTGAGGTTTGGCCATGGCGAGGCTTGCTTACCTGCACCGCCACATCTCAGTCCGCCTTCATACCGTACGGGCTATCGCGAGTTGCCAAACTTTCTGCTCACTTGAGCATCATATGTCCAAATACGAAGACCGGCGGTAAGATGCAAGCGAGCCCCGCTTTGTATTACCGGCAAATCACTCCAAATCTGAGACATATAGACGCTCGCGGCCCGCGACGTTCGAAATGACCACCACCGTGGCACTGATTGGCACTTCACCTAGCTGACGATCGCACGATAGAACTGGATTTTTTTTTTGCCGCGCGTGACATGGCCTGGCGCTGGTACTGAATGGCTATAGGGTGTGCAGTTCAGGCAATCTTCGGCCAGGCATCATGTGAGCAATACGATGCAGCAATTGACTGTCAGTTATGTTTAACCATGTATTTGCGTCTTTGATCCTCTTACTCTGCAACTGAATACTGGACAATGTCGAATCCTAGCCATAAGGACGAAACCCCTCGCCCTCACTCCAGACGAGCATATCTGTCTGTCTTATCAGATACTTTATCATGCATCTCTATTTCCATTCCAAAACGACAGGATCCCAGAAGCTCTCAACTTCCGCAGATCGGAATTCCAGGAACAGGACACGACAGGAACGTGCTCATGGAAGCTTATCGTGGCATGTTCAATTACATGTTGTTGAAAGATCGTACAGCATAGTGCCATCCCCATTTAATTTTGCTCTTGAGGGTTACTCCAATTTCAACCACGTTCCTAGGGGGCGAGATCTATGAACTGATCCGCTCTCTCCAAAGAGCATGTGACGTCCTTCGAAGTTTGAAGATAGTCAGACCACTGACGGTATAAAACCCGTGCAATATTTCTCAGTTCCATTACACGAGCCGTCAGTCCTGAAGTCTCTCATTACCCGTCTCCAAACCCATGGACAAAAATTATCTCTTCACACCCTCCCAAGACTGGTTCACCCACAACATCCCCACTTGGGACCCCTTCATAACGTCCCTTCTTTCCTCCCTCCCCCCCACTCGTGCGCCGCGCGCCCTCGAAGTCGGCTCCTGGGAAGGCCGCTCCGCCGTCTACCTCCTCTCCAAACTCTGCACCTCCCCCTCCTCCCTCCTCGTCTGCATCGACCACTTTGACCTCCTCAACACTCCTGCAGGCCGCGCACGCCACGCCAAGGTACAGCACAACCTCCGCCTCACTGGGTCGCCCTTTCGCATTATTGACGAATTCAGCGTTCCGGGGCTCGTGACCGTATTGCAGGAGGAGGTGGCGGCGCCTCCGGCCGAAGCAGGCTTTGACTTTATTTACATCGACGGCTCGCACGAGGCGGACGATACGTTGCTTGATGCCGAGCTCGCCTGGCGTCTTGCAAGAAATGGCGCGCTGCTCATTCTCGACGACTATGAATGGAACAAAGAGCCCATTACAAGTATACACCACCCCGCACGAGGGATTGATACATTCCTCTCATTGCATGCTGGCCAATTTAGGTTACTCCACAAAGGTTACCAGGTCATACTGCGCAAGACTGTCGACATGCGTATAGGCTTCCTCACCAAACCCTCTCATATCCAGACGCTTGAGAACGATTCTATTCGAGGACTGGACTACGGTATCAACATTGTCTTGTGTGCAAACACTGCCTATGCGATGCCTGCCACAGTGGCAATTCGTTCCGCGATCGAGAGGACCCCGAGGAAGAGAATCACGTTTTATATCATCGATTGCGGGCTGCAGGAGCAAGACAGACTAAAAATCATCGAGTCCATCCCACCATCTCGTGAAGAAACCATCACGTTACAATTTCGTAACCTGCCAGAAGGCAGCAGAGGGAATCACGATCCCACGTGGGCGAAAGTCGACATGCTGATAGTACCTCCCGTTCTTCCAGTCGAACGTGTCTTATTTCTCGACGCGGATGTCCTCGTCCGACGTGACCTGACCGGCCTATGGAACACCGATCTTCAAGGCAAGTCTCTCGGCGCAGCCAGAGACATCGGACATCCCCTCGGATACGCCGGGCTCCCTGCTGAGGAACGAGGACGACCACACTTCAACGCCGGAGTGTTGCTTCTCGACCTCGCTCGCATCAGAGAGCAGAAACCGGCTCTTGCACAGATGGCACGCGAGCGGGGGGATACCGCCTACAAGGATCAAGACGTCCTGAATGCCTTTTTCGCACAAGAGAAACGTGGAGGCTGGCACGAGTTGGATCTTCAATGGAACGCAGGTGGCCTAGGAACTTATGCTGCCTGGCCCTCCCATGACAGAGACGTTGTATGGATGGGCGACGAGCTCAAGGTGTTGCATTCTGACCCAGCCATCGTGCATTTCACAGGACCGGTGCATCCCACTATGTCCAGTATATTGAACGAGTATGTCCAGCCGTGGACGAGCAAGCCTTGGGGGTATGCTGGAGCTCCCGGAAATCCCTTCAGCGCCGAGTGGTGGGACGTGCTTGAGAGAACGGAATGGAGGGGTATTAGACAGGATGAGGGATATTTAGCACAGTGCGCTGCTGCCCAGAAGGAGGCTCAGGAGAAAGGGATACAGGAATTCAACAATCGTATCAAGCATTTCCCATGAACTGGAAGACTGCACAGTATGTCACATTTCACGCATTCCTAGACACAACAACTAAGTAGAGTGCATCAGCATTTCGGCGTGAGATCACCCAGCCTGTTATCGGTCAGTTTCCAGGGATATGGCGGACATTGACGGTAACCGATTAACGTGCCATGGCGTGAGGTGATGTCATACATTGAGGCATTTGTTTCGACGCGTTTAGGAATATACATCTGCGCCGCATCTCTTCGTACTTTGTACGTATGCCACTAGACTCTCTGATGTACCATTTTAACGATATAAATAAACTGCCAATTGGAGATTCACTTCATGGTGGGGCGGCGAGTGAAACGAGAATCATTTTCACGAGTTCGATCGACTACTGAAATTTCAATCATAGGCTCGCTGAGCTGAGACCTCCGAAGAAATTCCCCAGCTTAGTGATAAAATCATTTTGATTTCTTCTATATTTTTTATCCAACCATGAAATGGTGTATCTCAGTTGCTGTTTTAAATTTAAGTGTTACACGTTCTCACTGTCGTAAGGTCCACTACGCTGGTAATCATTCCATATGCTACTGATCCTACCATGTCGAAAATGATCGACCTCCATGGTGATGAAAATTGTCAGCCCTCGAGATCCTGAGATCTATCTTGTTCTCTTGTGAGTCATGCTGGATGCAACGGTACGCTGACTCGATATTGACGTCCATCCGCTATTCGAGGGGATTTTACCCGTCCTTCTTCACCTACTTAACTAAGGCGTGCGTGGTGCACATACTCACAGCAGTGAGCGGGCTGATGGACTCGTGGAATATATGACCAAGCACAATGACCAGGCTGCTCCCAGTTGAAGCAACTACTACCACCGATTCAGTGACATCGTGAATTGGACGCAACCTGGATGGGCACCGAGACGTAGACGCAGGATGAATCAATGATGAATCCGAAGCTCGTCAATCAGTCAAATGGCATAGTGGAATGGAGGCGGAAGGCAGAGCCCGAAGCCGAACAGCAGCCACGGCTCGCATTCAGCTTCACAAGCCCCACGCACTTCCTGGCACACAGTGTACCACGTCCTCTCTTACGCGATGCTCTCTTCGGAGACTCGTGTCAAAGTGGCATAACTGCAAGCCCCTGTATGCGCACTCATCCATAGCTTACAAAGCGTACATACGAAGTATCGTACTACGACCAATGTAATATTTTATGTATTACAAAAAAGCACTCATAATTGCATCTCTTGCATCCCTTGGTAATATTCTCCACTGCTTATTGACAGGACTATTGTCCTTTCCTTGAAATATCTCTCTCGAATGTTGAGAAGAAGACGACTTCCCGCTGCACAAGGTATAGCAACTGTCCAGCTAGAGTAGCATGCGTTAATCTATTAAGCGAACACAGAACACATCAAACGGTAAACTCACCCTATAGCAATTCCGTACGGTACATGTAGTTCGGCGGGCAGAGCCCAAACAATGCTATTGGCTAATAGAGCTAGAATCATGCTGATAAAAGTTAGCAAGGACGGAGCGGTGGGGATACGACGTCCTACACCAAAAAATAATACAGACTATGCAATATCAACACTAGTGCCAGCAGGCGCTGCACTAAACATACCTGTCTCTAATGATCAAATGTAATAGTTTGGAGCCTGTTTTGCTCTTGTAAATCTTCCAGCCTTCGTACATCATGAGAGACATAAGAATTGTCTCTAAGATAAGTGGGGGGATCCAAATGAAAAAGTAATCATGTGGAAGTGAGCGGTATTGGCATCCCAATAAACCAGTCATGTTCTCCAGTTTCTCTGATTGTCTTGTGTCAGATTCCGAAGTCGATACAGGGTATGTGTTTGAAATTCCTCTGATTGCAATAACCAGAGAGTTCAGGATTTCCGCCAGTAGGAGGACGATTAATACGAGAAGCAGCCCTCGGTGTCGGTTATAAACTGCGTGGATCTGAGAAAGAGAGTAAGACTGCAGACCGTCACCAGCGATCCATGAGGAGGTAATCACCCGAAGTATAAGAATAACTAGAGCATATCATGTAATCAGTGCATATATGTATCATCAACAAATCGTGATACTTTCGGCATTAGAAATAGCAATGGTCTCCCTTCATATTATGGCGTCAGGTTATGGTTCTGAAATAGACTGGGGGAAACCTCGGCCAAAGCCATGAGGTTTTCCCCAGTCTTCTAAGGAGCTCTTCTGACATACAATACAGCTTCCCAGTGGCCAAACCTCCAGCAACTTGTGCATAAAGCCGTCTAAGCACATATGTGATCTCTGAAATAACTGCAATACATACAACTTGAAAAATATTAGACAAACTCTATACAATGATCTGAGTCTCACCTCGAATGATAGAGGATACTGCAGCGCCCACACTAATTGTAGGACCATTGTTACAGTAACGTTAGTATTCTATGAGCCACAGGTCTGTGGAAGAAAGATTAGAACATACCGATCGTGAGTGAAATAAGTGAAAATATTCCAAAATAGCGATTCTGAGATGTAATCGGTATCATCAAATTAAGATGATCAGACGCGGTACATACGAATAAGAAAAGGGCCTTTCCGAAGGACCAACGGCGTGTCCATACGAATTCAACCTGTGGCGAGGCATGTCAACGTCATTGCTTCGTCAGTCGAGAGGGCACATGCCTCGGTATCAAAGGTAAGTGCTTCCGGAAGAGTCCTCGTCAGCTAAAACATCAAACATAATGCTCATTGAAAGCTTACCGTAGTCATATAGAACCACCACAAGCGTCGCTATCATTCCATACTTTGTGGATTCATCTGTAGGCATGTAGTAGTATTAAGGAGAGGTTGAAATGGACACTCACAGCTGGCGACATAAGGTATATTGGAATCCATTTTCGAGAGGGGATTGGGTTTCGGAAGGTCGAGAAAACATTCTTGACTAGCTGCTCATGATATATAACACTTGCCAGGAGTGATCGTCGCTGCGCAGTTGGCAAGGCAGCTCAATAAAGATTCGTTATGGAGTGCGGAAGGTTCCCATTTGCTACCAGCATCATGAGTAAAGAAAAATTTCATCGATTATAGAATATCAGATGCAGCAAACATGCGATGATCGACTGATTGATTTCAAGATTTCCAAAACGTTATCCGGAGGTTGTCTCTTGTCCCATGGAAACTATGATCCGAGACCAGATTGCAGGTTGAGGCAAGTGCTGTGGCACCCTTTCTTGGATGATGACTGAGATCATGACCATACTGATCCCAGTTGAAGTGACCCTTTAATCACGTCTGCACTCCCAATGCCGATGCAAAGTGGTGAGTTAGACACCAGGCGGTATATAGACGCTCATCACTTTTCCTCAGGGTGTACCAAGAATCGAAGAACGCTCTGCATTTGTGATCCACGTCACTTACCATCCGCATGGTTTCTTTCCCTGACCATCCATAGTGATTCACGGAAGCTAGCGGAGGGTTTTAATTTGTGTTTCCAGCTTCACAGTATCCATAATCCACCTGCACATACCAAGAATGTTATTAACATCCCTACATTCAATAATCACATGCTGATCTACTCGACCCCTGACATTTTTCAAACCAATGTGCACACCTTTATTGTAAAATATAGCTTGGAATGTATATCATCCCTCCCAAACTCTATTATTGGCCAGAGAATAAATAGAGGAATCGAAAGGAGGAGAGGAGTAGATCCTATTGAACGGAGTATCACTCACCGTGATAATATCCGGGGGGAATTCTTCATCTGATATTTTATGTGATCATTCTATAAGAAGATGTGTAGAGAATCAAGTCGAGTTTCTGTTCGTATACGCTCTAACGAGTGGTACATATGCGCCCACAGCGGTGTTTGTACAGTGTTTCTACCACAACCGAGACTTGACGAAAACCGAAGTGGGTCATAACACTTCAACAAAGCATGAGCGTAGCCGCCACCGCATGGACCTTGCCACTGAGGCTTTCAAGTTATTAGTAATAAATGGTAGTCTTTTTCACTCCTACCGACGACGCACTAATCGGTCTTTCTCATACATTTCTTGGGCAATGTTCAATCCAATTCACTCCCCATGTGTCGTTCCCAAGTCTCGTCAAGACTGATACCTGTTCAAATCTCATTGCTTTCAACAGGAAGAACGGAGAAATTCAATCAATCGAACAAGCAACATCAATGCTCAGCTCAGGTCCCGCCATGACGTAGTCCCGGTGTTGTATTCACTCCGCCAGTTTGCTTGGTTACTTGTCTTGATAATCCGATTGACCCATTAGCAATGTTCTTTCTTTGCGAGGGTGCAGGTGATCTAAGTAACAGTATTTTCTACCGCCGCCTTTCTTAATGTCCGAAGGAGAGTTGACGTTGGAAGCGGAGGATGCTGGCAGTGTTGAAGAACCATCACGCGCGGGTCTGAACGCTTGTGTTTACTCTCGATGCGTGTACGGATGTACGGACGTACCTGCACGTGATACATGCCAGGCCCTATGGTCGATGATGTGTCTAGGTCAGTGTTCCTCACAGTCAACGTCGTGCAGGTGCAGGCTCTCCCAAAATGCCATCAATATGCCCTGTCTCGTGATGAGGTAGCAATAAGTAACCGCGCAGCCCCTCTCTTCACTCTCAGTACATCTTATTCTTCAAGGTGAAGATTGCTGTCGTCCTATACACTGTTGAATCTCAGCCATACGGATGAAACCCATCGCCCCCACTCCAGGTGCGCACATCTTGAGCACATCTCTCTTGACCATCCCCGTCAGTTTCCAGGAATATGGCAGACACTGACGGCAATCGGTTAATGTGTCATGGCATGAGGGGGTGACGTCATACATTGAGGCATTTCTTACGTCTTTAGAAATATGCACCTGCGCCGCATGCAAACCTGGTGTCTTCGTACTTTCGATCTACGTATGCTCGAGGACTTTATGACCATAGAGAACAATGACCAGGCCGCTCCCAGTTGAAGCAATTACTACCACCGACTCAATGACGTTATGAATTGGATGCAGCTTGGATGGGCACCGAGGCGTAAACGCAGGATGAATTAATGATAAATCAAAAGCTCGTTAATCAGTCAAATGGCTTATAGTGGAATTGAGACCTGAATAGTTCTATCAGCCGCTCTCGTTCAGCTCCACCCACCCACTTCCTGGGACACAGCGTACCACTTCTTCTCTGCGACGCTCTCTTCGGAGACTCGTGTCAAAGTGGCATAACAAGCCATGCGCACTCAGCCATAGCTTACGAAGCGTACATACGAAGTATCGTGCTACGCCCAATAAAATGATGGTATTTTTATGTATTACAAACAGCACTCATGATTGCATCTCTTGTTGATATTCTCCGCTGCTTATTAACAGGACTATTGTTCTTTCCTCGAAATATCTCTCACGCATGTTGAGAAGCAGACGGCTCCCCACCGTACAAGGTACAGCAATTGTCCAGCTAGAGTAGCGTGCATTAATCCGCTGAACGAGCACATAACGCATCAAACGGTACACTCACCCCAGACCGATTTCGGATGCTATATGTAGTTTGGCCGGCAGAGCCCAAAGAATACAGTTCGCTAGTAGAGCTAGGAATATACTGTTAATACTGATTAAGGACGGAGGAATGAAGACACGGGCTCCTACATCAAAAAGTAGTAAACACTATGCAGTGTCAGTGCTAGTGACTCAAGCACTCGACCGAACATACCTGTCTCTAAGCATCAAATGCAACGGCTTGGAGCCTGACTTGTACCTGTAAATCTCCCAGCACTTGTACATCATGAGATACATAAGAATTGTCTCCAAGATAAGTGGGGGGATCCAAAGGAGAAAGTAACGGGGTGGATGCAAACTGTATTGGCATCCCAACAAACCGGTTACCGCCAGTGTCACTAATTCTCTTGTGTCAGATTCTGAAGTCAATATAACGTGTGTGTGTTTTACTCTGAAGAGCTGGGATCCCTCTAATAGCAATAATCAGAGAGCTCATGGCCGACGTCAGCAGGAGGGTGATTAATCCGAGAAGCAGTCCTCGATGTCGGTCATAAACTGCATATATCTGCGAAATATAAGGCTGTAGACGGTGACCACAGATCCACGAGGAGATAATCACCCGAAGTATAAGGATAACTGGGAATATGTTATGTAGTCAGTATGTGTGTAACAGTAAACAAATCGTTATACTTTCGGCGTTGAGAAGAGCAATGGTCTCCCTTCATAGTCTGGCGTCAGGACATGTTTATGGAAAGATCTGAACAGAAGCTGAAAGCAGCAGCAACAGTGGAAACAGCCACTCCCTCACCCTCCACAGGTGATAGCTGGGAATTATGTGATGCAAAAGCACATGGCATCATCACTGAACACACCTGCGACCACCTTGAAGTCCACAGTGAAGATACATCCAACAAGCTTCTGAACTGCATCATTGAACCCCATGAAAAGACCAATGTTGGAATAAATGCTTTCTATACCTATGTCAAGTTAATGAATGCACGACGGGATGGGACATCCCAGATAGACGCACACATAGCCACAATCCGATCAGCAAACCATCAACTCACCGCGATGAAGAAGGGGATCGACGATGAATTCCTTGCATTTCTCCTCCTGCACTCCCTCCCATCCAATGTGACATGGGAAATGTTCAAATCATCAGTACTGAACTCCCTGGCACCTGACACGAAACTCTCGTTCACCACAGTAGAATCACGTCTCACTGCTGAGGTGACATGTCTGGGCAGCAGCCTCGCATCAACAAACTCCAAATCTGCCCTCAAGGCCCAAAAGGCCAGCAAGAGCAAACACTGCAGTCTGCATGGTGACTGCACACACTCAATGAGCAAATGCAGGACCTTAAAAGGCCAAGAAAAGACAAGAAAAGAAAAGAAGAGTAAAAAGGAGAAGAAAAAAGGGGGAAAGAAAAGCAAGTGTGAGAAGGTGCACAAGGCAGAAGAGACCACTGACGGTAGTGACAGTTCTCACCCCTCTTCATCCTCCTCAGACAGCTCAGATGATGAGCATGCGCAGCTTGCAAATGTAAACATGTCCAGAAGCCAAAAGAAATGTATTCTCACTTACTTTGCATCTGAACCTGTGCACACTAAACGAGACATTCTGATAGACTCAGGAGCATCTGCACACATGGTACCTCACCGAGAATGGATCATCCCAGGCAACTACAAGCCTATCCAACCGCCACGCACGGTGTACTTCAGTGATAATTCCTCAGTCAAAGCCATCAGAACTGGAAATGTGCAACTCACAAGCAAAGTCCATGGGGAGACATACAATATCTTTCTGTCTAATGTTCTCCTAGTTCCAAGCTTCTCCCTATCACTGGTCTCTGTCAACAAACTAGATCATGCTGGCCTCTCAGTCAAATGCACCAAGTGTGCCATGTAAAAAGAGGGCAAACTTCGGTAATGAATGCATCACACAGATGAGGACTCTATCACCTCAATGTGACCCCAGTAATTCATGCAGAGCATGCAAATCTCTCAATTGACATAAATGTCCTACACAGATGCATGGGACACATTGGGATTGGATGGCTGAAATGCATGGTGAAACAAGGCCAACTATGAGACGTAAAAGCAATCACTGGAGATGTTGAATTCTGTGAGCCATATGCTCTTGGAAAGGCCAAAAAGCTGCTGTTCAAACCCTCAACACACAGGAATGCAAAGCGCCCACTCCAGATCATACACTCTGATGTTGGCGGACCCATCACACCTGCATCCCAAAGTGGGCACCGATACTGGATCACCTTCATCTGCAAATACAGTCGCTTCCCATGGGTCTACTTCATGAAAAGAAAAGCTGAGGCACAAGTCATCTACAACTGATGGAAAAATGACGTACAGGCATTCTTCAACCAAGAGATCAGTCAGGTTCACTTCTCACAAAACTTTGTTGACTTCCTACACACAGATGGTGGAGGTGAATACTGCAGCCATGAATTTGAAAGGCATTTATGCACTGAAGGTGTAATGAATCATGCCTAGTCCCTAAGTCCGATCCTAACTATCTAAGTCATACTCTGTCTCCAAAATCTCAGACACTGGTATTAGTGAGGTGCAGCACCTGAGTCAAATGGACTTGCAGAGCACATGAACTCATCACTGGTGAACAAGGTATCACTATATTGATTGAATCAAAGCTCCAAAAAGACTTCTGGCCAGAAGCCATGCTGACAGCGTGTTACCTAATTGGCCGAAGCCCAGCATCTGGAATACATGGAAAATCCCCATATGAGAAACTCTTCAAATGGAAAGTTGATTGTACCTTCTTCCGCCCATTTGGCTGCATAGCATATGCACTGATTCCTAAAGAGAAACAGGTTGGGAAGTTCAGCAGAAGAGGCAGGAAGAGTGTAATGCTCGGCTACACACTCAGGAAGAAAGCCTATAAACTACTGGACCTTGAGACCCACAGGATATTCCATAGCCGACACGTGACATTTGACGAAGAAGGGTTACCACCTGAAAGCCTCCAAGACCAAAAGGAGGAGTACAAGAGCTGTTTTAGAACCTGCAAAATTATGGTGTTAGGGCAAACTCTAAATCACCACAATTCCATGAATGAACAGCTGAGAAGAATATCAAACCCTGCTGCAGCACAACTCCAGAAACGATTTAACGTTTGTACTTTGGTTACAATCCTTTATATTGGTCAATGCAGACTATATGCAGAAAAGTAATACGTTTCTTAGCAGCAAGAAATGAATGAGACTTCCAGAGTCTAGAGTTCACGGATGCTTAGGGGTCCAGATATTCCAAAAAGAGGGGAATGCACTTAGAGGCTAAAGGAAGTAGGTGGATGAATCCAACCGTCCAACCAGTGGCACTCAGAAGCAGGTAACAGTGATGTGTGAAGTAGTCTAGCAACTGCTTCACACAAGTTCAAGCTTCTAATGCTCTGCAAAGGCAGTACACACTAGTTACTTAAACAAGAGCACTAATGGCAGGACTATCGACAGACAATCTCACCCTGTAGATTCATAGTCACATGAGGCAGATACTACACTCATGCCCAAAGCAGGAATATCACTACTTCGAGTGCAATCAAGTACAGTTACACAACTGTAAGCGACCCTTGAAGTGGACAATCAACAGTTACTGAGATATAGAGGATGACACTGTATGTCACTCTAGTCACACTGGTGTGCAGAAGATGGGTAGGATATGTTACTATTTCAGAGGCAGAATGGCCTCCTTATATATTGTATTTACAGGGGCTGACTAATGGTTCTGGAATATTCTACCTATTAATAGATGGAAACTACTGGAAGGTTGTGGAAGGTGGAAGAAAGGGGTAGAATATTCCAAGCCAATCACAGGTTCTGATCACTGGACTAACACTGATCAGGAGCTGAATAATGGTTCTGGAAAATTCTATCTAATAATAGAAGGAAACAGCTAGAATGTTATGGAAAGGGGTAGAATATTCCAAGGCAATCAGCTGATTTGATCACCCATCAGCTGATTTGATCCCTGAACTAGGCACTGATCAGGCAAAAAGAAGGGTGTCCACCCTGTTTTCTGCACTGGTTTGGACAGCCATGGATAGCCTCATCTCATGTGATGATCTGCATGGAAAATAGTGCCCTGAGAGGCTGTGGTTGTCAAGTTAGAGAATATTTATTGATCAGAGACATCTGAGCTTGAATTCAGGCCAAATGCCTGGTCCAAAGGTGGATAGCCGGCTGTGCAAAGGTTTGTGGGCACCTATGGGTCCACAACTGTAGCACAGCAGAAATAAATCATTCTGGGCCGAGTTCTGCATGGAATATTCCCGGAAAAATATGGAAAAATAGAGAATATTTGAATAAGTCCATTCCAGGTACAAGCACCAAATATATGCTGATATTTAGGAATGGAAAAGCAAAGAATAGCACATTGGTGCTGCATAAATGGAATTTGATAGGGAAAAGGTGGTTCCCATACAAGAGCAAGTGGGAGCACATGCTCTGGCCAAACCACCCCAGCAACATGGCAGTCAAAACCACCATGGCCCGTGAACAACATGTGAACCACCATATAATGGCAGTAGGAGGCACAGCTGAATGTGACCGAGCATCAGAGGCAGTGGAAGCACAAACCTTGCAGAGGACTCCATACCAAGCTCACATGCCCAAGATATCTTGCCAGGAAGCGCAGATGCTGGCACCCCACATTCTCAACCTACATCGCGAGTTGAAGGAGCCTGCAGGTCCACCAGAGTATCACACTGGGCAGACCACAACAGAGATTATGAGAGGGCGTGAGAAGCACATGAACAGCAACTGCAGGAAAGGCATCAATTGAGGACCTCTGCAGCCAATGAAGCAGAAAATGAGCAGGACGAACCAAATCCTCAACCAGAGCAACTCAGCGGTGCAGACAACGATGAAATCCACTTTGTTGATATTGCAAACACTGGACTGCGAGGGGTCAGAATCCCCTCAATGCTGAAAGAAGCGCTGTCAGGTCCATGTGCAAAGTTTTGGAAACCTGCACTCAATGAGGAACTGCAAAGCCTGGCCGACAACGATGTGTATGACATCGTACCTATACCTAAAGGGGTGACACCAATTACCTCCAAACCAGTAATGTGTGTCAAATTGGATGGAAATGGAAACATTGATTGGCACAAGCTCTGAATTGTCGCCCAAGGCTTCACACAGAGAAGGAATAGACTACCAGGAGGTCTTCACCCCCGTAGCAAACTTGGAATCAATCCACATAATCATCGCACTTGCTGCAAAGTACAATTTAGAACTAGATCAGATGGATGTGGCCACAGCCTACCTAAATGGAAAACTAGAGGAAGAGATCTACCTGAAGCCTCCAGATGGCATGCCAATCCCATCAGGACACTGTTGGCGACTCAAGCGGTCTCTGTATGGCCTGAAACAAGCTGGAAGGACATGGAACTGAATGCTGGATGCCAAGCTCAGCGACATAGGCTTCACAAGGTTGAATGCAGAGACATGCCTATATGTGTTCAAGATGAGGCAGGGAGCACATGCTTCCTTGTGGTTTACGTCAATGACCTATTGTTGGTGACATCAATGCATTGTTTCATGAAAGAAATGAAGATAAAGCTGTTGGCAGCTTTAAAAATGTGTGACCTAGGGCCAGCTTTGTACATACTTGGAATCAAAATCAAAAGGGACAGAAGACTACACACCATCTCCCTGACACAGCGCCAGTACATTGACTCAGTTCTGGAATGATGTGGCATGAGTGAGTGCAAACTCGTGTGGACACCAATGAGGACTGCAGTGAAGCTGTCAGCAAGTGGCACAGAAGAGGACTCCGTAATGATGGAGATGGAGATTGGGGGAAGAACAGTCTCGTATGCAAGCATGGTGGGCTCACTCATGTACATGATGCAAGGGGCTCGCCCTGATATCACGTTTCTCGTAGGAGTACTTGGACATTACAGCGCAAGCCCCAAGGCATGCCATTGGGAACTGGTGAAGCAAGGTCTGAGATACCTTAAAGGCACACATGACATGGAACTCAGATTCGATGGGTCCAACATATCTATTGACATGAATTTCCATGGGTACACTGATGCAGACTGGTCTGGTGACCCAGACACTTCATGATCCACTTCTGGCTATGTATTCATCAGCAATAGAGGGGCAATCGGGTGGGTGAGCAAACATCAATCAATGGTAGCCCTTTCCACCATCAAATCTGAGTATATAGGCCTCAGCAATGCTGGCCAACACATTGCCTGGCTACGCACCTTCTTTGCAGAATTGGGGGCAACGGTCTTGTCATGTGATAATCAAGCTGCGATAGTGTTAAGTAAAAATGCACAACACCGCGCCCAAATGAAGCACATACAATGAAAATACCTCCACCCCTCTGCTTGGCCCTATCTACTTGCTATCCCAAAAAGAGCTACTGGCTCTCCAAACATTCATAAACTTGACCACAGGCTTCATGTTATGACTATATTCATTAACATCCAGATCCCTGTCCGATCCACTCAGATCCCCGCACATATGAAATCTATACTCCATTTGGAAACCGCCGTCTCCATCTCCCTGTCCGATCGTCACTGCTGATTCCACCCATCTGTCTCCGGTTCTGATTGATGCATCATCATCACCATAGGAACCCAGACATCCGTCCCCGTTGGACTCGGACATACTCATGTGAGGCCGTCGGCCTCAGAGACCCATCACCGGAGTAATTATTATTAGATTTCAAAATATGTATTTAAGTTGCCCAACTGGGGACTTCATTCCCCAGTTCGAATGTCGAATCACGCCTAGTTCCTAAGTCCGATCCTAACTCTCTAAGTCATACTCTGTCTCCGAAATCTTGGACACTGGTATTAGTGAGGGCGCAGCACATAAGGTGAAGCCAAGTCTGTCCTGACCCCCATGACGTGCTCTGACTCTGACCCAACCTCTGACCCGAACTCTGACCCAATCTCCGACCCCCAATCGGACCTAGTGCATAACAGTATATTCGAACTGCCACACTCACTCCTACCAATGCCACGATCCACTGCCAATTCTGAACATGCATGAACCATCGAGGTGCCTGCCCCCAGCATCGACACCATTCCTGAGGTCGTCAAAGAACCAATGGACCACATAGAGGCCGTCAATGAAGAAGACAACACCCCACCCTCTCCAAATCTGGTGCAAGCCATCTCCCTGCTCGCTAGCAGCATCCGTAACCCACAAGCCCCTAAGGCCCGGACCAAGGTCCGAGAACCCAACCCATTCGATGGCTCCAATCCGCGAAGGCTCCAGCCGTTCTTGGTGCAATGCCAGTTGAATTTCCACAACCGCCCCGATGCATTCACATCCAATCAGGCAAAGGTCACCTTCACCATGGCCTATCTCAAGGGCACCACACTGGACTACTTTGAGCCAGCACTCATGGACGACTCTGATGACCCGATATGGTCAGAGGACTACTCCAACTTCATCTCCAAACTTTGGACCAATTTTGGTCCTTATAACCCCGAGGCTGATGCCAAGAATGAACTCGATCGACTTCGGATGAAGGAAAATCACAAAATTGCAAAATACATTGTGAGTTTCCAGCAGCTAGCTCCGAAAGTTCAATGGGGTGATGCTGCACTCCAACGCCAATTTTACGTCGGACTCCCATCCCGCATCAAGGACGAGATATCACGCGTCGGTAAGCTGGATACTTTGGCTACCCTCCGCAAGCTCACCCAATCCATCAATGCCCATTATTGGGAACGTCAATCCGAGGTCTCCTGTGAGAACTCGGCTAACAACAAATCGGACAAATCATTGGACAAGACCCCAAAGTCCAACAAGGGGTCCGATAAGCGAGCCACCACCAACTCAGGCCAGAAGTCAAACACTGGTAATGCTGCCGCTTCCAGTTCCGGTCAGAACAATTCCGGCACCAGCAATAACTCTGGAGCTTGCAAGGGTACTCTGGACCTCTCCACCAAGCTGGGAAAGGACAGAAAAATCACCCAGCAGGAACGCCAGCGCCACATGGACAACAACCTCTGTCTGTTCTGTGGAAAGCCTGGTCACCAAGCCAAGGATTGCAACAAGGCAACCTTGTCTGCAGCAAAGGCAAAGGGCTGTGCCGCCAACGCCACGATGGACCAAAAAAAATAGTAAGCAGTCCTATAGCCTCCATACGGGCTGAGGGCTGCATTGGTACTCCCCATACGACAAACGAGGTCTGCCTGAATGCATCCGCTCTTTCCCACTCCGACTCCCTTACCCTCCTCGTCCATTCCCAATAGTGCTATTCGAGTGTTAATTGACTCTGGTTCTACTCACTGTTTCCTCGATTCCTTTTTTTCCGATTTACATAAACTCCATACATACACCATAACTCCGATACCACTCTGATTATTTGATGGCACTACTAATGCTGTTATTTCACGAGCTATAGATCTGTCTATCCGTTTTTCTGTTGGAGAAATCCAGACCCTTACATTCTATGTTACTCCACTTGACTCCAGCTGTTCTGTGGTTCTCGGACATAACTGGCTCACCCGCTACAATCCGTTGATTGACTGGGCATTGGGCCATATCACATTCCGTTCTCCAGCACAGGCTGTGTCATCCCCGACGTCACCAGCAACTATAGGTGTGAAATTATCTTCCGCCTCCGCTGACTCCGCTCCAATAGATACTCCGTCTACCCCTCTGTTTATATCGATGGTGGACACTATGGTCTTCACCAGACTAAGCAAACTGGATGGTTCTCACACATTCCAGGTCCACCTCTCCAATCCGATATTCCTCGCTGCTTGTTCTGCCCAATCAACTCCACCGGACCTCTCTATGGTTCCCAAGGAGTATCATGAGTTCGCTGACGTGTTCAGCAAGTCTAAAGCCAACTCTCTAGCAGAACACCGACCATACAATCTCAAGATCGAACTGGATGACAACTCCACCCCTCTGCTTGGCCCTATTTACTTGCTATCCCAAAAAGAGCTACTGGCTCTCCGAACATTCATAGACGAGAACTTGGCCACGGGCTTCATCTGCCCATCCCTATCTCCTCATGGAGCTCTGGTCCTATTTGTCTGAAAAAAAGACGGATCACTCCATCTATGTGTTGACTTCCATGGACTCAACAAGATCACCAAGAAAGACCGATACCTGATACCCCGCACCGCAGACCTACTCGAGAGTCCTCGAAAGGCTAAGATCTATTCCAAAATAGATCTCCAACATGCCTACCATCTAGTCCACATCCGAGAAGGTGATGAATGGAAAATGACCTTCCACACACGATATGGATCTTTCGAGTGGTGCGTCATGCCCTTCGGACTAACCAATGCGCTGGCCACCTTCCAGAGGTTCATGAATGATACCTTTGCCGACCTCCTCGATGTGACTGTCCTCATTTACTTAGACGACATTCTGGTATATTTGGACAATGAAGAAGAACATTGGACACATGTCCAAGAGGTACTCTGACGTCTCCGAAAGCATGGCCTCTTCGCCCGCGCTGACAAATGTGAATTCCACTCCGACTCAGTTGAATACCTAGGCTATATCCTCTCCCCAGCAGGATTGACAATGTCTGATGACAAAATCAAAGCCATACAGGAATGGCCGGAACCCCAGAAAATCAAGGACGTACAGTCCTTCCTAGGGTTTGCCAACTTCTACTGCCACTTCATTCATGGCTACTCCGATATCACCATTCTGCTCACCCGACTCACTAGGAAGGGTACCCAATGGAATTTCACTGATGAATGTAGACAGAGCTTTGAGACCTTGAAGAAGGCCTTTACTTCTGCTCCAATACTGACTCATTGGGTTCCAGACGTTCCTATCCTATTAGAGACCGACACCTCTGACTATGCACTTGCTGCGATCCTGTCCATCATCTCTCCGGACAACGGACAAGTCCACCCGATTGCTTTTCACTCGCATACATTTACACCCCCCAAACTGAACTATGACGTCCATGACAAAGAACTCCTTGCCATATATGAAGCCTTCCGGATATGGAGACACTACCTTGAAGGTCCCTCCAATCCGGTGGATGTCATAACTGACCACAAGAACTTGGAATACTTCTCCACAACGAAACTACTCACCCAGAGACAAGTCCGATGGTCCGAATACCTATCTCAGTTCAATCTCATTATCCGTTTCCGTCCTGGTCAACTCAGAGCAAAGCCTGATGTGTTAACTAGATGCTGGGACGTCTACCCTAAAGAGGGGAATAGCGACTACACCACTGTAAACCCACACAACTTTCATCCTGTGTTCACTAATGAGCAGCTGGCATTGTCCCTATGAGCATCCACCCTCATGACTCCCACTCTCCGAGCTGTCACCATTATGGACATCAACCAACTCCACTCCGACATCTGCTCATCACTCCAATCTGATCCTGTTGCAGTTAAACACTTGGACAACCCTTCTGATCCGAAGTGGTCACTTGACCCCAAAGGACACCTCCGACACAACAACTGGATATACATCCCCGATGCCAACAACCTCCGACTCCGAGTTTTGCAGTATTATCATGATCACCCAATCTCTGGCCACTTCGGGCAAAATCGCACACAAGGATTAATCCAATGAGACTATGTATGGCCAAAAATGCGGGAATACATTCAACACTACTGTAACTCCTGCACCACATGTATGCACTCAAAAATCACAAAGGCACAAACCCTACAGAACGCTTAAGCAACTTCTGATCCCAGAGCAACCATGGAACTGTCAGGGTTCAAATAAGTCATATTCTATTTTTAGTATTTTCTCTTGACACCCCTATCAGCACAGCCTGTCAGGGTGCATCTCCCCTATTTCATTGCCCCTATCACTTTCCCTATCCTTCCTCCCCTATCTTGGTTCTCCTATCTGTCTCCATCATTTAGTATAAAGACTCGCCTTGGTGCAGTGTGATCCCCTCAGCTTGATCTCTGAGGATATCCGCTGTACCAGGTAAGTCCCATGTATTTATCAGAAACAGCTGTATAGACTGAGGATATCCGCTGTACCAGCTGGCATTATTTCTTATCGGCTCTCACTTATTGAGTATCTTGTTGTTGTGGCCTTGTCATCAGCGTCGCCCTCACAGGAACTCCATCTCCATGGATTTCATAGAGAAGCTCCCCCCATCACTCGGATACAACACCATACTTGTGATTGTGGACAGGTTCACCAAACAGTCACTATTCATTCCGACGCATGACACCATCACCTCTGCCTCGCTAGCCAAATTGGTTCGTTCTCCACGTATTCTCTAAACATGGAGTCCCATCACATGTCACATCCGATCAGGGCTTGGAGTTTGTGTCCTCCTTCTTCTGCACACTAGGAAAGGCTCTTGACATGAAACTTCACTTCACCTCTGGATACCATCCTGAAGGAGACGGACAAACGGAACAAATGAATCAGTCCCTGGAACAATATCTCCGAATCTATTGTAACTATCAACAAGACAACTGGGCTGATCTACTTCCGATTGCAGAGTTTGCCTACAACAACGCTCCGAACACGACTACCGGCATCTCTCTGTTCTTTGCTAATAAAGACTACCATCCAAACATCTCCATCCACCCTGAGAAAGAACTTGCCTCCACCAAAGCCCGCCAATTCATAACTGACCTCAATCAACTACACCAACATCTCCGAGAGACCATTTCCGATGCCCAGAAACAATATCAAGTCTCCACAGACCGACGCCACATTCCGGCTCTGGACCTGCAAATCGGAGACAAAGTATTCGTTAAGGCCAAACACTTCCGGACCACCCATCCATCGAAGAAACTCTCCGAGAAGTACTTAGGTCCTTATGAGGTCATTGCTCGCGCAGGCAGCAGGTCCTTCACCCTCTGCCTCCCGGACCACTTCTGAGCAGTTCATCCAGTCTTCCATATATCAATGCTTGAACCTGCTACTATGAACAAGATCTCTGGTCGCACGCAACCCCCACCTCCCCTGATCATCATCAAAGGAGACAACGAATATGAGATCTCTGAGATCCTGGACTTGAAGATCGACCGTTGATACAAGTGCAAGCTCCAGTACTTAGTCAAATGGACTGGGTACGAAGGCACCGATGAAGAGTCCTCATGGATCTCCACGTCCAAACTCTATCATGCATCTGAATCTGTCTCCAACTTTCACTCCGCTGACGAGCCAGGACGCATCGAGGATGCATATCGAACCACTCTGACAGTCCAACTCCGCCAGCGTCTTTTCATATCAACTTTTCAATAGCGCTGCAACTCCCTCTCCACCTCAGTCTCTAATTCTAGCCATCGATCGTCACTCGTGTTTCATCGCCATCAATCATTATCAGCCTTCTATTCACACCAATCCTTTCATCATCATTCACATGGCTTCCCATTCTATTCCTCTCTCCAATATCACTTCTAATAATACATCACACTGGTCTCTGGACACAGAGGACTATCAAAAATATGCCGAGCTCCACAGGCATGTTAAGCCACCTCCACGTGTCAAAATACTTCCAAAACTCTTTCAACGTCCAAGATCCCCACCATGTCTCTCTTATGCCATTGGCGATCCCATATTCTTTCACAATTCCGTTGAACCATATACATTCCTCGACATTTCACCTCTATATCATAACACGGATAGAAGAGTTGAATGTGAGGTAGAATTTCAGTCGCCATCGCTGACCTATCCTCCCACTTCAATCTGACTCAGGTTACATCGTGTCAGGCAAAGGGACCGAATACTCTTGGAATGGGATACCATATGGAGATGGATCACTAAGACAATAAGGAGTATTTGTTGTGGATGCTGACTGAAGTCCTCATGTGACTCAGGGTCAATTAACCTTCGGAGCCGTATGGAAGATGGTATTGGTGGATGTTTCTATTGTTCTTTTATATGACTCACCCCTGTTTCATCTTTTAATTCATTCACTTACTCATCCTTGTTCTATTTTTGGTTCTTTTATTACTCATCACCCCCTATTCTTACAAAGATTACCCCTATCTGTTGTTTCATTTCTCCATGATTTCCCCATTAGTAGTTCAACTTCACACGCTTCGTCAGCTGGCTTGATCAGCATTTCTTGCATCATATCACATCATTTGCTCCTCATATTGTGTTGTTGTGCCCTGGGAATTTGTATATAAAAGGGCGCTAGTTTTCGCCTTTGGAATCAATCAACAAGTTTTCAGCCAACGCTCTAAAGTCAAAGTCCACGCTCTAAGTCTACGCACTACGCTCTACATCACAATCCATCATCTCTACACTGAGGTAAAACACCTTGGTTCAACGATCAGATTTCCCTCTGCCACCGAGAGGTTGCTTCTCCTGAAACCAGCTTTCGCGTACCTCCCAACCGGGCTCCGCATTGTCATCCAGTCACAGAGCACGATCAGCCATCGGGACCGACCTTTAGCTCCCATCCTCATCCAACCACAGAGCACTATCCCACTTCCCTGTTACTCAGTGCCGCCCCCTACACCTGATTGATCTTTGGAGTGCTGAACAACTGCGTTACACACCATCTGTTTGCTAGGACTGTTGCGCGCAGGCTTATAGGATCTATTCCATAAGCAAACTGACACCGCTTATCCAGACAAACCTGGCCCCCTTATGAATCTTTAAGTTCGATTACTAATGCTAATTCTATTATTTCGCATCACCATTTTATTACAAGTCAAGGGAAACTACATGCCTGCCCAAAAAGCTCCAAAGGAATCACTCCGCCTCATTTTTCTCCGCTCCAAAATTTATAATCATTTTCATTTTTATTTTATACATCACGTTTCCTTTTCCCCTTTCCCTTATCTACCTCAGGCTCTGTCTCCGACTCCTCATCACTCTCTACATCTGACACCCAATCCTTCTCATCTCCCATGTCCAAATCCTCGTCCAATGGGGCCATGAACTTCCACAACCGACGTAACTTGGCTGTCCGACGGCCCTCCAGAACCTCCTTCCGTTTCATCATTTTCACCAAGTCCACTAGCAACCCCTCCTTCCGCCAGAGGTGCTCCAACTGCAGGTTAACCAGCCTGATAAGCTGGCCCACGGTGCTATTGGGCACAGAGACACACCCAGTACCTGCACCAGTCATTGCCCCTTCTGATCCGATGCCACTACCCCCGGCTGCCACAGCACCCGTCTCCGTCTGCCTCTTTTTGGTCGGACAACCTTCCAATTCTTTCTCTGCCCCTCCTTGTACCACTAGTCGGGGCTTGACGCTCCGACTCTGGGGTTCAAACTTTCCATTGATCCTACACCCTCCTTTCCGACCCCGACAACGATCGCAGGACCGAAGTCGGTGAGTTGGGCCGGTAGGCCACATGCACTCCACACCCACATCACGACATAAGTCACAAGTTACGCTGGGTCTGCCAAATGGCTCCGTTGCAGCCAGAGCCTTGGGTGGTCCGCCCCTTCTCGCTGTGGCCTCCAAGCGTTCCCTCTCCTCCTCCTTGTCCTGCTGTTCTGCTGCTGCCTTCTCCATCTCGCGCTTGTGAAGCTGGATCACCGACCTAGCAACACGCAGCTCCTTCTTACGGGTTGCCAAAACGCGGCTCTCTGCCTTACACCATATGACCCTCCGATCCGCTTCTCCATATCAGCACTCGGGTACACCTTCAATGAAAAGACCACGATGTCGAGGTTTTTCTTGGTGGTCGTGGCATAGAGCTCCACCCTTTTGCGAGCCTCGACTGCAGCTACCCAAGCCATTTCCTTGTAACAATTCAAAGTCGGATCCGGCTCTGCATCCGTTCTGACATCCACACCCACCTTGGGTTCCGCATTTGCATTGAGCTCCATATTGGCATCAGGGTCCACCTCCACCTCCGCTCTCTGCCTCCGCCGCTTCATCTTCCTCAGCCACACCCAACCCAAACAATGGCCATACCCACGGACGTAATGGCAAGTCAACCACAGTGACAGTTGTCGGGCGAGTTGTCTCCAACCACGTAATGGAAATAATGGTGACTTCCAGGGTCCCTGTCCGTATTGGCACACTCGGACTTCCTGGGTGGCTGGTTCCCCCTGCCCCGGTCACCTCCTCCTCTACCTCCATGGTGGCCTCTAGCTCGTGCACCTGCTCCTCCATCCACTTCCTTCAGTCTTGCGGCCTCCATCGCTGCCACAAGTTCTTTTACCCTGCGAGCTCTCTCGGCTTTTGCCTCCTCCTCCTTCTGTCTCCGTTCTGCTTCCTCTTCCTCTTTCCGTTTCCACTCCTCCTCCTCTTCTTTCTGTTGGGCCAAGAGCAGCTGCTCAAGCTTGGCCACGCTCATGCTTGCCAAAGGGTTTGACATCGTTGAGGATAAGACCTCAATCATGCCCCTCCTTTCATATGTCTCCAGACCCCCAGTATAACTCCAACTGCGCCCAACCATCTCACCTATTCAATCCACAGACATGAGGCCTCAGGGGCTCGGCCTTAAATGGGGAGAGATACTGTTATGACTATATTCATTAACGTCCAGATCCCCATCCAATCCACTCAGATCCCCGCGCATATGAAATCTATACTCCATTTGGAAACCGCCATCTCCCTGTCTGATCGTCACCACTGATTCTGCCCATCCGTCTCCAGTTCCGATTGATGCATCAGCATCACCATAGGAACCCAGACATCTGTCCCCGTTGGACTCAGACATACTCATGTAAGGCCGTCGGCCTCAGAGACCCATCACTGGAGTAATTATTATTAGATTTCAAAATATGTATTTAAGTTGCCCAACTGGGGACTTCATTCCCCAGTTTGAATACCGAATCACACCTAGTTCCTAAGTCCGATCCTAACTCTCTAAGTCATACTCCATCTCCGAAATCTCGGACACTGGTATTAGTGAGGGCGCAGCACATAAGCTGAAGCCAAGTCCGTCCCGACCCCACAATGTGCTCCGACTCCAACCCAACCTCCAACCCAATCTCCAACCCAATCTCTGACCCCCAATCGGACCTAGTGCATAACACTTCATCTGCCCATCCCTATCCCCCCATGGAGCTCCAGTCCTATTTGTCTGCAAAAAGGATGGATCACTCCATCTATGTGTCGACTTCTGTGGACTTAACAAGATCATCAAGAAAGACTGATACCCAATACCCTGCACTGCGGACCTACTCAAGAGTCCTCAAAAGGCTAAGATCTATTCCAAAATAGATCTCCGACATGCCTACCATCTAGTCTGCATCTGAGAAGGCGACGAGTGGAAAACGACTTTCCGCACTTGATATGGATCTTTTGAATGGTGTGTCATGCCCTTTGGACTAACCAATACTCTGGCCACCTTCCAGAGGTTCATGAATGATACCTTCGCCAACCTCCTCAATGTGACCATCCTTGTCTACTTAGATGACATTTTGGTATATTTGGATAACAAAGAAGAGCATTGGACACATGTCTGAGAGGTACTCTGACGTCTCCAAAAACATGACCTCTTCGCCTGCACCAACAAATGTGAATTCCACTCCAACTCAGTCGAGTATCTAGGCTATATCCTCTCCCTGGCAGGACTGACAATGTCCGATGACAAAATCAAAGCCATACAGGAATGGCCAGAACTGCAGAAAGTCAAAGACGTACAGTCCTTCCTGGGGTTCACCAACTTCTACCACCATTTCATTTATGGCTACTCCAATATCACCATCCCACTCACCTGACTTACTAGGAAGGGTACCCAATGGAATTTCACTGATGAATGTAGACAGAGTTTTGAGACCTAAAAGGCCTTACTTCCGCTCCGATACTGACTCATTGGGTTCCAGACATTCCTATCCTATTAGAAACTGATGCCTCCGACTATGCACTTGCTGCGATCCTGTCCATCATCTGGAGAGATGATGGACAAGTCCATCCGATCACTTTTCACTTGCATACATTTACGCCCCCCAATATCATTCCACAGTGTTCTTATCAGACACTGAGTATCTCCATAGCCATGTAATTACTTTTACAGAATAGACACAAGCAAGTGGCACGTATAGAACCATGAGCAGTTTGGGCATTACCCCTAATATCATATAGTTGCATCCCTTGCATTCCTTTATGTACAGAAGTGCCCTCATTCAGATCAAATTGCTTCCCTTTTATGACACAATACATAGCCAGTGGAGGGGTGCTAACAATGAAAGACCTTTGATGCACCAGGCATTAGCCAACTGTCTGCATGCAAGTCTGCATCCTTTAATGAAGGAAGACAGGGAGTGGAGGGATGGGGTAAGCCATAGCTACTTGGTGCAGTTGTGCAGTTGTGACAGTTGAGGGCACCATCATATGGAGGTATTATCTGGCCCTGTGCTCCTTTGAATTGTGCAAACCTTACCACACCAACTTCTTAATCATACACAGTAGTATAGCACCCACCCACTGGCCCAGGGAACACACACCTATCTCCATCAAAACCTCACACAATGGAGTGGATGTTTATATAAAGAGAACCACAGAGATTTCCAGTGGAGACACCATTGTAACTGAACTAACTAAAGACAGGGTATTGGTATAATTCCTCATCTGTGGTGGTTGAAGGTAGGTAAGGTGGAGAATACAAGCTTGGGCCAGCTGCTAAGGGTCCACTGACAGGGAGCCCTACCGGCTCATTATCATGCTCCAGGAACCAATCCAAGTCAATGGAGGGGTAGGGATGGGATGGATCTTCGTCATATCCATAATGATGAATATGAGGGAGAGCCCTGCTATCAAGCCCATGAGCAATGGTTGCAATGCCTATAAAGAGTTGAAGACAAGAAATCTCACCATATACTGATGGAGAGAAGTGAGTGATTGGATTCATGATGATATTTGTGTGTGTGCCTTGTTTTGGACAGAAATTTTCATTACTTCATATATACCCATGTTTTTGGCTTTGTTACAATGAATTTTTGAGCACTTGATTGTTGAGCACTTGATTTGGGAGAGAAGCACATGTATGGGCCTGAGATAATCTAACACTGGTGTATACTCTTGGCCACTAAGGATCATAGGTAAACTCCAGAATATGGACCATTAATGTTACTGCACCCTTCACATCTTGTGCACTTGATTGCACCTTGCAACTGTTGCGATATGGAACATGACAGAAACTGAAGTTGAGCACGCCTTCCATAGAGGATACGAACACAACCACCATCTAGCTGTACTATCAAGTCAGTCTTCCCACTGGCAGGCTGTGGTATTACATAATAGCATTAGTAAGAAGTAAGAAGTTTTCCAAGAGCTTTAAGACTCAACCATATGCTGCTTTTGTGCTCACTCCATGTACTACCCTTGCAAATTCACTTGTGAACCACATCTAATTGAATGAGTTGCTACCTGAATCCTGTTAGGTTATGGGCCCCAGTGGCACTTAGAATCACTCAAAAGAAAACAGGCGGCATACTCTTGCGAAACATGATGATGCCTGACCATACCACCACAAACTGCCTGGTCCTACAAGGTCCAGAAAATTATCAAATATGGAAATTGCGAATCAAAGCAAAACTCCAAAGGGAGAAAGTCTATGGCATAGCTGATGGATCTGAACAGAAGCTGAAAGCAGCAGCAACAGTGGAAACAGCCACTCCCTCGCCCTCCACAGGTGATAGCTGGGAATTACATGATGCGAAAGCACATGGCATCATCACTGAACACATCTGCAACCAGATACTCCTTGAAGTCCACAGTGAAGATACATCCAACAAGCTTCTGAACTGCATCATTAAACCCCATGAAAAGACCAATGTTGGAATAAATGCTTTCTATACCTATGTCAAGTTAATGAATGCACAATGGGATGGGACATCCCAGATAGACGCACACATAGCCACAATCTGATCAGCAAACCATCAACTCACTGTGGTGGAGAAGGGGATTGATGATGAATTCCTTGCATTTCTCCTCCTGCACAGTATTTTTGATAGTCCTCCATGTCCAGAGACCAGTGTGATGTATTATTAGAAGAGATGTTGGAGAGAGGAATCAAATTGGAAGCCATGTGAATGATGATGAAAGGATTGGTGTGAATAGAAGGGTGATAATGATTGATGGCAATGAAACATGAGTGATGATTGATGGCTAGAAATAGAGACTGAGGTGGAGAGGGAGTTGTGGCACTATTTAAAAGTTTGATACAAAAGACATTGGCAGAGTTTGACTGTCAAAGTGGTTTGATATACATCCTCAATGCATCCTGTGTTACATCCTGTAACACCAAGTCCAAACTCCAGACCTCCATCTCCTTCATCTCCATCTCCTTCATCTCCATCTCCTTCATCTCCATCTCCTTCATCTCCATCTCCTTCATCTCCATCTCCTTCATCTCCATCCCTGTCAACTCCACCTCCATCAACTCCACCTCCATCAACTCCACCTCCATCAACTCCACCTCCATCAACTCCACCTCCATCAACTCCACCTCCATCAACCCTGAACTTCATTATTGTTCTCTTTATAAGTAGTTTCTTCTTATGGGTTACAACAAACCTCCTTCTTTATTATTGTTTAGTTTTAGTTTGGAGTTGGGTCCAAACTCCAAACTCCTTTCCATGTTGTACTCCATATCCACTTTATTGTCTTCTCATTTTAGTTTTAGCATTCAATTCTCCATATACTTATACAGGCTACTCTCTGTCTATTACAGTGGTTTGTATATTGACTAAGATTTGCCCCATCAACTTCTTGGTTGCTAGCTTCTTGACAAGTACCTTCTTGACAAGTCAAACTCTGGATCCTTGATCCAACTCCATACTCCAAACTCTGAAATATTGGACTGATGATCCAAGGGGGTGCAACACACAAGTTGAAGCCAAGTCCACTCGATCTGACTCAATAGTTATTTTCCCCACTCTGTCTCTGGTTGAACTGGAACAGTAAAGTCCCCTTCCTTTACCACTAGCAGCCAAACTCTGGTTATTCCCCTTGACCCCCGAGTTTTCCAGCCCTTAACATCCTGGCTCATCATTGATCCACCCAGATCCCCACACATATGAAATCTATACTCCATTTGGAAACTGTTACATCTCCCTTAGTCCATCTGATCATCATCACAACTCCACCCATCCATCTCTGGTTCCATTGATGCATCAGTATCGCCATAGGAACTGGACATCCATCCCTGTTGGACTCATGTAAGGCTGTTGGCCTTTGAGATCCATCACTGGAGTAATTATTATTAGATTTCAAATATATAATTAAGTCATACTATTGGGGATTTCAAAAATTGAATCATGTCCAGGTCCTAAGTCCAGTCCAGAACTAGTTAATGTCCTACTCCATCTCCAAAATCTCAGACACCAGTATTAGTGAGGGTACAGCACATAAGCTGAAGCCAAGTCTGCCCTGATCACCATGACCCACTCTGACTCCCACTCTGACCCAAACCCAACCTCAACTCAGACCTTCCATTGGACCTGGTGCATAACAATTCTACACAGCCCTGATGAGGGGGGAACTGATGTACTACCTCCAGATGTTGCCTCTCAAATACCTGCATCTGAATTTATTCCTTATCTTGCCCCACTCCCCTCCACTTCAGCTTCTTGCTTTCCTCCCTCTTCAACCACTCCCCTTCCTCCATATGTGCGCCCTGAGCACTCATTTGGCTATCATATCCCCTGTCCTCCATTAGCTCACCAACTCTGCTAACATTCTTTCCCTCCTATCATGTTCTACCTGAATAATCCTAAACTATCAACATGGCGGTGCGCATGCTACCTCCCCGATCTTGTAATTTCGAAGTGTGCTAGCGCTCTTCCTCGCACTGCTGCACCCATTCCGCATTTTCGTTATTTAGAAAAAGCAATATTGGATTCAAGAATAGTTAACCTCGACCCTTCCTCTCTTTCAACAGAATCTTATACTTTTGCTCTACTATATGTGGAGCAATGAAGATAAACTAATTACAGGTTACCCAGTGAAATTGTCTTCGTATTCATATACTCTTCAATACCGTGCGATCCTTCCGATCCTATTCCACTGTCCTTGGTCCCTCCAAACGGAATGTTAGCCAGTGCGACCGCCATTCCGTTAACGCCAACCACACCGACTTCCAGTGCCTCAGCAACTCTCCACACGCGACTCACATCCTTTGAGAAAAAATAACCTGCAAGACCCGCGTCCGAGTTGTTTGCTACTTTGATCACTTCTTCCTCCTTTTCGAATTTGATTAGCGCGGCCAGAGGGCCGAAAGTCTCTTCCCTAGTAAGCTGTGCGGTGCTAGGAACGTCGGCGAGTACGGTCGGCTCGAAGAAGGAGCCAGGTCGGTTGAGACGGGAACCACCTATGAGTACCTTCGCGCCTCGCTGGATGGCATCATTCACATGTCGCTCTACCTTATTTACAGCGCCCGAATGAATGAGGGGTCCATGTGTGCTGCAATAGGTCACAGTGAGCCGTCAAGTGATCAACTCACACGCTTCTCTTACATTCCTTCCTGCAGGCCGTCTCCCATCTTGAATGAGCGCACGTGTGCAGTCAGCCGAGCAGCAAAGTCATCGTATATAGACGAGTGTACGAAAATCCGGTTAGGGCTGACGCACACTTGACCACTACCGAGGAACTTGATCCAAGTAATACCTGTGGATAGATGGATAATGAGGCTTTGCGTGGGCGACGCAATTCATGATCTATTGGAAGGCACCGACCTGTGACAGCTGCGTCAATGTCTGCATCGTCGAAGACTATGACGGGAGCATTGCCGCCTGCTTCGAAGGACACCCTGATCCAATAAGTGAGAACGCTCTCATGTAATCAACTTTACTTACTTTTTCATTGTTCCTGCCGCCTGCTTATACAAGAGCTTGGCAACAGGCGTGGAGCCGGTGAATGTAATTTTCTTGACGGTCTTGTTTTCGCACAGCTCTGTACCAACATCTTTCACATGTTCGAAGGTAGTAACAAGGTTAAGCACGCCGTCAGGGACACCGGCGCGTCGGGCCAACTCTGTGAGCGCGAGGGCTGAGTATGGGGTCTCCGGGGAAGGCTTAAGCACCACGGTACAACCAGCCGCCAATGCGGGGCCAAGCGTACGCGTTATCATAGCCAACGGGAAGTTCCAGGGAGTTATCGCTCCACTTTCATAACAAGGTGTGAGCGGGATAGTACAACTATACGCGAGAAAGAAAATTGGGTACTAACACCACACCTGTGACAACATAGGTGAGATTCACCACGACCTGAGGCACATGTGAAGATTTTACCAATTGGTTGCTTGATGACAACAAAGCGAGTGTTCGGGAGTGGTGCCGGGATAGTCTCTGGATTGCAAAGCTCAGACATGTATCTAAATTCGATTATTGCAATCTTGTCACCTCCATATGTCCGCACCGCCTCCTCGGCTATCAAGATCGATTGAGCAGCTTCTAACTCACTGCAGAATAGGGGGCATACCAAACCACTGAAGGAGCGTCAATTGATTGGCAGGAGATTATGGAAGAACACTAACCTCAATGAAAGAACCTGCATACTCAACCTCCCACTACAAGCCCTGCATAAGGAGGTGTCCTGGAGATGAACCTGAAAACTTGCCTTAGCTTCGGAAAAGATTTTGCCATGCTCCAGCGTCTATAATGTAAGGTGTCGAAATGAAGTGACAGATTGTAGAGAGGAAAGGATTACAATTATTCGAGCCAAGTCATCCGCATTTTCATTCATAAGGTCAAACAACTTCTTCAGAATATCATGACGGACCTTTTCGTGTCATTTTTCAACATAGTGAATGAATTGTAATAGCCCAAGACACATACTTTGGCTGTGCCATTGCTCCATGTCTTGAACGCTGCGCCCGCTGCTTCAATAGCAAGTTTCGTGTCAGCGACACCCATATCAGGGACGGTTCCCAAGACTTCATCGTTGGCGGGATCTGTCACAACAATTGTGAGATGCAGCTATACAGCTTTCATTCGAGACGTTTACTGGACACTGTGAAGGTTTTCCCATCTATGGCATCAGTCCATTTGCCGTCAATAAGCCCTTTGGTCTTGAAAAGACTGGGATCTCTGAGAATGGAGAACTAGAAGCAAAATGATACTTGAGTTATCGGATTCCCTGACAATTTGGGTAGTACTGCTGACCGCGTTATTGGTAGACATGCAGATAGATGTAACGTAGTGTGGATAGAAAAGAAGGGAGATCGTAGAGCCAGAGCTTAAAAGCCGACAGTAGTAAGGGCCAGTGATCAGACCGTACCCGAAACTAATTGTGAATTTGGGCCCGCTCACCGTGCAATTTGCTCACCTTCTTGGTGGGTCCCTGTTCAGATGCATAACTAGGGTTATGTATAAGATCTGTGCTACACCACGTCATTTCCCATGCGACTGTGTCATTCCAGACTGGTCCTCGTATCCAATAGTAAGCTGCATGCCAAGCATTGCTAGTCGCAGGCGACCAAGGTCATTCAGGGTGTTGTGGAGAGCCAAAGGATCGCGGAGGCAGACTCGAGCGGAGGTGCACCGTCGTTCATAGGTGTAGTGATGTACATTAGGGACGGCCTTCTTGGCCATGTAGCTGGAGCCCGATGCACAGCATATGACGGAGCCTACCACAGTTTTGAATCAGCAAACACGACGAATTCGGGAGTCACACCCTAACCACCCCCTGATCGACGCCGGCCGGAATCATTAAGAACGGCTTTCCCGGGACCCAGAAAGACCCAACCGCTGGGAGACCCTCGGCGGACCGGCCCACAGACAGGTCTGCAGACACAGCAACCCTAATGCCCGTGATATAGAAAAGAAGGGCAATCGTAGAGCCAGAGCTTATGACAGCCGACATAGTTAGGGTCAGTGATAGATAGATAGATAAGTTCCATTATAGTCACTTTAGGCCATTGATGTGTGGCCGATGTCGGACTACCCGTGTATATGTACATGTGGTTAAGTATTTATATTTTTCTGACGTGTATGGGCATGGAGGGGATGGGGAAGTGTGCGTGCCCCCTAGGAGGTAATGGGGTCATGTATGGCCCCATTGTCATTGGGTTTTGACGACGTCTGGTTGGTTGGTGCTTTGGCCGCACTGGTTCTGAGGGCTCTCCGCTTGTGTGCATGCCTCTGGGAGGTGTAGGGGGTTGTCCTGGTAGTTGGGGAATTGTTGATTACTGTGGATGTAGGCTAACACTGGCCCAAGGTTGGAGGGGTTGTTGAGGATGTGGTTCAGGGTGAGGGGTTGTTGAAGCCATATGTACATGAGGTCTCTTTCTACCAGGTATCTTTTGCATTGTAATAGATAGTGTCCCATCATTTTGGGTACTTGACATCTGCAGAGCTGTGTATCTGTTATGCAGATGCATGCCAGGAAGGGATTCAAGCTGATGTGACTGGTGTGGGGCTGTGTGAGGATGCTGCAAGAGCACCATGGGAGCAACCTGTATAATTTGAGCACTCATGCTCCAGGAGGTGATGGATCAAAGGGGTGGAGCTTGTGGGGATAGTGTTACACACTAGGTCTGATTGGGGGTCAGGGATTGGGTTGGAGATTGGGTTGGAGTTGGAGCAGGAATTGGGGTGCATCATGGGGGTCAGAAAAGACTTGGCTTCAGCTTATGTGCTGCACCCTCACTAATACCTGTGTCTGAGATTTCGGAGATGGAGTATGACTTAGATAGTTCAGATCAGATTTAGGAGCTGTTATGACTATATTCATTAACACCCAGATCCCCATCTGATCCACTCAGATCCCTGCGCATATGAAATCTATACTCCATTTGGAAACCATCACATCTCCATTTATCTGTCTGATTGTCACTGCCGAATCTCACCCATCCATGTCCGGTTCCGATTGATGGTTTGTTGAAAAAATTTTCGCCTTGCTGGGGGTGTGTGGAGAGTAGATTTCGAATAGAGACAGAGGGAGTGATGGGAACTGGATGTATGCATAGTCGAATTGAAGATATACTTGAGTAGTATCTTCCTACAATGTTTGATGAGATTTGGTGTGATCTTCATCTAGATATTGACAATTTGAGCAGGGATCAGGAGCAGATGACTCAAACAAGAGTAAATGCTTAATAGACAATCAACCAGTGGAGCTTAGGCTTCGGAAACTGGGATTCGAATATATGTTGCAATACTCTGGAAGAGTATGCAAAAGATTGTAGAAATACGCGTTCGTTCTGGAGTTATTCCAGAAACGAATAGTTCAGACACAGTCAACAAAAACAGGTGAGAGCAAATTCTCTAGTCCATTGCATATCTAGTTAGGCGTGTTTTATACAAGATATGCATGCTAATAACTCATGATAAAAGTTCTGTGTCATGTGAATAAAGGGAAAGTGATTTATGATAAAAAGAATGGGGGGGTGATGTCAAATAGGGAAAAAATGACGAAATAAATCAAAAGAAAAATTAGGGTGAATGTTCAGATCATTGTGGAGCTTACAGGGACTCCTCCTTTCCCCTATCAGTCATTTCCCCTCATCTCCTTATCCCCTCCTAAGCTCCTGAGCCTCCTATATGCTCCTATCCCTCCTATCCCCTCTATTCCCCCCTCTCCTTTTCTCCCCAGAAGTCCGGTCTTCCAAATAACATGCCCCCTCAAGCACAGCAGATGCCAAGCAAAGCGAGTAATTGCTGATGCTTGTGTGGAGATAGTGGCTTAGTCAAGATGTCGGCAGGATTGATGTGTGTGGGAATATAATGTAATACGATGTTTCCTTTCGAAACTTGATCACGTGCATAGTGATAGTGCATATTGATGTGCTTGGTTTGATTATTACTGATGTCATTGTTGGCAAACATGAGGAAAGACTGGTTGTCAGTGAAGACTGGGATTGGAGCAAAAACGTGCGTGAAATCTTGTCCCAATCTTATCAACCATATCCCCTCTGCTGAAGCAAACAATCCTGCAATCAGTTTGGATTCCATCGATGATCGTGAAATGCATGTTTGTTTCTTCAAGGCATCAGCATCACCATAGGAACCCGGACATCTGTCCCCATCGGACTCGGACGTACTCATGTAAGGCCATCAGCCTTGGAGACCCATCACCAGAGTAATTATTATTAGATTTCAAATATGTATTTAAGTTGCCCAACTGGGGACTTCATCCCCAGTTTGAATATCGAATCATGCCTAGTTCCTAAGTCTGATCCTAACTATCTAAGTCGTACTCTGTCTCTGAAATCTCGGACACCGGTATTAGTGAAGGCGCAGCACATAAGCTGAAGCCAAGTCCATTCTGACCCCCACGATGCACCCTGATTCCCGCTCTGACTCCAACCCAATCTCCGACGCCCAATTGGACCTAGTGTGTAACAGTATATTTGAACTGTCATACTCACTCCTACCAATGCCATGATCCACCACCAATTCCAAACATGCACGAACCGTCGAGGTGCCTGCTCCCAGCATAGACACCATCCCTGAGGTTGTCAAAGAACCAGACCACATAGAGGCCTGTTTTGGAACCCGCAAAATTATGGTGTTAGGGCAAACTCTAAATCACCACAATTCCATGAATGAACAGCTGAGAAGAATATCAAATCCTACTGCAGCACAACTCCAGAAACAATTTAACATTTGTACTTTGGTTACAATCCCTTGTAATGGTCAATGTAGATAATATGTAGGAAGGTAATACGTTTCTTAGTAGTAGGGAATGAATAAGACTTCCAGAGTCTAGAGTTCACGGACGCTTAGGGGTCCAGATATTCCAAAAAGAGGGGAATGCACTTAGAGGCTAGAGGAAGTAGGTGGATGAATCCAACCGTCCAACCAGTGGCACTCTGAAGCGGGTAACAGTGATGTGTGAAGTAGTCTAGCAACTGCTTCACACAAGTTCAAGATCCTAATGCTCTGCAAAGGCAGTACACACTAGTAACTTAAACAAAGAGCACTAATGGCAGGACTATCGACAAACAATCTCACCCTATAAATTCATAGTCACGCGAGGTAGATACTACACTCACGCCCAAAGCAGGACAATCACTACTTCGAGTGCAATCGAATACAGTTACACAACTGTAAGTGACCCTTGAACTGGACAATCAACAGTTACTGAGATATAGAGGATGACACTGTATGTCACTCTAGTCACACTGATGTGCAGATGATGGGGTAGAAATGGTTATTTATTCAGAGGCAGAATGGGCTCCTTTTATATTGTATTTACAGGAGCTCTATTGAACTCTCCACTGAAAATGGAGTCAGGAGGTGCAGTGGTTGTGAAGATATTGAGCATTTACTGGCAGTGGTGACCAGATTGAGTCGGAGATTGAAATGAGTCATGTGATCGAAAATGAGTCAGTTGTCCGGGTGACTCCGGCTGACTTTGGGGCTGCTGACATCTGCGAAGGTTTGTGGGTCCATGTGGGTCCCAAAACTTCGCCCAGCAGAACAATAAGTTTGTAGACTCATTTCTGCATGGAAAATTCCTGAAAAAATATGAAAAAATAGAGAATATTTTAATGGCCCTGAATCAAGAGAAAGCAGCACATATATGCTGATATTTTAAGGCCATGAAGTGAAATTGTACAGTTTCGGGGCTTTAAACAAGATCTTTTAAGGGAAAACCAGTTCTCATACAAGGCCATCAATGAAGAGGATGACACTCCACCCTCCCCAAATCTGGCGCAAGCCATCTCCCTGCTTGCCAGCAGCATCTGTACCCCACAAGCCCCTAAGTCCCAGACCAAGGTCCAGGAACCCAACCCATTCGATGGCTCCAATCCGTGCAAGCTCCAGCCATTCTTGGTGCAATGCCAGTTGAATTTCTGTGACTGCCCTAACATGTTCACATCCAATTGGATAAGGGTCACCTTCACCATGTCCTATCTCAAGGGCACTGCACTGGACTACTTTGAGCCAGCACTCATGGATGACTCCAATGACCTGATATGGTCAGAAGACTACTCTGACTTCATCTCCAAACTTCAGACCAATTTTTGTCCTTACAACCCCAAGGCCAATGCCAAGAATGAACTCAATTGACTTTGGATGAAGGAAAATCACAAAATCGCAAAATACATTGTGAGTTTCCAGCAGCTAGCCCTGAAGGTCCAATGGGGCAACACCGCACTCTGATGCCAATTTTACATTGGTCTCCCATCCCACATCAAGGACAAGATATCATGCATCAGTAAGCCAGATACTTTGGTAAACCTTCACAAGCTCACCCAATCCATCGATGCCTGTTATTGGGAATGTCAATCTGAGGTCTCCCATGAAAATTCAGCTAACAACAAATTGGACAAATCATCAGACAAGACCCCAAAGTCCAACAAGGGGTCCAATAAGAAGACCACCACCAACTCAGGCCAGAAGTCAAACACTGGTAATGCCACCGGTTCTGGTTCCGGTCAGAACAACTCTGGAACTGCCAATAGCTCCAGAGCTCACAAGAGCCCTCTGGACCTCTCCACCAATCTGGGGAAAGATGGAAAACTTACCCAGCAGGAATGCCAGCACCGCATGGACAACAACCTCTACCTGTTCTGCAGAAAACCTGGCCACCAAGCCAAGGATTGCAACAAGGCAACCTCATCAGCAGCAAAGGCAAAAGGCCATGCCGCCAATGCCGTGACAGACAAGTCCAACGTCAAGGTGACAGACCCAAAAAAATAGTAAGCAGTCCTCTAGCCTCCGTACAGGCTGAGGGCTGCATTGGTACTCCCCATATGACAAACGAGGTCCACCTGAATGCATCCACTCTTTCCCACTCTGACTCCCTTACCCTCCGCATCTACTCTGACTCCATTCCCAATACCGCCATCCAAGCATTAATTGACTCCAGTTCTACTCACTGTTTCCTTGATTCCTCTTTTTCCAATTTACATAAACTCCATACATACACCATAATCCGATATCGCTCCAATTATTTGATGGCACTACTAATGCTGTTATTTCATGAGCTATAGATCTGTCTATCTGTTTTTCTGTCAGAGAAATCCAGAACCTTACTGCTTGATTCCAGCTGTTCTGTGGTTCTCAGACATAATTGGCTCACCTGCTACAATCCATTGATTGACTGGGCATTGGGCCATATCACATTCCATTCCCCAGTGCAGGCTGTGTCATTCCCAACATCACCAGCAACTTTAGGTGCAAAATTATCTTCTGCCTCCACTGACTCCACTCTGATAGATACTCCATCTATCCCTCCATCTATATTGATGGTGGACACTATGGTCTTCACCAGACTAAGCAAACTGGATGGCTCTCACACATTCCAGATTCACCTCTCCAATCCAATGTTCCTCGCTGTCCATTCCACCTGATCAACTCCACCAGACCTATCTATGGTTCCTAAGGAGTATCATGAGTTCACCGACGTGTTCAGCAAGTCTAAAGCTGACTCCCTAGCAGGACACTGACCATATGATCTCAAGATTGAGTTGGATGACAACTCCACCCCTCTGCTTGGCCCTATCTACTCACTATCCCAAAAAGAGCTACTGGCTCTCTGAACATTCATAGACAGGAACTTGGCCACGGGCTTCATCTGCCCATCCCTATCCCCCCATGGAGCTCCGGTCCTATTTGTCTGTAAAAAGGACAAATCACTCCATCTATGCATCGACTTCCATGGACTCAACAAGATCACCAAGAAAGACTGATACCCAATACCCCACACCACGGACCTACTTGAGAGCCTGCGAAAGGCTAAGATCTATTCCAAAATAGATCTCCGACATGCCTACCATCTAGTCCACATCCAAGAAGGCGATGAGTGGAAAATGACTTTCCACACTCGATATGGATCTTTTGAATGGTGTGTCATGCCCTTCGGACTAACCAATGCTCTGGCCACCTTCCAGAGGTTCATGAACAATACCTTCGCCAACCTCCTCAATGTGACCATCCTTGTCTACTTAGATGACATTTTGGTATATTTGGATAACAAAGAAGAGCATTGGACACATGTCTGAGAGGTACTCTGACGTCTCTGAAAACATGGCCTCTTCACCCATGCCAACAAATGCAAATTCCACTCCAACTCAGTCGAGTATCTAGGCTATATCCTCTCCCCTGCAGGACTGACAATGTCTGATGACAAAATCAAAGCCATACAGGAATGGCCAGAACTGCAGAAAGTCAAAGATGTACAGTCCTTCCTGGGGTTCACCAACTTCTACCACCGCTTCATTTACGGCTACTCTGATATCACCGTTCCGCTCACCCGACTTACTAGGAAGGGTATCCAATGGAATTTCACTGATGAATGTAGACAGAGCTTTGAGACCTTGAAGAAGGCCTTTACTTCCGCTCCGATACTGACTCATTGGGTTCCAGACATTCCTATCCTATTAGAGACCAATGCCTCTGACTATGCACTTGCTGCAATCCTGTCCATCATCTCTCTGGATGATGGACAAGTCCACCCAATCGCTTTTCACTTGCATACATTTATGCCCCCCAAACTGAACTATGATGTCCATGACAAAGAGCTCCTTGCCATATATGAAGCCTTCCAGATATGGAGACACTACCTCGAAGGCCCCTCCGATCTGGTGGACATCATAATGGACGACAAGAAATTGGAATACTTCTCCACAACAAAACTCACGTGGAGACAAGTCTGATGGTCTGAATACCTGTCTCAGTTCAACCTTGTGATCTGCTTCCGTCCTGGTCGACTCAGAGCAAAGCCCAATGTGTTAACTACTGGGACGTCTACCCTAAAGAGGGGAGTAGTGACTATGCCACTGTAAACCCACACAGCTTTCGTCCTGTGTTCACTAATGAGCAGCTGGCACCATCCCTATGGGCATCCACCCTCATGACTCCTACCCTCCGAGCTGTCACCATTATGGATATCGACCAACTCCGCTCTGACATCCACTCATCTCTCTGATCTGATCCTGTTGCAGTTAAACACTTGGACAACCCTTCCAATCCAAAGTGGTCACTTGACCCCAAAGGACACCTCCAACACAATGACCAGTACATCCCTGACATCAATGGACTCCAACTCCGAGTTTTGCAGTATTACCATGATCACCCAATCTCTGGCCATTTTGGGCAAAATCACACACAAGGGTTAATCTGACGAGACTATGTATGGCCAAAAATGCGAGAATACATTCAACACTACTGTAACTCTTGTACCATGTGTATGTGCTCAAAATCGCAAAGGCACAAACCCTACAGAATGCTTAAGCAACTTCCGGTCCCAGAGCACCCATGGAACTCCATCTCCATGGATTTCATAGAGAAACTCCCCCCATCGCTCGGATATGACACCATACTTGTGATTGTTGACAGGTTCACTAAACAGTCACTATTCATCTCGACGCATGACACCATCACCTCCACCTTACTAGCTAAGTTGTTCATTCTCCACATATCCTCTAAACATGGAGTCCCATTGCCTGTCACATCCAATTGGGGCTCGGAGTTCATCTCCTCCTTCTTCCACACATTAGGAAAGGCTCTCAACATGAAGCTTCATTTCACCTCTGGATACCATCCTGAAGGAGATGGACAAATGGAATGAATGAATCAGTCCCTGGAACAATATCTCCAAGTCTATTGTAACTATCAACAGGACAACTGGGCTGATCTACTTCCAATCGCAGAGTTTGCCTACAACAACACTCTGAACACGACTATGGCGTCTCTCCATTCTTTGCTAATAAAGGCTACCATCTGAACATCTCCGTCCACCCTGAGAAGGAACTTTGTTTTGGAACCCGCAAAATTATGGTGTTAGGGCAAACTCTAAATCACCACAATTCCGTGAATGAACAGCTGAGAAGAATATCAAACCCTGCTGCAGCACAACTCCAGAAACGATTTAACGTTTGTACTTTGGTTACAATCCTTTATATTGGTCAATGCAGACTATACACAGAAAGGTAATATGTTTCTTAGCAGCAAGAAATGAATAAGACTTCCAGAGTCTAGAGTTCACAGACGCTTAGGGGTCCAGATATTCCAAAAAGAGGGGAATGCACTTAGAGGCTAAAGGAAGTAGGTGGATGAATCCAACCGTCCAACCAGTGGCACTCAGAAGCGGGTAACAGCAATGTGTGAAGTAGTCTAGCAACTGCTTCACACAAGTTCAAGCTTCTAATGCTCTGCAAAGGCAGTACACACTAGTTACTTAAACAAGAGCACTAATGGCAGGACTATCGACAGACAATCTCACCCTGTAGATTCATAGTCACGTGAGGCAGATACTACACTCACGCCCAAAGCAGGAATATCACTACTTCGAGTGCAATCAAGTACAGTTACACAACTGTAAAAGATCCTTGAACTGGTAATCAACAGTTACTGAGATAGAGGATGACACTGTATGTCACTCTAGTCACACTGGTGTGCAGAAGATGGGTAGAATATGATGATATGTTATTCTTTCAGAGGCAGAATGGCCTCCTTATATATTGTATTTACAGGAGCTGAGTAATGGTTCTGGAATATTCTACCTATTAATAGATGGAAACTACTGGAAGGTTGTGGAAGGTGGAAGAAAGGGGTAGAATATTCCAAGCCAATCACAGGATCTGTGTGAGGGCGACGCTGATGACGAGGCCACAACAACAAGATACTCAATAAGTGAGAGCCGATAAGAAATAATGCCAGCTGGTACAGCGGATATCCTCAGTCTATACAGCTGTTTCTGATAAATACATGGGACTTACCTGGTACAGCGGATATCCTCAGAGATCAAGCTGAGGGGATCACACTGCACCAAGGCGAGTCTTTATACTAAATGATGGAGACGGATAGGAGAACCAAGATAGGGGAGGAAAGATAGGGGAAGTGATAGGGGCAATGAAATAGGGGAGATGCACCCTGACAGGCTGCGCTGATAGGGGTGTCAAGAGAAAATACTAAAAATAGAATATGACTTATTTGAACCCTGACATCACCTCCCTCTTAATGCATGTCGTCTCGATATGCACTATCGTCCCATCCATCTCAAGAGAGACACACCCTGAAGCACTCTGCAAGGTCCCTTCTCACTCTCTGCCAAAGTAGAGCCCATGACGAGTGTTGATGGTGACTCTTCTCTGCCTTGGGGTAAAGTGGGATGGTGAACTCTCCAGGGGATATGGGATTGTTCGTGCTGAAAACTGCCCCAAGTATCATCTCCCCTCCCTCATAGGTGACTTTACCGGCGAGCCCTTGGAAGGCATATGGTATGTCATAGTTGCCGATGAATAGAGGGTCCCCGATGTAGTATGTCTGGCGTCTGGATGGATTATGATGCCAGAAGGGGAAATGAACTTGTGGAGGTGGAGATGGGAGGTTATAATCCTCTACAGCATGTGCAGTATCCCTTGAGTCAACTGACCAAGTGATTGAGGGGTAGGAACGGAGTGAGCGTAGAGGGGTGGATTCAGACTGGTAAGGCATGGTGGGTTGGGTAGTGAACGATGATGGTTTTACTGAGGAAGGGGAAGTGGATTCACTGGCTTATATACAGTTAGTGGAATTTCGGCATGGATGAATTTGGTGAGCGCTAAGCTTCACTGTGCCTATTCTGCGGCTCTGAAATGTGTCCAATACCACGTGTTGGGTTCCTGCCAGCTGTCCAATCAAAGAGGACCTGTTTGGGAGGTTCTGTGAAGTTCTCAAAGCGTCTGAAGGGAAGAGCCGCATAGGTGGCTGCCGAAATACGCCTTGGGGCTTCAGGATTTTCCTGATGGAAGTCTGCAATGCGCCTTCTAGCCCCACTGGCATCCTTAGCTGGGATCCAGAGGTCGTCAGCAGCTCCATAGCCCTTCCAACGCACCAGGTATTCCAGTCTTCCTCGGAAAACTCTGCTGTCAAGGATCTTCTCAACTTCATATTCCTGTACTCCATCTCGAATGACTGGAGGTGGTGGAGGAGATGACTGGCGTTCAGGGATGGGATCCTTTTCATAAGGACGGAGTAAGACAACAGAGAACACTGGATGAGTGCGGCCAAAGATTTGGGGAAGTCGTAGGCCATAGGCATTTCGTGAGACCACTTTATTAATCACATACGGTCCTAACCATTTGTGATCAAGTTTCTTGGTTGGACGGGTGGTGGTGATATTTTGTGCATTGAGCCAGACCTTGTCACCAAGTTTGTATACTGGGGCTGCTTGCCGATGGGCATCATAGAATCGTGCCATATCATCTGCTGCCTTTTCCAGGGCGGAGCGAGCCTCAGTGGTGGCTGTCTCCATACGCTCAGTGAATTCTTCCAGTGCTTCAAGTCGTGTCTCTCGGATTGGCTCTAACCCAAGCCTTGGGTGTTGGCCTGTATCAAGCATGAAGGGGGTTGATTGCGTGGAGGAGTGGATGCAGTTGTTGTATGTGAATTCGGCAAGAGGAACCCACTCAATCCAGTCATCCTGGCGCTGATTGACGAAAAGCCTCAAGTATTGTTCAATTTCTTGATTGACCCTTTCCGTCTGACCATCGGTTTGTGGATGATATGCTGTGGATGCTGCAACCTTGATCCCCAAAAGCTTATTGAGCTCGCACATAAATTGAGAGACAAACTGGGTGCCACGGTCACTGATGATCTCCTCAGGAAGGCCGTGGTGTTTCCACACATGGTCTCGGAAAAGTCGTGCAACTCCTATGGAGTTGATGTCAGAGGTGGTAGGGATAACATGTGCTCGTTTGGAAAGACGGTCCACAACGACAAGGAGTGCATCATAGCCATGGCTGATGGGTAGTTCTACAATAAGGTCAACAGATATCACTTGCCACCTCCGATCTGGGACACGATTAGGCAGGAGTTTACCCATAGGAGGAGCAGGGAAAGTTTTTGTCCGATTGCAGAGGTCACATCCCTTGACGTATTTGGCAATGTATCGTCCAAATCCAGGCCACCAGTAGCTGCGGGATACAAGTTCTGTTGTTCTCCAGCGACCAGGGTGACCTGTAATGTGAGTATCGTGGTGTGCCCTTACAATGTCATGGCGCAATTTTGGGTCAAGAGGGACATATACCTTGCCACGATAGAGGACGAGTCCATTCTCCTCGGTCCATTCCTGTCCTCATAAATTCCGAGAGGGGCCAAGTTCCTTAAGAGCCTTTACAACCTTTTCATCTCTGTTGGTGCAATTCCGCACACGTTCCAGGAATATATCTCCTTCTCCTGTGATCATTTGAGCTTCTGGCCCTGGATAGGTGGATGTCGCATCGATGTGGAACAGCTCAGGGCCAAGAAGAATCTGGTTCTGGTTATCTTCCTCCCCCCGCTTATGATCTACACGTCGTGAGAGGGCATCAGGTTTGGCTGAATGTCGTCCAGGACGGTGGATCAGTTCAAAGTCAAAACGAGAAAGGTATAGTGACCAGCGAGCTTGTCGACGATTGAGATTTTGAGCTGTACGGAAATATGTGAGGTTTTGATGGTCGTTAAGGATTTCAATCTTGTATTTGGTCCCTTCCAAGATGTGGCGCCATTCTTCTAGTCCACGGATGACTGAGAGCAATTCCTTATCATGGATGGCATAGTTGCGCTCTGCATCTGAAAGGCTCTTGGATACAAAACCTACCGGCCTCCATTTCTCATCGTCACAGAGTTGAGATAGAACAGCACCTGTTGCATATGCTGAAGCATCTGTCTCTAGTCGAAAATGCTTGGTTTGATCTGGGAGGACAAGGATTGGAGTTGACGTGACAAGCTGCTTGAGTTTATCAAAGGCTTCTTGTTCTGGGCCATCAGGTATCCAAGACCACTGTGTATCTGCCTTTGTTAACCGATTCAGAGGCTTTGCGATATGTGAGAAGTCCTCAATGAAGCGACGATAGAAATTGATGAAACCCAGGAAGGATTTGACTTCTGTCACATTGCGCGGTGTGGGCCAGTCCCTGACTCCAGCCACCTTAACTGGGTCCATAGCTACCTGTCCCTGTGAGAGAATCAATCCAAGATAATCTACCTTCTGTTGCGAGAAAAGGCATTTCTCTGGTTTGAGGTACAGGTGGTTGGCCCGAAGAATTTCAAGGACAGATTGCACGATCGTGTGGTGTTGTTCTAGGGATTCAGTGAAAATGAGGATGTCGTCCATGAACACTACCATAGTGCCATCGTCAATGAGCTCCTTGAAAATGCCATTCATCATCGTCTGAAAGGTTGCTGGGCTGTTTGTGAGACCAAAGAACATGACCAGGGGTTCAAATAGACCACGATTGGTTCGAAAGGCTGCCTTCCACTCATCGCCCTCTTTAATACGCACATTGTTATATCCCCATCGGATGTCAAGCTTGGTAAAGTACTTGGCATTGGCTGCGGCAATTTTATTCATGATGTCTGGTACCAGGGGTAGTGGGTAGGCGTTCTTGATTGTGATATCATTCAGCTTGCGGTAGTCTTGCACAAAACGAAGATTACCATCCTTCTTCTTCACAAAAAAGACAGGGGATGCCATGGGTGACTTGGAAGGACGTATACGATGATTCCGTAGGTTCTCCTCAAGGAATGCGTCCAACTCCTTCTGCTCATTTGGGGACATTGGATAGACCTTTGTGCTGAAGGGTTGTGCTCCTGGAGTGAGTTCAATAGCGTGGTCCCACAGTTTTCGAGGTGGAAGTTGGTCAAAGGACTCCTTTGCAAAAACATCCTTAAATCCCCAGTACGCCTTTGGGACAATCTCCTCAAAGGTTTTGACTGGAGTGGATTCTGCAGCCTTCTGTGCGAGCTGTTGAGAAACTGTTGAACCAGCATAGATATTCTCCAAGTCTTCTTCTACAAAGATAACAAATGTTCGGTCTCCCTCATATTGGGGTTGCCCGTGTGAGTTCTTGCCATTTGAAGGAGTTGTACCAAGCGAATGCTCTTTGTGTTCTGGTACTTCTCCACATGAATCAGGGCAGCGAGTCATCTGTACCTTTCCTGTACGCCAGTCTACCTCTGGGTTGTGCTTCACAAGCCAGGTGTGCCCAACAATTATGCCAAAGGTTCCCAGGCTTGTGACTGAAAATGTGGCACGTTCAGTATGGGTCCCATATGTGCAGATGAGATCGACTTGTTCCTTGATTGAACCTGCTTCATTTGGGGTCCCATCAATGTTATAAACAGGTATGGCACGTGGTAGAGGGCGTGTTCGAAGTTTCTCTGCTTTGACATATTCTGCATCAATGAACATTCCTGTAGCACCACTATCGAGGAGTGCATCCACAGCTAGAGGGTATCCAGTGTCTACCGAGTGGATTTTCATGGGAATTCTTGTACATCGACGGATGTCTGCAGATCGAAGGTAGAGACGAGGAGGGTCATCATGTTTAGCTGAAAGTTGAGAAGGGTTTTCAGGCATGGCTGTTTTGGTTTCAGTCTGATGGACAAGGGAGTGTGCGTGTAACATATCGCTTGTGAGCCCTACAGTACATGATTCAAGAACTGAAAACCGGTTTGTCAGGCAGGGCATGCTCTTCACTGCTGACTGGCCTGAAAATCCTGCTTCTCCTCTTGCTTTGGAATTACTGCCTTCTGCGCTTCTTCCTTGGCCTTCAGTGCAGCTGCTACTGACTCTGATATCATGCCTGCAATTGCTGTTTGTGTGAGATCAGCTCGGATACGTTCCTTGCGTGGTTCAGGGCATGCTGGGGATATATGGCCACGCTTTCCACAGTTATAGCACGTCCGAGTCTCAATGCGATGGCGGTTGGAGTCAATATCCATAGGTGCAGCACCATTAGAGGTTGCCAAGGTAGTTGGTACAGAGATGACTGGAGTGCTGTGAGGGCGGGATGGGGTAGAGCGGGCAGGAGTGAGGGAAGTCTGAGCACGTCTCACTTCTAGAAGACGACGGTGGTTGCGGTCAATTTGACAGGCCGCTTCCTTCCATGCCTTGAGATCGGATGGGAGGGATGGCTGTGCATGGATCTTGTCAAGAATCATTGCAGGGAGCCCTCGGGCATAGGCATCTTCCAGTGCTGCATCATTAAACCCAGTCCTTCCTGCTAGTATCTCAAACTGTGCCGTGTATTCATCCGCTGACATGCCAGGTGTCATCCTAAGATCGTGTAGCTTTGTTCGTGCTGTTCGAGAGCAGTCAGGGTCCCCAAAAGCGTTCTCCACTTGCTTAATGAATTCCTCCAAGGTGGAGAGCGGTGAGGTCCTGTCAATGACTGCCTGTGTCTCATTGTGCGCCCATACTTCAGCAGAACCTCCTGTCATAAAAGAGAGGGCATAGAGGATCTTGGTCCGCTCATCTGGGAAAGATGTAGGCTGGACTGCAATGGCAAGCCTGATAGAGCGAATGAAACCTTCCGTCTCTGCACGATCTCCATTGAATTTGGCTGGTTCAGCTGCCCTTATTGGGCGAACGGATGACGATGTAGGAGAAGGTGTGGGAAATGAGGTGGTCTGAGAGATGGTCTGTGCTGCAGCGATGGCAGCAGCAGTGGCAGCATCTGCTAGGTTGTTCTGGACATTGGCGAACTGGCTTTGGAGGTGCTGGTTCTGGAGTTGCAGCTGCTGGAGCTGCTGCGCCTGGGTGTTGAACAACGCTCGCAGAAAGCCACCACTTTCACCTAGAGTGTCCCAATAGGCTTCAGGGAGCTGATCGGTCATGGTATCGGTGAAGTAGTTAATAGGGAAAGTGTTATGAGGTGTGGGGTCGTCTTATGAGCTTGATCTTCTGTGAGGGCGACGCTGATGACGAGGCCACAACAACAAGATACTCAATAAGTGAGAGCCGATAAGAAATAATGCCAGCTGGTACAGCGGATATCCTCAGTCTATACAGCTGTTTCTGATAAATACATGGGACTTACCTGGTACAGCGGATATCCTCAGAGATCAAGCTGAGGGGATCACACTGCACCAAGGCGAGTCTTTATACTAAATGATGGAGACGGATAGGAGAACCAAGATAGGGGAGGAAAGATAGGGGAAGTGATAGGGGCAATGAAATAGGGGAGACGCACCCTGACAGGCTGCGCTGATAGGGGTGTCAAGAGAAAATACTAAAAATAGAATATGACTTATTTGAACCCTGACAATCTGATCACAGCACTAACACTGATCAGGAGCTGAATAATGGTTCTGGAAAGTTCTATCTAATAATAGAGGGAAACAGCTAGAATGTTATGGAAAGGGGTAGAATATTCCAAGGCAATCACCTGATTTGATCACCCATCAGCTGATCTGATCCCTGAACTAGGCACTGATCAGGCAAAAAGAAGGGTGTCCACCCTGTTTTCTGCACTGGTTTGGACAGCCATGGATAGCCAGATCTCAGGTGATGATCTGCATGGAAAATAGTGCCCTGAGAGGCTGTGGTTGTTAAGTTACAGAATATTTATTGATCAGAGACATCTGAGCTTGAATTCAGGCCAAATGCCTGGTCCAAAAGGGGAGAGCCGGCTGCGTGAAGGTTTGTGGGCACCTATGGGTCCACAACTGTAGCACAGCAGAAATAAATGATTCTGAGCCGAGTTCTGCATGGAATATTCCCGAAAAAATATGGAAAAATAGAGAATATTTGAATAAGTCCATTCCAGGTACAAGCATCAAATATATGCTGATATTTAGGAATGAAAAAGCAAAGAATAGCACATTGGTGCTGCATAAATGGAATTTGATAGGGAAAAGGTGGTTCCCATACAAACTTGCCTCCACCAAAGCCTGCCAATTCACAACCGACCTCAACCAACTACACCAACATCTCCAAGAAACCATCTCTGATGCTCAGAAACAATACCAAGTCTCTGCGGACTGACACCGCATTCTGGCTCCAGACCTGCAAATCGGAGACAAAGTATTCATTAAGGCCAAACACTTCCGGACCACCTGTCCATCAAAGAAACTCTCTGAGAAATACTTAGGTCCTTATGAGGTCATTGCTTGCACAGGCAGCAGGTCCTTCACCCTCTGCCTCCCAGACCACTTCTGAGCAGTTCACCTGGTCTTCCATATATCAATGCTCAAACCTGCTACTACAAACGAGATCTCCAGTCGCATGCTGACGGGCCAGGACACATCAAGGACGTATAACAAACAACTCTGACAGTCCAACTCCGCCAGCGTCTTTTTGTATCAAACTTTTAAATAGCGCCACAACTCCCTCTCCACCTCAGTCTCTAATTCTAGCCATCGATCATCACTTGTGTTTCATCGCCATCGATCATTATCAGCCTTCTATTCACACCGATCCTTTCATCATCATTCATATGGCTTCCAATTCTATTCCCCTCTCCAACATCTCTTCTAATAATATGTCACACTGGTCTCTGGACACAGAGGACTATCAAAAATACGCCGAGCTCCACAGGCATGTTAAGCCACCTCCACGTGTCAAAATACTTCCAAAACTCTTTCAACATCCAAGATCCCCACCATGTCTCTCTTATGCCATTGGCAATCCTATATTCTTTCACGATTCCATTGAACCATATACATTCCTCAGCATTTTGCCTCTATATCGTAACACGGATAGAAGAGTTGAACATGAGGTAGAATTTCAGTCACCGTCGCCAACCTATCCTCCCACTTCAATACGACTCATGTCAGGCAAAGGGACCAAATACCCTTGGAATGGGATACCATATGAAGACAGATCACTAAGACAATGAGGAGTATTTGTTGTGGATGCTGACTGAAGTCCTCATGTGACTCAGGGTCGATTTACCTTCGGAGCCATAGGGAAGATGGTATTGGTGGATGTTTCTATTGTTCTTTTATATGACTCACCCCTGTTTCATCTTTTAATTCATTCATACATGACTTACTCATCCTTGTTCTATTTTTGGTTCTTTTATTACTCATCACCTCCTATTCTTACAAAGATTACCCCTATCTGTTGTTTCATTTCTCCATGATTTCCCCATTAGTAGTTCAACTTCACATGCTTTCTCAGCTGGCTTGATCAGCATTTCTTGCATCATATCACATCATTTGCTCCTCATATTGTGTTGTTGTGCCCTGGGGATTTGTATATAAAAGGGTGCTAGTTTTCACCTTTGGAATCAATCAACAAGTTTTCAGCCAATGCTCTAAAGTCAAAGTGTTACGCACTAGGTCCAATTGGGGGTCGGAGGTTGGGTTGGAGGTTGGGTTGGAGGTTGGGTTGGAGGTTGGGTTGGAGGTCGAGTCGGAGTCAGAGCATGTCGTGGGGGTTGGGATGGACTTGGCTTCAGCTTATGTGCTGCGCCCTCACTAATACCGGTGTCCGAGATTTCGGAGATGGAGTACGACTTAGAGAATTAGGATTGGACTTAGGAACTAGGCATGATTCGATATTCGAACTGGGGAATGAAGTCCCCAGTCAGGCAACTTAAATACATATTTTTGAAATCTAATAATAATTACTCTGGTGATGGGTCTCCAAGGCCGACGGCCTTACATGAGTATGTCTGAGTCCAACAGGGACAGGTGTCTGGGTTCCTATGGTGATACTGATGCATCAATCGGAACCAGAGACGGATGGGCGGAATCGGCGGTGACAATTGGACAGGTAGATGGAGACGGCGGTTTCCAAATGGAGTATAGATTTCATATGCATGGGGATCTGAGTGGATCGGATGGGGATCTGGACGTTAATGAATATAGTCATAACAGTATCTCCCCATTTAAGGCTGAGCCCCTGAGACCTCATGTCCATGGATTGAATAGGTGAGATGGTTGGGCACAGTCGGAGTTATATTGGGGGTCTGGAGACATATAAAAGGAGGGCATGATTGAGGTCTTATCCTCAACGATGTCAAACCCTTTGGCAAGCATGAGCATGGCCAAGCTTGAGCAGTTGCTCTTGACCCAACAGAAGGAAGAGGAAGAGGAGCGGAAACGGAAAGAGGAGGAAGCGGAGTGGAGATGGAAGGAGGAGGAGGAGGTGGAATGGAGACGGAAGGAGGAGGAGGAGGTGGAACGGAGACACAAGGAGGAGGAGGAGGCGGAATAGAGACCGAAGGAGGAGGAGCAGAGGCGGAAAGAGGTGGTGGAGACGGAACGGAGACGGAAGGAGGAGGAGGCAAAGGCCGAGAGAGCTTGCAGGGTAAAGGAACTTGCGGCCGCAATGGAGGCCGCGAGACTGAAGGAAGTGGAGGAGCAGGCGCATGAGCTAGAGGCCGCCATGGAGGTAGAGGAGGAGGTGACCGGGGCAGGGGGAACCAGCCACCCAGGAAGTCCGAGTGTGCCAATATGGACAGGGACCCCTGAGGTCGCCATCATCTCCATTACGTGGATGGAGACAACTCGCCCAACAACTGTCACTGCAGTTGACTCGCCGTTACGTCCACGGGTACGGCCATTATTTGGGTTGGGTGCAGCTGAGGAAGATGAAGCGGCGGAGGCAGAGAGAGCGGAGGTGGAGGCGGATCCAGATGCCAATATGGAGCTCAACGCAAATGCGGAGCCCGAGGTGGGTATGGACGTCGGGACGGATGTGGAGCCGGATCCAACTTCAAATCGTTACGAAGAGGTGGCTTGGGTAGCCATGGTCGAGGCTCGCAAAAGAGCGGAGCTCTATGCCGCTACCACCAAGAAGAATCTCGACGTTGTGGTCTTTTCATTGAAGGCATACCCGAGTGCTGATATGGAGAAGTGGGAGGTGGACCGGAGGGTCATATGGTGCAAGGTGGAGAGTCGCATTTTTTGGCGACCTGTAAGAAGGAGCTGTGTGTCGCTAGGTCGGCGATCCAGCTTCACAAGCGTGAGATGGAGAAGGCAGCAGTGGAACAGCAGGACAAGGAGGAGGAGAGGGAACATTTGGAGGCTGCAGCAAGAAGGGGTGGACCACCCAAGGCTCTGGCTCCAATGGAGCCATTTGGCAGGCCCAGTGTAACTTGCGACTTGTGTCATGATGCGGGTGTGGAGTGCATGTGGCCTACTGGCCCCACTCATCGCCTTTGGTCCTGTGATCATTGTTGGGGTCGGAAAGGAGGGTGTAGGATTGATGGAAAGTTTGATCCCCAGAGTCGGAGCGTCAAGCCCCGACTAGTGGTACAAGGAGGGGCAGAGAAAGAGTTGGAAGGTCGTCCGACCAAAAAGTGGCAGACAGAGACAGGTGCTGTGGCAGCCAGGGATAGCGGTGTTGGATCGGAAGGGGCAATGACTGGTGCAGGTATGGGGCATGTCTCTGCGCCCAATAGTACCATGGGCCAGCTTATCCGGCTGGTTAACCTGCAGTTGGAGCACCTCTGGCAGACGGAGGGGTTGCTAGTGGACTTGGTGAAGATGATGAAACGGAAGGAGGTTCTGGAGGGTCGGCGGACAGCCAAGTTACATCAGTTGCGGAAGTTCATGGCCCCTTTGGACGAGGATTCAGACATGGGGGATGAGAAAGATTGGGTGTCAGATGTAGAGAGTGATGATGAGTCAGAGATGGCGTCGGAGACGGAGCCTGAGGTAGATAAGGGGAAGGGAAAAAGGAAACACGATGTATAAAATAGAAATGAAAATGATTATAAATTTCAGAGCAGAGAAAAATGAGGCAGAGTGATTCCTTTGGAGCTTTTTGGGCAGGCTTGTAATTTCCCTTGACTTGTAATAAAATGATGATGCAAAATAATAGAATTAGCATTAGTAATCAAACTTAAAGATTCATAAGGGGGCCAGGTTTGTCTGGATAAGTGGAGTGAAAGTCAGAGATGGATTCGGATGCATGATTGAGTTCAGATGTGGAGATCCATGAGGATTCTTCATCGGTGCCTTCATATCCAGCCCATTTGACTAAGTACTGGAGCTTGCACTTGTATTGATGGTCAATCTTCAAGTCCAGGATCTCAGATATCTCATATTCATTGTCTCCTTTGATGATGATTGGGGGAGGTGGGGGTTGCGTGCGACTGGAGATCTTGTTCGTAGTAGCAGGTTCAAGCATTGATATATGGAAGACTGGATGAACTGCTCGGAAGTGGTCCGGGAGGCGGAGGGTGAAGGGCCTGCTGCCTGCATGAGCAATGACCTCATAAGGACCTAAGTATTTCTCGGAGAGTTTCTTTGATGGACGGGTGGTCTGGAAGTGTTCGGCCTTAACGAATACTTTGTCTCTGATTTGCAGGTCTGGAGCCGGAATGTGGTGTCGGTCTGCAGAGACTTGATATTGTTTCTGGGCATTGGAGATGGTTTCTTGGAGATGTTGGTGTAGTTGATCGAGGTCAGTTACAAATTGGTGGGCTTTGGTGGAGGCAAGTTCTTTCTCAGGGTGGACAGAGATGTTTGGATGGTAGCCTTTATTAGCAAAGAACGGAGAGACTCCAGTAGTCGCGTTCAGAGCATTGTTGTAGGCAAACTCTGCTATTGGAAGTAGATCAGCCCAGTTGTCTTGTTGATAGTTACAATAGATTCAGAGATATTGTTCCAGGGACTGATTCATTCGTTCTGTTTGTCTGTCTCCTTCAGGGTGGTATCCGGAGGTGAAATGAAGCTTCATGTCGAGAGCCTTTCCTAATGTGCAGAAGAAGGAGGACATGAACTCCAAGCCCCGATTGGATGTGACATGCAATGGGACTCCGTGTTTAGAGAATACATGGAGAACGAACAATTTAGCTAGCAAGGCAGAGGTGATGGTGTCATGCGTCGGAATGAATAGTGACTGTTTGGTGAACCTGTCGACAATCACGAGTATGGTATCATATCTGAGCGATGGGGGGAGCTTCTCTATGAAATTCATGGAGATGGAGTTCCATGGTTGCTCCGGGACCGGAAGTTGCTTAAGTGTTCCGTAGGGTTTGTGCCTTTGCAATTTTGAGTGCATACATGTGGTGCAGGAGTTACAGTAGTGTTGAATGTATTCCCGCATTTTTGGCCATACATAGTCTCATCAGATTAATCCTTGTGTGCAATTTTGCCCAAAATGGCCCGAGATCAGGTGATCATGATAATACTGCAAAACTTGGAGTTGGAGACCGTTGGCATCGGGGACGTATATCCGGTTGTTGTGTCAGAGGTGTCCTTTGGGGTCAAGTGACCATTTCGGATCGGAAGGGTCATCCAAGTGTTTAACTGCAACAGGATCGGATCGGAGTGATGAGCGGATGTCAGAGCGGAGTTGGTCGATGTCCATAATGGTGACAGCTCAGAGGGTGGGAGTTATGAGGGTGGATGCTCGTAGGGATGATGCCAGCTGCTCGTTAGTAAACACAGGTCAAAAGTTGTGTGGGTTTACAGTGGCATAGTCGCTATTTCCCTCTTTAGGGTAGACGTCCCATCATCTAGTTAAAGTGTCAGGCTTTGCTCCCAGTCGACCTGGACAGAAACAGATAATGAGATTGAACTGAGATAGGTATTCGGACCATCGGACTTGTCTCCAGGTGAGCAGTTTCATTGTGGAGAAGTATTCCAAGTTCTTGTAGTCAGTTATGACATCCACCGGATCGGAGGGACCTTCGAGGTAGTGTCTCCATATCCGGAAGGCTTCATATATGGCAAGGAGCTCTTTGTCATGGACGTCATAGTTCAGTTCGGGGGGCGTAAATGTACACGAGTGAAAAGCGATTGGATGGACTTGTCCATCGTCCAAAGAGATGATGGACAGGATCGCAGCTAGTGCATAGTCAGAGGCGTCAGTCTCTAATAGGATAGGAACATCTGAAACCCAATGAGTCAGTATCGGAGCGGAAGTAAAGGCCTTTTTCAAGGTCTCAAAGCTCTGTCTACATTCATCAGTGAAATTCCATTGGATACCCTTGACGCTTGTTCAGAAATACAACAAATACGTATGTACAACCTATTTTCCTCAAATTTTATACAATACACTTCAATTCAAACTTATTTTCATATTTCAACATGATTCTCAAATTTTACACAATATACTAGATTAAAACATATTTTGATATTTTGGCATAATTCTCAAAAATAATTCTTTTTCTCCTGATTTAGTGGTGGCAACTCTCTTGAGGGAACATCCAAATATCATTGATTCTTTCTTATACAATACTTGTAACATAATTTGAACTATCTTTAATCCCCACCTGGTATTTGTATATCTAAATACCCTATATAATACCAATTATATTCATATATACATTCCTATTATATCCATGTAAATAATTATGTTCATCTCAACCAAATATCTTATCTTTTAAAGTTTATTAAAATATAGAAAATATGTTTATATTTATGAAAATTTCACACATCCGAAATCTTTTAAGATATCCAAATTGTAACTCCCTAGCTTTATGTATCATTGAAATCCTGATGTATATCTCCTATACATCAGAATATTGTATACTGACATGATTCCGAACAAGCGTCCTTCCTAGTGAGTTGGGTGAGTGGAACGGTGATATCAGAGTAGCCGTGAATGAAGCGGCGGTAGAAGTTGGCAAACCCTAGGAAGGACTGTATGTCCTTGACTTTCCAGGGTTCCGGCCATTCCTGTATAGCTTTGATTTTGTCATTGGACATTGTCAGTCCTGCCAGGGAGAGGATATAGCCTAGGTATTCAACCAAGTCGGAGTGGAATTCGCATTTGTCAGTGCAGGCGAAGAGGCCATGTTTTCAGAGGCGTCGGAGTACCTCTCGGACATGTGTCCAATGTTCTTCTTCATTGTCCAAATATACCAAAATGTCGTCTAAGTAAACGAGGACAGTCACATCGAGGAGGTTGGCGAAGGTATCATTCATGAACCTCTGGAAGGCAGCCAGAGCATTGGTTAGACCGAAGGGCATGACACACCACTCGAAAGATCCATATCATGTGCGGAAGGTCATTTTCCATTCGTTGCCTTCTCAGATGTGGACTAGATGGTAGGCATGTCGGAGATCTATTTTGGAATAGATCTTAGCCTTTCGAGGACTCTCAAGTAGGTCCGCGGTGCAGGGTATTGGGTATTGGTCTTTCTTGGTGATCTTGTTGAGTCCACGGAAGTCAACACATAGATGGAGTGATCCGTCCTTTTTACAGACAAATAGGACCGGTGCTCCATGAGGAGATAGGGATGGGCGGATGAAGCCCGTAGCCAAGTTCTCATCTATGAATGTTCGGAGAGCCAGTAGCTCTTTTTGGGATAGCGAGTAGATAGGGCCAAGCGGAGGGGTGGAGTTGTCATCTAGTTCGATCTTGAGATCATATGGTCGGTGTTCTGCTAGGGAGTCAGCTTTAGACTTGCTGAACACATTAGGGACCATAGATAGATCCAGTGGAGTTGATCGGCAGAACGAGCAGCGAGGAATATCAGATCGGAGAGGTGGACCTGGAATGTGTGGGAACCATCCAGTTTGCTTAGTCTGGCAAAGACCATAGCATCCACCAGTGATATAAACGGCGGGGCAGACGGAGTATCTATCGGAGTGGAGTCAGTGGAGGCAGAAGATAATTTCACACCTGAAGTTGCTGGTGACGTCAGGGATGACACAGCCTGTACTGGGGAACGGAATGTGATATGGCCCAGTGCCCAGTCAATCAACAGATTGTAGCGGGTGAGCCAGTTATGTCCGAGAACCACAGAACAGCTGGAGTCAAGCGGAGTAACATAGAATGTAAGGTTCTGGATTTCTCCAACAGAAAAACGGATAGACAGATCTATAGCTCATGAAATAACAGCATTAGTAGTGCCATCAAATAATCAGAGTGGTATCAGAGTTATGGTGTATGTATGGAGTTTATGTAAATCAGAAAAAGAGGAATTGAGGAAACAGTGAGTAGAACTGGAGTCAATTAACACTTGAATAGCGGTATTGGAAATGGAGTCGGAGTAGACGAGGAGGGTAAGGGAGTCAGAGTGGGAAAGAGCAGATGCGTTCAGGTGGACCTTGTTTGTCGTACGGGGAGTACCAACGCAGCCCTCAGCCTGTACGGAGGCTATAGGACTGCTTACTATTTTTTTGGGTCCATTGTTTTTGTGTTGGACTTGTCCGTCGTGGCATTGGTGGCACGGCCTTTTGCCTTTGCTGCAGATGAGGTTGCCTTGTTGCAATCCTTGGCTTGGTGGCCAGGCTTTCCACAGAACAGACAGAGGTTGTTGTCCATGCGGCGCTGGCGTTCCTGCTGGGTAAGTTTTCCATCCTTCCCCAGCTTGGTGGAGAGGTCTGGAGTACTCTTGCAAGCTCCGGAGTTATTGCTGGTGCCGGAATTGTTCTGACCAGAACTGGAAGCGGCAGCATTACCAGTGTTCGACTTCTGGCCTGAGTTGGCGGTGGTCCTCTTATCGGACCCTTTGTTGGACTTTGGGGTCTTGTCCGATGATTTGTCCGATTTGTTGTTAGCCAAATTTTCATGGGAGACCTCGGATTGACATTCCCAATAACGGGCATCGATGGATTGGGTGAGCTTGCGGAGGTTAACCAAAGTATCTGGTTTACCGACGTGTGATATCTCGTCCTTGATGCAGGATGGGAGTCCAACGTAAAATTGGCGTTGGAGTGCAGCGTCGCCCCATTGGATTTTCGGGGCTAGCTGCTGGAAACTCACAATGTATTTTGCGATTTTGTGATTTTCCTTCATCCAAAGTCGATTGAGTTCATTCTTGGCATCGGCCTCAGGGTTGTAAGGACCAAAATTGGTCTGAAGTTTGGAGATGAAGTCGGAGTAGTCCTCTGACCATATTGGGTCATTGGAGTCGTCCATGAGCACTGGCTCAAAGTAGTCCAGTGCAGTGCCCTTGAGATAGGACATGGCGAAGGTGACCTTCGCCTGATTGGATGTGAATGCGTCGGGGCGGTCGCAGAAGTTCAACCAGCATTGCACCAAGAACAGCTGGAGCTTTTGCGGATTGGAGCCGTCGAAGGGGTCAGGTTCTCAGACCTTGGTCTGGGACTTAGGGGCTTGTGGGTTATGGATGCTGCTGGTGAGCAGGGAGATGGCTTGTGCCAGATTTGGAGAGGGCAGGGTGTCATCTTCTTCATTGACGGCCTCTATGTGGTCCGTTGGTTCTTCGATGACCTCAGGGATGGTGTTGATGCTGGGAGGGGGCACCTCGACGGTTCGTGCATGTTCAGAATTGGCAGTGGATCGTGGCATTGGTAGGAGTGAGTATGGTAGTTTGAATATACTGTTATGCACTAGGTCCGATTGGGGGTCAGAGTTTGGGTCAGAGTTTGGGTTGGAGGTTGGGTTGGAGGTTGGGTTGGAGGTTGGGTTGGAGGTTGGGTTGGAGGTTGGGTTGGAGGTCGAGTCGGAGTCGGAGCACGTCATGGGTCGGGACAGACTTGGCTTCAGCTTATGTGCTGCGCCCTCACTAATACCGGTGTCTGAGATTTTGGAGATGGAGTATGACTTAGAGAGTTAGGATCAGACTTAGGAACTAGGCATGATTCGATATTCGAACTGGGGAATGAAGTCCCCAGTCAGGCAACTTTAATACATTTTTGAAATCTAATAATAATTACTCTGGTGATGGGTCTCCAAGGCCGACGGCCTTACATGAGTATGTCTGAGTCCAATGGGGACGGGTGTCCAGGTTCCTATGGTGATACTGATGCATCAATCGGAACCGGAGACGGATGGGTGGAATCAGCGGTGACAATTGGACAGGTAGATGGAGATGGCGGTTTCCAAATGGAGTATAGATTTCATATGCGTGGGGATCTGAGTGGATCGGATGGGGATCTGGACGTTAATGAATATAGTCATAACACAAAGTCCATGCTCTAAGTCTATGCTCTACACTCTATATCACAATCCATCTTCTCTACACTGAGGCAAAGCACCTTGGTTCAATGATCAGATTTCCCTCCGCCACCGAGAGGTTGCATCTCCTGAAACCAGCTTTCGTGTACCTCCCAACCGGGCTCCCCATTGTCATCCAGTCACAGAGCACAATCAGCCATCTGGACTGTCCTTTTTGCTCCCATCCTCATCCAACCACAGAGCACTATTTCACTTTCCTGTTACTCAGTGCTACCTCTACCCCTTGACCTGATTGATCTTTGGAGTGCTGAACAACTGCGTTACACACCATCTGTTTGTTAGGACTGTTGTGTGCAGGCTTATAGGATCTATTCCATAAGTGAACTGACAATAGATGTCTGGGTTCCTATGGTGATGCTGATGCATCAATCGGAGCTGAAGACGGATGGGCGAGATTCAGCAGTGACAATCAGACAGATAGATGGAGATGTGATGGTTTCCAAATGGAGTATAGATCCCACACGCACGGGGATCTGAGTGGATTGGATGGAGATCTGGGCATTAATGAATATAGTCATAACATATAGATTTCATGTGCAGGGGGATCTGAGTGGATCAGATGGGGGTCTGGGCGTTAATGAATATAGTCATAACAACCTGCAAGCTCTATAGAAGAAGGGAACTCAAGCAAATGAGAAAGACATGCCTTTGCAAATGGCTATTCCCTTCCCGTTCTGCAAATTCACGTTTGAGAAGAACTGTGTAACATCAAACTATCAGCTGTAGCTGACCAACCAACGCAGTTAGCCCTGCCATGACGTAATACCTCTCCCTCGCCCCTCTGCTTGGTCATTTATCTTGATAATCCACCCTAGCCTACATTTCGTAAAGTCCGACGCGAGTTGACATCGGACGTGGCCGCGGACATCTGATGGAGAGGAACCGCCACGCATCCAAAGCGCGCGCGCGTACCTCTTTGTCAGTCTCGAAACGCAGAGCCAAGGGTCCGAACGGGTGTATAATCGGACGCGTAGTGGACAAATTAGCGTGAATGCTAAACCCCATGGGAGATGTCGATGATGCATCAGTCAGCGCTCGTCAGAACAGTCAGCGTAGGACCCATTTGCAGCTGCAGGCTCTTCCAAATTGCCATAAATACGCCCTGTCTCATGTATGGGGTAGCAGTCGTCAATTAACCGCAAAAACCCCTCTACCCTATATTCTTCGAGGCTTGAAGATCGCTGCAACATGTCGCCTTACACCTCGTTTGCCATCGTCGGATACGGCCAAGTGGGCTCGCTTTTCGCTAGTGAATTCTTGAAGTTGGAGAATGCCAGTGGCGAGAAAAAGTATCAGTTGCGCGTCCTCACTCGCACCGTACGTCGCCCGACCTTCGCCTTATCTTTTCTTAACATTGAACACCCCACTCACGAATCTACCCGTCCTCAGACCGGCAAACCAGAGCTCAAATCCCTCGCCTCCAAAGGCGTCGACGTCCGCGCTGTGGACTATACCTCGCACCAGTCCCTCACCAACGCATTACGCGGCACAGATGTTGTCCTTTCTGCGCTGCGCGACGACGGACTCGATATCCAGACGGACGTCATCCGCGCGGCCAAGGACACCAATGTCAAGTTGTTCGTGCCCAGCGAGTACGGTCGAAACACGCTCGGCGATACCTCCGAATGTGCGTCTGCATTAACCCCAGGCACGGGTGGTTCGTTGCAGCACTCTAATCAAACTTTTTTGCAGACCTTAAAGTCAAAGCGGATGCGCATGATTTGCTGAAAGAGCTCCGGCTGCCATATACGCTGTTCTTCACTGGAATCTGGCCCGAGACGCTGCTCCCCGGCGGGTTTGGGCATTTGGTGGGTATTGACTTTGAAGCCGGCAGGTTTGACCTCTTTGGAGACGGCACACTGTAAGTGTCCCCCCAAATCCACCCGATTCATCTCCACAACGCATAACAAACCATACCAAAACTGACCGCCCCGCTCCCCTAACAAATTGCACAGCCCGCAATCATACACATCCCCACGCTCGTTCATCCCATTTGTCGTGCGCCTCCTCACCACCTTGCCGCGCGCCCAGCTCGAAAACGCCGCGTTTGAGATTGAGGGGGACCGGAAGAGCTTCCGGGAGCTGATCGCGCTCTGGGAGGGGAAGCACCCCGGGCGCCGCGCACACGTGACGCAGCGCTCCGCTGCGGAGACGCAGGCGTTTATCGACGCGCAGACGAGTGCGTTGTTGAGGTTTATTCCGCGGGTGTGGAGCAGGGGGGAGATGGTGGTGAGTGGGGAGGCGAATAGGCTGTGGCCGGAGTGGGGGCCGGTGACGTGGGAGGAGCTGATGCCGTGAGGCCTGTGTAGCTTTTTATTTTTATTTTTTTTATTCTTTGTGATGCGGTGTCCTGTGTGTGGTGTGTGTGTTATTAATGAGTCGTGTTTAATGGCTGAAATGACCGTGTCCTTGGGTTCGTTCTGTCGTACCGCCCGCCGGTGCGTTGACGTTCACCTAGTTTGGGATATTAGCTCCACGGCCGAGCCGTTCACTGCATCTAGTTCACATGCGTGGAGCTTTTGGTTCATGAATGTCACACCCTATGCAGTCTGCGCTCTAACAACTCAATACGTACGCGAATCACCACCAAGTACTCGGCAACGCCTTCAACTGCACAGAATGCATGGCTGGCATCTTTCATTGCCAATTAGGTCTTTCCCCTTGTATGGGCTTGTTCTCCACATAGGTTTGTTCTCCATTCAGAGGAGTGCTGATACACGTTTCCATACGTACGTGCGTGCTGTTGTATATCTCGTCACATCTTCATAAAGTAAATCACCACCATTCACAAAAACAAAAACACCATTCACCCAACACTTCCTCGCGCGCGGCTAATGCTGCTGCTGCTTCTCATTCCTACCCATACGGTGCGTTAATTTTATCCCGTATCACAACCCGACGGGGCACATCGACGGGGCACATACGATTACCCATTAAACTTATGCTTATCATTATTTATATTTTATTGGCGAGGGGGACACGGCACGGAAGGCACGGATGAGTTTGTTGTATTAGGGATCGAAGGTTACGGTTGTTGTTGTTGTTGTGCCCTTGGCAGAGGGAACTTGGCCCCTGGGTGCCTTTTCGAAGAGATGGCGAGGCTGGCGCGCAGGCACTGACTGGGTACTGACTGAGAGATAAGACCCATACATATACCATCCAGTGAGCTCTACTCTACGCTCAACGTCCATCGAGGTCTATTATTACATAGTGCACAGTGCCAAAATTATATATGCCTGTGTAGTACGCAGGGAATCGGGGCCTACCGCGATCGGTTGCGTGCGCGCGAGAGGGGGACTTTTTTGATGGGATGGAGCGAGATTGATTGGAAGCGATTGAACTGATTGGAAGCTATATACTGGTGTAGATGAGATTTTGGGGACGAACCGCTGGGGCGTTGCGCGGAGTGTCGGGAGGTATACTGAGACTTATGTTTATGCGCGCGGTGATGTCGGGCTGTTAGGGAATGAACGAGTCACTCTTTCTGCACGCTTGAACTATTTTGAGAGAAATAAAACGATGGGCTGGGTGTATATCCTACAAGTCGCTCGGTTGCGAGTGTTGCGAGGGGTTATATTTGATTGTCTCTAGTGGCGAGGCGTTGCGAGCGTTCAGGTTGCGAAGAACGATTCACGTGTATATGAGACGCGGGAAAGACATATAGGCCCGTGCGTTAATACCTTGGCGTGTAAGATGTCTTCTGATGGCAGTCTCTTGCATTCTGCAAGTGTCAGTGGAAGGTTTAACGATAACCTCGATCCACGATCACTCATATGTTGAGTCTTTGATTATCTGATGAACCAGTCGTTGAATGACCGCGCCTGTTGTTGTTAGGAACCGACGGCGTGAGAAGTGTGACGGACGTTATCTAATAGGTTACTGAGAGGTGTTGGCTTTTGTGTCATACGGCGTCGTTTTGGATGAGAGGAGATGTGAGAGTTAACCGGGAGGTGCCTGTAATTGTGGGTCCACCTGGTGATCCAATAACACATCCCAGCCTTGACCATGGGGAGGAGACACCGCCCAAACCACATCATTGCGTAAACCGTGTGGGAACTGCGTTGAAGAGTGCTAAACAGCCATAGAGTGCTCTAGAGTGCTGGGGGCCGTCGACGCACGGAGATCGGTCTGCTCGCGGCTCGAGCGGATTTTGTCATTCCCTGCAGAAGCATTTTAAATTGAGGGGGGACGTGCTCATCCGTGGCTCTGGGTCGACCGGCAGTAAGCCGGCCTTTTCGATCTCAGCGGTGATCTTGATCAATCTGGTTTGAGGGCAGGGTCCCCAAGGGTGCCTACTGGGATCCATGAGCGATCCATTGGACGAGGGTAATAGGTATGTCCGAGGTCCTTGGCGCGTCCGGCATAGCAGCCTTGCCCTGCTATGGAAAGGGGCCGTCGGCCGCCATGGATGTTGTTGAGCGTTGTTGGGATGCCTCGAGGCGAGGTGGATGTGCTGTGGGGGAATTCAAAGTGTTGCACGTGGTGTACGTCAAACATAAAATGGGAGAAAGAAGGGAAATCACAGAAGGTGATGGAGGAAGCGAAGCGGTGCTATACCTGATTGGGATGCGCCCATGTCTCATATACTTGAACTTCTTCTCCACGCTCTTCCATCTCCCCTCTCATGACACCCTCCGCTGCCGGCAGTCCTGGTATGCCCCTTGTCCTCTTATAAAAATTGGCGTAGGACGTACCCTGTCTGACCCCTCCTATCACTACAGGCTCCCCGCGCACACGGCGCGCGTCCAGCTGCGACCCCACACGACCTCCTGTCATGGAGTCCCCTTCCTTCCGCATCCAGCGCTGGATAGGCGACCAGGATCCCTCTTCATATCCCTACCACACCTCCCCCGCCAAGTCCCTCCCCATGCACCCAGGCCCGCCTGCCAAAAAAAAATCAAAGCCAAAACCCAAGGCGGCCCCGTCCCCCCTCTCAGTGCGCGACTCGGACGAGGCGCACGCGCGCCGCCAGCACGACCGCCTCGCCGAGGTCGACTGGGAGCTCGAGGAGTTTGAGCGCGAGATGGCGCTCCGGTTTGTCATGCGGGATTTGCAGCTTGGGTTGGAGGACCGTCGTGGGCGCATGGCCGCGGGTGGTGCTGCTGCTGCCGCCGCCGCCGCCGCCGCGATGACGGGTCCTCGTCCGCACTCGGATCCACAGCGCCCCCGCAGCGCCGCGCCGCGCGCAGAGCCCGAGCCCCGTGTGCGCCCCCGCACTCCAGGGCAGCGTGGCCCGTCCTCGCCGACGACGCTGCACCCGCTGGCGTCGCTGACAAGGCATGCACCGGTGACCCGCCAGCACCACCACACCCTGACGCCCCATCCCTATTCTTTCCCACCGCACACACACCACGCGCACATGCTCACGCGCGTCGTCTCCTCCCCAGCACCCACCACCACCACCACCACCATACCCCCAAGCCCCGACCCCTCGCACGCCCCACCCACTTCCGCCACCTCCACCGTCCCTGACCCGTTCACCCGCCTCCTCCGCTCGCCCACCCGCCACCGCACCTCGCCCTCCATCCACTCCCTCTCCTCTCACTTCTCATGCACCTCCTCCGCGTCCACCTCCGCCGCCACGGAGCCCGAGACCTACGCCGCCGGCCCCAGTGCCAGCACGCGGTCCGTCGTGTCGCAGTTTGGACAAAAGATCAAGCAGGGGTTCCTCCCCCCCCCGCTTCCGCCCCCGCTCCCGTCCCCGCCTGTCCCCCCGCCTCCGCCTTCACCGCGTCTGCCGCCCGCCGTGCACTCGCTCCCACCCCCGCCCCCGCCCCCGCCTGTGCCCCCGCTGCCACCCGTGCCCCCCTATCCCTACCGCCCCAAAGTCGGCGGCCCACCGGTCGTCGTCGAGATCCCGCCGCCGGGGGGGACGGTTAAAAAACGACGCGTGTCGGTGCCCGTGTCGCTGGGCCCGAAAAAGCGGCGGCTGGTGGTGCGCGGGATACGGATGGACGATGAGTTTGCGGTGGACGGGGTGCGGCGGTGGGCGGGTGGGCTGGGCGAGGTGAGCCGCATGTGGCGGACGCAGGATGGGACGATTTGGATTGAGTTTCGGGATAAGCGGGTGGCGGAGAGTGTGAGTTGTGTGTTTTTTTTTTCGCGGCTGTGCATGTTGTTGCTCACGGGTGTCTTGGACAGGTTTGTTGTTTGCAGGCGCAAGTGCAGATCCCGCGCGTGGGACGTGTAACGTTGGATTGGGCAGAGGGTCGACAGCCTGGGTGATTCACTTGTTCTCTCCTGCTCATGACTGTTTTCTGTACAGTGAATCTCATGCTGCGACTCTCTTTTGGGGGGTTGATCGTCTTGACCTTTTTTTTTTGTCCTGGTTTTGTGACTGCATACGCATATGTGCGCCCGCACAATACACACCACACACACGCTCGTTTTCTGTTTCTGCTCTTGTTTCTCGCTCATGTGTACCGGTATCCTTCCCGTGCCCGTCCCCTCATTTCCTGCTCAAAAAACCTTGGAACAGCAGTGTCTCCGTCGGTCGTTTCTTTTTCTCTTTTCTTTTTTCTCTTGTTTTGTTTTGTTTCTCGTTGTTGTGGCTGCTGTTGTCTTCTCTTGCTGTGTCTAGATGCACACTGAATACAGGCGACAGATGTCGCTTTAAAGACTGGGAATGAGGGGAGTGGCGAGAAAGGGGGGTGGATGTGTGTAAGTATTTGTGTGTACTTGAGTACTCTTTGGCCTCATATGCCGCCCGACGGTCTGGTGTGGCGCTCACCACATTCAAGTTGTGAACAGTGTATTTGCTCATCCACAGCCATTCCTGGTGCGCGCCGGAGTATTCGGGTACGGTCAGCAGTGTTGGTACATACATGATATGCACATCTAATTCTGTTTCCACGGAAGTTATATTCTTTCTTTCTCTCTCTCTTTTTTTAACATATGTACCTATGAATATACACATCTCCAAACCCGATATCGGGGCCCCAATCGAGAATCGAGATCCGAGGAGGTCGCGTGTGTGTGTATGTGTCTCTCTCACGTTTTTTCCCCTGTTCTGGTTTTGTAGATTGGCAACGATCCCGGTGGGCCAATGCTGCATATCTTCCGAAATGGATCTGGGGGGGCGTAAGTTGATATTCTGGACGGTGTCGAGTGGGGTGTCATCTGATCTCACGCTTGGTGTTATTTACTCCCATGCCCCTAGTATATATTGCGATCGAAGGCACTTTTTCTTTACCGAGGGGCAGCCGAGGGTGGCGTCCGTATCATTTGTTTCAGGGGGAAGGTATTTTGTAGGGAGACCGATCGAAGGTTGGTGCACCAACTGTATAAGAGAGAAAGCTAAAGTGCACCCGCGTCCAAGGATCGCTGATGCATTATCCAGCCGTTTATCAATTTATGACTATACATTAGCTAGAGCCAAAGAAATTATTGGAGAGAGACACGGCTAGAACGGTGCTAGACGCTTCACGGCATCGGAGCCCCCCACACGTCGCCACCGACTCCCACTCAGCACAGACCATTCATGTGCCTCCCCAACTCACCCCACCTCCGCGGCCAAACACCCGCTCAACAATGCACTCGTCTGCGCCGCGTAGACGAAAACTTCTTTTGCGCCTCATGCGGCGGCGCAATGAGCGCCCAGACGCTCTGCTCGCTCTTGGCGCTCGCCGCCCTTCATGTTCGGGAAGACGGTATTGTCGAGCTGGGTACGCGTGAGGGTGGTAAGCAAGGAAGGGGGTGTACACGATAAATGGGATGAAACGAGCGTGGGGATGTGTGACGCGTCGAAGAGGCCAGATAGAAGAGACGAAATATGCCGGCGCTGAAGTCAATACCGCACCATGAGCCCAAACCTCGCCGGGGAGCAGCAACTCTAGCCAAATCACCAGTGAAAATAAAAATAAAATAAAATAAACCACAGAGCGTATACGGCACTTTGGAGCGTCTTTCAACACAATGCCATCCATCACGGCGCATCCGCTTTCATATTCAAGGTCTGCAAAAAAACACACACACACCAAAATGAGATGATCGTGGAATCAAACGATCAAAATGGCTAAAGTTTCTTGCCAACGCACGTTTGGAAGCACGAGACCGAGCGTGTTTTCTCGTACTCGCTGGGCATGAACAATTTGACGTCCGTCAGGATATCTAGTCCGTCGCCGCACAGCGCAGAGAGGACGACATCTGTGCCGCGTAATAGGTCGGTAATGGACTGGTGCGAGGTATAGTCCACTGCACGGACGTCGACGTCTTCGGAGACGAGAGATTTTAGCTCCGGTTTGTCGGTCTGAGGGCGGGTGGACGCGTGAGTGGGCGTTCCATGAAAGAAATAAGTGATGTAGTGAGCGACTTCTGGTGCGAGTTAGGGCGCGCAGCTGGTACTTTTTCTCGCCTCTGGCATCCTCAAACTTTAAGATTCACTAACGAAAAGCGACCCTACTTGGCCATATTCGACGATGGCAAACGAGGTGTAGGACGTCATGTTGCAGCAATCCTCAAACCTCAAAAGAAATAAGGTGATCTGAGGGTGAAGAGGGGGCTATGCGGTTACTGACTACTACCACATCATGAGACAGCGCACACTTGTGGAGATATGGAAGAGCCTGCACCTGTACGTACGGGTCTACGCTGACTGAGAAGTATCATGGACATCCCCTGGGGCCTACGTGCAGGTACGAACATACGCACACACTCGTTCGCACCTTGTCTCTGTAATGAGAGTAAACACACGCGCTCAGAACCGCGCGTGACAGCTCTTCATCACCGCCAGCATCCTCCCCTTCCGATGTCAAACTCTCCTGCTTCGGATCAGTTACCTAGCGAACCATGATGGCGTGGTCAGCACTCCACTGTTTGCAATAGAGAGGAAACTGCTGATGGATCAATCTAATAAACGCAGTGAAAGATAATAGATGTGATCCGTATGGATCTGGGATTCGTGGCAATAGTTCGTAAGAACGAGCCCACAAATCCCATTCTTCGTTCAGACTCCGGTGACCAGATGAAACCAAACTGATGACTCATATCGCGTCACCGTTCAACACACCCCTGACACGATGTGTGAATACTCTCTAAGACAATCACATTTACTTTCTATGACGCTCCACCGTTTCTCGTGGAAGAGCCTTCATTAGGAGATTGGCTGTCATTTCACCAGTGGGTATGTATTTCACTTCTATTTCCCGTGCTACCACCTTGTCCCGAAGCCAGAAATAACAAAGGTCGAGATGCTTCATGTGCCCATGATGCTCTGGATTCCTTGCTGCTGACATTGCTGATTGATTATCCATAAAGACGCACGACGGACCAGGCATTTGTACTCCCATCTCGTTGAGTAAATTTCTTAGCCAAACTGCCTCTGCCCCCACTGTTGCTGCTGCGATGAATTCAGCCTCGGTGGTTGATAATGTTACAACGGGTTGTAGTTTGCTCATCCAACAGATTGCTCCTCCTCCCATCCTGCATCGCCACCGCCAGATAGTTTAGGGTTTTAATGAGGTTCATGTATGGGATGCCTTTCATTGATTCCGCTTCACCTGGTGATGACGGGCTCATTGTAGTACTAAGTTGTGTCCCAGTGACCATTGGGGTGGAGGCTGGTCTACAGTCCAACATTTTGTAGCAGGCCAACATCCTCTATGTATTGTCTTTGGGAGAGCTTGAGGGTCCACTTCTTTTGATTGTATTTGATCTCAACACCAAGAAGGCTGGTGGTAGGTGTTTTGGAACCCACAAAATTATGGTGTTAGGGCAAACTCTAAATCACCACAATTCCATGAATGAACAGCTGAGAAGAATATCAAATCCTACTGCAGCACAACTCCAGAAACAATTTAACGTTTGTACTTTGGTTACAATCCTTTGTATTGGTCAATGCAGACTATACGCAGAAAGGTAATACATTTCTTAGCAGCAAGAAATGAATAAGACTTCCAGAGTCTAGAGTTCACGGACGCTTAGGGGTCCAGATATTCCAAAAAGAGGGGAATGCACTTAGAGGCTAAAGGAAGTGGATGAATCCAACCATCCAACCAGTGGCACTCAGAAGCGGGTAACAGCGATCTGTGAAGTAGTCTAGCAACTGCTTCACACGAGTTCAAGCTTCTAATGCTCTGCAAAGGCAGTACGCACTAGTAACTTAAACAAGAGCACTAATGGCAGGACTATTGACAGACAATCTCACCCTGTAGATTCGTAGTCATGTGAGGCAGATACTACACTCATGCCCAAAGCAGGAATATCACTACCTTGAGTGCAATCAAGTACAGTTACACAACTGTAAAAGAACCTTGAACTGGTAATCAACAGTTACTGAGATATAGAGGATGACACTGTATGTCACTCTAGTCACACTGGTGTGCAGAAGATGGGTAGAAGTGGTAGAATATGTTGCTATTTCAGAGGCAGAATGGCCTCCTTATATATTGTATTTACAGGGGCTGAATAATGCTTCTGGAATATTCTACCTATTAATAGATGGAAACTACTGGAAGGTTGTAGAAGGTGGAAGAAAGGGGTAGAATATTCCAAGCCAATCACAGGTTCTGATCACTGCATTAACACTGATCAGGAGCTGAATAATGGTTCTGGAATGTTCTATCTAATAATAGAAACAGCTAGAATGTTATGGAAAGGGCCAATCAGCTGATCTGATCATCAATCACCTGCTCTGATCCCTGAACTAGGCACTGATCAGGCAAAAAGCAGGGTATCCACCCTGTTTTCTGCACTGGTTTGCACAGTCATGGATAGCCACATCTCAGGTCAAGATCTCCATGAAAAATTGTGCCCTGAGAGGCTGTGATTGTCAAGTTACAGATTACTTATTGATCAGAGACATCTGAGCTTGAATTCAGGCCAAATGCCTGGTCCAGAGGTGGAGTGCTGACTGTGGGAAGGTTTGTGGGTGCCTATGGGTCCACAACTGTAGCACAGCAGAATAAGAGCATTCTGGGCCAAGTCCTGCATGGAATATTCCTGAAAAAATATGGAAAAATAGAGAATATTTGAATAAGTCCATTCCAGGCATAGACGCTTGTTCAGAAATACATCAAATATGTATATACAACCCATTTCCTCAAATTTTATATAATATACTTATATTAAAACATATTTTGATATTTTGACATGATTCCCAAAAATAATTCTTTTTTTTTTCATTTACCAGTGGCAACTGTTTCAAGGGAATATTCTACTCCTGCTACACTTAATTTCTTTGACTCATTCTTTCTTATACTATACTGGTAATGTACCTTGAATCCTCACCTGGTATTTGTATATCTAAATATTCTATATTATACCAATAATATTAATATATACATTACTGTTATATTCATATAAACAATTATGTTCATCCATAACAAACATCTTATCTTTTAAAGTTTATTAAAATATGAAATATATATTTATATTTATAAAAATTTAAGATATCCAAAAAAACTCAGATATCCAAAATCTTTAAAGATATCCAGATTGTAACTCCCTATTTTTATGATCATTATTAAAATTCTGATGTACATCTTGTATACATCAGAATATCACACAACAGCATCCTTCCAAATAAGCGTCATAAGCACTATGTATATGCTGATATTTAGGAATGTAAAAGTGAAATAGAGCACATTGGTGCTGCATAAATAGAATTTGATAGGGAAAAGGAGGTTCCCATACAGAGTGCATGGGCATGCAGTACATATAGATCTCCTTCCATACGTGCCTGTCCAACTAACATGCCATCCTGATTTAGGATTTGACATCCATCAGGTTTGAAGGTGATGGATAGGCCATTTCAGGTCAGACTTGAGACAGATAGGAGATTTCCTTGTATGTCAGGTATGTGTAGCACCCGTTGGATGATCACATGTAGCTGATGATTGCCAAGGTCCATCTCAAGTGCTAGGCAGCTCTCACCCATGGCTAGAATGCAGCGGTCATCACCAAGCCAAACCTTCTGTGGAGGTTCAAGTTTCCTGTAAGTGGAGAACCAGCCATGATGAGGGCTCATGGTTGCAGATGCACCTGAGTCTATGATCCATTTGTGAGTTATATGCCATCGTGCCACAAGTTTGTCTGAAGAGCTGAATTTGCTTAGGTTCATCTGGTTCAATCCGTGCAACCTTCACAACAGCATCACCCTTGCCCTTTTCAGCCTTGTCTTCTTTTGCATCCTCCCTTTTCTACACTTGCTATTATGGTGTTTTCCACATGTTTCACATTTCTTCTTGCGTGGCTTCTTCTTCTCTTTAGGTTCACCCTTTTTGGGCTTGTTCCCAGAGCAGAATCTTGCCATGAATGTGGCTTGTGCAGCTGTCTCCCATCTCCTAGCTTCTTCAGCATATATCTTTGCCATAACGTCTTCTGTAGATTGTGTGTCCTGTGACATGAGGATTGTCTGCAGAGTGGAGTAAGAAGCCAGTAAGGAGGGGATGATGGCAATGGCAACGAGGTTGTCTTTGACTTTGTTCTTGAGTGCAGCAAGGGTCCAAGCAGTACAATGCATCTTGTTGATCTGTGGTTTGAGGGGCTCTGTGTCCACTAGGCTACTATAGAACAGTTCACCAATAAGGTAGGCAACTTTCTGTGTGCCCTTCCCTTCATATCATGTGCTGAGTTTGTCCCAAACTTCCTTAGCTGAGGTGACTCCAATGATGCCACTCAACAGCTCATCCTTCAGAGTCAGGATGATTTGTGCACATGCATCATGGATCTGCTCACTGCCCACTTCAGTGCCTTCAATAGCCTTCCACAAACCTCATAGTTCAAGAACAGTTTGTACATGGTATTTCCATGCTTGGTAATTAGAACCATCATCGTCTAGATAAGGAATGTCATAGAGGCGGTTTGATGGCTTGTCAGTGGGTGGAGTAGTTGTTGAATTAGACATGACTTCAATAGTGACTTATGGCTTAGGCAACGGGGCCCATAACCCGTTGGAATAGTTAAGTGTAGAGGGAGCTATGAAATGAGAGACTAGAAAGGAATGTTAGAAAATAACTCAATCCAAGGGAGCAACTGTAGTACAAACCTCAGTCTCAATAGTGTGAAGACTGAAAAACTCTACTAAGAAAATTTTCTATCATTATATACCTGTTCGGCGCCATATCCATAAATGGTTAGTGCAACTGCAACTAACTGTGTAAGCTTGTGGACCGCCATGGACCCAACAGAACGCGCAATCGCGTTCCTTCCAACAAACCTCCGGATAATGTGAAATCTTGACATCAATCAATCGATCATCGTATGTTTGCTGCATCTGATATTCTCTCATCGATGAAATTGTTTTTCATTCATGATGCTGGTAGCAAATGGGAACCTTCCGCACCCTATATAGAATCTTTATTGAGCTGCCTTTCAAACTGCGCGGCGACGATCACTCCTGGCGAGCATCATATATCATGAGCAGCCAGTCAAAAATGTCTTCTCAACCTTCTGAAACCCAACCCGCTTTCGAAAATGGATTCCAATATATCTTATGCCGCAAGCTGTGAGTGTCCAACCTCGTTTCAACCTCTCCTTCTTAGAACGACTACATACCTACAGATGAATCCACGAAGTATGGAATACTAGCGACGCTTGTGATGGTTCTATATGACTATGGTAAGCTTGCAGTGAGCATTATGTTTGATGTTTTAGCTGATGAGGACTGTTCCGGAAGCACTTACATTTGATACCGAGGCATGTGTCCTCTCGACTGACGATGCAATGACGTTGACATGCTTTCCCTCAGGTTGAATTCGTATGGACGCGCCGTTGGTCCTTCGGAAAGGCCCTTTTCTTATTCGTGTGTATCGCACCTGATCGTCTTAATCTGATGATACCGATAACATCTCAGAATCGCTATTTTGGAATATTATCCCTTATTTCAATCACGATCGGTATGTTCTAATCTTTGTTCCAGGCCTGTGTCATAGAATACTAAAGTTACTGTAACAATGGTCCTACAATTAGTGTGGACTCTGCAGTATCCTCTATCATCCGAGGTGAGACTCAGATCATTGTATGGAGTTTATCTAATATTTTTCAAGTTGTATGTATTACAGTTATTACAGAGATCACATCTGTGCTTATATGGCTTTATACACAAGTTGCTGGAGGTTCACCCACTGGGAAGCTGTATTGTATGTCTGAAGAGCTCCTTAGAAGACTGGGGGCAAACCTCATGGCTTTGGCCGAGGTTTGTGTGTCCCAAGTCTATTTTTCGCTTTCCATAAACATATCTTGACGCCATAATATTAAGGGTGCCCATTGCTGTTACCAATGCTGAAAGTATAAAGATTTTTTGATGATTCTTATATGCACTGATTACATGATATGTTCTAGTTATTCTTATACTTCGGGTGATTATCTCCTCATGGATCGCTGGTGACGGTTTGCAGTCTTACTGTCTCTTTCTCAGATCCATGCAGTGTATAACCAACATCAATGGTTGCTTCTGGTATTAATCACCCTCCTGCTGATGTCAACCCTGAGCAGTCTGGTTTTGGCCATTATAGGGCTCTCAGCTTTTCAGAGTAAGACAAATGCCCTGTCTCGACTTCGGAATCTGACACAAAACAATCAGCGAAACTGGAGATGGCAACGGGTTTGTTGGGATGCCAATACAGCTTCCTCCCATCTGGTTTATTTATCGCTTGGACCCCCCCACTTATCTTAGAAACAATCCTCATGTTTCTTATGATGTACGAAGGCTGGAGGATTTACAAGAGCAGAACGGGCTCCAATCTATTACATTTGATCATTAGAGACAGGTATGTTCAGTGCAGTGCTTACTGGTAGTAGTGTTGACATTGCATAGTCTTTATTATTTTTTGGTGTAGGAGGTCGTGTCTTCGCCGCTCCGTCCTTGCTAACTTTTATCAGCATTTTTATAGCTCTACTAGCGAATAGCATTATTTGGGCTTTGCCCACCAAACTACATTCACCATACGGAATTGCTATAGGGTGAATCTACCGTTTGACGTGTTCTGTGCTTGCTTAATCCATTAACGCATGCTACTCTAGCTGGACAGTTGCTGTACCTTGTGCAGTAGGAAGTCGTCTGCTTCTCAACATCCGAGAGAGATATTTCGAGGAAAGGGCAATAACCCTGTCAATAAGCAGGGGAGAATGTCAACAAGAGGTGTAGTGATGAGTGCTTGTTTGTAATATTTCATTGGGCGTAGCACGATACTTCGTATGTACGCTTCGTAGCTATGGCTGAGTGCGCATGCAGGGGGTTGAAGTTATGCCACTTCGACACGAGTCTCCGAAGAGAGCATCGCGTAAGAGAAGAAGTGGTACGCTGTGTGCCAGGGAGTGAGTGAGCTTGTGGAGCTGAACGAGAGCGGCTGACAGCTGTTCAGCTTCGGGATCTGCCTTCCCCCTCCATTCCACTATAAGCCACTTGACTGATTGAAGAGCCTCGATACATCATACGTCCACGTCCCGGAACATCTCTTCTTATTATACAGCTGATAGTAATTACAGTAATACAATTATATTAGCTAGCCTAGACATCGTGTCAAAGAATGTCCTTCTGAAGAGACACAGCTAGAACAGTGCTAGACACTTCACGGCATCAGATCCTCCCACGTCACCGGCTCCCACGTAGGCCACAGACCTTGACTCCCCACTCACCAACATCTTCCCCCGGCTAAATACCCGGGGAATAAACCCCAACAACGCACTCGCCCGCCCATGGATGAACTCGTGCGTCTCCGCAGTGGAGCGCTGCGTGACCTGTGCGCGGCGCCCGGGGTGCTTTGCCTCCCAGAGTCCGATCAGCTCCCGGAAGCTCTTGCGCTCACCCTTAAGTTCGAAGATGTGGTAGAAGCTTACTCTGTGAGACACACTCATCACAGAAGACGAGCTTCTCATGCGGTTCAATCATAGTTCATCATTGTGAGGATTCAGTGCTCAGTTAATTGAATGCATCCAGGCAAGATGAGAAGAACCAGATCCTCAACTATATTCACAATTAGTGCCTGTAAGTCATCATGCGTACGGTGGTTTTCGAGCCGCTAATCTATATCTCTTCACAGTGGAATAGATCTACTATACATGAGCACCGTACCTGCTATATAAGAAAAGAGGCGAGATGGAGGACAGCAGACAAGAAGTCACACAGTATAATTTTCCCTGTAAGTCAGTCTCATATTTTTATTGACGTATGTCGGGATTTCAAGGTAATTGTCACTGAAATCTCAAAAGCATGCACTCAGGGTATGAATTCAGTCATTTATCCACGAATATGTTCAGTGCCTTACCCACTGAAAATCATTCATTAAACTGCTGAAACTAAGTGAGCCCATCTGTCTGTGGCTTTTTCCAGAGGGGATGTTTTAATGACAAAACCGCTGAAAGTTAAATTCAGTGGGTAGTTATCGTGGGTTTTCAATGGGTCCGCTTACCACAGTGCTCGACGTGCACTGGGTGCTTCGTAACATGAATCTGGACGACGATCCGCAGAGCGCTAGTCAGTAGACCTCGTGTTCAAGTCTGAGAGTGGAAAGTGTAGAAAGTCATCGAGGTTGCAGTCATCTAACGTCCAAAGGTGAGTTGTCAGCTATGTTGTTTGAGATCATGTCCGGAACTGATCCAGATCCTATAGCGCAAATCAACGTACATCACGCACATTGGCACCTCCATCCACGTATTAAATACACTTTCACGCCTCACGCCCTCTCAGGCCGGTCCACAACAACTTCTACACCCCTCTTCGACGCAATCACCCTCCCCCCCTTCACCACCGTCCTCTCATACCCCGGATTCATCACTAACGACTGCACGCTATCGTTCGCATGCACCACCAGCAGATCCGCCGGGTCGTTCTCACGGAGTCGAAGCGACGACATGCGGCAGTCAAACCCAGCAGCACGTTTCGAGGTATTCGAGACGGATGCCTAGAAAGTCAGCCACACGTCAACCATATATAGCTAGCAGCGAATACGGCGCGCGACGCATACCAAAAGCACATCACAATCCTCCTTCGTCCCAGCCTGAAACACTGCAACACCAAACGTACACAAACTCAAAGGGTCCAACGACCCCTGCGGCGTAAACGCATTCCCGATGTTATTCACGGACATGGCCACATCCAGCCCGTACTCCCTTACTAACTGCGTCACGAACAGCGTCCCGCGCGGCTGTAGCGTGAGGCTGGGCTGAAGTTCCGCTACATTCGTTCGTCCGAGTATGTACATATCCGTTTGCGGGAGGCCAATAAGGGTGATGGGGAGGCCGTGGATGGTGATGGTGTCGCGCAACTCACGCAGCTCGATGGGCGAAAATAAAGCAATGCGCGACGCATGTCCGATCGTGACATGTTTCCCAGGCAGACGCCTCGTCCATTCCAGCGCACACAGGCGATCAATCACATAATAGATAAGTGGTTCAGCAGCGGGGTCGATATTATAATCGAGGTGAAAGTCGACGTGCAGGTCATGCGTGAGAGCGAGTGTGAGGATGTGGTCGATGTTTAGGCGAGCACGATCGATTGAGAGCTCCACGTAGGGCGCAGAGCCGACAGCGGATATGTTGGGTTTTGCAGCAGCTTGGCGGAGGAGGGTGAGGTTCTCTGAGGGCTGTATGCAATCTGGTGGTCCATCAACCAAGGGGTCTTGGGCGAATACTAAAAGTAGAAAGGATCTGAATACCATTCCATCACGTCACTTTTGTTTTATCATTCACCTGCTAATCCGATATCACACACATCTGCAAGCTCCTCTTTCAGGCGAAGGCCTGCATCGAGGCATTTGAAGCGGACAGTAGCGTCGACCTCAACATGCGCACGCATAGCGGTCACGCCATACTTTACGCTTTCGAGAATAAGCGTCCGGCCACGAGATAGCAGCTCGTCTGGTTGATAGGAAGCTTTCGCTTTCGAAGTCACTTGCATTGCTTCTTCAAAGGTGCTTCATAGCGATAAGTCACTGAATGAAAGCGGGAGGATGAGAGTACTTGCCCGGAAACGAGCTCATCGCAGTGGGGAAGAAGGTTGCATTTGTCTAGGTGAATGTGGGAATGACATAGTCTAGCATGATGATTGTGAGTCACCCAGACGCACCAGACTATAGACATCATTAGGAGTCGTGGAAATTGACCTACGAAGGCACTATTATCCCTCCTTTCCCGTCCAGCACATCACAGTCATCCGCGCCGTACTCATCTGTCGGTGAGCAGACTGATATACTGTGGATGACGCCTTCTCTACATCGCACCGTAAAAATGCATTGACGGGATTGATATAGGTCACCTAGACAAAGTCGGACATTATGAATAACAAGGTCGCGCGTACATGCTTCATTATTCGCCATGGCTGCTACTTACCCAACAGCATCAAAGGCGCTTATCCGTTTCCGTTTATGGAAGTTTGTGTTGCCGCGCCTTGCAATTGATTGGTCCTCGGTTCTCTACTTTCAGTGGGTCAGAGTTGCAGTACGATTATACAATGCTGACGTTAGACAATCAGACCGCAATGTTTACACGCCCCCCATCGGAAAATGTACCCCCTCCTTACGTGCCCGGATACATTGCCTATCCGCTGGGAGGTAGCTTGAACCCAGCTGCCGAGGAAGCACGTCTCTTCCGCGAACGCGTACAAGAGCACCGTACCAAAGCCCTGCAAGAGCAAGAAGACCTCGAACGTGCACAGGCGGAGCAGACAGCAGCGGATAAAGTGTGGCAGGAAGCGGAGGCGGCGCGGCGTGCACGGTTAGAGGAGATCAGGGAGGCGGCTCTACGGGCTGAGATTGAGTGGGAGCGCATGGGAGGGCGGAGGCGGGACATGGACCCGGAGCTAAGGAAGCGGCTGGATGATGAGGCGTGTCTGACGGATGAGGAACGTGCGTTGCGGAGGGCCTGGGAGGCGTACGACCGGGCTTGGGATTGCCTCGCCATGTCCATACGCCCTGTCAAGACGTTCACATTTCGCAAGGTGGCATTTTCGTTTGCGGATGTTCCATGGCCTGTTTTGCCACCTCCATCACGACGTACTGACTCTGACTCGGATTCCCCCCTGGTGATCGAAATGGAGGATATTACAACGCAGGGTGTTGCCTTATTCTTGTTGCATCCGCATCGCGCGCCGGACAAGTCAAGAAAGGAGAAACTACGCGATGCTGTGCTGAGATATCATCCAGATAAATTTGAGGGGCGAATTCTGCCTCGGATTATAAGTGAGGACCGGGCCCGCGTACAGGAGGGAGTTAGCATCGTGGTGAGGTGCTTGAATGAGTTGATGAGCAATGAAACAATGGTCATGAATGATTCGTAAAGCTGAGCTTCTGTCGTGCAATTCCAGCTGGTCAGGTCGCTAAAGCCGACCCGCAAAAGATCTTTTTAACTTGTGTGCAACCATATCTTAGCGTGCTTTTTCGGCGGATCGACTGGCTCGCAACTGTACACGAACTCAGGCCTATCTTCTGCAGGATAAGATAATAATTCCATAACTTGAGGGCTATTGATCTTGACATCAATCAGCGGCTCCTGTCATGGTTGCTGTACCTCTGATATTCGCCTGCATATCTTCACATTGATAATGCTGATGCGAGTCTTCTACTAGTAGCTGCAGATGAAGTGTCTAATCCATATTTCCGGTGACCATTACTCATGGAGGCCATTGTATATCCTGAACAACAGGTACAAGGAGGTATTCTCTCCTTCTAGAGTTCTCTATGCTATCGCCGGCTTATGATGGGCATTTGTATTGAGCTTTTAACTGACACCATCCCGGACTCGCCCTTACATTTGACGCTGAGGCATGCATCTGCTTGACTAAAGACGTTTACATGCTTTGCTGCAGGCTGAATTCCTATGGAAGCGCAGCTGGTCTTTCGGAAACGATATAGCCTCCCCTTTTTTTACTGGTATGTACTATGCCCGATCGTATTGCTGTAGCACGGTCATACTGAGCATTGTAGAATCGCTATTTGGGCATGTTGTAATTTCCACCACGACCGGCACGGTTCTTATGTTGCTTTCAGCGAACCTGTAGCTCATGCAATACTATCGTCCATGTGACAATGATCCATGATTAGTGTAGTTTCTGCACTCTATCAATCGACGACGGTTTCTATAGGGCTTGTGTGCTGAGACAATATTCTACGCCGGTCGTAAAAGTTTTTGGCTGGTGGAAAGTTGCGTCGTAAGTGAAAAACTTCCTAGACGTGTAATGGACCTTTGGGGCCTTCTCTCAGGTTGCAGCACTAAGTCCATTTATCTATATCCACAAACACATCCTCGCTCAATAATCTGGCAGGGACCTCACTACTGTCGTTAGTACCGAAAGTATAGCAATTTTTGAGGGTACATGGATGCACTCATCACCATACTTTTAGTTGACCTTATCGTTCGGGTGAGTGTCTCCATCTCCTAGATATACATGTTACGGTCTGCAGTCTTAGGCTTTCTCAAATATATGCATTTTATGACCAATATCGAGGGCTGTTCCTCTTATTAATTGCACCCCTACTAGCAGAAGTCCCCAGTTCTGTGGTTGTTGTCAAGAGAGGGGCACTATGTCCTCAGGGTGAGACAGTTCTTACGTCTCATGATGTACGAGGGCTGGAAGATATATAGGAACAAAAGGGGCTACACGCTGTTGCATTTGATCGTTAGAGACAGGTATGGCAAGTTGGATAATTGAGTGACCCATGACTGACTCTCTACATAGTCGTTTCTACTCTTTGATATAAGAACTCACCAGTCTAATGTCATTCTCCCGGTTCTCACCAGCATGTTCTAACTCAACTGGCGACCTGCATTGTTTGGGCTTTGCCCACCAAACTACAATTAGGATTTGAAGCTGCTACAGGGTGAGTCTACCGTCTGATGTATTCATGCTTGTTTGGTTAATAACAACCACTACTTCAGCTTGGCAGTCGTGTAGTGAACAGTTGTCTACTTCTCAACATGTACGAGAGAGTTTTTGAGAGGGCAGTAGTCCTGTCGACATACAACCATAATTGACACGAGAGAAATAACTGTGACTTTTTTCCGCGAAGGTGCTAGTCTGAACTGACCTTGTTGCGTGTATCGTGCAGTATACATTGTGCCGGCGCTCTCTATCACGTTGGCATTTTGCAATTGCCGTATCCATCTCGCACAGGACACGGGGCATGTAGATCTAGTTGTGCTGGTGTTGACAAGTCTTTAACACATGGTGCCTCTGGTCCCATCTCGTTGTAGTTAATATCTAATGCACGAATTCACGTCACGGCCGGGTGGGAGGAGGAACGTGAATAAACCTGCCCTAGCTAGGAGCAAGGTCGTAATTTTAGTCATCATCTAAGTTGCACATGAACGCAGGGAAGCGACCTCTCAGGTCATGATTTTCATGGGACAAGAGACAACCTCCAGTTAATTAATTCCGTATATAGCATGAAAGTCTCGACATCAATCAGCATCAGCATCTCACTATAATAATTCAGCAATGTAGCAATCACAGCTCGAGTGTAGCGCATACGGATTTTCAGCAGACTTAAGCTCACAGCCCTAATCTCACATCATTTGTTCTAAGATTGTGCGATGGCATCACATTATCATGAGCAATAAGTGTAACCTCCTTTACCCTTAAAATCCCACCCTAATGTCTCGACATATGGATCCGGAGACTATAGCTGCTGTCATCGGTCATGGAGTCTAGAGTGCCGCATCTTATATGCCATGCAGCCAGTCCGAATAGAAGTAGCGTCAATGGGTTGGGACAACGGACCACTCCGAGACTCCCTCTCACGAGCTCTTGTTTCAGTGATGCGACCACGTGATTCTGCTATACGACAATACACTAGTCTGTCGATAATAGCTTGTTCAATGAATTCTTCAAGCATCAACTAGGGCCGGAATCGGTGCTACCCCTGCTCCCTTTACAAAGGCTCAATTTGGCATGGTTACCTGATAGCGATAGTCATTTTAAGATCTGTCTTGCAGCCGCACTATCATTCCAACCACGGACTGGTGGCAACGAAGCTTTGGTTGTTATATTGTACCACTACGACCGTAAGCGTAGGTCCCCCGAGCGTGACACTTTCCGACCGCCGGGAGCTGGCGCAAGGAGCGACGTTATGCGTGACAACATCCAAACAGGCAATTTGAGAACCTATGTACCGCTACCCATAGAGCCAATACGTAGCCAAAAAAAATTGAATTCCGCTGATACATACAGTGCGCTTCAAATTCTATTTGTACAGAAAATTAATTTTTTTTTGACTTTTTTCAACTATTTTTACAATGGCACAGAGAACCCCGTGACGCGTTACACACACCCGTTTAGACGCAGCGCAACTATGGTCATAATAGAACAGTATACCCTTGGTGGCCAATCGCTAACGCTCTGGCGGACCAACCTCTGAACCTCCCGACGTATCCAATTTGGCTTTTCTACTTGCTGGGCAACGCATATCCGCGTACCCTTTCTTTCACACGGTGGAGAATTGGGAGAAGCCTTCTAGTAGTTGGTGCATGGTCGAAAGTCTCTCATCTCTAGCAGTATATTATTGGGAACGATAGGATAACAAGGCGGAAGCACCTCAGTTGATTCAGTTGGTTGACCAGGTTTACGACAAGCATGACGGAGAAAAGTGGCCGAGCCAAGAAAGTCTAGCTCTGGAACCTGGATAGGAAAATGGCACAGTTGGGCATCGAGGAATACAAAATCTGAGCAAAAGATATACAGGGACCACTGGATGTCTTGGCGGGAGACAAGTAGCACTACGTGTTTTGTCCCGCCTTTCAACATGTGGTTAAACACCGCAGGTACTTGAAAGTCGAGGAGAATGGAACGAGTGTGCATGACTGGTATGCTATACCAGTTCCTATTTGCATGTTTACTTCAGAAAAGTCGCTCTATCACAGCGTGGGGAATCCATCTACCCCAGGCTGGGATTGGCGACTTGGTGCTTTGCGGGGTCTCTGATCTAAGATTGACCGTGTAGGCTTGGCATGTGATGTCGCGTACATATGGCGTCTACGGTGTCGCGTCCTGTCCACGAGCGCTTCATGTGACTGAGCCCTACAGCAGCGCTGGTTTGTGCCATGCGTTGTATACAAGCTGGCGAACCTTCCTCAGCGGTATTAAATTTGTCTTTGGGCGTTTGGCGTGTGCTTCCTGTGACTGAGCCCTACAGCAGCGCTGGTTTGTACCATGCTAGGCTGCGTTGTATACAAGCTGGCGACCCTTCCTCAGCGGTTCTAAATTGTCTTTGGGCGTTTGGCGTGTGGTGTGGCATATGGCATGCCATCGGCATTCTATACCACTCAGGGGACCTTGTAGACTCGTCTTGGTGTTTAGCTTGTCAATGAAACATCGTGAATTTTGATGCCAGTTTGCATCCCAGACGGTGTCAACTGTGCGTCTGGAGTTGGTAGCGGAGACTTAACTAAGCTTAATTCATTTCAGTCAGGTGCAGCATGACCTCGGTCTCGGTCATTGTCCGAGATGGGTGTTTATAACTTTGACACACTCGAACGCGGCGGAGCAACCGGGTTGCAACTGAAACTGGACAGGTCATGCCTGCCTCCTGCAGGGTAAAAGATATTAACTGGATAATTCAGTGACATCAAATCAGTGCCCTTTGTCATATTAATGATAGTCCTTCTCATCGTTGAATTTGCAGCCTTTGAATAGCAAATGTGGATCTTCGAACGTTGTCGATATCCGATTTCGGTTGCCCTGCCACATGTGCGATGGCATCACCCATAGTGAACTTTATCACCAAAGCTTTATATATGAGACTCAACAAGTGCAACTTGAAGGATGGTCTTTACCTTCAAATCCCACCCTACCGTCACGAAAAATGGATTCCGAAATTACCGCTGCTGTCTCCGCCTGTTAGTATTCAACTTCCGTTTCATTACAGCCTCTCCTTAGCATTATCCCTCGCCTACAGACGTTTCCACAAAGTATTTGACAATTGCGTCGCTTTCCATGGTTCTCTATGACTATGGTTGGTCGACAAGTGATAGCATTTGTATCGAGGGTCAAGCTGACACCATACCGTCGCGGTGGAAGCCCTGACATTTGATGCTGAGGAATGCGTCGTCTTGAATGACAAAATTGGTTACGACATTGACATGCTTTACTGCAGGTTGAACTTGTATGGGACCGCAGCTGGTCCTTCGGAAAGGCCCTTTTCTTGCAGGTATGTATTATACCTGACTGTGCTATTATAATTCATACTAAGAGCATCCCAGAATCGCTACTTTGGGATATTTTCGCTCATTTTTCTCACAACCAGTACGGTCCTATATTGCGCTCGTTGGAGCTATTAATAATGGTCTTACAATTAGTGAGATTTATGCGCCCTCTATCATTCGAGGTGAGATGGTAGAAACCTTTAACAACTGGTCTAATGTTCTCACAGTTGTATGTATCATGGTTGCTATGGACCATACCTACGTTCTAAGGCTGTATCACAAGTTGCCAACATTTCATCTGGTGGCAGCTGGCATCGTAAGTCTAAGAATTCCTCAGACTAGTGGCACACCTCATGGCTTTGGCTGAGGTTTATCACGAGTCTATTTTATCTATTTTCACGAACATATCCTGATGCAAGAATAAATTCAGGGAAGTCATTGCCATCGGCAGTGCGGAAAGTACGTCATTATTTCATGGTACATACACATACTGATCATCATGTTTCTAGTTATCCTTATACTTCGGGTAATTTGGTCTCCTAGTGGACACCCCGTCGCAGTCTTCATCTTACTGACGTTTTTCTCAGGTACATGCAGTTTATGACGCACATCGAGGATTGCTTTTCCTGTTGACCGCGTTCTTAATGGGAACAGTCCTGAGCTGTGTAATTATTACCGTTGGAGGAAAACCAACTCCCCAGAGTGAGACATACATACTCTGTATCCGACTTTTGGAGTCTGACACAAGAGAACCAGCTACACTGATGGAAATCACCAGCTTGTCGGGATGCCAATACAGCCAACGGCCACCGCATTTGTTTCTTACTTGGATTCCCACGCTTATCTTGGAGATACTTCTCATGTCTCTCATGATGTATAAGGGGTGGATAGTATACAAGAACAAAGCAGGCTCCAAACTGCTTCAGTTGATCGTTAAAGACAGGTATGCCTGCTGGATGCTTGAGTGGGCCAGTGCTGATATTGCGTAGTCTTTTCTATTTTTCGATGTAGGAGCCCGTATGTTTTTATCCCGCCCTCTCTCCTTATCGATTTTTATCAGCATGTTCCTAACCCTACTGGCGAACTGCATGGTTTTTGCTTTACCAGGCTTGAAGAATGAAGATGTTACTTCGTGAGTTTACCATTCATTGCATTCCATGCTCATTTGGTCAAACTTACACTGTTTTAGCTGGGCAGTAGCGATACCTTGTGCAGTGAGCAGTCGTCTACTTCTCAATATGCGTGAGAGATATTTCAAGGAGAGGACAGTAGTCCTATCATTGGACACCCTAGCATACATACAATCATGAGCTGCTTTTTTTCTAACGATTAAGATGCAAAACAATGCGATATTCATTGCATGTAGCCTTATACTTTCTATGTACGCTTTGTAGGCTTTAGCGGTCGGACGGTGGTGTGAGGGGCATGCGATTATGTGCGCTTGATGCGACTCAGAGTCTCCGAGTTCGTAAATATTGATGGTATGCTATATGTGGGGAATTGACCTACTCTTTAAGTGCTGAAGTTCCTATAGCAGCTGGCTCGAATACGGAAGGTGTCTAGACACTGGATGAGAACCTGGGAGTCATTAGGAGCGTTGTTCGTTCGATGGAGAGACGCACAAAAGTGGCATTTTCAGCTTTGGCTATGATAGGTGATCTGGACAGATATTTGCATTCATGGTGTTATCATTGACAGCCTGCGCAGCAAGTGGCTAACGATTCAAACAGTGCCTCACGCTTCACTCAAGGTTGCTTCGCCTGCTAAGCTTCAGATGGATTAATCATGGTCCAACACCGAATATCACTATCCTCTGGAGACAGCCCCCGCTACTGAAGCTTGTGGCTAAGTACACAAATTGATGTCCAATGAGGTTTTCCAGTGCGGTAGGGCGGCAGGGGTTCATAAGTTTGGTGTATGATTTCAAATTGCATAGAAGGATGCAGTGTAAGACAGCGTCGCTGTCTAGTCTCAGCTAGCGTGTCCACTAGCGCCCACGTGCCACTTTCGTATATAAAGACAGTAGCCACAATAAATACAACTAGAGTTTTACTCCGTCGTGTTTATCATACACACTCAGGTGAGGAGTCCATTCGTTCGTCGAGCATTTAATACTGTATCTAACGCAGTACTGTTAAATACTACCTGTACAGATTTTAACAGGTTATGTGCTTCCCGTAATTGAAACGATCTATTGCGCACTCTTTATGTTGAACAGAACGGGGCGTCCCTTGGGATCCACTACGGTCCACAAATGTGACTACGGATCTTCGTTGACCGAGTCGCTGATAGGGGCGTATCACTGAACATATATAAGTTTTGCTTGTGTAGTTTAGTACCTCAGTCACTCGTTTAACACGAGACTGAGTTTATACTAGCTTTCGCTGCGTTAACCTACAATACTTTAAATCCCGAATATTCCTCATTATGATGGATGCCAGCCTCACTGAAAAAACGGTCGGCGTCCTCACTATCGGTACTTGGCCACGATGGTCTAGAAAATGCCGTGCAATCCTCCGTTCCAATGGCACATGGGCCTACATCGAAGGAAACAAGAGAGATCTTCCCGCAGATGCCGCCAAATTAGCCCACTGGGGGGAAATGAACGATAGGGTTGTTGTAGCACTATGCCAAGTTGTTGAAGACTCTCTTGCCCAGGAGATTGAACGTTACACCACAGCTTCGAAGGCTTGGGAACACCTTCAAAGGAAGACTTACCAGAGCGGTGTTAACTGGAAATTCAATGCCATCCAAAATGCTATTTGACTGCGCTTCACCACTACCACCACCGCCTCTTCCGTACTCACGGATCTTAAAGATTATATGGAGGCCATATATAGCGATGGTGCACCCACCAAGGATGAGTGGACGGTTGGGATATTGCTTCACGCAATGTGCAACAGTGAATTCGAAGACCTACGTAAACCTCTTATGGTCTCTTCGTACACGCTCACCGCCTCCAGCATTATTCGGCGCATTGAAGCTGAAGCACAAGAGTCTCGTCATCGGGAATGAATCAAAAGTGAAGATATCCTTCTGGCTGCGAAGCAGAAACATGCAAAGGGCAATAACAGGTCGTTAAAATGCTCGAACTGTGAAAAGACCGGACACACAATTTGTATTGTATAGCTTCGATACTAACAGCCATGATCTCGGAATCCATTTCCGAGACGGTAGGGTGGGGTTCTGAAGGTGAAGTTTGTGGCAAGGTTTGCAGGCTTGTTAAAGTGAAGATGAGGGGACTCCAAAAGAATTTTTTTTCTTCTTATACGGTGTCGCATACCGAAGCAACGCAGTCAGGCAAGATTGGTACTATTACCATTCCGGACAATGTGGACCGTTGGGTATCCAGCGGCGCGCTGTCGCGTTCCTTCCAACAAAGACATCACTCCTACACCTATGGTTCATGATATATAACACCTACCATAAGTACCGCATAATTGGCAAGGCGTCCCAAGTGAAATGAAACCTCACTGGCAGAGAATCTACAATATTCTGTTGATTCTCAGCATCCAACGACTACAAATTCACTGATGAGAAGACATTCAGAGGAATATTGCAATCTCTGTGCCTGGAGCCGTTGATTGCACCTGCAAGTTATATATATTTATCCGGAGGGTTGGAGAAGACATAACCTGAGACTTGAATCCAGTCTGTAGTTACGAGCGTCGCACCACCGCATTGGGCGTCGAACCAGCCACCCAACTTTAACTACGCAATTTACCGAGACCGAGACTATGTCGAATCCTAGTCATGCGCCGTTTTGACATGCTATATATAATCACTAGCAACCAAAAGATCCAACAATGCTTAAGAAGCCAAAGCTCACAGTATTACATTGAATATACACACCAACATCCGAATGATATGCAAACAAGCTAAATATCACAAAGTCGCAAGCACAAAAGTCGACAAGCAAGAGTAATGCATGCATGTATACACGAGACTGCAGCAAAAACGATACTAGGAACGGACCGGGGGGGATTGATCGTGGTCGTTGACATGGTTACGTATAACGTGTTAATAACTAGAACCTGAAGAGCGAGGTCGGTCGTGATCATGTGGGCATTAAAGGACTATTGAGGCCTTGATAATGTGCATGAGGAATCCATTCGAAAGCGTGTGTACTTGAGCTTGAGCCTGAATAACTGCTGCTGCCGTCACCGAAATAGAGCGTATCACCACCCATACGAAGGCGACCTCGACATCATCCGTCTGCTTCAATGAAAAAATCCGCAAAACGCAGGGAGGAGAGGTTGGAGGTCGCAACATCATAAATTTTGGTCGCGATTTCAGATCGCAAAGAGGAATGATGCAACCACACATACGTCCCATTTTAAAATAGGGGATGACAACCAACCAGCCCACAACGACAAAAACCATGAAAGGGAAAAAAAAAAAAAAAAAATTAATCAACGACCAGCTCACCCGCACCAGACCCAATCACGCACCGCTCATACGCCGGCTCTACAACAATCACTTCCTCCACCCGACTTTTCAACCACCCCAAGACATCCACCCCCACCGTCAAGCAATCATTTAGCTCCAAACTTTTCAATCGCGTCGGCACAACACCTACGGCCACAAGCGGCGGGTGCAGGTCCCCAGGATCCGGATTCCGCGCCTCCACGAGCGACACGAGTTTTGATATCCCATCCCCTTGGGGGTGACATAATCGTAGCGTAAGCACCTTGAGATCGGGACACAACCACTCATTGTTGTTCTCCTCATCCGGACCCGCTAGAAGCACAAGAAGCGGCTCCACCGCTGAGTGCGTCACCGTCAAGTGTGTGAGCATCGGTAGCTGACTCAGGAATGACCAAGGCGTAAAGGGTCCACCTCCCGGACCAGGCGTGGCATAAAAAAAGTTGTTAGCACCATGCGCAAGTGTGAGTGACGAAAGTGGCGGCGTATGCGACCTCACGAGTAGATTTGTTATCGTTTCTTCAAGCGGCTCTGGATTGCGTGATAAATCGAGGGTAAGGTTGAGGGACTCTAGAGAGGGTAATATCAGTGTGTCAAGGAGGCCTGCGAGGAGGTGGTGTCCAGACAGTGACAGCGAGTTCAAGGAGGCGAGGGTGAGAGGAGTAAGAGGTAGGATCGCTGGTTGTGCAGTGGGGAAGGATAGTGACACTGATGTGAGTGTCTCAGAATTGCTGGTGAGAATGTGTTGCAGACGGTCAAGAGAGAGGGTGAAGGTAGAGAGCGCACGGATCGAGATCGATGTCAAGCCGGAACTACTAAGCATGGGACACGACCATTTGAAGGGCATATTGGCCAGCGAAAAACTCCGGAGGGATGGGAGTCTCGTTTGTTGGGTGGGTAACCAAGACCATGTGTTGTCGAAGAAACATCCGCCAGCCTCTGCGCAGCTGACTTCGAAGTGCTTCAAAAGTGGGGCATTCCCTGCATGAAGCATGAATATCTGAATCTCACTTGTGAAGTTTTTCACTGACCAGAAATGGACTTCAAAGCTGAGATGGACGGGAATGACTTGTCAAACTTGAACACGAACCGCTCCCAGCGCTCCATTTCTTGTGTTAGATAGTACATTGCAATATGCCCCCAATGGGCAACTGATTTGGCGGCATGGGAGGCACTGGAATTGGACTGCGGAGATGAGGGGTTGGGGTGAGAATGTGGCGGTGGTGATACGACAACAGGTGGGGACGGAAAAACTCCAGCTGGGACGTAATGCACGACACCCCCACCAGCGGTGCTGATATTAACCGGGCCATGAATGGTGGACCATGACAAGGGTGGAGACGGTAAAGGTTGAGGATATGGATACGAGTGAGAACGCCCACGTGTCTGCGGCTTGACAATAGAGGGAGTGGACGGTGGTGGAGCCACCTGGAGAGTGATCTCAATGTCGAGAGGACATACCATGCCAGACCGCTCTAGCCAAAGGCGGATGGTGTCCGCAGAATCGCTTTGTGTGGTCTCTAAGCGGATCCTTGACCAAAGCTTTGGCATCGACAAGGCGATACGACGCCACACGTTGCAGACAGAAGATATTCCCCAAGCACATCTTGGATCATACTCAAAGTTGATAAGAAACACTTCACGGAGGAGTTCATGAGGCAAACGTCGGATGGGGGATATGTACGCGAGTGCGAGCGCGATCTCTCGTTGCACTGCCACGCGCTCTACGGTGAGCCTGTCAATGGTGCATCTTGTTGACGCAATGATCTCGGCGAGTGTTTTTTCGGCATCGTCGATCTTTCTGGTGATGTTTTCGAGAGCCTGTTGTGACGAAGTAAGTGTCTCCTTTGCCTCTGCTAGCTGCCTAGCATTGGGCAGGTCTGACATGAGGAAGCGAGACATGGATGGCCTGATGGATGTGAAACATTACAACGTGTCCACGAAAGAAAGGAAATGGCTTACTGTGGTGTGGAAGTGGGAGGCAGGCTAGACACTCATCCAGTTCCACGGCACATTCCGACTCCATTGTCATTATATAATCACTCTTATGACTAGCCTCAGACTAACTGCGCAGGTCCACGTTCACAATACTTTAGGTCCGCAAACATTCCTTAAACCAAGTAATCCCGCCTACAGTATGGCAAAATATGGATGGCTTTACTATATTCCTGTGAACACAAACCTGCGGGATGGTGCTCCGCTCCACATTCCAAAGACTTAATCGTTGCATTTGCCCTCAGCCAGAGCTCACGTGGCGTACATAAAGAAAGCACAAGGCGAAGCCCAATTTCAGTCTCTATCCATCAACACCATCCTTCCTTGTAATATCTCTCACGCATGTTGAGAAGTAGATGACTGCCCACTATACAAGGTATAGCAACTACCCAACTAATGTGACGTGCATTATCAACCGCAACAGCATAGAGTACGTGAGATGATGGACTCACCCCGCAGCAGCTCCAATTGTTAATCGTTTGGTAAACAGAGCCCAGAGAATGCAGTTTACCAGTAGAGTTAGAAACATGCTGATAAAGGTTGGTAAGGACGGGGTCGGGATGAAACATACGAGCTCCTACATCAAAAAGTAGAAAAGACTGTGCAGGAGTCAGCACTAGTGTACTCAAGCATTCGATAGGCCATACCTGTCTCTAACAATCAAATGCAACAGCCCTGAAGCTGCTTTGTTTTTATGTATCCTCCAGCCCTTGTGCATCATGATAGACATGAGAATTGTCTCGAAGATAAGCGGGAGTATCCAAACAAGAAAGGAACGGGGTACTCGCTGGCCGTATTGACATCCGGACAATATCCTCAACAGCATAACTGATCCTCTCGTCTCAGCTTCCAAAGGTAGTGAGTCAGATACAGAGCCTAACTGTCTGACTTTGGGTTCCTACAATGGCAATAACCGCTGCGCTAATGATTGCTGCCAGGAGGAGTACGATCAATAGCAGAAGCAGCCCTCGATGTCGGTCGTAATCTGCGTATATCTGAGAAGGAGAACAATGAGACTGCAGACCGTGGCCACGTGGAAACAAGGAGGCAATCATCCGTAGTACAAGGATGACTAAAACATGGTGATCAGCGCGTACATGTACTATCAAAAAACTGTTGTACCTTCGGCACTGACGATAGAAATGGCCTCTCTACATTCAGATTCTTGAGTCAGTATACTAATCGTGGAATCGATATATAGACTCGGGACACGCAAACAGCCAAAGCCATGAGGGTCATAACAAGACTTTCAAGGAGCGCTAAGACCTACGATATGATTCCCCACCAGCTAAAACTTTGGCAACTTATGATTCATATAGTCCTGCCTCAGCACACAGGTAAGCCCTATAGCAAGGTAATACATACAACTTTGGGAATGTTAGACAAGTTCTGACGAGGAATTCTACGATCTCACCGGGAATGATAGTGAGTAGAAACATCACTAATAGTAGACCGTTTTTAACATTAGAGGGCAATATTCACAGTTCGAACGCAAGATGGGACCGCACCGGTTGTGGCGATGATAAGAGAAAATATCCCAAAGTATCGATTCTGGAACGCTTTCAATATGATTCTCTTATAGCCAGACAGACTACTTGGCAATAAGAGAAGCACCTTTCCAAAGGACCAGCAGCGCTTCCATGTAAATTCAACCTGCAGCAAAAAGCATGTGAATGCATCTACTTAGATACGTGACACGGTTGCAGATGCCATCCATTTCCTCCGTGCAGCATACAAAACGAAGAGAGTGATGGTAAAGCACATTCCATGGTTACGCCATACGTGATCGCCGCACCGATGAACGTGGGGTGGGAGACACCGATGCAAATGAGGACCGACATCAGAGAGCATGATGAATATGTTGCTCTTTACTGAAGCGATTATCAGTCACATCAGCGCCAACCCCCCTCCGCCCCCACCGACGTCACCAATCGGATGCGACTTGGGACGAAGACAGGATTCGAGAGCACAATGAATATATGACGAGTCAGAGGTTCGTCGACTGTTCAATACCAGCACAAGTATAGGCAGTGGGCACGCCACCCACACGCCACAAGATGCGAAGTATCGAACATAACTCCCAATATTATCAAATGGCCACCCTCCATACACTGCACAACTGCGCAGCATTGATATTAGCTACTTGACGACGAGAAGTAACCGTGCTGCATCATCCTGGGACGGAGTGGCTGGATCCAAAAACAGGTCCTATCCACACAGAAGCACCTGACTTGACGCAGTCCAGGACGCAGTCAACTTCCAATAAGGACCAATTATATAGGCCTGAGTTTCTGCGTGAACCTGAGCTGTGTAGGTGCAATGCCCATTGTGTGGCAAGATGTCTGCCAGTGGCGCAGCGGTGCGTCTGAGCCCAAAAAGCCTAGAAGTCCCAGTGGGGTAACGTAGTGTTATTTTACCGAAGTCAGGTAAGGGGGTTTATTTATTTCTTGTTGTCGAAGATGATGGAAGGGGTTAACAAAGAGTCGAATCTGCCACTTGGCCCCTTACGTAAGTACTGAAGAGATGCATCGATGACCATCACGTAATCCACATTGGTGCGCCGCTTCGGCTCGAACAGTTACTCTAACGACGAACGCCATGCGACTCGTGTAGTCGATCTGACATTGATTGACGCAGATCCACATTGTATCGGAATTTTTACATCATTTACATCAACAGCCATTCCATCACGAGACTCAGTTGCGTGTGTAACTTCCGACTCCACATGTAAGTATCTTCCCCCTTACAGCTGTCGAGCAACCAGTTGTCTAGCGACGTTGCCACCAGCTTTGTTTGGATCATATTTTGCGCTTCTCTTAATGAATCAAAGAAATGTCAGTATTTTGAATTCAAATTTTAGGGAAGACATTGGCAAATTGTCATTGTGGCGCAGCACCGAAGAACTTGATTGCGGGTGCCGGCAACACAGAACATCGACAACCAAAATGACTTGGTCCGCAGATGTGAACAAGTTTCAACTGCAGCTACGACGTCTTTATTGGCAAATGCCGTGCATGTCGACAGCACCAGTCAGCATCGATGCATCTATATACACTACTACCGACCCGGCGGGGGACATGAACTCCAAAGCATTTTAGCTTCTCAGAACGCCCTCTGAGCATCTTCTGATGGTCAGGTACATGACTTTCTGTTGTCGCGATCACTGGCTACCTATCTCCTGGAGCTTCGGGGTTGCTAATCAGAAAATCTCGTGGTTGATGCAGGCAACGCATTCCAGCATATAAATGTGCCTCCTCTGTCTTCTCACCTATATTACACTCGAAAAAATAAGCTTCATTTACCGTGACCTTTCGTCTTTTCATCGTCATGTCCTCTTTACAAGAACAAGCTGCAATCCAGGCGATAGCAGATACGCAAGTGACCGGTCATGCAGAGAAATCGATTAGTATCTGACAACTTGACTAATCCAGCATAGCTGTCAATCATGTCTTTATCGCTGCGCTCGGTATGCCCATCTTTGTAGCATTTAACTGCTCAGCTGATATATCGACACCACGTGACCCAGGACTCCTCGTATATGATACCCTTCTCACACTGCCGCATGAAATTGAGTATGTATGGTGCAAGAAGTTCAAACTAGGGACTGTCCTATACCTACTGGCTCGGTACTCAATGCTATTTATTTCCCTGGCGTCCCCGCTTGTGCAGTACCTGAACGGATCTCTCCAAGTTGATTTCTTTCCAGATATTTCTTTGATGCAGACTCACATTTACGACGTTATCCGTGAAAATCTAGTAAGTGCACATGGCTCTTTCACGCGACAAAATCTTACATCAAGCCAGGACATGCAATGCTTTTGTTCGCTTTATGGCTGTCTTTTTATTTCTAGCCCTTGTAGGGAACCAAGGTAATAACTATACTTCTAGCAAACATCAGACCATTATTATACGATGATTACTGTGTAGGACTTCTGCTGGCACGAACCTATGCCATTTCCCAGCGAAAGCGACTGACTTTGGCTATTCTTGGGCTCCTTGGGTTCTGCGCCATTATGCCAGTCCTAGTATGTTCACACGTCTGTATAAATTTATGAGCATGTGTAGCTGATATCCAATGCAGCCGCTGGCAATTTTGAATGGGTGTAACACCACTAACTCAAACCAAAGCATTATTACATTGTGAGTGAGGTTCAGTAGACAGCACCACACGTTGTCCTCATATCGATGATCCGCCAGATGTTAGACAAGTGATAGTAGATTATCATGATAATTGTTGATTTCCCTCTTTCAGTCAGGGACATAAATACGATCGCAGTAATATTGTTTGATACAGTAGTGTGTATAGTATCGTGCAGCAACATCCTAGGAATATGGAGGTTCCACAAAAGATCGGCGTGGCGCAGCACCTCGTTTGTAGACCTATTGGCCCAACAAAGTGAGTGATGGTTTTTTTTGCAAGTTAATTCTAACATGCCGAACCTACAATTCCGTCAGATCTCATGAGAATTTTGTACTATTTCAGCACTGGTCACGAATGAATATGGTACTGATATCTTCTAGATTTGTTACAACTATTACCTTATCTAATGCGATATTGGTAACGGTATAGTTCCTTTTTAGTTCCTACATGTTGCGTAGTATTAATGAAATGCACCAGACGTTGAGAGTGAGTAGTTTGGAATGCCTATACTGCATTTCCCCTCCGACTTGAACCATAGCCTACCATTCAAGGCGTTCTTTCAGCTATGCAGAACAGGTAAGTCGAAGTCACTTTTCCAAGGTCTCGCATCTCGCGTGACTTATCGAATGCGCAGCTTGTCCACTATTGTTATCTGCCGCTTTCACCTCGACCTCCAAAAACGGAATGCACACCCCAATGCCAGCACCTCCTGGGGCAGATTTACGCCATCCAATATTGGGAGTTTTCACGCGGCAACGAACAGGGTGCACGACGCCGTTGTAGCAGAGTTTGGTGATTCAATTCGCCACAGTGATAATGAAAGCGTCGGAACCGAAAGAAGGAGGGAGGATATCGTGCTTGATCTCGGTATCTCAGCAGCAAGAACGGAGGGTGATATCACTCTTGAGAAATTCCAGTCTAGACCATATCATCGGGATGCTGGGACTACCGCGGTGTAACAGCAGCCTATATCCAATTGTGGGTCAGAACCACAGTATGATCTTCGCACATTCAAGCGACGCTGGCTGATTTGCATGGAGTGTCCAGTTAGCATTTTCTGCGGCGCTGTTGTCACGATCGCTGGGAGGGGCCAAGTGAGGGCAGTTTGTATGATTATTGACGATACTTGATAGCCTTGCCGTGAAAGTTAGGAATGTATTGGCTGCATAACTGCGTTTGTGTATTTTTGGTAGTACTCTGCATCAGGAGAAGATGGGAATTACTATGGAAATCGACAGAGTCGATACCAAGCCCATTTTGATGACATGGGCTTTCATGAGGCTCCCATTGCATGTGCGGCTGGATGATAAGCACCGTAAACGCTGATAACTCAACATATTGCGCACGGCCCCAGTACTTGTTGTATAGCGATATTTCTATAGCACCTTATATCTTCACGAGCTCTACCAAGTGGGCCATGCAAACCATACTAACGTAAAATCGCTTTTCATATTCCCAACAGATGGTCTGCATGTGTTGTCTCACCTCCATTAGCATCGTGCGAGCGTAGCCACTGCCCACTTGGGATCGGGTACACGCAAGGACATTACTGTAAGGTTATGCAGTTTATATGCAACAATAATAAATCGTTTATACGTGTTTATAACACCGCTGATTACGTTTTGTATCCTAATTATAACTGTTTTTTGCCACTGCAGTAATCGTTGAGTGGTTATCAAGTCTCGCCGCTGTGCGATGCTCGATACTTGTGTAGCAGAATCAGAATCCAACGCACAGGCACGCGGAAATATGTCTTATGTCATGGTCCTGGTTCGGTAACTCTAGTAGAAATAGATATCGATGTTGCTACTGCGAGTATAAGCCAGTATATTAGATATGCAGTAGGGACAGATTCAGTTTAGCCAGCAAGTGCATGCATGGGGCTTGAACTGGCCGTGAGGGCTCTCGGCCTAAGTATAAAGTCCCATATACCATGCAACGGAGATTTACCATATCAGGCCTGATGTGCCCAATATTCGCTTTAGGAATACAAGTTCCTGGCCCTTGGCATTGGTTAAGCCATAGACTTTTCAATACAAGATGATTTGTATGCATTCAATATACGCGGTCCCGGGGCCGGACCATCTGTTCGGCTCTCGCGGATTTGTGATTTTACAGTCCGCTGGCTCGCTTAACCGCACGGAAGCTGTGATAGCGATTGATCTATATGGTCTCTCCTCTACGGTCATGACAGAGACTGAAAGGCGTCCTTTACTCGCTCAAGACCAAAATGTGGAAGCTGGCGCTCCTATACGGTACACGACTCGTGGAGGCGCTGATGGCAGTGCCACAGATTCCAATCCTACGAGTGAAGCCTCGGGTGGAAAACCTCAGGTCCGCATGGTGACTATCGTGCGTGAAGCTTCAGTCGCATGTCGGGGCGCTGCCTGAGTGTCGACTGCCATTCGTAGCTTCTTCCTCTTTCCGTGGGCGTATTTTTGGCAGCAATGGATGGCACAATTGTAGCATCCTCCTACGCGTCCATTGGAAGTGATCTTAAGCAGCTACAGACTACCAGCTGGATCGCGACTGGGTACATGCTCACGCTGACTTCTGTGCAGTGCGTATATCAGATGCATTTCCCGCTGGCTCAGGATGCCAAATCTACACCTTATATAATTTAGACCATTATACGGGAAATTGAGTGACATTTTCGGTGCGCACCTACATCGCTTTGTGAATGCATACTTCTATGTTCCAATGACAAATATAGGTCGCAAGGGATGCTTGCTATTTGCATATTTCGTATTCGGCCTGGGTTGTCTCGCCTGCGGCCTAGCGCGTACCATGACGGAGTTGATCGCCGCTCGCGTCTTCAGTGGTATAGGCGGAGGCGGCATGACAACGTATGTGGATCACATATACTGAGCGTAAGAGTATGCTTGAAATTTTGATGCAGTGTGGTCTCTATCCTCGTCTCAGATCTTGTTCCCTTGCGGCAACGAGGTACTTGGCAAGGTGGGCTATTTAATGTTGTCCTGAAGCACACATTGCATGCGTGATAGGCATCCTGAACATAACATTTGCCGCGGGATCTGCAGCAGGAGGTCCCCTTGGCGGCCTTCTAACTGACAGCATCGGTTGGAGATGGTGCCTTTTCTATGCTTCAAAATCTGAACCCATCACTGACGCCCAACTCTTCAGGGCATTTTTAATTCAGGTCCCTATTGCACTCATTGCATTCGCTTCTGTTCTTCTTTCACTTCACCTCACCTCTCACGAGGCTTCAAGCGTGTCTATCATTTCAAAGCTCCGTCGGATTGATTTCCTTGGAGCCTTTACATTGGTCTTTTCCGTGTTTAGCTTGCTCTTAGGCCTTGACCGAGGCAGCAACTTATCCTGGTCCTCGCCATTGTCCTATGGGTCCTTAACTATTGCTGGTGTCCTGATGGTTGCCTTCGCTGTGATCGAAAGCAATCCTAAACTTGCCAAGGAACCCTTTGCGCCCAAGCGCATCATGACAAACCCCAGCCTTTTGGGCAGCTACCTAACTAACTTCTTCGGATTTGCCGCCGCAATGTGTTCGACGTTCCATGTTGTGTTGTATGCCCAAGCGGTGCGTGGCACGACCGCGGCAGGAGCGGCAGCGGTCCTCCTGGCACCGATTGCTGCAGGCGTGTCTGGGAGCCTCCTCTCTGGTATTATTATGCAACGTACTGGCAAATACAAGCGCTTGACGGTCGGTGCGGAAATATCTGTTGTGAGCGGGCTGTCACTTATTGACGTCGTTGTCGCCCTGTCTCCGGCCTGGAGTTTGATTGGTATCTCAATCGGCACGTCTAACCATATTTCATCGAGAATTCAGTGCACAGGGCTGACATGTTTCCCACAGCATCGTCTATTATGAGTGTGGGAGGGGGTTGGTATTTTCCAGATTCATTTGTATGGATGGCCAAACCTCACGATATGAATCAGGTATTGCGGTCACCACCACACTTATTGCACTCATAGCAAATGTCACACCTGAGGATCAGGCGGTTGCTACTGCAGGTATGTTCTTGTTATAATTGATGACTAGTGCATCAAGTAGCCACTCCATAGTCCGACCTGAACATGCACCTCACTTTTATAGTTAGCTATCTGTTCCGCAGCCTAGGTTCCGTTGTCGGAATCTCTGCAGGAAGTGCGACGGTGCAGAACACTCTGCGGAAGTGCCTGATATCTCGACTAAATGACTCAGGGAAGAATGTAGATGAGGTGAGCCTGGGCCTCTCCGCGTGTACACGATGTCGTAGACAAAGGGCTGTAGATTGTGCGTCGAGTGCGAGAGTCGTTGTCGTATATCGACACACTCGACCCCGCCACCCGTGTAATTGTGACCGGATCTTACGAGCAGGCGTTACGGGCTGCGTTTTGGGTTAGCACAGCGTTTGGCGCATTTGCACTCCTTTCCAGTCTTTTCATATGGGAGGTGAGCCTTGACAGGTCAAAGTAAACGGCAGACAGGTCGGGGGGGTCCATTACAGCGAGACGTGCTATATCTATCTATAAATTTCTTAAATATATAACCAACCGAAAGTTCGATATATGTCACAGAGTGAACTTCTGTGGAAAAACAATCAAAGCACTTGAATGGTTCCTATTGGGCACCGCCAGTGAAGACAGCCGCCATCGTTTCGGTGCTGTTCTATTTCTATCCTGGTGCATCTATGAAATCTGTCAGTTAGGACATGTCATGTGTCGGCAACGATATTGAGTGTGAACCAACGACAAGTTATCACTACGTAGTGGTCAGTGCTCAGCGCCGTTATGACGCTGCGGAATATATCATCCCTTCGGGAGCCATGAGAAACCATCTGCTCTAGGATCAAATATATGACCAAGTTGAGTGCCTAGATTTCGTGATGTCTCTGAGTGCGCCGATAGACCGGTGACGATAATGCTCTCAACGCAAAACCCTCGACTACAACTCTATTACTTTATTCCATGCAGGACTATACTCTGAAAACAGAACAAGTTCTACCATGAATGTTGACGGATTTGGGAGCATGTGAAGACAAGCCTGAGACTCGGCGGCTCCCAAGTAATGGAAGCTCGAAACGAGCGCTCCTACCGTGACTGATTTGCTGCTACCCGATGTAGCGCTTCTGTCGAGATGTCTTGCATTCATATATATGACTCACTTTGTGGGCGCGTTGAGTCTTACTCCAGATGCGTGCCATCCACAGCTTGAGTCTGCTTTTGACGAATGGATATCGGTGCTGCTCTTGAAGAAAGGCTGGTCAAAGGTGTGGAGCACCTGTGAGTGCATCATCGTTATTCAAACATTACCAATTCATACCCCATTTTAGCCATGTGGTCCGCTGTTACATTCTTGCACCAGTCGGTAAGTCATGCTACAGCAAAGTCTGGCATGCGAAACCCTCAGACTGACATCAGGGGCAACCTAGTGGTGCTATACTATGATTGGCTGCTTACTCTGCCGCTGGAGATAGACAGATTTTGGAGGCCAAGGCTCACAGGACCAACAGTCCTCTTTGTTTTAAATAGATATTTTCCCATCGTGAGCCTCATTCCGGAACTTATTGCATATTTCCCTGGTTCATTCTCTCCTGAGGTGCGTATAGCATCTCCATTAATATCAGCTGATTCAACCTGTTTCTTTAGGTGTGAGTAAACAATTTGAAAAGAATTGAGCCATTATTCGCGGTTCTGATACTCGCTGCCGGATCACAGATGTGCGAAACGTGTCATACCATTCGTGATAGCATCGACCGTGTTTAGCCAAGCTCTCATCGGAAGTAAGCATTGCTCGCTTTACGTATATCCGTATACTTGGTATTTAACAGATCTCGCTTTCTAGTCATCCTCCTTTTGCGGACTTATGCTCTATACGAGCGGCGTATCTCCATTTTCTCGATCATTTCCGTGGCGTGGGTTACTACATTAGCTGTGGCTATCGTAAGAGCGCCTCGTATTCTTGAGTATTCCAACCATTGATCAGGTTGCACAAGTGGGCGGCAAGTTGTCTAGTTCCTATCCCACTTCCTCCAGGTATACAAGGTTGTCTCCCTCATGTCCCTGAAAATGCGTGAGTAGCCCTGGTTCCCATACGACCCATGAAGTATATTTAGTATTGCGCATGGCTATTCACGTAGGAAACACCGTCAGTGCATGTTGCTGTTGACAATGCCAGGGGCTGACGTGGTTGTTTGTTATCAGGATTTGCATCTGCTTACGTAGCATTACTCCTCTATGAGTCTCTGGTGTACACCCTCACACTGCTAAGGACGTCTACTCTCCGACGGCAGAAGGCATCTCGTTCAAGTGTACCACTCCTTAGGCTCATCCAACGTGATGGTCTGTGGTGTTACTCGATATTTGTATCATACATCCCGTATTTACTCCCTAATAGGTAGTGTATACTTCGTGTATGTCTCTCGTTTCTTTTCTTGGCTGCCGTACCAAAGCCATTCACCAGCGCTCTCCTTGGGACAAACCTTCTTTCAATATTTCTCATCTGTGTAAGACAGTTCTGTTTTTTGTGGCTTCCTCTTGGCTAAATGCTATCATTTCATCAGCTGGCAGAAGTATGCTCGTCTAGTAATAGGTCCCTCATTCATCCGTCATTCATAACCATCTCATTTTAGCCCGATCTACGCACCTTAAATGTGACATGTAATCACTTGTACGTTCCAGCGACTACGTTTCTCACCGCATCTACCCAAATGTTCTTTTTCATGTTCCCAATTCAGATTACCTGTTGTGTACGTCTGTACTATTATTGCGTCATCGCGAGAACTCGCTCTCATAGGCCAACAGCATAATATCTCGTCTGCTCCTCAATATTCGCAGAGGCAATCCACAGTCACCACCTAACCCAAGCCTCGCCTCTAATTACTCGACAATGGCCGTCCCCGAGTTGACAACTTCCACAGGCCTCAGCAGTGACCTCATAAGCGCCGTTATCGGGAACATTGGCGAAGACTTTGAAGAGGGATCTTCAGCATCAACAATGACCTACGGGTCTGAGGTGTCTAGGAGTATGGAGGAGTCGGGGAGCAATGAGATAGAAATGATTGAGGTGTCAGAATTGAGGATGGAAAGGGAGAGAGTGGTTGGCTGGGACCAGATATGGGCCGCTGGTATCAATGGATAGTTTGAGAGATACTGGGCAGGAGACTAGGGGCTTCGTGTTGTACTGTACTGTAATGCAATGTATCATTAGAATGTTCACTAAGAATTTATGTGATTGTACGTGTCATTTGTCGATTACCCTCGATATAACAAAATCACTTCTTACATCGCTTACTGTAAGGATAGACGAAGGGCGTACGTAGAATATTTTCAGAACAGTACTGTTTTTTCAATCTAAAGAATTGGTGCAAACTAGAAAATATACGTATTAACGCATTTTATGACTATTCAATTTATTACTATTGTTTGTTGGGGGGGGAGGGGGGAAGGTGTCTCAGGGATTGTGTATCGTATTCCTGCTCGAGAGACGCTTACTAGGGCCATCTATTTCTACTGGTCAGGCGCGTTGAACCAGGGAAAGTAAAGACGGTTGATTATACTGCAATTATGCCCCCGGTGCCCACGTGAGAGGTGGGGTTGGTAAGCTGTTGGTCGGCTTGCAGTGTACAAGGCAACGTTGAAGAGCTGATCGTTTTAGGGTAACGTAGTATGAGTTGGCTTGACAGATTGGCAACAATCCTTTCCAGCATGGCGCCTTCAAGATCAGTACCTGTGCTCACGGTTCATGGTGGACCCTTTCGTTCTTGACCCCGCAATAGAGTGTATTAATCTACCAATAATTATCGGTTCGGCATATGCCGGGTTCGCTGATAATTACTCACCACGACCGTGATCACCTTGAAGCTTGACGCGTCTAATGTGTCTAATCACCATTACATGCTGTGCCCTGTCGCGCACTCCCAGCCCCGTATTCCGTGATATATACGCTTGATCGGGACTTGGACTTGAGATATGAGATGCAACACCAGCTACTGTGTTGACCATGTTTATTGACAGATCATCGTGCTTGAAGAGGGGACGATTTCTGCATCAATGGTAGCGGTAGGATGGCGAGCAGAGTCCGTCTCTGCCTCTCTGAATGACACTGTGGCGAACATGCAGGAAACCACGCGTTCGGGCACTATTGATGGCTCCGGCGCTTATATCGTCTACCCGACAATAATTATTGGTGACTTGATAATTATGGGCAAACAAATGGACTCTAATGGTTGAGAGTCTCACAAAGGAAGAAATTAGTTATTATTAGCTTCATTGATGGCGTCCTATTTGGTTGTGTTTCATGGCGTAGATACAAAGTGGCGTCTGACATCCCTGATCCACGGAAAAAGGAAGTCGCTAATATACGCTGCGTTGTTGTATGGCCCTCGCATCAGGTTCTAGGCTGTATTTTTAAATGTTGCCTTTGACAATGGTTTCTTCCACAATGCAATACAATAGCCTCGTTGGGTTCCTTTGTAACCGTTTTCTGTTCGAAACATATATAGCGAGACTAACAGATTATGACGTACTTTGTCGATCTCATAGCATCAAAGCTTGCTCTATCACCAACACCACCGCTTCTATCAGATCGCGTATCTCACCCGGGCAGTTTCATTCTTATGATGTATGATCCTTTGGTGACGGACAGAAGAAAGGGAGATTTGCTAGGGGAAGCAAAGTTACTCTGTCGTTACCTCGGTTTCCAATAAGCAGAGCAATCAAGATCGCCCTGCCGGTCTGCCGGTCTGTTCGCTTCTGAGCCTTGGCCGCAAGGGCCGACTGGGCATGAGTCCACAAAGCCCGAGCTCAATGAGCTGAGGCACTTCAACTGAGATATCAAACCCGAGCCTCAATTTGTTTCTCTGCGCCATGATTAGAGTTGGCGTTACGAACAAGGAGGTTGTATGGACTGGGCGAGCGAATTGGCTGTGTGATTGTAGTGTACGCATCCATTTTGTGAGTAGAATATGGCACATGCCCTTGTTATGTATGGTTGCATTGCATGTTGCATGCGCCTGTCATCGGGATGCCTATAGTCGCACATTGGGGCATCCCTCGACAAACGCGCATCGATGCACTATCAGAAGCCTGTAATGATGGGGTGGCTATAACTGGAAATTATCTGCCATGTGTAAACGTTCACACACATAGACCATTTTGGTCCATAATATGATAAGCGGCCTCGTTTGTGCAGTCATCCGCTCGAAGCTTGCAGAGTACAACAAGATCCTGAGTCCTTAATGAGATGCGCCTCTTTTGTCAGCTTTACGATAAAGCCTTATGACAAAATAAAGTCGTAAAAGGATGGTTATTTTCTCATGCTCACTCAAGGCTGATTAGGTAATGCCGAACTAGGAGCGGGGTTCTCCTGAGCCGCCAGTGCCAACGTGATACAACGAGGCTGCTGTGCCAAGATGTTCCAGAGTAGAATGAGGTCATGAAACATCGCATTGGGGGGGCTACACACAAGTTGACCGCCCCAAGACACGATGATCTAGTGAGGCCAACGAACATCATGAACAAAAGACGGCAGGCAAGCGCATTGTCATGGCATGACGGTGTTCGCGAAGCATCCAGATACGTGTATAGTCGGAAGGCAGTCGAGATGACACTAACAAGAAGATAAGAAAGGGAACTGAAAGCAATGCTACGTAGACAAGCGCGCGTCACTCGGGCAGACAGATTGGCTCCTAAGCGGCTTCACATTGCTCCTTCACTCTTGGAAATAATGTACCTGATGGATAGCGGTGAATTAGTAGTAGCATGCCGATCCGATGACTTGGCCGCACCATGCATGCAGCACGCCTGGTATCCAACCAAGGATCCATAACAAAATGTTGATGAGGAGATCTAAAGAGGATGGGACTTCAGCCTATGAATATATTGGAGACATACCTGCGGCACAGCCTCTCTCTGCATCATGTGTTAGACGAGAGAAGGCATTTATGGCGTGTACCACTCACTCATAAACACTGGAATTGGAGGAATGAAACTGCATGAGGAGAGTTGTTCAGTGAGACTGTAATGTGAAACGATGAGACCTACATGGCCAGGAAATAGAGAAGAACGTCGGGGGTAGATGAGGTCGTAGTAGCCATTATTATTGTCGCAAGTTTTGAGTTGACAAAGTAGGATTAGGCTTTTGGGACCAATCTGTCGGGTTCTTTTCAAACCTTGCATTTGCCTCATGTCAGCATCTAGGCGTATCTATAGGCTGTTCAAAATGAATACTATAAAGCAGCTCATGTCGTCTCCCGAGCCACAATGTACTTCCGCTATCCAACTTGGTCTGGCTCAATGCCTGACCCGTCAATGGTTCCCCCACCGCCCGTAGTCTTCAAGGCTTATTACTTCAAGTCGGGGAAAGCTTCGTCGGCTAAGCGCTATGGTAGTTCTCATATGGGACCGTATGCTGACGATGATAGCGGCGTGGACTATGGCCCCGAGTATGTGCGTCCAAAGCCCCAACCGCCGCCCCCAAATCCACCCAAGAAAGAAGACACTTTTGAATATTGGACACACACGCGTGTCTTTAATAGTCGACCTCAACCGTTTGGTTTCCCACCTGTACCACCCGTCCCACCTCTCCCGCGTGCTCATCCGTTCGGATTCCCTACCCATCCGCACGAGTATCGTTATTTTCAGACGCACCCGCATCAGCCCCCTCAACCGCAATCACAGCCGCAACCACAAAATCGATCACAACCACGCACGCAGGTCCCCCCGTCAAATCCTGCCCCCCCGCCAAATCCTAAACCTCCCCGTACGTCGTGGTCTACACCAGAGAGTACCAAAGCTTGGCGCGCGAGGCAGAGGAAACTCTGGGAAGACTGGGAGAGGAAGTCAAGGGAGGCTCGGCAATCCCGTGATGACGCTGGGTGGGGAGGTTGGGCGCCACGGAGTTCGGCGGGCACGCGCCCCGAGGAGTCAGAAAGTGGGTGGGGCGAAGGTTGGGCGCCACGGAGTTCGACGGGCACACGCCCCGAGGAGTCAGAAAGTGGGTGGGGCGAAGACGAAGGTTGGGGATCACGACATCCGAATTCGCGACCCCAGGCATCACAAGGTGGATGGCGGGAAGGTTGGGCCCCTCCACGTGCTCCCAGTCCTACTAAATCGGATGGTGGTTGGCGTGACCGTGCTTGGTATACGAAAGGGCGTAGCTACAACAGAACTGATCGGTACGACACGGATGAAGATGAAGAATGGTCTCAAGCACACTGGCCGCCCCCTCGAATGGACCCGCCGCGACATTCTTACGCTAACCCACCCTTGGAGAAGAGTCTCTCGGAAGCCTTTGCCTTGTATTGCAAGGCCTGGGAAACGCTGCTCTCTTCCGGCAATTCGACGAGTCTGACGTTCCAAAATATCCCGTGGCCTCAATACCCCAACCCCCACTGTGTCGAAGACATAGATACTAAAAATGTCCAGGCTTTTTTGACAGCCGGTGGACGCCCTTTGAAGGTTCGACTCTTGCTAGCTACCTCCTTCGTAATGCTAATGTTTATCTTGGATAGAGTTGTCTGCGTGAAGCGCTGCTTCGGTTTCACCCTGACAAGACAGCCTTGCTGCTTGCGCATGTTGTGGAGAAGGACAAAGCAAACGTCACAGCAGGCTGCGAGGCCGTGACTCGGTGTCTAAGTCAACTCATGAACAGTTCTACTCAGTGACATGATCACGTCCTGAATGGTCAGATCTCGATAATAGAATTACTGTATAGCAGCGAGGGTTCGTGGTATACCAGGGCACTCGCAATATCAACCATGTTATTCAATCATTCAACCTACAAGCGAATCAAAGTTGCCGTCTTCGCAAACATATCCCTCAATGCTTTTGCTGATTATGTCCTTGTATTTTGAAGATATGACCCTGCAACACAAGCTCTGTGCCAGCATGTTCAGCGTGCCCAAACCGGTAGAAGAAGGCCTGTTTTCAGCGTTGCACTTTTTATAGATGAGTGATTGATCTCGAAGCCTTGATGAACCCCCCTTTTCTTTCACATCGTGCGAGAACCGCCCCCCGCACCATTAAAAATCACCTCTGCCGTGAGCCCCAGTATATACTGCCTCGGCGCCACCCATCAGGCACCTGTTACTCTAAATCTCCCATGCTACACGTGTACCATGAAAACAAAACGTCTAACGAACTCGCCTAAAGCCAAACGCTCTAGAAAATTCATGTTTTCCAAATTCCGATTCCCTAGTATATTTCGTAAGCGCCGCGTGTCTGTCACGCGAATGAGCGCCAGGCAAACAGAAACCTCCAATCATGGCACAAAACCAAAACCTTCCTCCACTGGCTATCTCGAAAGTCGTCTCCAATCCATGGCCACTACTATGGCTTCCGCCTCGACAGCCCCTCAACAGTCGGCGAATACATCGTCCACGACTGCGTCGTCGGGCAGTGCCCAAAGTACGGGGTCTCTAATTGTGAACATCCCCCCGGACGACCTGACCGTCGATCGTGATGAGATTTGGGTGCAACAGTTGCTGGAGCAACAGAAAGAGCGATACATAGGCCAGGCGCAGGTGATTCACGAGGAGTATCTCGCTGAACTCGCTTCGGCCGGTCCGTTCGCGAAAAGGGAGCGGCGTCAAGAGCTAGAACAACGGTACGAAAGGCGACTCAACGAGATAAAGCAGTTGCAACAAGAGGAAGTCGATTACTACATCGAGATGGAACGCCAGCAGCGGTTATGGAGTATCGGCCAGCAGGATCCTTCTTGGGAAGGGTGGAGCGGGTTCATCGCAGAGCAGGAAAGGCTTATGGCCCACATCAAACGAGATTCTGCACGATCTAAAGAGTATCAGTGGGACATGCATGAAAGGACACGGGAGAATCAGCGAGAGGGAGAGGAGACGCTCAGGAGGGGTGAGGGATGGCAGAAATCCGAGGCTCAACGCATGCGGGATCGACAGCAGTGGTCAGAGAGAATACGTGGGATTCAAGTTAACATTGAAGCAAGGCGTACGCGGGATCTAGCAGATACTGAGGCCCAGGAAGCGCAGATGCGCGCTATGGATGAACAACGCACACGATTGGCTGAAGAAGCGAGACAGGGCGCCGCGAGAGTACGGGCACACGGCTCTCAAGCAACGCTCTTTCCTGGGTTCGACGCAGCAAGAGGGCCCCCCATCAGGTCGCCCGTATCTGAATCCTCGAGTCGTTCTAGCGCAACTGAAAGCGTCTTCAGCTCAAGTCCTACGGCCGACACGGCGCCATCTTCAGTTGGTAATGATACAGCCCCGAGGCCAACTTCCTCGCGCCCGTTTCCGATACCCACTTCACCGCAAGACGGTGGACGTCGCTCGGCCGCGGGCACCTTTGGCGGGCCGTCGCCAGCGTCACGCACGAGACCACCGAGTACGGCCTCGCAAGCTTCTCCGCTGTCGGGCACACCGATCTCCGCCAAAACGGCACACGTGAAGAACGATCAACCGATCCGGGCCACAGTGTGGATGCCTCCCGGAGTAGCGAGAGAACCTGGAACTTCCTCGCGGGGAGGATCGGAGCAATCCGATGGAGCCAAGGGTCCTCCGTTGAAAAAGTCGTCCATGTTGTTTGGAGCATCCCCTGGCCCACCTCCTCCGCAACCATTGGCAGACCCTCCAAGAGAGAGCCAGCAGTCACGACCAATCCCAACCACACAAACGCAGTCTCATGCGTCGCAACCGCAGCCACTGCGTGCTACCCCTTCGCAAACATCGTTCCACGCACCGAGTGCTCCAAGCGCACGCTCGCATCCTCTACCCTCAACTCCACCAAAGCCACAGTCTGGAACGTCATCTGCGCCTCATAGTTCGTTTTCGTCGATGTTTCCCGAGTCGAAGCACTCCTCCAGCGCCGGTGCGTCTGCAACTTCACCTGTGAACTCGGGAACGAAGTCAACTTCGGGGGCAACAAATCAGCCGACTTCCCCTGCTGATGAGTATAAGGATAGGACCAAAGTGAAAGCGGAGTATGTTGGGAAGGAGGAGGAGCGTGTTGAGGAAGAACGTAAGCGAAGGGAACAAGAGGCAAATGAGCGGCGTGCGGAAGATGCTCGGCGTCGGGGCGCAGAGAAACGACGTCAGGAGGAGCAGGCAAGGGAAGCAGAGCGTCGTGAAGCTGAAAGAAAGACGCGGAAGGCATCGATTAATAGTATGCGTCATGTCCCCGATCGGCCAGTGCTCGAAATATGGAACGCGTATGAAAGTGGGTGGGCGGCCATGACGACAGCCACGCAACTCCGATTCCGTTCTATCCCGTGGCCTATGCTAGTTCCCGTATCTTCCCCGGATATGCTCCTTCCAATCCATATTGCGGCCTTCATCTTGAACCCACAGCACTCGCAGAGCAAGTCACGCAAGGACCGCTTGCGAGAGGCACTGCTGCGGTGGCATCCTGATAGGTTTGAATCCAAATGGTTGAACAAGGTTGCAGAAGAGGACCGGGCCAGCGTCCAGGAAGGTGTAGGCTGTGTAGTGCGCGCTCTGAATGACTTGCTGAGCGCCGAAGGAACCTTTGCAGCGTAGCGTGAGTGGCGCTCTGTGTTCTCTCTGTTTCTCCCTACTACCCTGTTGCTATAGACAATAGATATGTTGAACCGAGGGACGGATGACGGACGGTATAATGTTTTGGTCTAGATCATTGTATATGAACCTTGCCACTGGAGCTGTATGGGAGGATATTAGCATCCATAACTGGTGTACATACATGTTGGATGCCTCATTTTGCTTTATGTCTCAGGTAGTCTGTTCGCCACGCGTGTGGCATGTGTCATTCAAGAGATACATCAAATCAACCTAGATAAGGAGCATACAGTGCGTCTCGTACAGTCTACAACCAGGAAACGCTTCCTAACCCGGCTTTCGACGTGCAACGCTAACACCTTCCCAAGCCTAGCGTTGAACCGACGTAATGATCGCCTTCAACAACTTGAAGTAGTCGCGTTCCTTGAACGTTTGAGGAGGTAAACAAGACCTATTATTCCACAATAGTTCTTGAATTTATGAATAAGAAAGCGTCATGATCAAGGTTGCAGCGAAAAGGGTGGATTCTAATGAGTCACTCTGCTTACATATATCTAGAGTGTGTTACATAATTCCTGGCACCTGTGCGCGGTTAATAACGCCGCCTATTTCTTTCACAAGCGGCGAGCATGGTGTCTCCACCAAAGCCATGGGAGCGAGCAGGCGCCACTGCAGCTGCCACATCGTCCTCGCAATCACAAGAATCCGCTCCGTCAACAACGGCTGCACCTCCTTCTATTCCTGATCGTCCATCGTCACTCAGTGCTCCACAGGCTACTGGCCCATCAACATATACAAACCCACTCACATCGCAGTACAACGCTTCGCCATATGGCTCGCCTTATTCGAGTATTGCCTCGCCATATAATCGGATGGGATCCATGTATGGCGGATACGGGATGGGCGGATATGGAGGTATGGGGTCATACGGTATGGGGGGATATGGGGGGGTAGGCGGGTACGGTGGTATGGGGGGATATGGTGGTATGGGCGGGTACGGCGGAATGGGAATGGGAATGCAACCCCCTGGCTACGACCCCAACAATCCATCGCTCACGCAACAGCTTGAAGCCACCACCCACTCCACCTTTGCACTCTTACAATCAATCGTGCAGACATTTGGAGGCTTTGCGCAGATGCTAGAGAGCACATTCATGGCAACTCACTCCTCCTTTTTTGCCATGGTCGGTGTGGCGGACCAATTTGGACAACTTCGTAACGCACTGGGCACGGTCCTTGGCCTGTTCGGAATGGTACGGTGGCTCAAGGGTATTATAACAGGTCGACCCGTCGATGGCATGACGGACGAATTCAGCAACTTTTTAAATCGTCCACCCGGTGCCACTCCACCAAATCCCAACGCACCGAAACCTAGCAAAAAGCCTATCATCTTCTTCCTCCTCGCCATATTTGGCATTCCATATCTCATGCACCGTCTTATTCGACACCTTTCCGCGCGTCTCCCACCACCCGCCGTTCAGCAGGTGATTGACCCAAGCAAACTGGTGTTCGCTCGGGCCGCATATGCATTTGAGACCAAAGATCCCGTAGAACTCGCGCTCGGTGAAGGGGAAATGGTAGCGGTACTCGGAACAACCGACCCCATGACAGGTGTTGAGGGTGAGTGGTGGCGCGGTCGTACACGGGATGGCCGTGAGGGATGGTTTCCCAAAGCGTACGTGCAGGTATTGGGGAACCCTGCTTCTGGGGAGGCGAAGCAAGTCTAGTTCTTTTCTCTTATTTCTTTTCTTTTTCGACGTTGTCTGTGAATCTGCATCGCCCCGCCCCCATCATTCTTTCAAAATATATTATGTGCGAACGCACTACTTCAACCTCATGGCAGTTTACGAGCACGAATGGCCTGAATTTACGGCAATTCCTGTGCATTGCCCGTCAATAAGGAAACACTTCTCCAAAGGGCTCCCTGATCGAGGTGGCCCAGTTCTAGTCTATTAGTCAGCTTATAGCTTCAACACTCTGACTGCCCGATATCAAAACCGCATGTTTATCAAGGTACCAGCTCTGTTTCTACAGCTATGATAGAAATGTCTTGTGGCGGCACGGAAATAAAGTTCCAGGGTACGTCGCAGCCTAGAATCACGAACGAGTCCACCGTACATGTGCCGACGGTAACATTAAACTGGCTAGGCGAGCTCGAGGCAGGGTTTGTCTATATATATCAGTTTCTTCGAAATCTTGAGTCATTGGCGGCTTTGAACGATCCCATTCCGGCCGCGGTGATAAGATCCACTTCGGATAGTTTTGTCGAGAGTTCGATGTGTCCTGCCGAACAACAAAACGGCCCCACACGGCCATTCCGCGTGGTGCCACGTACATTGGAGCGTCCCAACGATTCCCATAGTGCCCCGGTAGATTACCTGATGTGCATCTCTTGTGCCTCTCTTGAAATAAACTTGTGAACTGTGTCCTGTTCATTAACGAAAAGATCTCGAATGTGACTCGGAATAATAATGGCGCATCAAAAGACAGCAGGGACGCCCTGGCAGACTTGTTGGTGCTTACGCAATATAAGCCATCATGGTGCCTGTTCGGCGCCGGTACAGCGCCTAAAACACTCAAGGCGCGAACTAGTGACTTGATCATTAGCGAGTTTGAGTTATTAGGGATATATGAAATCAGTTTAAGCTGAAAGCCCAGTTTCTTGCCGCTCCACTATAGTCTCAACTAACCCGGTCTTAGTCAAAAGTAGAGCAACGGTCCAAGCCTGGACCGCTAGCTTGTCAGACCGCCGAATACAAGCCAAACGGCGTAGCATCCCTTTGTAAGTGCGACTTCCTCTGGTAGAAGCAAACACCTTTGTATCATTCGTTGGTAATATCACAGGACAGTGCCGGTAGCTTGCGTACGAAGTCAGCATGCGTGGCTTGATTATGTGGACTATGAATAATCATGATAGATTGTTGAGGAATGACTCGGACACGGACACATATAATGTGAGCAGGAGTGAGCGAGACGAGACGACATGCACCCCAAAGCCTAAGGCCGGTCGACTTCTGTCACTTGCAAAGAAACCGTCAACCAAGAATGCCATCGTACGTTGTAACTGGAGCATCTAGAGGTATCGGTCTCAAATTCGTTCGCCAATTGGTGAGCCAAGATTTCGTCGAAACGTAGAAGCTGAAAAATGTCGAACAGAGTGCAACTCCAGAAAATACTGTATTCGCAATCGTAAGGAACGTCAGTACAGCGCTTACTGTCCCATCATCCCCACTCAAGAATAGAGTTTTGCTAATAATTATTAACACGATGGTAATATTGGCGCCCAACTAGCTAGTAGCGTCCAAGACATGTCATATATGGCTCCAATGTTCAGTGCTTCACAGTGGCATGTTCTACTACATACATTGCCCCATTTTGTTAGTGTTGAAATGGAGATCAAGGGGTGACTGGAGCTGGGAGGATGGAAATGAAGGACTTTACTGTTTCCAGTTCAACTGGAGACAGATGGGTACAAGAGCTATGGTGTCAGATTGAGTGGACTTGGTTTCAACTTATGTGTTGTGCCCCCTTGGATCGTCAGCCCAATATTTCAGAGTTCAGAGGTACAGAGTTGGATCAGGGATCTGGAGTTTGACTTGTCAAGAAGGGACTTGTAAGAAGCTAGCAACCAAGAAGATATGGAGGTCAAACTTAGTTGATGTTATGCACTGGGTCTGTTGGGGGGTCAGATCTTTGGAATTGGAGTCAGAGTCATGGTGGTTGGAACGGACTTGGCTTCAGCTTATGTGCTGCACCCTCACTAATACCTGTGTCTGAGATTTTGGAGACAGAGTATGACTTAGATAGTTAGGATTGGACTTAGGACCTAGATGTGAGTCAATATACAAACTGGGGAATTGTTACATCCTGTAACACCAAGTCCACCTCCACCTCCACCATCTCCACCTCCACCATCTCCACCTCTGTTCATCTCCACCTCCATCATCTCCATGTCCATCAATCCCAAACTCCATTATTGTTCTCCTTATAAGTAATTTCTTCTTATGGGTTACAACAAACTGTTATGAAATGATTGGAGTTTGCCTTGCTGGGGGGAGTAGATGTTGAATAGTGATCGAGGGAGTGATGGGAACAGGATGTATGCATAGTCAAATTGAGGATATGCTTTAGGAGTATCTTCGTATGAGTTTAGAAACGGTTCTGTGGAGTCCTTGTCTAGATATTGATAATTTGAGTAGGCAGCAGGAGCAGATGACTCAGATATGAGTAAATGCTCAATAGAAAAGTAGCCAGTGGTCATATGGCTTCGTAATTCAGGATTCAGATAGAGTATGCAATATTCTAATAGAATATGCAAAAGCTAGTAGAAATATGTGTTCGTTCTGGAGTTATTCCAAATACAAATAGTTTAAACAGACAGACAGAATGGGTGAGAGATAATTACTCTGAATTGTTCAAGGGCAATACAAGTGTAATTTATACATGATAAGGGGCCTCATGAATGTAAAAGTCCTTCGTAAATGTTCTAGACCAATGATAGAATATGTGATGGAGGAATGATGTGAGGGGTTGTCCATGATGCAAAAAAATGATGAAATAAAATGTAAGAAAATGTCTGGGAAGTTCTAGAACTCACAGGGGCTTCTCCTATTCCCTATACCATCCCTATAACCATCTCCACTTGTCCCCTTCTCCACTCTGATCCCCCTGAGCCTTCTTTGTACTCCTGTCCGCCCATCCCCTCTCCCCCTATTCTCCCATAACTCCAAGTTTATTCCCTGGATTGTAATAGTGGATTTACTTCCACATAACACAAACCACCATCTATTATATTACTTAGTATTAGTTCAGACTTTGGTCCAAGCTCCAAACTCCTTTCCATATTGTACTCCATTGTTATGCACTAGGTCTGGTTGGGGGTCGGAGATTGGGTTGGAGGTTTCATTGGAGTCGGAGCACGTCGTAGGGATCAGAACAGACTTGGCTTCAGCTTATGTACTGCGCCCTCACTAATACCGGTGTCTGAGATTTTGGAGATGGAGTACGACTTAGAGAGTTAGGATCGGACTTAGGAACTAGGCGTGATTCGATATTTGAACTGGGGAATGAAGTCCCCAGTCGGGCAACTTAAATACATATTTGAAATCTAATAATAATTACTCCAGTGATGGGTCTCTGAGGCCGACGGCCTTACATGAGTATGTCTGAGTCCGATGGGGATGGATGTCCAGGTTCCTATGGTGATGCTGATGCATCAATCAGAACTGGAGACGGATGGGCGGAATCGCGGTGACAATCAGACAGGTAGATGGAGACGTGGCAGTTTCCAAATGGAGTATAGATTTCATACATGCGGGGATCTGAGTGGATTGGACAGGGATCTGGATGTTAATGAATATAGTCATAACATCCATATCTGTCTTATTGTTCTATCACTTTTAGTTTTATCATCCAATTCTCCACATACTTATATAGGCTACTCTGTGTATGTTACAGTTGTTCATATATCAACTAAGATTCACCTCATCAGCTTCTTGGATGCTGGCTTCTTGACAAGTCCCTTGTTACATCCTGTAACACCATGTCCAATCTCCAGACTCCATCTCTATTTATATTTACTCTACCTCCATCTACTCTACCTCCATCTACTCTACCTCCATCTACTCTACCTCCATCAACTCCAAACTCCATTATTGTTCTCCTTATAAGTAGTTTCTTCTTATGGGTTACAACAAACCTTCTTCTTTGATATTGCTTAGTATTAGTTCAGACTTGGGTCTGAACTCTGAACTCCTTTCCATGTTGTACTCCATATCCATCTTATTGTCTTATCACTTTTAGTTTTATCATTCAATTCTCCACATACTTATATGGGCTACTCTCTGTCTGTTACAGTAGTTCGTATATTGACTAAGGTTTGCCCCATCAATTTCTTGGTTGCTAGCTTCTTGACAAGTACTTTCTTGACAAGTTGAACTCTGGATCCTTGATCCAACTCCATACTCCAAACTCTGAAATATTGGACTGACGATCCAAGGGGGCGCAACACACAAGTTGAAGCCAAGTCCACTTGATCTGACTCAATAGTTATTGCCCCATTCTGTCTCTGGTTGAACTGGAACAGTAAAGTCCCCTCCCTTTCCTCACTAGCATCCGAACTCCAGTTACTCCATTGAACCTCTAGTTTCCCAGCCCTTAACAGTATATACGAACTACTACCCTTGATTGTCATGCCCCCCAGAAGTACCCAAACTTCTATCCAAGCAGGAGTACCACCCGCTACCCTTGAGGAAGTCCCTGGAGAAGCTCCAGTATCCAATCAGGAGCTTGAGGCTGAACTCCAGGAAGGCACTCCTCCAGCCAATCCCTCATCCATCCCAGTCCCTAACCTTGCAGAAGCCCTCAGCATGTTGGCTAACTCCCTATCGTCTCCAAAGAAGTCCTCTGCTCAGACCAAGGTCTGAGAACCAGATACCTTTGATGGATCTGATTCCTGCAAACTCCAGCCCTTCCTTACGCAATGCACCCTCAATTTCCATGACCGTCCTGATGTGTTCTCCAATGATAGTGCTAAAGTTACTTATGCTCTATCTTATTTAAAGGGAACTGCACTTGATTGGTTTGAACCCACCCTGACCTCCGACTCCAAAGCCTCTTGGTTAGATGACTATTCTGAGTTTGTGTCTGAATTGAAGACCAATTTCAGACCTCATGACCCAGAGGCCGAAGCCGAGGCTGAACTTGAGAATCTCCAAATGTGTGATAACCAGAGGATCACTAAGTATCTAGTTGAGTTCAATCAACTAGCTGCTCATGTCCAATGGGGAAATGCTACACTCTGACGCCAGTTATACAATGGCCTTCCATCCTGAATTAAGGACGAGGTTGCCAGAGTAGGCAAACCCATCACCCTATCTGAACTCAGGACTTTAGTACAGTCCATTGATGCTCAGTATTGGGAATGACGCTCCAAGGTAGCTGTTTTGGAACCTGCAAAATTATGGTGTTAGGGCAAACTCTAAATCACCACAATTCCGTGAATGAACAGCTGAGAAGAATATCAAACCCTGCTGCAGCACAACTCCAGAAACGATTTAATGTTTGTACTTTGGTTACAATTCCTTGTATTGGTCAATGCAGACTATACGCAGAAAAGTAATACATTTCTTAGCAGCAAGAAATGAATAAGACTTCCAGAGTCTAGAGTTCATGGATGCTTAGGGGTCCAGATATTCCAAAAAGAGGGGAATGCACTCAGAGGCTAAAGGAAGTAGGTGGATGAATCCAACTGTTGTCGGTTCGCTTAAGGAATAGATCCTATAAGCCTGCGCGCAACGGTTCTAGCAAACAGATGGTGTGTAACGCAGTTGTTCAGCACTCCAAAGATCAATCAGGGTGAGGGGTAAGTAACAGGGAAGTGGGATAGTGCTCTGTGGTTGGATGGGGATGGGAGCTAAAGGTCGGTCCTGATGGCTGATCGTGCTCTGTGACTGGATGACAATGCGGAGCCCGGTTGGGAGGTACGCGAAAGCTGGTTTCAGGAGAAGCAACCTCTCGGTGGCGGAGGGAAATCTGATCGTTGAACCAAGGTGTTTTACCTCAGTGTAGAGATGATGGATTGTGATGTAGAGTGTAGAGCGTAGACTTAGAGCTTGGACTTTGACTTTAGAGCGTTGGCTGAAAACTTGTTGATTGATTCCAAAGGTGAAAACTAGCGCCCTTTTATATACAAATCCCCAGGGCACAACGACACAATATGAGGAGCAAATGATGCGATATGATGCAAGAAATGCTGATCAAGCCAGCTGATGAAGCGTGTGAAGTTGAACTACTAAAGGGGGAAATCATGGAGAAATGAAACGACAGATAGGGGTAATCTTTGTAAGAATAGGGGGTGATGAGTAATAAAAGAACCAAAAATAGAACAAGGATGAGTAAGTTGTGTATGAATGAATTAAAAGATGAAACAGGGGTGAGTCATATAAAGGAACAATAGAAACATCCACCAATACCATCTTCCCTACGGCTCCGAAGGTTAATTGACCCTGAGTCACATGAGGACTTCAGTCAGCATCCACAACAAATACTCCTTATTGTCTTAGTGATCCATCTCCATATGGTATCCCGTTCCAAGAGTATTCGGTCCCTTTGCCTGACACGATGTAACCTGAGTCGGATTGAAGTGGGAGGATAGGTCAGCGATGGCGACTGAAATTCCACCTCACGTTCGACTCTTCTATCCGTGTTACGATATAGAGGTGAAATGTTGAGGAATGTATATGGTTCAACGGAATTGTGAAAGAATATGGGATCGCCAATGGCATAAGAGAGACATGGTGGGGATCTTGGACGCTGAAAGAGTTTTGGAAGTATTTTGACACGTGGAGGTGGCTTAACATGCCCGTGGAGCTTGGCGTATTTTTGATAGTCCTCTGTGTCTAGAGACCAGTGTGACGTATTATTAGAAGTGATGTTGGAGAGGGGAATAGAATGGGAAGCCATGTGAATGATGATGAAAGGATCAGTGTGAATAGAAGGCTGATAATGATCGATGGCGATGAAACATGAGTGAGGATCGATGGCTAGAATTAGAGACTGAGGTGGAGAGGGAGTTGCAGTGCTATTTAAAAGTTGATACGAAAAGACGCTGGCGGAGTTGGACTGTCAGAGTGGTTCGATATGCGTCCTCGATGCGTCCTGGCTCGTCACCGTCCAACCAGTGGCACTCAGAAGCAGGTAACAGCAATGTGTGAAGTAGTCTAGCAACTGCTTCACACAAGTTCAAGATCCTAATGCTCTGCAAAGGCAGTACACACTAGTAACTTAAACAAAGAGCACTAATGGCAGGACTATTGACAGACAATCTCACCCTGTAGATTTGTAGTCACGTGAGGTAGATACTACACTCATGCCCAAAGCAGGACAATCACTACTTTGAGTGCAATCAAATACAGTTACACAACTGTAAAAGATCCTTGAACTGGTAATCAACAGTTACTGAGATAGAGGATGACACTGTATGTCACTCTAGTCACACTGGTGTGCAGAAGATGGGTAGAATAGGTTGGATATGTTACTATTTCAGAGGCAGAATGGCCTCCTTATATATTGTATTTACAGGGGCTGACTAATGCTTCTGGAATATTCTACCTATTAATAGATGGAAGCTACTGGAAGGTTGTGGAAGGTGGAAGAAAGGGGTAGAATATTCCAAGCCAATCACAGGTTCTGATCACTGGACTAACACTGATCAGGAGCTGAATAATGGTTCTGGAAAGTTCTATCTAATAATAGAAGGAAACAGCTAGAATGTTATGGAAAGGGGTAGAATATTCCAAGGCAATCACCTGATTTGATCACCCATCAGCTGATTTGATCCCTGAACTAGGCACTGATCAGGCAAAAAGAAGGGTGTCCACCCTGTTTTCTGCACTGGTTTGGACAGCCATGGATAGCCACATCTCATGTGATGATCTGCACGGAAAATAGTGCCCTGAGAGGCTGTGGTTGTCAAGTTAGAGAATATTTATTGATCAGAGACATCTGAGCTTGAATTCAGGCTGAATGCCTGGTCCAAAGGTGGATAGCCGGCTGTGGGAAGGTTTGTGGGCGCCTATGGGTCCACAACTGTAGCACAGCAGAAAGATTCTGGGCCGAGTTCTGCATGGAATATTCCCAGAAAAATATGGAAAAATAGAGAATATTTGAATAAGTCCATTCCAGGTACAAGCATCAAATATATGCTGATATTTAGGAATGGAAAAGCAAAGAATAGCACATTGGTGCTGCATAAATGGAATTTGATAGGGAAAAGGTGGTTCCCATACAGATATCCTCAGTCTATACAGCCGTTTCTGATAAATACATGGGACTTACCTGGTACAGTGGATATCCTCAGAGATCAAGCTGAGGGGATCACACTGCACCAAGGCAAGTCTTTATACTAAATGATGGAGATGGATAGGAGAACCAAGATAGGGGAGGAAGGATAGGGGAAGTGATAGGGGCAATGAAACAGGGGAGACGCACCCTGACAGGCTGCGCTGATAGGGGTGTCAAGAGAAAATACTAAAAATAGAATATGACTTATTTGAACCCTGACATCACCTCCCTCTTAATGCATGTCGTCTCGATATGCACTATCGTCCCATCCATCTCAAGAGAGACACACCCTGAAGCACTCTGCAAGGTCCCTTCTCACTCTCTGCCAAAGTAGAGCCCATGACGAGTGTTGATGGTGACTCTTCTCTGCCTTGGGGTAAAGTGGGATGGTGAACTCTCTGGGGGATATGGGATCGTTCGTGCTGAAAACTGCTCCAAGTATCATCTCCCCTCCCTCATAGGTGACTTTACCAGCGAGCCCTTGGAAGGCGTATGGTATGTCATAGTTGCCAATGAATAGAGGGTCCCCAATGTAGTATGTCTGGCGTCTTGATGGATTACGATGCCAGAAGGGGAAATGAACTTGTGGAGGTGGAGATGGGAGGTTATAATTGTTAAGAAAAGATATGAAGGGGTGTTGTGGGTGAGTGTAAAATGATGGTGAGGGATGGTGACGAAGTAGATTTTGAATAGGGGAGCAATTACTGCAAGGATGCAGATATATGCGGGGTCGATGGAAAGATATTGTTTAGTAGAGTAATGTTACCAAATATCAGAATATTTGGTTAAGAACTGGGACTTCTGCAAAATATTTGAGCAGAAATGGGAATAGCAACACTTCGAAAAAGTGTTTGCTTAATAGAAATGGATGTAATGATCCAAATCGTTCGTAATTTGAGATAGCAATAGTTGATGCAATATCCTAATGGGATATGCAAAAGATTTCCAATCGAATAGGTCGTTTAGGAGTTATTCCAGGAACGACAGAAAGTTGACACAAGCTGTTTGTTTGCAGCTTGGAAGGGATTAAGAGTAATGAATCTCCTTATTGATACTCGTACACAGTTGTAGTTAATATACAATTTGACAATCACATGATAAAAAAAAACTTTTTAGTAAGATTGAAACATATGATAAAAGAAATGATGTGGATACTGATAATATGTGATGTCATGGGGAAAAACTTTTTACAGAGAAAGGAGTTTTTACCCGTTTGACTTGAGGTTTATGACGAATGAAAATCATCATAATACCTCCCTTTTTGAGTAGTAGCCACCCCCGTAGAACGAAAGGATGGCTCACAAAATAAAATCGAAAAAACACCTTCTCCTCATCCCTTAATCAAAAAATTCCCAAACTTTTCACAACTTTTTCTTATCATAAAACTCCCCCTTCTTGCTCCAATAGATTGTAATATTCCTTGAATAAATTCTTGACAATAATCCTCTACAGCACGTGCAGTATCCCTTGAGTCAACTGACCAAGTGATTGATGGGTAGGAATGGAGTGAGCATAGAGGGGTGGATTCAGACTGGTAAGGCATGGTGGGTTGGGTAGTGAACGATGATGGTTTTACTGAGGAAGGGGAAGTGGATTCACTGGCTTATATACAGTTAGTGGAATTTTGGCATGGATGAATTTGGTGAGCGCTAAGCTTCACTGTGCCTATTCTGCGGCTCTGAAATGTGTCCAATACCACGTGTTGGGTTCCTGCCAGCTGTCCAATCAAAGAGGACCTGTTTGGGAGGTTCTGTGAAGTTTTCAAACCGTCTGAAGGGAAGAGCCACATAGGTGGCTGCCGAAATACACCTTGGGGCTTCAGGATTTTCCCGATGGAAGTCTGCAATGCACCTTCTAGCCCCACTGGCATCCTTAGCTGGGATCCAGAGGTCGTCAGCAGCTCCATAGCCCTTCCAACGCACCAGGTATTCCAGTCTTCCTCAGAAAACTCTGCTGTCAAGGATCTTCTCAACTTCGTATTCCTGTACTCCATCTCAAATGACTGGAGGTGGTGGAGGAGATGACTGGTGTTCAGGGATGGGATCCTTTTCATAAGGACAGAGTAAGACAACAGAGAACACTGGATGAGTGTGGCCAAAGATTGGGGGAAGTTGTAGGCCATAGGCATTTCGTGAGACCACCTTATTAATCATATACGGTCCTAACCATTTGTGATCAAGTTTCTTGGTTGGACGGGTGGTGGTGATATTTTGTGCATTGAGCCAGACCTTGTCACCAAGTTTGTATACTGGGGCTGCTTGCCGATGGGCATCATAGAATCGTGCCATATCATCTGCTGCCTTTTCCAGGGCAGAGCGAGCCTCAGTGGTGGCCGTCTCCATATGCTCAGTGAATTCTTCCAGTGCTTCAAGTCGTGTCTCTCGGATTGGCTCTAGCCCAAGCCTTGGGTGTTGGCCTGTATCAAGCATGAAGGGGGTTGATTGCATGGAGGAGTGGATGTGGTTGTTGTATGTGAATTCGGCAAGAGGAACCCACTCAATCCAGTCATCCTGGCGCTGATTGACGAAAAGCCTCAAGTATTGTTCAATTTCTTGATTGACCCTTTCCGTCTGACCATCGGTTTGTGGATGATATGCTGTGGATGCTGCAACCTTGATCCCCAAAAGCTTATTGAGCTCGCGCATAAATTGAGAGACAAACTGGGTGCCACGGTCATTGATGATCTCCTCAGGAAGGCCATGGTATTTCCACACATGGTCTCGGAAAAGTCGTGCAACTCCTATGGAGTTGATGTCAGAGGTGGTAGGGATAACATGTGCTCATTTGGAAAGACGGTCCACAACGACAAGGAGTGCATCATAGCCATGGCTGATGGGTAGTTCTACAATAAGGTCAACAGATATCACTTGCCACCTCCAATCTGGGACACGATTAGGCAGGAGTTTACCCATAGGAGGAGCAGGGAAAGTTTTTGTCCGATTGCAGAGGTCACATCCCTTGACGTATTTGGCAATGTATTGTCCAAATCCAGGCCACCAGTAGCTGTGGGACACAAGTTCTGTTGTTCTCCAGCGACCAGGGTGACCTGTAATGTGAGTATTGTGGTGTGCCCTTACAATGTCATGGCACAATTTTGGGTCAAGAGGGACATATACCTTGCCACGATAGAGGACGAGTCCATTCTCCTTGGTCCATTCCTGTCCTCGTAAATTCCGAGAGGGACCAAGTTCCTTAAGAGCCTTTACAACCTTTTCATCTCTGTTGGTGCAGTTCCGCACACGTTCCAGGAATATGTCTCCTTCTCCTGTGATCATTTGAGCTTCTGGCCCTGGATAGGTGGATGTCACATCGATGTGGAACAGCTCAGGGCCAAGAAGAACCTGGTTCTGGTTATCTTCCTCCCCCCACTTATGATCTACACATCGTGAGAGGGCATCAGGTTTGGCTGAATGTCGTCCAGGACGGTGGATCAGTTCAAAGTCAAAACGAGAAAGGTATAGTGACCAGCGAGCTTGTCGACAATTGAGATTCTGAGCTGTACAGAAATGTGAGGTTTTGATGGTCGTTAAGGATTTCAATCTTGTATTTGGTCCCTTCCAAGATGTGGTGCCATTCTTCTAGTCCACGGATGACTGAGAGCAATTCCTTATCATGGATGGCATAGTTGCACTCTGCATCTGAAAGGCTCTTGGATACAAAACCTACCGGCCTCCATTTCTCATCGTCACAGAGTTGAGATAGAACAGCACCTGTTGCATATGCTGAAGCATCTGTCTCTAGTCGAAAATGCTTGGTTTGATCTGGGAGGACAAGGATTGGAGTTGACGTGACAAGCTGCTTGAGTTTATCAAAGGCTTCTTGTTCTGGGCCATCAGGTATCCAGGACCACTGTGTATCTGCCTTTGTTAACCGATTCAGAGGCTTTGCGATATGTGAGAAGTCCTCAATGAAGCGACGATAGAAATTGATGAAACCCAGGAAGGATTTGACTTCTGTCACATTGCGCGGTGTGGGCCAGTCTCTGACTCCAGCCACCTTAACTGGGTCCATAGCTACCTGTCCCTGTGAGAGAATCAATCCAAGATAATCTACCTTCTGTTGCGAGAAAAGGCATTTCTCTGGTTTGAGGTACAGGTGGTTGGCCTGAAGAATTTCAAGGACAGATTGCACGATCGTGTGGTGTTGTTCTAGGGATTCAGTGAAAATGAGGATGTCGTCCATGAACACTACCATAGTGCCATCATCAATGAGCTCCTTGAAAATGCCATTCATCATCGTCTGAAAGGTTGCTGGGCTGTTTGTGAGACCAAAGAACATGACCAGGGGTTCAAATAGACCACGATTGGTTTGAAAGGCTGCCTTCCACTCATCGCCCTCTTTAATATGCACATTGTTATATCCCCATCGGATGTCAAGCTTGGTAAAGTACTTGGCATTGGCTGCGGCAATTTTATTCATGATGTCTGGTACCAGGGGTAGTGGGTAGGCGTTCTTGATTGTGATATCATTCAGCTTGCGGTAGTCTTGCACAAAATGAAGATTACCGTCCTTCTTCTTCACAAAAAAAGACAGGGGATGCCATGGGTGACTTGGAAGGACGTATACGATGATTCTGTAGGTTCTCCTCAAGGAATGCGTCCAACTCCTTCTGCTCATTTGGGGACATTGGATAGACCTTTGTTCTGAAGGGTTGCGCTCTTGGAGTGAGTTCAATAGCGTGGTCCCACAGTTTTCGAGGTGGAAGTTGGTCAAAGGACTCCTTTGCAAAAACATCCTTAAATCCCCAGTATGCCTTTGGGACAATCTCCTCAAAGGTTTTGACTGGAGTAGATTCTGCAGCCTTCTGTGCGAGCTGTTGAGAAACTGTTGAACCAGCATAGATATTCTCCAAGTCTTCTTCTACAAAGATAACAAATGTTCGGTCTCCCTCGTACTGGGGTTGCCTGTGTGAGTTCTTGCCATTTGAAGGAGTTGTACCAAGTGAATGCTCTTTGTGTTCTGGTACTTCTCCACATGAATCAGGGCAGCGAGTCATCTGTACCTTTCCTGTACGCCAGTCTACCTCTGGGTTGTGCTTCACAAGCCAGGTGTGCCCAGCAATTATGCCAAAGGTTCCCAGGCTTGTGACTGAAAATGTGGCACGTTCGGTATGGGTCCCATATGTGCAGATGAGATCGACTTCTTCCTTGATTGAACCTGCTTCATTTGGGGTCCCATCAATGTTATAAACAGGTATGGCACGTGGTAGAGGGTGTGTTCGAAGTTTCTCTACTTTGACATATTCTGCATCAATGAACATTCCTGTAGCACCACTATCGAGGAGTGCATCCATGGCTAGAGGGTATCCAGTGTCTACCGAGTGGATTTTCATGGGAATTCTTGTACATCAACAGATGTCTGCAGATCGAAGGTAGAGACGAGGAGGGTCATCATGTTTAGCTGGAAGTTGAGAAGGGTTTTCAGGCATGGCTGTTTTGGTTTCAGTCTGATGGACAAGGGAGTGTGCGTGTAACATATCGCTTGTGAGCCCTACAGTACATGATTCAAGAACTGAAAACCGGTTTGTCAGGCAGGGCATGCTCTTCACTGCTGACTGGCCTGAAAATCCTGCTTCTCCTCTTGCTTTGGAATTACTGCCTTCTGCGCTTCTTCCTTGGCCTTCAGTGCAGCTGCTACTGACTCTGATATCATGCCTGCAATTGCTGTTTGTGTGAGATCAGCTCGGATACGTTCCTTGCATGGTTCAGGGCATGCTGGGGATATATGGCCACACTTTCCACAGTTATAGCACGTCTGAGTCTCAATGCGATGGCGGTTGGAGTCAATATCCATAGGTGCAGCACCATTAGAGGTTGCCAAGGTAGTTGGTACAGAGATGACTGGAGTGCTGTGAGGGCGGGATGGGGTAGAGCGGACAGGAGTGAGGGAAGTCTGAGCACGTCTCACTTCTAGAAGACGACGGTGGTTGCGGTCAATTTGACAGGCCGCTTCCTTCCATGCCTTGAGATCGGACGGGAGGGATGGCTGTGCATGGATCTTGTCAAGAATCATTGCAGGGAGCCCTCGGGCATAGGCATCTTCCAGTGCTGCATCATTAAACCCAGTCCTTCCTGCTAGTATCTCAAACTGTGCCGTGTATTCATCCGCTGACATGCCAGGTGTCATCCTAAGATCGTGTAACTTTGTTCGTGCTGTTCGAGAGCGGTCAGGGTCCCCAAAAGCATTCTCCACCTGCTTAATGAATTCCTCCAAGGTGGAGAGCGGTGAGGTCCTGTCAATGACTGCCTGTGTCTCATTGTGCGCCCATACTTCAGCAGAACCTCCTGTCATAAAAGAGAGGGCATAGAGGATCTTGGTCCGCTCATCTGGGAAAGATGTAGGCTGGACTGCAATGGCAAGCCTGATAGAGCGAATGAAACCTTCCGTCTCTGCACGATCTCCATTGAATTTGGCTGGTTCGGCTGCCCTTATTGGGTGAACGGATGATGATGTAGGAGAAGGTGTGGGAAATGAGGTGGTCTGAGAGATGGTCTGTGCTGCAGCGATGGCGGCAGCAGTGGCAGCATCTGCTAGGTTGTTCTGGACATTGGTGAACTGGCTCTGGAGGTGCTGGTTCTGGAGTTGCAGCTGCTGGAGCTGCTGCGCCTGGGTGTTGAACAATGCTCGCAGAAAGCCACCACTTTCACCTAGAGTGTCCCAATAGGCTTCAGGGAGCTGATCGGTCATGGTATCAGTGAAGTAGTTAATAGGGAAAGTGTTATGAGGTGTGGGGTCGTCTTATGAGCTTGATCTTCTGTGAGGGCGACGCTGATGACGAGGCCACAACAACAAGATACTCAATAAGTGAGAGCCGATAAGAAATAATGCCAGCTGGTACAGCGGATATCCTCAGTCTATACAGCTGTTTCTGATAAATACATGGGACTTACCTGGTACAGCGGATATCCTCAGAGATCAAGCTGAGGGGATCACACTGCACCAAGGCAAGTCTTTATACTAAATGATGGAGACAGATAGGAGAACCAAGATAGGGGAGGAAGGATGGGGGAAGTGATAGGGGCAATGAAACAGGGGAGACGCACCCTGATAGGGGTGTCAAGAGAAAATACTAAAAATAGAATATGACTTATTTGAACCCTGACAACGGCTACTCCATTCCGCTCACCCAACTCACTAGGAAGGGTATCCAATGGAATTTCACTGACGAATGTAGACAGAGCTTTGAGACCTTGAAAAAGGCCTTTACTTCCACTCCGATACTGACTCATTGGGTTCCAGACGTTCCTATCCTATTAGAAACCGATGCCTCCGACTATGCACTTGCCGCAATCCTGTCCATCATCTCTCCAGACAACGGACAAGTCCATCCAATAGCTTTTCACTCACATACATTTACACCCCCCGAACTGAACTATGATGTCCATGACAAAGAGCTCCTTGCCATATATGAAGCCTTCCAGATATGGAGACACTACCTTGAAGGCCCCTCCAATCCAGTGGACGTCATAACTGACCACAAAAACTTGGAATACTTCTCCACAACGAAACTGCTCACCCAGAGACAGGTCCGATGGTCTGAATACCTATCTCAGTTCAATCTCATTATCTGTTTCCATCCAGGTTGACTTGGAGCAAAGCCCGACGCGTTAACTAGACGCTGGGATGTCTACCCTAAAGAGGGGAATAGCGACTATGCCACTGTAAACCCACACAACTTTTGTCCTGTGTTTACTAACGAGCAGCTGGCATTGTCCCTACAAGCATCCACCCTCATGACTCCCACCCTCCAAGCTGTCACCATTATGGACATCGACCAACTCCGCTCCGACATCTGCTCATCACTCCGATCCAATCCTGTTGCAGTTAAACACTTGGACAACCCTTCCGATCCGAAATGGTCACTTGACCCCGAAGGACACCTCCGACACAACAACCGGATATATGTCCCCAACGCCAACGGTCTCCAACTCCGAGTTTTGCAGTATTATCATGATCACCCGACCTCGGGCCATTTCAGGCAAAATTGCACACAAGGATTAATCCGACGAGACTACGTATGGCCTAAAATGCGAGAATACATTCAACACTACTGTAACTCCTGCACCACATGTATGCGCTCAAAATCACAAAGGCACAAACCCTACGGAATGCTTAAGCAACTTCTGGTCCTGGAGCAACCATGGAACTCCATCTCCATGGATTTCATAGAGAAGCTCCCCCCATTGCTCAGATATGACACCATACTCATGATTGTCGACAGGTTCACTAAACAGTCACTATTCATTCTGACACATGACACCATCACCTCTGCCTCACTAGCTAAATTGTTCATTCTCCACGTATTCTCTAAACATGGAGTCCCATCACATGTCACATCCGATTGGGGCTCGGAGTTCATGTCCTCCTTCTTCCGCACATTAGGAAAGGCTCTCGACATGAAGCTTCATTTCACCTCCAGATACCATCCTGAAGGAGATGGACAAACGGAACGAATGAATCAGTCCCTGGAACAATATCTCCAAATCTATTGTAACTATCAACAAGACAACTGGGCTGATCTACTTCCGATCGCAGAGTTTGCCTACAACAATGCTTCAAATGCGACTACCGGCATCTCTCCATTCTTTGCTAATAAAGGCTGTCATCTGAACATCTCCGTCCACCCTGAGAAGGAACTCACCTCCACCAAAGCCCGCCAATTCATAACCGACCTCGATCAACTACACCAACATCTCCAAGAAACCATCTCTGATGCCCAGAAACAATATCAAGTCTCCACAGACCAACGCTGCATTCCGGCTCCGGACCTGCAAATCAGAGACAAAGTATTCGTTAAGGCCGAACATTTCCGGACCACCCATCCATTGAAGAAACTCTCCAAGAAATACTTAGGTCCTTATGAGGTCATTGCTCATGCAGGCAGCAGGTCCTTCACCCTCTGCCTCCCTGACCACTTCCAAGCAGTTCATCCGGTCTTCCATATATCAATGCTCGAACCCGCTACTACGAACAAGATCTCCGGTCGCATGCAACCCCCACCTCTGTATGGGAACTGGTTTTCCCTTAAAAAGATCTTGTTTAAAGTCCCAAAACTGTACAATTCTGCTTGATGGCCTTAAAATATCAGCATATATCTGCTGCTTTCTCTTGATTCAGGGCCATTCAAATATTCTCTATTTTTTCATATTTTTTTGGGAATTTTCCATGCAGAAATGAGTCTACAAACTTATTGTTCTGCTGGGCAAAGTTTTGGGACCCACATGGACCCACAAACCTTCGCAGATGTCAGCAGCCTCAAAGTCAGCCGGAGTCACCCGGACAACTGACTCATTTTCGATCACATGACTCATTTCAATCTCCGACTCAATCTGGTCACCACTGCCAGTAAATGCTCAATATCTTCCCAACCACTGCATCTCCTGACTCCATTTTCAGTGGAGAGTTCAATAGAAGCCATGCCTACCCATAGCTGTGCTAATCAGCCTGGGAAACGAAGTATTGACCGAGTTATTTGAGTAATGGTGACTCATGCTATGACTCCTTCCATGACTCATACCATGACTCCTGTGATTACTCATACTATGACTCCTGCTCTGAGTCACACTATGACTCCATCCATGACTCATGCCATGAGTCAGAGCAAATCCAAGCAGCTCATTGGCTAGGAAACTTCCACCCCCTTCTCACATATTCCACTAGCTTCCAGTAGTTTCCATCTATTAATAGGTAGAAGTTTCCAGTAGTATTAGTCAGCTCCTGTAAATACAATATAAAAGGAGCCCATTCTGCCTCTGAAATAAATAACCATTTCTACCCCATCATTTGCACATCAGTGTGACTAGAGTGACATACAGTGTCATCCTCTATATCTCAGTAACTGTTGATTGTCCAGTTCAAGGGTCGCTTACAGTTGTGTAACTGTATTCGATTGCACTCAAAGTAGTGATTGTCCTGCTTTGGGCGTGAGTGTAGTATCTACCTCGCGTGACTACGAATCTACAGGGTGAGATTGTCTGTCGATAGTCCTGCCATTAGTGCTTGTTTAAGTTACTAGTGTGTACTGCCTTTGCAGAGCATTAGAATCTTGAACTCGTGTGAAGCAGTTGCTAGACTACTTCACACATCGCTGTTACCCGCTTCAGAGTGTCACTGGTTGGACGGTCGGATTCATCCACCTACTTCCTCTAGCCTCTAAGTGCATTCCCCTCTTTTTGGAATATCTGGACCCCTAAGCATCCGTGAACTCTAGACTCTGGAAGTCTTATTCATTCCCTACTGCTAAGAAACGTATTACCTTCCTGCGTATCATCTGCATTGACCATTACAACGGATTGTAACCAAAGTACAAATGTTAAATTGTTTCTGGAGTTGTGCTGCAGTAGGATTTGAAATTCTTCTCAGCTGTTCATTCATGGAATTGTGGTGATTTAGAGTTTGCCCTAACACCATAATTTTGCGGGTTCCAAAACAATGCCATCTCAGGAGCAAAGCACATTTCACAAACTGCCAAAAAAAATGGCCTCATATGGAGAGAGAGAGAGCGAAGTTCAATTAGGGTGCTTGAAGTGCTTTGCACTTATGGTGCACCATATCTACTTAGTTACAGTTGTGGTGTGAGTTATCCCTAGAGGGTGGATGTGTATGTACTACTTTTGTGAATAGAGATGAGGGTGATGGGATAAATGAAGCTGTGGATTAAGAGCTTTATATCTGGCCAACTTAATGGCTGGTGACGCGGTTCTAAACCTAGCGCACATTCGGGTATGTTTACATCCCTGGGTCATTGCCTCTTATTGTATAGGGATCCCGCGTCTGGTTCTCTAGACGCGGTCGAAACTCCCTGTATCACTGATATATGGGGCTCGGTGTATCATGGTTATAGATGGCGGTGGTATGGTAATAGGGTCTGTGTAGGTGGCTGTGAATGGTGGTACTGATTCTAGGGGGTTATCAGCCTTTGCTGTGTCTGTTGGGCTCAGTTCGACTGGAGTGCTGGGCGGGGGGCGCGATGTGGGGTCGGATCCCCTGTGAGGCTTCATATGGAAAGAAATGGCCTCATATACAAAACCAAAGCTAAAGCTTTGGTAATTAATTTAGAAATCTGGTACTGATCTATAGAGTAGTGTAAATAGCGCTGAAAATACGCGCCTTCCTTCTCTACAGCGATCGGACTTGCGCACGCAGTGGAACAATTAGCGTGAATGCCAGGCCCCATGGAAGATGTCGATGATCCATGATACGTCTCGGTCAGCGTAGGACCTATTGCAGCCGCAGGCTCTTCCAAATTGCCAAAAAATACGCCGTGTCTCATGTATGGGGTAGCAATCGTCAGTTCACCGCAAAAAACCCCTCTACAATCTCAGTACACCTATATTCTTCGAGGCTCGAAGATCACTGCAACATGTCGCCTTACACCTCGTTTACCATCGTCGGATACGATTGCGCGTCCTAACTCGCACCGTACGTTGTTGCCCACTCTTCGCTTATCTTATCTCACATTGAACACCCTGTTCACGAATCCATCCACCCTCAGACCGACAAAACAGAGCTCAAATCCCTCGCCTCCAATGGCGTAGACGTCCGTGCTGTGGACTATACCTCGCACCAGTCCCTCATTAATGCATTACGCGGCACAGATGTCGTCATCTCTGCGTTGCGCAACGATGGACTCGATATCCAGACCGACGTCATGCGCGCCTCCACGGACGCCAACGTCGAGTTGTTCGTACCCAGCGAGTATGGTCGGAACACCCTCGGCGATACCTCCGAATGTGCGTTGGCATTAATTTCAGCCATTGACTGTTCATTCGCAATCTCATTTTTGGTGTTTTTTTGCAGACCTTAAAGTCAAGGCGGATGCGCATGATGTGCTGAAAGAGCTCCAGCTGCCATATACGCTGTTCTTCACCGGGATCTGGCCAGAGATGCTGCTCCCCGGCGGGATCGGGCCCATGGTCGGTATTGACCTCCGGCATATTTGACCTCTTCGGCGACGGCACACGTTCCCCCCTTCACCTATCATCGCGTACGCATGACGACCCGCTTGAGCTGACCCCACGCGCGTGCAAATGACAGCCCGCAATCATTCACATCCCCACGCTCTTCATCCCGTTTGTTGTGCACCTCCTCACCACCCTCACGCGTACCCAACTCGAAAACCACATCTTCGAACTTGAGGGTGAGCGCAAGAGCTTCCGGGAGCTAATTGGACTCTGGGAGGCCAAGCACCCCGGGGCGCCGCGCACAGGTCACGCGCAGCGCTCCACTGCGGAGATGCAAGAGTTCATCGACGGGCAGACGAGTGCGTTGTTGAGGTTCCCCGGGTATCCAGCCGGGGGGAGATGTTGGTGAGTGCGGAGGCAAATGGTCTGTGGACTGAGTGGGAGCCTGTGACATGGGAGGATCTGATGCCGTGAAGTGTCTAGCACTGTTCTAGCTGTGTCTCTTCAGACGGTCATTCTTTGACACGATATCTAGGCTCTAGCTAATTTAGTGTTGTATTACTGTCATCCATAACAGCTGTATAATAAAAGAGATGGTCCGGGATGTGGACGTATAATGAATCAGAGGCTCGTAGTTAAATGACTTGCGGTGGAATGGAGGGGGAGGGCAGATTCCGAATCTGAACAGCTCTATCAGCCACGGCTCTCATTCAGCGCCACAAGCCCCACTCACTTCCTGGGCCAGCATACCATGTCCTCTCTTACGCGATGCTCTCTTCGGAGACTCGCCATAATTTCAAGCCCCTGCATGCGCACTCATCCATAGCTTACGAAGTGTACATACGAAGTATCGTGCTACGCCCGATATTCTTTGAAAAAGCACTCATAAATGCACCTCTTGTTGATATTATCCACTGCTTATTGACAGGACTATTGTCCTTTCCTCGAAATATCTCTCTCGAATGTTGAGAAGAAGACGACTCCCCACTGCACAAGGTACAGCAACTGTCCAGCTAGAGTAGCATGCGTTAATCGATTAGGCGAGCACAGAACACATCAAACGGTAGACTCACCCCATCGGAATTCCGTATGGTAAATGTAGTTTGACCGGCAGAGCCCACATAACGCCATTTGCTAATAGAGCTAGAACCATGCTGATAGAAGTTAGCAAGGACAGAGCGGTGAAGACACGACCTCCTACACCAAAAAATAACAAAGACTACGCAATGTTAACACTAGTGCAGGCAAGTACTGCACTGAACATACCTGTCTCTGACGATCAGATGAAACAGTTTGGAGCCCGTTTGGCTCTTGTAAATACTCCAGCCTTTGTACATCATGAGAGACATGAGAATTGTCTCAAAGACAAGTGGGGGGATCCAAACGAAAAAGTAACGAGTTGGGAGTGAGCTGTCTGGGCATCCCAATAAACCGGTTGCCATTGCCAGTGTCGCTGATTGTCTTGTGTCAGATTCCGAAGTCGATACAGGGTATGTATCTTACGCTGAAAAGCTGAGATATCTCTAATGGCAATAGCCAGAGAGCTCAGGATTGACGCCAGCAGGAGGGTGGTTAAAACGAGAAGCAGCCCTCGGTGTCGGTTATAAACTGCATGGATCTGAATAAGAGACAGTGAGACTGCAGACCATTCACTGACGATCCATGGACCATGAGGAGATAATCACCCGAAGTATAAGAATAACTAGAACATATCATGTAATCAGTGCATATATGAATCATCAACAAGTCATTTTAACTTTCAGCATTGGTAACAGCAATAGCCTCCCTTCATATTATGGCGTCAAGATATCGTTCTGGAAAGCGAAAAATAGACCTGGGACATACAAACCTCGGCCAAAGCCATGAGGTTTGCCCTTAGTCTTCTAAGAAAATTTTCAGACATACAATACAGCTTCCCAGCGGCTGAACCCCTGGCAACTTGTGCATAAAGCCATCTAAGCAGAGATGTGAGCTGTGTCATAACCGTAATACATACAACTTTGACAATATGGGTCAAATTCTGTGGAAAAATTCTGTGATCTGAGCCTCACCTCGAATGAGGGATGATACGGCAGAAGCCACGCTAATTGGGACCATTGTCACAACAACGTTAGTATTCTATGAGCCACAGGCCTGTAACAAAGATTGGAACATACCGATCGTGATTGAAATAAGGGATAATATTCCAAAATAGCGATTCTGAGATGTTATCGGTATCATCAGATTAAGACGCTCAGGTGCGATACATACGAATAAGAAAAGGGCCTTTCCGAAGGACCAACGGCGTGTCCATACGAATTCAACCTGGCGAAAAGCATGACAACGCCATTGCTTCGTCAGTCGAGAGGACACATGCCTCGGTATCAAATGTAAGTGCTTCCGGAACAGTCCTCATCAGGTAAAACAGCAAACATAATGCTCATTGCAAGCTTACTATAGTCATATAGAACCATCACAAGCGTCGCTAGTATTCCATACTTTGTGGATTCATCTGTAGGTATGTAGTTGTTCCAAGAAGGAGAGGTTGAAATGAGGTTGGATACTCACAGCTGGCGACATAAGATATATTGGAATCCATTTTCGAGAGGGGGTTGTGATTCGGAAGGTTGGGAAAACATTCTTGACTGGCTGCTCATGATATATGACACTCGCTAAGAGTGATCGTCGCCGCGCAGTTGGCAAGGCAGCTCAATAAAGATTCGTTATGGTGCGGAAGGTTCCCATTTGCCGCCAGCATCATGAATGAAGAAAAATTCCATCGATGAGAGAATATCAGATGCAGCAAACATGCGAAGATCGATCGATTGATATCAAGATTTCACATTATCCGGAGGTTGTCTCTTGTCCCATGGAAACTATGATCCGAGACCAGAGTGCAGTTTCAGCCAGGTGCTGTGGCACCCTTTCTTGGATGATGACTGAGATCATGACCACACTGCTCCCAGCTGAAGCGACCCTTTAATCACGTCCGCGCTCCCAATGCCGATGCAAAGTGGAGAGTTAGACACCAGGCGGTATATAGGCGCTTATCACTTTCCTTAGAGATGTCTGGACTCGGTGAGTTGGCTGGAGAAACCAGATTGCACGGGGTGTACCAAGAATCGAGGAACACTGCATTTGTAATCCACGTCACTTACCATCCGCACGATTTCTTTTCCTGACCATCCATAGTGATTCACAGAAGCTAGCGGAGAGTGTTAATTTTTGTTTCCAGCTTCACAGTATCCATAATCTACTGCACATACCAAGGGTGTTGTTAACATCCTTACATTCAATAATCACATGCTGATCTACTCGGCCCCTGACATTGTGCAAACCGATGTGCACACCTTTATCGGGAAATACAGCTTGGAATGTATATCATCCCTCCCAAACTCTATTACTGGATGCCCATCCGTAGTCCTAAAATCCTAAATCCATCACCTTCAATCTTGAGTCATTGGCGGCTTTGAACGATCCCATTCCGGCCGCGGTGATAAGATTTACTCCGGATAGTTTTGTCGAGAGTTCGATGTGTCCTGTCGAACAACAAAACGGCCCCACATGGCCATTCCGCGTGGTGCCACGTACATTGGAGCGTCCCGACGATTCCCATAGTCTCCCGGTAGATCGCCTGATTAGCATCTCTTGTGCCCCTCTTGAAATTCACTTCTGAACTGTGTCCTGTTCATTAACGAAAAGATCTACTCGAATGCGACTCGGAATGATAATGGCGCTTGCTCCGTATCAAAAGACAGCAGGGACGCCCTGGGAGACTTGCTGGTGCTTACGCAATATTAAGCCATCATGGTGCCTGTTTGGCGCCTAAAACTCTCAAGGCGCGAACTAGTCGGTCTACCAGACTTGGGATCGTCAGCAAAGGCCGCCGAAGTGAAGGTGGAAGCTTGGGTAGTAAGAACGCGGCCGCCGTCCATGAAGACAACGATTGGCGAACCTTGCTTGATTTGTATGTCCTTCATATAAGACGGCGTACCGCTGGTGGCTGATATAACATTCTAGAAGGAGAAGGACTACTCGAAGAGGAATTCAAGCGCAGCGTAAGTGTGGAGATCCTGTACGGTCGTCGTCTCCTTTAGCGCGCGCGCTTGGTGCCCTAAGCCAGGGAAGCGTTGCTTGATCATCAGCGACTTTGAGTCATTAGGGGATATATGGAACCAGCTTGAGCTGAAAACCCAGCTTCTTGATGCTCCACCAGTCTCAACTTTAGTCCAAAGTGGAGCAACGGTCCAGGTTGGACCGGTAGCGCCAAATACAAGCCAAACGGCTTGGCATCCCTTTGTAAGTGCGACTTGCGATGGACAACCATGGCCAGTGTCCATGTAGCCATCCTCGCGCTCCTAGCCACCACTGCTCTGCCTCCCAAATCACTTCCCTGGTTGCTAGAATCTTCTGCTCTGCGCCTGAGCACCCTCATCGTTTATGGTAGCTTCACATCAGCGTGGTAGTGAGGTTTGACAAAGCGTCATGTGTGGAGCAACTGTGGAGCTTCACCAGTGCCCTGCGACGCTCCACTGTAGCTTCTCCTACCGCTATCATAGCTAGCGAAGCTCGGCTTAAGCTGGTTCTATATACGCCCTAGTATGGTCCGCACGCGCGCGCCTCTGGCAGAAGCAAAACACCCTTGTATCATTCGTTGGTGATACCACAAGATAGTGCCAGTAGCTTGCGTACGACGTCAGCATGCGTGGCTTGATTGTGTGGACTATGAATAATCATGATGGATTGCTGAGGAATAACTCGGACACAGACACAAAGTGAGCAGGAGTGAGCTAGACGAGACGACACGCACACCAAAGCCCAAGGCCGGTCGACTTCTGTCACTTGCAAAGAAACTGTCAACCAAGAATGCCATCGTACGTTGTAACTGGAGCATCTAGAGGCATCGGTCTCGAGTTCGTTCGCCAATTGGTAAGCCAAGATTTCGTCGAAACGCAGAAGAAGCTGAAAAATGTCGAACAGAGTGCAACTCCAGAAAATACTGTATTCGCAATCGTAAGGAGCGTCAGTACAGCGCTTGCAGTCCCATCGTCCCCATTAAAGAATGGCCTTGCCAACGTACATGTCCTCGGAGCCGATGTCACTGACCACAAAGCATTAAAGGTATGAAGTAGTCAGTCTATCAGGCTGCCATTGATAAGAGCAACAGGCAGCAGCAAAGAAGGTCGCAGAAGTGACTGGCGGGAGTTTGGATGTGTTAATTAACAACGCCGCCGCCGTCAATGGAGACAACGAGTGGCGGACCTTGCTTGATTTGTATGTTCTTCAAGCAGGACAAGGTACACCACTGGTAGCTTATTGCACGTTCTAGCGAATGAGAAGAAGAACTACTCGAGGAGGAATTCAACCGCAGCGTAAGCGTAGGTCTCTTGAAGGTTGTTATACCCTGAACGTCGGAATATAGATCAAAATCAATGTCTTGGGCGTCATCCACAGCACGAATTCCTTTCTTCCTCTGCTGCGCAAGGGGGTCACGAGAAAAGTAGCCACGATCAGCAGTGTGGGTGGCGATCGTGACTTTGTCTTGGGAACAAGTCTTGAGCAGATGGTATCGTACGGTGCATCGAAAGCAGCGGCGAACATCGTCGTTGCAAAATATGCTATTAAGCTACAGAAGGAGGGATTACCATGATCGCGTTGTGTCCTGGTCTGGTCGACACTTCTGCTACCTCAGGAGGGAAAGGTGTGTTCAAGACAGCGACTGCGTTGCATGTTATGTTACGACGGCCTGTCAGTTCCTGAAAGTTCCGAGTGGATAGTCGAGGGTATAAAGAGCATGCAGAATGTGATTCATGTTGCGGGGATGATTCCGCCAGGAGTCGGTCAGGAAGCTGCTAGAAATTATTACAAGGTGCACTCCAAAGGACAGTGGGAGGTTTATTCGATCGTGGGACGATACCCACGAATGAGGGAATGATGCACGCACACATATGTATGATGCTCCTGTAATTCCGTCATGCCGCTCGTATCACTGGCTCGAATAGTGTCTTCACCCCCGCTACTGGTAGACTTGATAACACACGTGGTTTATGGATTTACGTACACTCATCTCATCTACTAGTAGCATCTCCAGCAAATTCAGCAAGTAGCATTTTACGGAGTTGCTCTGAAATAGCAAATTGAGAAGCGTGTCAGAACAATCCCCTTCCAAACCAAGTCATGATGCCTATAGAGATAAAACGGTTTGTATTTCATCCATGTAGATCATAATGTACTTATAGGTAAAAAAAAAGAAGACTCTGCGTAATAGATGTGCGTTTCCCAAGCAACGCTGTGGCCATCGGTCTACCTATAGTTGGCAGGCCGAGGTTGCTATGGACTCCCATAGATCCTCAAGAATACCATTCATAAATTAGAGGTTGGGGGGTCTAGCAAGTCCTACAGGCAGCTAGCTGCATTTGAACTGACTAAGCTGAGGTTGAACCTGGAGACTTGATGACATCCGTAGGCATCAAACTCCATCCTTTTGTATATTGGCAAGTCTAATCTATCACCTTTTGATCGCCGATGGACTACTTATAATAATTATAACATCCGTGCCGAAAGCTTCAAAACCATGGCGATTGTGGATAGTTCCTCTCCAGATGTTGATTGCCGCGTATATAGCTTGGCAATCGTACTATGTACTTCACGATCTGCAACTAGATAAGATCTCGCTATCAGGATCCATGATCCAAAGGCATGTCTATTGCTGAGAGATCTACGGTACCAAAATCTTGCATCTATTGATTCCATGTCTTCTATTTTTCTTTCACCCAATCATGCAATTCTTTATGGACAGCAATGGATCGATAACAGTACACTAGCAAATACAGGTAACGACATAAGTAAAAACGCTCCGAAAGCAACCCGAATTACAATACAACAGCAAATATAAGTGAAACAAAATATATAAAACCACTGCAGGAGATCGCGTGTGACCACCAGGGGCAACCATGTCAATAAGATTACGTGTTTTGTCCTTCCATAACACCCAACTGTACCATGAGTTGTTGCCATGTTCCGTCGCCGTTCAATTCACCAGGGTAGCCAAATGTACCCACGGCCTGTGCCATGACAGCTCCAGGGTTTGCCGGGCCACCTGGCACATAAATACCACCTGGCTCCATTGGTCGATTATCATGTTGCATATCGAGAGGATGCTGAGATCGTGGCTGTTGCTGCCGCTCATATTGCGAAAACACAGACCCTCCGGAAGTCGCTGACGGCGGGGAGACACTCACAGCTTGATTCACCCAAGAAAAGCCAGGTTGTGACTCAATCTCACTTTTTGCGACAGGCCGAATTCGCGACTGGGAGGATTCTCCTGCCTCATCAGCACGTGCCGCCATGAGTCCCTGTACCATAGCGGGCGGGGGGACATAACCGCGGATGCCTTGCATGTATTCCAGGAGCGAGGGGTGCGCTTGGCGGAACATATCACTGTCGCTTTGTGGCACATCCACATAACGAAATGACTCCGAACCCTGCCGTGCAGAGCTGCCCGAAGGTAAATTTGACCCACTCTCAGATGCGCGTCGGTGAGGGGGATTATTCGGTATCACGGAACCAGCTGCCTGCGGAGACCGCGTAGGGGATCGACTTCTCACTCCAGAGGAGATGAATCGTGTCCTCCCCGCGAAGATCGCAAGTTCATCGTGGTCATCATCTTTGCTAGACGAATTACTGCCACTTTGAGGGGACGCCTTGTCAATAGCGCCCTGAGAGAGCTGTGTTAGAATGAGGCGGGCTTTATCGCGTAAACGGCGAAGAATAGGCTGAGAGAGAGTGAAGGGTTTGATCAATGTAATGCTGATAACTCAAAGGCTTGAAAGTATACGAACGACAGCTTTAGCGGAACGTCCCTGCGCAGCCCTATGCTCCATAAGATTACAGGCAAGGTCAAGTTCGTTCATAGCTGATACCGACAACTGGCACGCTGGGCTCCTAGTTACAATTGAGCCCAATACAATCTGTATTGTTAGTCAATTAGTTATTGTACCTGCCAAATATAGGTGAGTATTGGCAGCTCACGGCGGCGGAAAATAAATTCGACCATAGAAACCACAGTCGAGCCGCCAGTTCAGGATGGCGAACCGTAGCGTCGTGGGTGCCAGCAACGATGAGACAGGCACTTCGATATGTCGCCGAGACTGAAGTAGCATACTTGCTCTCCAGAGGATTTTCTGGGCAGTCACAGACTGCTTGAGCGAAGAACGTCCGATGTAGGTATAATAGACCTAACAAATTTCAGGTCTTGTGTGAGCGTTAAGGTGCGGGCAAGAAAATGGAGAACTGACTTGTCTCTTTTTCGCAAAATAGCATGTACCGTTGCATTGATAGAGATAAACCCACGACATTGGCATCTGAATCCCCTGGAATACCAAGTTGTAGAGATGAAGGAATCTCAAAGTCGCGGATTCTCCGGTCAAGTTTAAGGATTGTTGCGTAACTTGGACTCTTGGCACCAAATGCCTCTTCGACTACAGGAACAAGACATTGGCTACGGTATTGGTATTTCCACACTCTGTGGACTAAATGTGACGTTCAGAGCATTGTTTTCAAAACAACAACTTCAAAATAACGCACAACTAGGTTCCACCTGACCCTTGTCATTGATAAACTGCTGGGTATCCTTTGGAAAATGGCATTGGACGTGAGCTAAGTTAAATGAGGGGGGTCTGCCCATGATGAAACTCTGTGATACTTTCATTAATGAGTGACTTAAACTAAGAAAATTAATACTGACAATCCAAGCATCTAGTAGTATGGTTAAAACAGTAACAACACAAACTACACCAGAACATACCATATGCATAGATTTCCCAAAAGAGCTTCCGCCGCCGTTCGATCTCATTGGGATCGTTACGAATCCAGTGTCCACTATCGCGGTCTACCAAATAATTATAGTATCACCAACAGAGGGACACATGAATAGTGGATATTACGCACGAAGGCCAGACTATGTATAAGCATTGGTCAGTACTTCCAGCAAAATGAAAGCCATCTTTGCAGTCACATACGCTGAAAGTCAATTTTGCAACCAGTCCCATGTTCAACCATCGATGCTCCACGGTCTGTCTATCGGTCATATAGAGATAGACAATTTTCAAATGCTGTCGCATGTAAGATCAGTTGCATGGCTAGTTCTGGGGGCCAGCTAGACACTCACCAGCGCCTGGATAGTTGGAATGGTAGCCGCCTCCATGAGTGGTTCCAAACAAAACGCTGCCTTTCCAAGTTGGTAATAAGGTTCCGTACTTCGTATATCATAGGGCTTGGTAAGATCAAGTAAAGTTCCGAGTGCCAGAATTATAAAAAGGAGAGAAAGCTTGTCGACAGAAACAGAGGTATCAGAAGTGCTATAGACATGTGAGTACACTTGGTCCATAAATTCTGCTCGACTGATCGAGTCAAATCTAAAATGAAAACATCAGTATGCAAAAGAAAGGAAACAGGAAAAAAACAGAATTTACAGCCAATCACCATGAGAAAAGAACATGTCGCATATATTCCACGCGGTCTCAGGACTTGGGAGAAAGGCAATGACGTCGTTCTTCCCGCAAGAAGCAACTTCACCCTCTGAAGGACCAAAAGGGAATAAGGAGGCAAGATGCATTACTTCCACTGGAAGCATTATATAGCCACCCTCGAGGAAAGCTCGTGCGCCTGCCGTGGGCACATCAGGTGATTCAGCCTAATCGGGCGGTCAGTAATTTTCTTTCTCTCTTCCAAATAATTAGTTTATCACCTCGGCGAAGTACTGAGACACATAGAAATATGAGAAATATTGGGGGACACTGGAGGAACAGAAGGCTCACATCCGCGCCTGCAGACTGATTATGATACTTCGACCTGCCATCAGATCCAATGGAGAGCGTCCCAAAGGCATCAATCACGTCGTTCTGAGACGACGATAATCCGTGGATATCAGGGGAGCGCTCTCCCCCTCCATCCTCTGTCGTGATCAGTAGCGAATGGGCCTCAGTCGAGGTCTTGGCGTGTGCTACAGCAAGTGCTTCCTCCAGTTGATGGATACGTTCTGCCATGGCGGCAGTCTTTTCTCGCAGCTGGGACGCCTCGATTGCAGACCTGAAAGAGCATGAGTAGTATGTCGACAGTGGGAAGAATTGCCACACTTTTGACGTTTGGTCGCAACCAGAGTACCTGTGGCGGCTTCATCACCTTATCTCTCTCTACTTAGCAACCCGTAGGCACGTACCGTCGGGACAGATGTCAGCACTAATAAATTCTTATCAACTATCCTATATTTTCTAGTCTCACTAGATACTCACCATCCGCGCTATAAGCCAGAAGCTTAAACTTAGCCTTGCGGAAAAAGGATCCTTCAACGACGCACCTTGATGCAGGACTTGCAAGGGCTGTCAGGTGTCCATCCATACACTGTCAGTTCATACTCTACAGGAACAATAGAGTCCACCCCTTACTAGGATCTGTCACATTTGAGCTTTGACCTGGAGTGTATCATGAGTTTCCCGCAAATTGCCTGGCACAGGAACGCTTGCCTGTGACACTCTCTGCAAGCGACGAGACGCGGTTTGCTCTTCGGCTTCTGAATGGGTAGAGAGTCCATAGTGGAGCGGGTAACAGTTGGAGATGAGCGCTATAGATCCACAGGAGCGCATATGTTGTTGGCCAGTGCCTGACCAGCTCGTGTCACGGCTAAGGCATTACATACACGGAGCCGGCAAATACCGCGGGACCCCAGGAGGCGGTAATGCTCATGTGCCTGATATCCCTGAAAAGCATCAACAATGGTTTCATTTGGTGAAATATCCTCTGGCCTTTGCTAGACGCCCCTAGCCATTCACCGGCACTCTCCCCCTTTATTCGTTGCATCATCAACCACTGCTATATCCAAATTACCAGTCATTTTGTCTCGTCATGTCACCATCCTTGCCTTTCTTGCTCGACCCCCCCACAGAGCCCTGGTACTCGTTCGGAACCTAACTGTGCCGAGCTGTGCCATTTAGGTCGACGAAAGTTTAAAATAGCCTTCTACTAAGGATTTTCTTAACGGCACTGCCCATATCACAACAGCGACAAACTGCGGGAATCCGTAGATCCTGCTCGGGCGTCAGAAGAGGACATCCTCAGTCTCACCTCAGTTTTGGCTCGGCGACTAGCTCCTCCGTGCGGCTTTAGCAATTACAAGTTTGCGCCAATAATCTCCTTTATACGCATCTTTGCTGGCCCACACGCTCGTGCCTCGGTTATCCATACGAGGTAGCCTCGGCTCAGCGCAACGAATCGGATCCAATGCATAAAAAGGACCCCGAGTACACCGCGAAGTCATGCAATGCATGGGAATCAAACCAACTCTAATTGTTATCTCAAGTCCTCAACGACAGTTATTCACACTCTCGTCCTACTTGCATTATTCATCAGGAACGAAAGACTTAGCTCCAATGATCAATCCCAGAACCTGTTATTCTAGGTGTCGCTTGGTGGTGAGACAGGGTCCCTCACGGCATTGCTTCCACAATGACAGATGACTCTGTATAGCCTTGCAGAGTAGCTTGGCTTAGGATAACATACGCTTCTGCCAGAGAACATGTTGGAAACTAATGACTAATAGAATTCTTCAGCATGCGCATAGGCTGTCGCAGGCTTAGTAAAACACCATATTTATGATGGTAACCTGCCAAGAACATCCCACCAATATCTGCTTGAGTTTTCATAGTTCGATACCATAGGTTCAACTCAAGCGGCCATGGTGCATGGTGGACTACACGCTCGCATCAAACATTTCCTTGAGGAAACCCTTGTTCAGTCCCTGCAAGATAATTTCCACCTACATCTATCTTAGACGCTTGAATTTCTGCCACAAGAAGGGGGTAGTATCTCCCCAGACTCACAGAAGATACTTGGTAACATTGTCAATTTTTGTATTTTTCGAAGCCCCAAGGGGATAATTGACAGGACACGGGTTTCATTGGTTGATCATCCTTCGGCGCTGTGTTGTTACCTCTTCCCCCTCCATCGACGGCTCGTCATTCCATCGGCAGGGAACCATGCGGACCTATTGATCGATGTTTCGCATTCTTGGCTGGGATTCCTGGCGATGTTCCTTTCGCTGTGAACTTCCGTTGCTGGATTCGTGACAACATTGGGAATGTACATGGACAGCTCATTCCGAGCCCAGCTAGTGGCGGTGAACCGCTCGTATATAAGCCGGGGCAGACCGAGCGTTCTGAGCAATCAAACCGCCCACCTCATCATCATCTGGAATGCCAGAACGCCGAGAAACTAACGCCCTGGTATATGGAGATAACAAACGAGCGATCAGACGTTGATGTAAAAACAAAATCCTGATTCACCGTGCCCCCCAAATCACAATCCTCGCACACGGCATGCAATGAGAACGAACACATGAGTCTGGATCATAGGCCTAAGGTCATCCTATTATAAGAAAATTGATTTCCTGAGCGAAGCCAGGAACTTGAATAAGGAGCTTTGAAAGCCTTGTGACTCCTCGATATATATAGTGGCCGCAGTCGCGCGTGACCCCTTCGCCACCATAGTAGCCTCTTTCAAGGCGTAATTCGCCCATGACAATTGCCACTTCTTCGAAGCGCTCGAGGTCAGCTGGTCGCATTGTGGAACTCATAATACATCATCAGCTTAGGGTCTCGAGCCAAGGCAGCCAAAGACCCCACGAGCAATGTACTTCGCTGCGGTGACTGTATACTAGTGAATGGGTAAGACTGGGGCAGGTGTCCCCCCTCGTTCCAATTTCAAAGGTCCAAGGCGGCCAATGACCCCACGAGCGATGTACTTCGCTGCGGTGGCTGTATACTAGTGAATGGGTAAGACTGGGGCAGGTGCCCCCCCTTGTTTCAATTTCAACTGTGAGGGCTCCAAAAGGTCCCTGCCTCGTGACACGGCACTGAGTTTTGTTCTACGATGAAGTTACTCGATCTTCCCAGCGCCATAGGCGCAAAGTGGTAGAGTGGAAATAGGGTCACGCGGGGGGTGGCATAACGATCCTCATTCCTGACCGGGAGCGAAAAATCCCCCATTATTGCAAGTTCTCCTTCTAGGGAGGGTGCCTGGGCCCTTGAGACTATGGTTGCTCTCGTCCACCAAGAAGGCTTTGGAACCTTCACTGGTTTATTTGAATAATCTGTTGCAGCTGTTTGCATCGTGAATGCATTATGTGAGTGAGGAATCATCTTCCGTATTAGAAATTTCAAATTCTCTACAAGTTCGAGCTGAAAAAGAAAATCACCTAGGTCTGTATGCTGGGGAGGGGGGCCATCCACACGGTAAAGTATCCATTTCAGGGGAATTTTTGAGTTCCCTTGTGGAACTAGACTCATTGCGCATCCTCGCAAATATTGAAATATTGGTCACAGACCAAAACACGCACGGATGCGTGAAGTATACCTGTGTGCCGAAAAAGTTCTTAAAAAAAAATCTCACAACTTTCTCACGGATTCTCATGCACAACCTGGATCCTCGCGCCCTTGACGAGCAAAGGGGGTGAACCTTTACAAGTATCTGCATTGATCATGCAAGCACCATTTGGCAGCTTTAAAAGCCCTGGTTTGAAATTCTCTCAAAACTCGAGCTAACATCACTTGACTTGTGATTCCAAATCCTGGATCCTCGTGCCCTTGACGAGCAAAGGGGATGAAACCTTTACAATTGTCTGCATTGATCATGCAAGCACCATTTGGCAGCTTTACATAAAAGCCCTGGTTTGAAATCCTCTCAAAAAAATCGAGGCTAACATCACTTGACCTGTGATTCCAATATCCACGTGCCACTATATACTTTTTAAAGCTGTTCGGCCAAGCATAAGTGAAGCCACCCCTTACATACCTCAAAAGGCCTGGATTTCCCGACACAAAACACCGTAGCATCCAAACCACAATCCAATATATATGTCCAACACAAAGGGGGACATTCAAACATTGACAAAAATGCACCTGTCTTCATTTTATCCCTATTGGTTCATATTGATCTTCAGGTTCCCGTGACCCACAAAAGCGCAAAGGCCGTAATGTGCCTGCCCCACAACAACACTATTACTAGGATCACGTCTCTGTATGTGCATCGGTTTGCGTAAAACGCGACGCACGTCAAAACGCTTACTTGTTCTTGACACAGACGATGGGTGATCGAATCGGTGATCGGTGGAGCCTGTCAAACTTAACTGGAGCGCCTAGACTGTCATCTCTCCCCGAGTAGTCTCCTAACAAACCATGCACATTAAAACTTCGATTCTATTACATCCTTAGTGGTATAGGGTAGAGAGTTCCCATCGGTTCTCTGCATCTATTAGTTCATTCAGCCTTGACGCCGCCAGCCGTCAATAGCCCAGTCCAACGCCTGCTCCACGTCCGCGACCAGATCAGCACCATCTTCAATCCCAACACTCAGCCGCACAAGGTCGGGACTGATCCCGAGAACAGCACGCTCAGCCGGTGGTATGCTCTGCAGAATCGTAAGAACTAGAATGAATTAAGAGCACACAGGGACACAAGCCAATGACGTACCCCATGAGTCATCTTCTCTGGCACCTCCGCAAGACTCTCCACACCCCCTAAACTCTCCGCGAGGGTGAATAAGCGCGTTCGTGTCAGAAAACGCTCCGCGGCCCCGTCATCACCGGCAATTCGAAAGGATACCATGCCTCCAAACGGGAAGTCGCCGTTCGACTCATCGTCTGCTTGCACCCATTCCTCGACAAACTTCTTTGCATGCGTGCTGAGCAGCTGGCGTGCGACTTCATGACCGGGGTGCTCCCGCAACCCTGGGTATATGACCTCTTTAACATGCTTGTTCCGGCGCAACATGCGTGCTAGCTTAATAGCATTTTTGCCATGCTCTCGCATGCGCAATGCGAGCGTCTTGCCCCCCCGCATAGCAAGCCACGCGTCAAACGCGCCAGGGACAGCGCCGTGAGCGTTCTGGAGAAACAATAGCTTCTGGTATAGTGCATCGCTGTCGCCATCTTCCGAGCTGGGGAAGATGAGGGCGCCCATTAAAACATCCGAGTGGCCATTGATATATTTCGTGAGAGAATGAAGGACGACGTCCGCGTGAATGGGTGCTGCCAAGGGGGAAATGTAGAAGGGGGAGAGGAAAGTGGAGTCTACGATGATGAGCGGGCGATGAGCGGGTGAAAATGAACGACGGATGAGGCCAGTAATATGCGGGATGTCAGGGAGCCGCAGTGTAGGGTTCGTTGGCGTTTCAATCCACACAAGCTAAAGAGTTCGAATGAGAAAAGGAGGAGGTGAGACAGTGGAGGCTTGATGACTTTACCTTGGTATTCTCGCGCACAGCTGCAACTATATCTTCGTCACTCGCTCGGTCAAAGTCGAGGAAGGTAACCTCAAGGCCTTGAAGCTGAGACGCGACTTTGGACATGTAGCGGAAGGTACCGCCATATACGTCATTGATACTGAGGACATGGGATCCAGAACCAAGAGACTGAAGAACGCTTGCAGTAGCTGCACTGCCAGACGCAAATGCAAGCGCACGAGCCCCGTTGTCCTCCATAGCTGCGAGCATACGCTCAAGGGCAGCACGGTTCGGGTTGGACGATCGGGTGTATTCGTACCCCTTATGCACGCCAACCTTGTCTTGCTTGTAGGTAGTGCTCAGACTTATAGCCGGGATGACTGCGCCCGTTTCGGAAGACGGCTCAGAGCCGACGTGAATGACACGCGTGCTGAATCCATCGCGCGACGGCTTATGCGAGGAGACCGGGTCGCCATTATGCAAACCGTTCGGTGTTGGGTGACCGTTGACGCTGTTGACGATGTGGGGCGACATTGTGAGCTCTATGAGTTAAATTAGAAAGGAAAGACTGCGCCTTTTATAAGACGAGGATGATGGTAGAGGGAACGGGTCTTGAGCACGTCATCAGTAAAAAGACTTTTGGCGGTAGAGGGATTACTAATCTGTCCATAAAATCCGGAGCGGAGATCTAATATTTCTCGAAGTTACTCAGCAGCAGTACAAATGGACCAGATCCGAATTGGAAAATTTGTCACTAGGGCCCATTGGTATTGACTACGGTCCAGTCACCCTGCGCCTGAGCTGGCACCGTGGATCCACCATGTGAAGAGGTGTATTGAGGTACGGCTTTCCCCTGTGTGCCCGGTGCTTCCGACATGAAGAAGAGTGCTATGCTAACAGACGGTCAGGTGTGTCCTTTCGACAGGCCTGTCCTGGCATCTCAGATATTATTATGCTGGTACACCCAGCAGATCGCTCCATGGAGACACTGCCAAGTGAACACACTCACGCACGGCTCTCCGAATGAAGTTCCATAATTGCCTTTGAAACAAGTCCCAAGGATCCACGTGGCTTGACATATCTCGGCAGCGCACGCCCTTTCACCGGTAAGCTAGTCGTATTCGGTTGGTGACCTTACATCTCTGCGCAATCAGCCGGTTTGTGCATAGTTGTTTTGAACTCACCGTATCATAACTCCGCTACATCCAGCAGGTCTCCCTCAGAATTTCAAACCCCTGGTGGCGACTGATCCATAGTCCTTCAGTACCAATATAACACGTGCACCGTCCAAGGGCCAGTTGAACATGCCCGAAATGCAGATCAGTGTCACACCGTTACAAGTCACTGGATGCTTCCTCGCGAGAAAACGTCTCGCCCCGCATGGTCAGCCTGGGACCCGACCATGTACAAGAATGAGATCAACTTGTACCACTTCCTGTAGTTTCGACAGGTCACAAAATACGTGTTGACATGAATAGGGCAAGCGCACCCAAGCTCATCGTCCATCATCACACTGATTACCCAGTTGCTGACCAAAGTCTAACTAGTACTTCCAGTGCATTCCGACTCCCAGCCTTATGGTCTCGATTCACAGGCTTAATGAAGTTCACGTAACGAAATTGCGGCATTGATGATGGGTCGTAGCATCAGGATGTGAAGCACCTGAGCTTTTTAGTCAGATGTGGAGGTGTAGTCACGTTGTATTGTTTCCGGCCAGTTGGTTCGGCCCACATTTATTTCAGAGTTACACTGTTATAGTTGCAAACTAATATATGCTGAAGGTCACTGGAAGTGGGTAGCCTGTTATTTACTATCGTTCGTTCACAACTCCTTTGAGTCCTGTGAGACTATTTGCGTCACCACGCATACGTATTTTTGCTGGTGTGATGTAGTAGAATATTTTGGGGATGTCTTTCCAAACACCAATGTTCCTGAAAAGCGTGACCTCTGATAACACGGACAACTCTTTTACACCAGGCGATTGCGTGTCTGGTCAATTTCATAGCCAGGTTCACTGCAACAGACGCAACACTGCGTCTCCTCGACTGCGGTCCAGATGGTACAGCCCAAGAGGATGGTTGAAGCAAAGGATTAGGAACCTGCCACTCAACTGCATGATCAAGTTTAGTATGGGCTGCCAGATGCAGAAGAATCAAATTATCATTTAAGTTACAAAAGGAGGGGCAGTAGGAAACAATTATATTCAACAACAACACACCGGATGGAACATCAAGTGCAATTCACGCACGAAGAAAAGCAAGAACTCACTCCTTTCTCTCTTTGCTCATGGCACGATCCCACATTCCAGCAACCACCCCACGATCGGTGCTCTTAGATCTACCGCCAGAATCGGTACTCGCTCTAGGGGCACCGGAATCCCTGCTTCTGCTCGTGTCTCTGGTCCTGCTCGCTTCTCGGATGTTGCCAGCACCACCCCGCCCCGACGAATGGATCTGGTGTTCGTCGTGAGCGTGTGGGGGGGCATCAATGTTTGGGGAGGGAGATGATACGAGATTACCAGCGCCGCCACGGCCAGAAGAGTGGCTATTGCAAAGTGAGTTGAAAAAATCATGGCTAAGAACGAACCACGCACATCCCCTCCCTGGCATGGTGCTCGCGGCGTTCCTGCTCTTCAAGCAGCTCCTGGCCCGCTGCGCCACTGACGATATTACCCACACCGCCTCTTCCCGAACTGTGCACGCCATCTGCGGGACGAGAGCGAGACCTGGAGCGAGACGTGGCGGCGATGTTGCCGAGCCCACCCCGGCCAGAAGAGTGTGGAAGCCCGGCGTCAGCCTCGGCGGCGTGTGCTATGATCTTGCGTTCTGCAGAAGTAGGCGAGACCGGGTCGCGGGATGGGGAGCGAATGTTGCCTGCGCCGCCACGGCCGGAATGGGTGACTGTCGGGGGAATGGTCATTTCGCGACCACGGGTGGGTGAGAAGTCGTCCGGCCCATCGGCAGCTGGGCGGGCATCACGCGATGTGCTGGTGCGACGAATATTACCAACACCCCCACGGCCAGAGGACTGCTGCTCGTTAGTAATGGCGGTGAGAAGCGCTCGGTGACAAACAGAGAAAAAAGCGTACGAAGATGTCTTGCCGGCCTCGAGAAACAGATCTGGCTTGTTCTGTGGACATCAGGGTAAGGAGAAGCGTTGAATAGACTCAAGAGGGAAATAAGGGTTGAATGGGGTGGATTGAGATAAGAACCGACTTCTTATCCTCAGCGCTCATATATAGCCGTGACTCTGCGCCAGGGGTGACTTGATTTCGCTCACCTTGTGTCATCTTGAACAGCCTCTCTTTCCTCGACAGCGAGTACCTGGGTGTCGTTGACAGGATCCTGCTCAATTTGGTGCCTAGCCCTGGGAAGAAATCGGAGAACGACGTGTGGACGCTCGTTACGGATGCGCTTGTCGTGCTTTGCCACATCATCGATGGGATGAGAACCTTGTGAAACTGTCGAGAAGAGCGCGAGTATGAGACTGCTTCTAGGTGAGAGACGGGTCTTTGAGTAAAAGGTCCCAGTTGCTCTTGCGGACGGCTCTTGAAGTGCCTTATTTGGCGTCATACGACGTGATCACCTGCTCACGCGCATTCGAGGCACATCTAGGACAATAACCTCCTTCATTCATCCCACAGGTCCGGTGACTCCAAACTAGACCCAATCACCATCGACCCTTTGCCTTGCAACCCCCCTTTTCGGGCGCCTACGCGCAGAGCAAGTGAGTCTACATGTATGTACGTATGTTCCATCGCCATCGTGACATCTTATAGCGCAGGATTTACAACACTTACATGCAAGCGCTTCTTCTTGCACTTGGATCACAAGGACACTCCTGAGGTCCTAGTTTGTCAGCTGACTCATCAATGCTACAAGACAACTTCCGGGCAGGTTGGACTCCGCGCTGGTCTGCTGTTGTACAGCTACGCAATTCTTTCCATATAAGTCAAGATTCGCGATATGATCTGTGCACATTTGGGTGGACATTGTTTCCATGATTCCATTTCCAGACCTTCAGCAATAAGCAACCGTTCGGACGTAGCCCGTCTTCTCCCGTCTTCCCCTTAGCTTGCGTACTTTGCTGCGTTGGCTACAAATATGCCATGAATATCATGTGACTAATACTCTCTACTCGACAAGACCAGACTAGGTCTAACGAAACAATAACATGGTGCATGGACATGGAGAACCTCTGTAGGTAGTTTGGGCTCGGGCTGAGTCAAATGCTGTCAACTTACACCCCAGCGCACAGTCTCTTGAAGAGTCATTTCCATGTTTAGGTGGTTTTTTGCTTGTTCAACGACCTCACTGCAGCATAAGACACATCCTAGCCTGTGTACCTTTGTACACCGACTTTTTAAGTTTTGTTAGGTCAACATGGGATGTAGTAACATCAGAGTCACTTTGATTGAAAAACCATGTTTCCACCGCATCAAACTTTAGCCGAAGGGTAAACAAAAACCGCGATCTCTTTTGTAAGGTAATATAGGCACAAATATTTCTCCGTCCAGTCTGTGTCTTCCGACCTTCATGGCTATTTGGCAGTCAAACTATTTCACTGTTGTAATTGCCTCTGAGTAGCATGGTATTGAGAGCATTGTGATTTGGAGCCTAACAGCCTTTCGGGACTATGTCGAATGACTGAGAGATGCTCATGTTCGGTAAAATATAATGAATGAACAAGAGGAATGCCTGATGTCAGAATATACAGCTTGATTTGCAGCAACTCAACCGAAACATGCCCTCCGGCTAAGTTTACCTGGCGCTTGATGACATGAAATGGTTAAATAATTTTGATAGAAAAGTCTGCCAATGCGGGGTATCTTCGCCTTCATTGTGTGTATACAGATATGAGATCAGTGACCAGCAGATCCGTATGCTAATGACATGCAGGAGGATCTCCGGCCTGCTGTTAGACTCCATCTTCGCAGCATTTGTCGACTTGCAATCAAAAGTTCAATTCTTCCCCAGGAGATAAAACTTTCAGCCTTCACATAATGCCTTACTAGGAGTAAGCTCAGTTTCTCCAGCGGTAGGATACATGCATGTCGGAATTGTGAGTTGACATTTCATCGTGCACTGCGGCAGGCAGTCCAAATACATCCTTTCGTTTCATCCATCATCATGGTTATGTTCTCTAAGGGTGGGCGCAACATCGCAAGGTCAGACCGTAACCCCAACGCTACTTCTCAATCACTTGCTTATGTCCATGTCGTCCTCGTCGCCCATGTATTTGGCGACGATAACCCCCTCGTCCAGCTTATTCGCCGTGTACACCCTACTTGCTAACCCTTTGCCTCCCCACTGAGGTCCAAACGACCATTCCGGCTTCATCTCACGTATCATTCTAAGCGCATTTGGCTGCCAGTGTCGCGGATGTTCCTCATACAGAGACTCGGATCGGGGGGCCAGCAACATTGCATATCGGTGCGTTTCATTGGCTCAAATTAGTGGATAAACCGAGGATGAACAGCCTGTGATCGTTATCGCATAGCGAGGATGGTGTTGTGAGGCCTGGGTTGCTGATGGCGTCATAGCACCTAATATCTCGCCACTGTGAGCATCAACCTTGGAGTATGTAGACTCTACTGCCTGTGACGGAGATGGTGGTTCTGGATCCCTATCAAAGTTCATGACGAGTGTTATGTACGGTCTCTTCGTCTCACCATCAGAAACTGGGCAGCTATCAATTGCTTTTACAAAATGAGTGAACTGAATATAAGCACCCTTGAACACTTCCTGGGACTTGGGACCTGACTGAATATTGTCAGGGTGGGACTTGAGGATTTTTTTCATGTTATGCTTGCCAACAAGTTCTGTCAGGAAGTCAATCACAGGAATGGGGAACATAAGTTGAGTGTAGCAGTGTGAGGGCTACGCTGAATGACGAGGCCACAACAACAAGATACTCAATAAGTGAGAGCCAATAAGAGATAATGCCAGCTGGTACAGTGGATATCTTCAGTCTATATGCTTGTCACTGACCAATTGCAGTTGTGGTACTTTGGATCATGCCTTGCCAGGTAGGCCCGCCATTTGGCGGCCAAACCTTTGTGCCTCTCTGGAAGCTTAACACTGGTAAGGGTATCATTCACTGCTGTGAATAATTTGAACAAGAAATTGAGATAGTGGAGTTCCAAGGTGGTCCATGTGCCATCATATTGGATCTTGAAGAACTCTGTTATTGGATTCTGAATAATATAGCTATACAAGATGGATATAAGCAATGGGTAAAGATAATAAGTGTCAATGTTTCTCACCTCAGTCCGTATATTATGGATATGGCTGAGGGTGAGGAAACCATTACAGAAGTATTATATACATCTGTAAAAGAAAATAGGGAACGGAGTTCTGATGGGTATCCAATTCTGTGGTGTGTCATTAATGTGGACATACTCAGCACATGTGCTAATACTGCACATACACCCTCCCTCACTGTGGCGTCGTTGGACGGCTCAGTGACCATGTAGTGAGCGTTTACCCTGCTGAGGAGGTTGCATAAGCTGAGTGACTGCATGAACTTTTTGTGCTTCGAGCGAGGTAGGGCTTTCATCATAATATCAGCAGGCATCTCGGATGTTGGGAGATAATGGAAACAAATGTTTTTATCCTTGACGCATTCATGAGTATAGTGATATTGAACATCGATATGCTTTGAGTGTGCATGGAATGTAGGATCTTTTGTTAAAGCAATGGACCCTGTATTGTCACTGTGAAAAATGGTCATTGTTTGTCTGTGACCAAGGGTATCGAGTAGGTGACATAGCCACATAGCCTCCTTTGTTGTGTGACAGCTAGCCACATATTCTGCCTCACAGCTTGATGTGGTGACTATCAATTGTCGTTTAGAGCTCCAAGAAATTGCTCCACATCCCAGAGTGAAGATGTATCCTGAGGTAGATTGACGAGTGTCTACACATCCAGCATAGTCAGAGTCAGTATAACCGCATAGAACAATTTCTCCCTTTCCTCCAAGGGTGAGATTAACATCTCAAGTTTGCTTTAGATAACAAAGAACACGTTGTAGTGCAGTCCAATGAGCTTTGCCAGGGTTGGAGTTGAACTGACTTAGCTTGTTCATTGTGAATGTTATATCTGGTTGGGTTGCGAGTGAGATGTACATTAGCGATCCTACACCTGCAATGTATGGAACTTTTGTCATCTGTGTTTTCTCAGCTTCCGAGACAGGTGACATAGATTTTGAAAGAGTGACATTTGGGTCAAGGGGGGTGGTAACCCCATAACTCTCCTCCATTCCAAATCACCTGAGGACCATATCAACATAAGCCCCCTGAGATAGGGATATAGTGCGTGTGTCATGATCCTGAGTCACAGCCATACCCAGAAACCATTTGATCTCTCCCATGTCCACAACATCTATGATTTTTTGTAAATCATTGAGTGTTGAGGTTAAGGTCTCTTGATTACTTGTGGCAACAGCCATATTGTCAACATGAATTGTAATCATTGCGTCACCTGACGAGCCGTGTTTCGTGAAGACGCTATGGTCAACACTTGCCTTGGAAAACCCTATCCTGATCATCTCACTGCAGAGTCATTCATACCAGCAACGCCCGGCTTGTCGCAGTCTATAAAGTGATTTATGCAGCTTGCACACCCAGTTCTCCTTTCCTGGTTCCTTCCAACCTTCCAGTTGTTCCATATATATTTCTTCAGTAAGGTTTCCATGTAAGAATGCAGTTTTGACATCAAATTGATGTATCTCCCAATCTAGTGATGCAGCTATGCCAAGCACTGTACAAACCAACTCCAGTCTGGCCACAGGTGTGAAAGTGTCTGTATAGTCAATACCTTTGATTTGTGAGTATCCTTTTGCTACCACTTGCACCTTTCATCTTGAAACATGATTATTTTCATCCCACTTTCTGAAGAAAATTGTCTGGCATCCAATAATTTTCCATCCCTTGGGTACACTTGAGTGAGGGACCAAGGTCCAGACTCCATGCCAATGTAAAGATCCCATTTCATCATCATATCCCTTGTCCCACAGTGGGGCATCGTATGCCTCCATAGCTTGTTTGTAGGTGCATGGATCATCGTGTGCAATAAGGAAGAATTCTTCTTCTTCTTGGAAATAGTTTCAGTCAGTGGGTGCTGTTGCTCCAAATCAGTGCTCTGTTGGCCTGATCTTTCCCTGATTTCTCGCTTAGTTCACTCAATGATTGATTCATACTGCATCCCATGCATGGCTGCACCTGCAGCAGACAACTTCTTTGGTCGGGTGGCATCATGGTACATCCATGGGTGAAGTTGAGTTGCTTGGTACCTCATCTGTAGGTGATGCAGGTGTGATATCTGGAACTGATTCAGTTTGATCATCCAGGGGGTTATCTGATGACTGTGATTCTTCCACTTCATCAGAGGGTTCAATGACTAGATGTGTAGTTGTGGGCAATTGCTCTGTTCCATATGGGTTGCTCTGTGCATCAGTCCCAATTTCCATGCCCGGACAGTATGGACGTTGTTTTGAATCCTGTGTCTCAATGAATCACACATGTCTGGAGACCACTATATGTCCTGTAGAGGGATTGTAACATTGGTATGCTTTTGAATGTTCCGAGTATCCAACCAACACACATTCAATTGAGCAAGTATGTATCTTTGGGTGGTGCTCTGATTTCATATCCAACTTCACGAAAGTAGAAAATGTCTGGTTTCAATCTGTAGTAGGCCTCATATGGAGTGATATTATTGAGTGTACATGTAGGTGAGCAATCTTTGATGTACGCTGCAGTTCTGATGCATTCTCCCCAAAGCTTTGGTGGGAAGTTATTTTCAGACATGATGGCATGGGCTTGATTAAAAAGTATATGATGCACCCTTTCTGCTTTCCCATTTTAAGCAGATGAGTGTGGAGCTGTAGTTTGATGCCTGATTCCATTGTTTTTTAGATATTTTTCAAATTTTGCTTGATGTATACTCCCCCCCATTGTCCATTTGGAAAATATTGACAGTGGATCCTGTCTCGCGTTTGACAATGGCCTTCCACTCTTTGAAGCATTCGAAAGCCTCTCCCTTTTGTTTAATGATGTACACCCAGGTTTTTTGAGAGAAGTCATCGATAAAATTCAGTGTGTATAACCCACCATGCGGCGTCTGTACAACTTCTGGCCCAGTGATGTCAGAGAAGACTTTCTCAAGCAGCCTCTTCACCCTTCCTCCCTCCCACACCTTTGGGACCAAGTTTCTTGTCTGTTTACCAAGAATACAATGATCACAGGTTTGTGGGAGGTTGGAAAGGTTAGCCGGCATACCTGTGACAAGTCCTTTCTCTGCCATGCAAATTATTGAGTCATAGTTGATGTGACTGAGTTGTCTGTGCCATGTTTCGAGGGTAGGTGTTGCATGGGAAATAAGCAGTTGATCATTCACCATGTTTTCAATCAGGTGGTAGAGTCCTGCACCATATCTGGTGCCTTGAATGATCGATTTCAGGCCTCATAGTATTGAGCATCTTTTGGAGGAGAAGACAGCCTTTAGTCCCATGTGTTATGCACTAGGTCCAATTGGTGGTCAGAGATTGGGCTGGAGGTTTGGTCAGAGTTGGAGAAGGAGTCGGGGTATGTCGTGGGGGTCAGAACGGACTTGGCTTCAGCTTATGTGCTGCACCCTCACTAATACTGGTGTCTGAGATTTTGGAGATGGAGTACAACTTAGAGAGTTAGGATTGGACTTAGGAACTAGGCATGATTTGACATTTGAACTGGGGAATGAAGTCCCCAGTCAGGCAACTTAAATACATATTTGAAATCTAATAATAATTACTCCAGTGATGGGTCTCCGAGGCCAATGGCCTTACATGAGTATGTCCAAGTCCAATGGGGATGGGTGTCTGGGTTCCTATGGTGATGCTGATGCATCAATTGGAACCAGAGACGGATGGGTGGAATCGGCAGTTACAATCAGACAGGTAAATGGAGATGTGATGGTTTCCAAATGGAGTATAGATTTCATATGCACGGGGATCTGAGTGGATTGGATGGGGATCTGGGTGTTAATGAATATAGTCATAACAGTATCTCTCCATTTAAGGCCAAGCCCCTGAGGCCTCATGTCCATGGATTGAATAGGTGAGATGATTGGGCACAGTCGGAGTTATACTGGAGGTCTGGAGACATATAAAAGGAGGGGCCTGATTGAGGCCTTATCCCCAACAATGTCAAACCCTTTGGCAAGCATGAGTGTGGCTGAGCTTGAGCAGTTGCTCTTGGCCTGACAGAAGGAGGAGGAGGAGGAGCGGAGATGGAAGGAGGTGGCAGAGATGGAAGGGAGAAGGAAGGAGGAGGAAGTGAAAGCCAAGAGGGCCCACAGGGTCAAGGAACTTGCAGCCATGATGGAGGCCATGAGACTGAAGGAAGTGGAGGAGCAGGCGCACAAGCTAGAAGCCACCATGGAGGTAGAGGAGGAGGTGACCGGGGCAACCAGTCACCCAGGAAGTCTGAGTGTGCCAATATGGGCAGGGACCCCCAAGGTTGCCATCATCTCCATTATGCAGACGGAGTCAACCTGTCCAACAACTGTCCTTATGAGGGACTCGCCGTTACATCCATGGTCACAGCTGTTATTTGCAGTGGGTGTGGCTGAGGAAGATGAAGCAGTGGAGGTGGAGAGGGTGGAGGTGGAAGCGGATCCCGATGCCAATATGGAGCTTGATGCAAATGTGGAGCCCAAGGCAGGTGTGGATGTTGGGACGGATGTGGAGCTGGATCCGACCTCAAATTGCTATGAGGAGATGGCTTGGGTAGCCACAGTCGAGGCTTGCAAAAGAGCGGAGCTTTATGCTGCTACCACCAAGAAGAATCTTGACATCACAGTCTTTTCATTGAAGGTGTACCTGAGTGCTGATATGGAGAAGCGGGAGGTGGATCAGAGGGTCATATGGTGCAAGGCGGAGAGTCACGTGTTGGTGACCCATAAGAAGGAGCTGCATGTTGCTAGGTTGGCGATCCAGCTTTGCAAGTGCAAGATGGAGAAGGTGGCGGTGGAACAGCAGGACAAGGAGGAGGAGAGGGAACACTTGGAGGCTGCATCGAGAAGGGGCGGACCACCCAAGGCTCTGGCTCTGACGGAGCCATTTGGCAGGCCCAGCGTAATTTGTGACTTGTGTCATGATGTGGGCCTGGAGTGTGTGTGGCCTACCAGCCCAACTTGCCACCTTCGGTCCTGCAATCATTGTCAGAGTCAGAAAGGAGGGTGTAGGATCAATGGAAAGTTCGATCCCCAGAGTTGGAGCGTCAAGCCCTGACTAGTGGTACAAGGAGGGGCAGAGAAAGAAACAGAAGGTCGTCCGACCAAAAAGTGGTGGACGGAGATGGGGGCTGTGGCAGCTGGGGGTAGCAGTGTCAGGTCAGGTTGGAAGGGGCAATGACCAGTGCAGGCACAGGGAGCATCTCTGTGCCCAATAGTACTGTGGGCCAGCTTATCCGGCTGGCCAACCTGCAGTCAGAGCACCTCCAGCGGACAGAGGGGTTACTAGTGGACTTGGTGAAGATGATAAAATGGAAGGAGGTTCTGGAGGGTCAGCGGACGGCTGAGTTACATCAGCTGCGGAAGTTCATGGCCCCTTTGGACAAGGATTTGGACATGGGGGATGAGAAAGATTGGGTGTCGGATGTAGAGAGTGATGATGAGTCAGAGATGGAGCCTGAGGTAGACAAGGGGAAGGGGAAAAGGAAACGCAATGTATAACATAAAAAAATGATTTTGATTTTGATTATACTTTCGGAGTGGAGAAAAATGAGGTGGAGTGATATTCCTTTGGAGTTTTTTTTTGGGCAGACTTGTAATTTCCCTTGTTACTTGTAATAAAATGATGATGTGAAATAATAGAATTAGTAATGGAACTTAAAGATTCATAAGAGGGCCAGGTTTGTCCAGATAAGCAGAGTGAAAGTTGGAGACTGATTCGGATGCATGATTGAGTTCAGACACAGAGATCCATGAGGACTCTTCATCGGTGCCTTCATATCCAGTCCATTTGACTAAGTACTGGAGCTTGCACTTGTATTGATGGTCGATCCTTGAGTCCAGGATCTCAGATATCTCATATTCATTGTCTCCTTCAATGATGATTGGGGGAGGTGGAGGTTGTGTGCAACTGGAGATCTCGTTCGTAGTAGCAGGTTCAAGCATTGATATATGGAAGACCAGATGAACTGCTCAGAAGTGGGAGGTGGAGGGTGAAGGACCTGCTGCCAGCATGAGCAATGACCTCATAAGGACCTAAGTATTTCTCGGAGAGTTTCTTCGATGGATGGGTGGTCCGGAAATGTTTGGCCTTAACAAACACTTTGTCTCCAATTTGCAGGTCTGGAGCTGGAATGCAGTGTTGGTCTGTGGAGACTTGGTATTGTTTCTGGGCATCGGAGATGGTTTCTTGGAGATGTTGGTGTAGTTGATTGAGGTCAGTTACAAAATGGCAGGCTTTGGTGGAGGTGAGTTCCTTCTCAGGGTGGATGGAGATGTTTGGATGATAGCCTTTATTAGCAAAGAACAGAGAGACGCCGGTAGTTGCGTTCAGAGCATTGTTGTAGGCAAACTCTGCAATTAGAAGTAGGTCAGCCCAGTTGTCTTGTTGATAGTTACAATAGACTTGGAGATATTGTTCCAGGGACTGATTCATTTGTTCCATTTGTCTGTCTCCTTCAGGATTATATCCAGAGGTGAAATGAAGCTTCATGTCAAGAGCCTTTCCTAATGTGTGGAAGAAGGAGGAGACAAACTCCAAGCCCCGATCGGACATGACATGCGATGGGACTCCGTGTTTAGAGAATATGTGGAGAATGAACAATTTAGCTAGTGAGGCGGAGGTGATGGTGTCATGCATTGGAATGAATAGTGACTGTTTAGTGAACCTGTTGACAATCACAAGTATGGTGTCATATCTGAGCAATGGGGGGAGCTTCTCTATGAAATCCATGGAGATGGAGTTCCATGGTTGCTCCGGGACCAGAAGTTGCTTGAGCATTCTGTAGGGTTTGTGCCTTTGTGATTTTGAGTGCATACATGTAGTGTTGAATGTATTCTCGCATTTTTGGCCATATGTAGTCTCATCAGATTAATCCTTGTGTGCAATTTTGCCTGAAATGGCCAGAGATTGGGTGATCATGATAATACTGCAAAACTCAGAGTCGGAGACCATTGGTGTTGGGGACATATATCTGGTTGTTGTGTTGGAGGTGTCCTTTGGGGTCAAGTGACCACTTCAGATCGGAAGGGTTGTCCAAGTGTTTAACTGCAATAGGATCAGATCAGAGTGATGAGCGGATGTCGGAGCGGAGTTGGTCGATGTCCATAATGGTAACAGCTTGGAGGGTGAGAGTCATGAGGGTGGATGCTCATAGGGATGATGCCAGCTGCTCATTAGTGAATGCAGGATGAAAGTTGTGTGGGTTTACAGTGGCATAGTTGCTATTCCCCTCTTTAGGGTAGATGTTAACATGTCAGGCTTTGCTCCAAGTTGACCTGGATGGAAATGGATAACGAGATTGAACTGAGATAGGTATTCGGACCATTGGACTTGTCTGTTACACACTAGGTCTGATTGGGGGTCAGAGATTGGGTTGGAGGTTTGGTTGGAGGTTTGGTTGGAGGTTTGGTTGGAGGTTTGGTTGGAGGTTTGGTTGGAGGTTTGGTGGGAGGTTTGGTTGGAGGTTTGGTGGGAGGTTTGGTTGGAGGTTTGGTGGGAGGTTTGGTTGGAGGTTTGGTGGGAGGTTTGGTTGGAGGTTTGGTGGGAGGTTTGGTTGGAGGTTTGGTGGGAGGTTTGGTTGGAGGTTTGGTGGGAGGTTTGGTGGGAGGTTTGGTGGGAGGTTTGGTGGGAGGTTTGGTGGGAGGTTTGGTGGGAGGTTTGGTGGGAGGTTTGGTGGGAGGTTTGGTGGGAGGTTTGGTGGGAGGTTTGGTTGGAGTTGGAGGAGTCAGGTACGTTGTGGGGGTTGGAGGTTTGGTTGGAGTTGGAGGAGTCAGGTACGTTGTGGGGGTTGGAACGGACTTGGCTTCAGCTTATGTGCTGTGCCCTCACTAATACCAGTGTCTGAGATTTCGGAGACGGAGTACAACTTAGAGAGTTAGGATTGGACTTAGGAACTAGGCGTGATTTGATATTTGGACTGGGGAATGAAGTCCTCAGTCAGGCAACTTAAATACATATTTGAAATCTAATAATAATTACTCCAGTGATGGGTCTCCAAGGCCAACGACCTTACATGAGTATGTCCAAGTCCAATGGGGACGGGTGTCTGGGTTCCTATGGTGATGCTGATGCATCAATCGGAACCAGAGATGGATGGGCGGAATCGGTGGTGACAATTGGACAGGTAGATGGAGATGTGGCAGTTTCCAAATGGAGTATAGATTTCATGTGTGTGGGGATCTGAGTGGATTGGATGGGGATCTGGGTGTTAATGAATATAGTCATAACATTGTCTCCAGGTGAGTAGTTTCATTGTGGAGAAGTATTCCAAGTTCTTGTGGTCTGTTATGATGTCCACCGGCTTGGAGGGGCCTTCAAGGTAATGTCTCCATATCTGGAAGGCTTCATATATGGCAAGGAGCTCTTTGTCATGGACGTCATAGTTCAGTTCGGGGGGCATAAATGTACGTGAGTGAAAAGCAATTGGATGGACTTGTCCATTGTCTGGAGAGATGATAAACAGGATCGCGGCAAGTGCATAGTTGGAGGCATCAGTTTCTAATAGGATAGGAACACCTGAAACCCAATGAGTCAGTATCAGAGTGGAAGTAAAGGTCTCAAAGCTCTGTCTACATTCATCAGTGAAATTCCATTGGGTACCCTTCCTGGTAAGTCAGGTGAGCGGAACAGTGATATTGGAGTAGCCATAAATGAAGCGGTGGTAGAAGTTGGTGAACCCCAGGAAGGACTGTACGTCTTTGACTTTCCGCAGTTCTGGCCATTCCTGTATGGCTTTGATTTTGTCATCAGACATTGTCAGTCCTGCCAGGGAGAGGATATAGCCTAGATACTCAACCGAGTCAGAGTGGAATTCACATTTGTCAGCACGGGTGAAAAGGCCATGTTTTCGGAGATGTCAGAGTACCTCTTGGACATGTGTCCGATGTTCTTCTTCATTGTCCAAATATACCAAAATGTCATCTAAGTAAACGAGGACGGTCACATCAAGAAGGTCAGCGAAGGTATCATTCATGAACCTCTGGAATGTGGCTGGGGCATTGGTTAGTCTGAAGGGCATGATGCACCATTCAAAAGAACTATATCAAGTGCAGAAGGTTGTTTTCCACTCATCGCCTTCTCAGATGCAGACTAGATGGTAGGCATGTCGGAGATCTATTTTGGAATAGATCTTAGCTTTTTGAGGACTCTCGAGTAGGTCTGCAGTGTGGGGTATTGGGTATTGGTCTTTCTTTGTAATCTTGTTAAGTCCACAGAAGTCAATGCATAGACAGAGTGATCCGTCCTTTTTGCGGACAAATAGGACCAGAGCTCCATGGGGAGATAGGGATGGGCAGATGAAGCCCATAGCCAAGTTCTTGTCTATGAATGTTTGGAGAGCCAGTAGCTCTTTTTGGGATAGTGAGTAAATAGGGCCAAGCGGAGGGGTGGAGTTGTCATCCAACTCAATCTTGAGATCATATGGTCAGTGTTCTGCTAGGGAGTCAGCTTTAGACTTGCTGAACATGTTGGTGAATTCATGATACTCCTTAGGGACCATAGGTAGGTCCAGTGGAGTTGATCGGGTGGAACGAGCGGCGAGGAATATCGGATCGGAGAGGTGAACCTGGAACGTGTGAGAGCCATTCAGTTTGCTTAGTCTGGTGAAGACCATAGCATCCACCATCAATATAGGCAGAGGGGTAGACAGAGTATCTATCGGAGTGGAGTCAGCAGAGGCTGAAGATAGTTTTGCACCTAAAATTGCTGGTGACGTCAGGGATGACACCACCTGTACTGGGGAACGGAATGTGATATGGCCTAATGCCCAGTCAATCAATGGATTGTAGTGGGTGAGCCAATTATGTCCAAGAACCACAGAACAGCTGGAGTCAAGCGGAGTAACATAGAATGTAAGGTTCTGGATTTCTCCAACAGAAAAACAGATAGACAGATCTATAGCTCATGAAATAACAGCATTAGTAGTGCCATCAAATAATCAGAGTGATATCAGAGTTATGGTATGTAGTTCATGTAAATTGGAAAAAGAGGAATTGAGGAAACAGTGAGTAGAACCGGAGTCAATTAATGCTTGGATAGTGGTATCGGGGATGGAGTCGGAGTAGATGTGGAGGGTAAGGGAGTCAGAGTGGGAAAGAGTGGATGCATTCAGGTGGACCTCATTTGTCGTACAGGGAGTACCCATACAGAGGCTATAGGACTGCTTATTATTTTTTTTGGTCCATCATGGCATTGGCAGCATGGCCCTTTGCCTTTGCTGCAGATGAGGTTGCCTTGTTGCAATCCTTAGCTTGGTGGCCAGGCTTTCCACAGAACAGACAGAGGTTGTTGTCCATGTGGCACTGGCATTCCTGCTGGGTAAGTTTGCCATCCTTCCCTAGCTTGGTGGAGAGGTCCAGAGTGCTCTTGTGAGCTCCAGAGTTATTGCTGGTGCCGGAGTTGTTCTAACCGGAACTGGAAGTGGCAGCATTACCTGTGTTTGACTTCTGGACTGAGTTGGCAGTGGTCCTTATTGGACCCCTTGTTGGACTTTTGGGTCTTGTCTGATGATTTGTCTGATTTGTTGTTAGCTGAATTTTTGCAGGAGACCTCAGATTGACGTTCCCAATGATGGGTGTCAATGGATTGGGCAAGCTTGCGAAGGTTAACCAAAGTATCTGGCTTACCGACGCATGATATCTCATCCTTGATGCAGGATGGGAGACCAACGTAAAATTGGTGTCAGAGTGTGGCATTGCCCCATTGGACTTTTGGGGCTAGCTGCTGGAAACTCACAATGTATTTTGCAATTTTGTGATTTTCCTTCATCTGAAGTTGATTGAGTTCATTCTCAGCATCGGCCTTAGGGTTGTAAGGACCAAAATTGGTCCGAAGTTCAGAGATGAAGTCAGAGTAGTCATCTGACCATATCAGGTCATCAGAGTCATCCATGAGCACTGGCTCAAAGTAGTCCAGTGTGGTGCCCTTGAGATAGGACATGATGAAGGTGACCTTTGCCCGATCAGATGTGAACGCGTTGGGGTGGTCGTGGAAATTCAACTGGTTGCACCAAGAATGGCTGGAGCTTTTGCAGATCAGAGCCATCAAATGGGTCAGGTTCTCGGACCTTGGTCCAGGACTTAGGGGCTTGTGGGTTACAGATGCTGCTGGCAAGCAGGGAGATGGCTTGTGGGTTACAGATGCTGCTGGCAAGCAGGGAGATGGCTTGTGCCAGATTTGGAGAGGGTTGAGTGTCGTCTTCTTCATTGATGGCCTCTATGTGGTCCGTCAGTTCTTTGACAACCTCGGGGATGGTGTCGATGCTGGGAGCAAGCACCTTGATGGTTTGTGCATGTTCAGAATTGGCGGTGGATCATGGCATTGGTAGGAGTGAGTATGGCAGTTTGAATATACTGTTACACACTAGGTCTGATTGGTGGTCAGAGATTGGGTTGGAGGTTTGGTTGGAGTCAGAGAAGGAGTTGGGGTACATCATGGGGGTCGGAACGGACTTGGCTTCAGCTTATGTGCTGCACCCTCACTAATACCAGTGTCCAAGATTTCAGAGATGGAGTACAACTTAAAGAGTTAGGATTGGACTTAGGAACTAGGTGTGATTTGATATTTGAACTGGGGAATGAAGTCCTCAGTCAGGCAACTTAAATACATATTTGAAATCTAATAATAATTACTACGGGGATGGGTCTCCGAGGCCAATGGCCTTACATGAGAATGTCCAAGTCCAACAGGGACGGGTGTCTGGGTTCCTATGGTGATGCTGATGCATCAATTGGAACCAGAGACGGATGGGTGGAATCGGTGGTTACAATCAGACAGGTAAATGGAGATGTGATGGTTTCCAAATGGAGTATAGATTTCATATGCGCAGGGATCTGAGTGGATTGGACGGGGATCTGGGTGTTAATGAATATAGTCATAACACCATGTCAGTTAGTCTCCCAATGGAGATGAGCCACAGTTTAGCGTCGGGTATATATAAGGCATCATGTAGGAGTAGTTTGCACCCTTTTCCAAATCTCAACTTTATGGTACCCATTGCAATTGCAGTGAGGCTGGAACCATTGATGCCATGGACATTTCAAGGTGGTATTGAGCGCAGGTCTGAGAAGTTGTCTTGAATTGGTGAGCAATGACTGGTTGCTCCCGAATCGAAGTAGTAGGGTATAGGAATTTCCATGTATGCTGCGATGTCATCCCAATTTACTGGGGAAGTGTTTGAAAGTTGGATTGTTTCTTGAAAAATGGCGCAGGACTCTGATCCAGAATCACTATCTGCAACCTCTGATATGGTAGCATGGGCCTGCTCCTTCTTTTTCTTCTTTTCACTTTCCTTTCACTGTTTTTCCTTTGCCGTCTTCCACCAGTCTGGTGCCTTTCCTTTGTTGCCTCCCCCCTTTTCCCAGCACTTCTCGATTGTATGTCCCTTTTTGTTGCACTCCAAGCATTTCAAAGCATTGTTGGCCACCTTCACCTGCTTCTGCTTTGCTGCAAGTAGAACATCTTCATTTTTAATTGCTTCACGGTGCCTGGATTCTTGCGCTTTGGATTCGATGCACTGAATGATGACAGAGGGGGTAAGTGCTAATGATGATGCTATGAGGATTTTGCGCAGTCCTTCAAATTCGCTGTCACACATTGCATGGAGCAGCAGTCTGATGGTCCATTCCTCCTTGGTTGGGGGTTCACCACTGTAGATCACCTCCATGTAGTCCTTGAGGTTAGTGAGTACTGATGAGGCAGTCATGGCAGTAGTGAATCACAATCTTGCGTTCTGAAGGGCATTGAACTTGGAATTGATACCGCTCTGGTATGTCTTTTTCTTGAGGTGTTCCCAGGCCTTGGACGCCAAGGTATATTGTTCTATCTCTTGAGCAAGGGAGTCCTCAACAACCTGACAGAGAGCTCCCACAATCCAATTGTTCATTTTGTCCCATTCAGCCTTTTTTGCACAATCTTCAGCAGGTTCCTTTTCTCCCCCTTCAATGTAGGACCATATGCCACTTGATCAAAGGATTGCATGGCATTTCCTGGACCATTGAGGTCAAATACCGGCAGTGAGTATTCCAACGGACTTCTTGGTGAGTTTGACTTTGTTGAGTAGCAACTCATGTGATGGTCGGAGGTAAAAACTGACTGTATTATATGTGGCCCTTGTGGAAACTATACATGTGCTGACTAACAGAAACGCGCTATATATATAGAGTAAGTGAGCGTACTTTCTCTTCTACACTCCCCCTCGCTCATTATCATATATTGCCAACCCAAGCTTAGCACAATGCGCGCTGTGCGGTGCCAGCGGTAGACCCTTGGTAAGTACGTCCGCCACCATTTCTGTAGTTGGAATAAACTCAATCTGAAGTTCGCCATCAGCGACTTTCTCGCATATGTAGTGGTACTGGACGTCAATATGCTTGGAACGGTTGTGGAACACTGGATTCAGGGTGAGTGCTATAGCCCCCTGATTGTCTGCAAAGATCCTGATGTATTGAACGTTTGTGCCCAGTTTTTTCAGCATTTGAAGCATCCAGGTTGCCTCCCTTGCCGCTTGCAACATTGCCATGTATTCCGCCTCCAAGGTAGACAATGCTGTCACCTTCTGCTTCTTAGCTGACCACGACACAGCGCTGGTTCCTATCAAGAACGTGTAGGCCCCAGTTGACTTTCTGTCATCCTGGTCGCCGGCGAAATCAGCATCTGAGTACGCGGAGAGCGTGAGGTCGCCTCCTAACTTCAGAGGTACATCCATTGTTCCCTTCAGGTAACGTAGGACTTGCTTAGCGGCCTGCCAGTGCACTTGTCCCAGATTGGACATATATTTGCATAGCACGCTGAGTGCATATGCAATGTCTGGTTGCGTCGCCACCATTATGTATAACAGCGCACCTACCAGCTCCCTGTAAGGTACGCTGACGAGCCAGGACGCATCGAGGACACATATCGAACCACTCTGACAGTCCAACTCTGCCAGCGTCTTTTCGTATCAACTTTTAAATAGCGCCGCAACTCCCTATCCACCTCAGTCTCTAATTTGAGCCATCGATCGTCACTCGTGTTTCATCGCCATCGATCATTATCAGCCTTCTATTCACACCGATCCTTTCATCATCATTCACATGGCTTCCCATTCTATTCCCCTCTCCAACATCACTTCTAATAATACGTCACACTGGTCTCTGGACACAGAGGACTATCAAAAATACACCGAGCTCCACGGGCATGTTAAGCCACCTCCACGTGTCAAAATACTTCCAAAACTCTTTCAACGTCCAAGATCCCCACCATGTCTCTCTTATGCCATTGGCGATCCCATATTCTTTCACAATTCCATTGAACCATATACATTCCTCGACATTTTGCCTCTATATCGTAACACGGATAGAAGAGTCGAACGTGAGGTAGAATTTCAGTCACCATCGCTGACCTATCCTCCCACTTCAATCCGACTCAGGTTACATCGTGTCAGGCAAAGGGACCAAATACTCTTGGAACGGGATACCTTATGGAGACAGATCACTAAGACAATAAGGAGTATTTGTTGTGGATGCTGACTGAAGTCCTCATGTGACTCAGGGTCAATTTACCTTCAGAGCCATAGGGAAGATGGTATTGGTGGACATTTCTATTGTTCTTTTATATGACTCACCCCTGTTTCATCTTTTAATTCATTCATACACAACTTACTCATCCTTGTTCTATTTTTGGTTCTTTTATTACTCATCACCCCCTATTCTTACAAAGATTACCCCTATCTGTCATTTCATTTCTCCATGATTTCCCCCTTTAGTAGTTCAACTTCACACGCTTTGTCAGCTGGCTTGATCAGCATTTCTTGCATCATATCGCATCATTTGCTCCTCATATTATGTCGTTGTGCCCTGGGGATTTGTATATAAAAGGGTGCTAGTTTTCGCCTTTGGAATAAATCAACAAGTTTTCAGCCAACGCTCTAAAGTCAAAGTCCACGCTCTAAGTCTACGCTCTACGCTCTACATCACAATCCATCATCTCTACACTGAGGTAAAACACCTTGGTTCAACGATCAGATTTCCCTCCGCCACCGAGAGGTTGCTTCTCCTGAAACCAGCTTTCGCGTACCTCCCAACCAGGCTCCGCATTGTCATCCAGTCACAGAGCACGATCAGCCATCGGGACCAACCTTTAGCTCCCATCCCCATCCAACCACAGAGCACTATCCCACTTCCCTGTTACTTACCCCTCGCCCTGATTGATCTTTGGAGTGCTGAACAACTGCATTACACACCGTCTGTTTGCTAGGACCGTTGCGCGCAGGCTTATAGGATCTATTCCTTAAGCGAACCGACAACGCCTGCCATTCTCTCGCGTTCAACATCATCCTGAGGGCACATTTCAACTGTTAGGTAGGTTCCTGGAGCAAACAGCGTTGCCAGCGGTGTGGCATCTTCAAGCGAAAACTTGTGCAGCAGACCGTCGACAAATGACATCTGCAACAGCACTATTGTTTGACTTGGGTGATCATGTTTAAATGCAATGCCCAGTGTCCAGGTAAGCTCCCCTCGCTTGATATGCCATACTGTTCAGAAAACTGACGTTCAAGCTCAAGTAGTTTATCCTCAGGTCCCACACAGGTTGCGTCGTCTACCCAGAAGACTATGACAGCGGATGAGCCGTCCTCCCATGTCCTTCGGAAAGCGCTTGGATCCAAGGTGAGCTTCTTCCAGCTGATCTTTCCCATGAATTCTGACTTCTCTTCCTCCTAATAGTGCCCCCCCTGGACCGTTCCATATAGTGGCTTCAATAGCCACCACACCAGCGTTGGGTCTGTCGGATGCTCAAAACCTGGCGGGGGCTTCATGTAGACGATCTCACGGAGTGGGTAGTGCAGGTAAGCAGAAGCAACATCAAACTGCTGTATCGCTGTATTCTGACTTGCTGCTGCCGCCAGAATGATTTGCAGCGTCTCGAACCGCATTACCGTTGCACAGCTCTGTGCAGGGTCAAAGCGAAGACCGGGGATCTGTGTGAATCCTCATGCACAACACCTCGCCTTGAACCCTGTGATCCCACCTTCAGTATCATGCTTCATCTTCAACACTGTCTTGGAGTCCATCACTGGTGCATCCCCACTCTGTGCCCATTCATATACCCCATGGTTTGTGAGGTTCTGATGCTCCTTGTCTAGCGCTTTCCTCCAGTAGGGTGTGTTCAGGCCTGCAAGTGCTTCTTCAATGATGAGTGGATCATCTGGCACTGGTACATCTGCTGATTCGACGTTGTCTGTCAGCAGTTCCCCTGCCATTGCCGACATCGCAAACTCAAATGCAATGCCTGCCTGTGGCTCGCGCATCCAGCCTGATCACGTTGTATGAGCTGGGTAATCTGGTACTGTACTCACAAGTGCATCCGTATTCACTGCGCTGGCTGCAGCAGCTGGCTGGGGTCACGCAGGAATTCTTATGGTAAGCTTTTCACTTTGGGTCTGTGCAGCTGGCACCGATAGCTGACTCGGTGCCTCATCTAGTTCCCTGCTTGTAGCCAGCTCCTGTGCATCAATGATTAGTGCTGGGATTATCAGTCCCAAGGACGCTTTGTGGAATATCAGGTTGCGCGCTCTGTGTACCTTACCCAATTTGGGTTCCAGGACCAGGTAACCACCATCCCATGGCTCGTAGCCCACCATATAGCCTCTCCATGATCATGAGTCTAATTTCTGCATCTTCTCCCTTGCAGCATGCACGCTAACTTGACATCCGAACGGTCGAAGGTTACCTATATCGGGCACTTCACCATAGAAAACCTCATATGGTGTCTTCCCATCGTTGGCGCGAGTCGGTGACCTGTCCATAAGTACGCCATTGTTCTGAAAGCCAGTGTCCAGTAGCGCTTAGGCAGCTTTGCCTCCAATAGCATTGCACGCACTCCCTCCATGATCGTCCGGTTCATCCGCTCTGCAATGCCGTTCATTTGTGGTGAGTGTGCAGATGCAGGATTTGTCATCAACTAAGGTGAGTGCATACCGTTGTATGACTGAGTTTCCATAGGACCAATGTTTTGGAACCTGCAAAATTATGGTGTTAGGGCAAACTCTAAATCACCACAATTCCATGAATGAACAGCTGAGAAGAATATCAAATCCTACTGCAGCACAACTCCAGAAACGATTTAACGTTTATACTTTGGTTACAATCCGTTGTAATGGTCAATGCAGACGATATGCAGGAAGGTAATACGTTTCTTAGCAGTAGGGAATGAATAAGACTTCCAGAGTCTAGAGTTCACAGACGCTTAGGGGTCCAGATATTCCAAAAAGAGGGGAATGCACTTAGAGGCTAGAGGAAGTAGGTGGATGAATCCGACCATCCAACCAGTGACACTCTGAAGCAGGTAACAGCAATGTGTGAAGTAGTCTAGCAACTGCTTCACATGAGTTCAAGATCCTAATGCTCTGCAAAGGCAGTACACACTAGTAACTTAAACAAGAGCACTAATGGCAGGACTATCGACAGACAATCTCACCCTGTAGATTTGTAGTCATGCGAGGTAGATACTACACTCACGCCCAAAGCAGGACAATCACTACTTCGAGTGCAATCGAATACAGTTACACAACTGTAAGCGACCCTTGAACTGGACAATCAACAGTTACTGAGATATAGAGGATGACACTGTATGTCACTCTAGTCACACTGATGTGCAAATGATGGGGTAGAAATGGTTATTTATTTCAGAGGCAGAATGGGCTCCTTTTATATTGTATTTACAGGACCTGACTAATACTACTGGAAACTTCTACCTATTAATAGATGGAAACTACTGGAAGCTAGTGGAATATGTGAGAAGGGGGTGGAAGTTTCCTAGCCAATGAGCTGCTTGGATTTGCTCTGACTCATGGCATGAGTCATGGATGGAGTCATAGTGTGACTCAGAGCACTATTGAACTCTCCACCGAAAATGGAGTCAGGAGGTGCAGTGGTTGCAAAGATATTGAGCATTTACTGGCAGTGGTGACCAGATTGAGTCGGAGATTGAAATGAGTCATGTGATCGAAAATGAGTCAGTTGTCCGGGTGACTCCGGCTGACTTTGAGGCTGCTGACATCTGCGAAGGTTTGTGGGTCCATGTGGGTCCCAAAACTTCGCCCAGCAGAACAATAAGTTTGTAGACTCATTTCTGCATGGAAAATTCCTGAAAAAATATGAAAAAATAGAGAATATTTGAATGGCCCTGAATCAAGAGAAAGCAGCAGATATATGCTGATATTTTAAGGCCATCAAGCGGAATTGTACAGTTTCAGGACTTTAAACAAGATCTTTTAAGGGAAAACCAGTTCCCATACAACCAACAGTGTCCATATGAACCAGGTCGAGTAGCCCCTCCACGTGGTGCCTTCTGGGGGGAAATGGTAAGCGTGTCTGCTTCCCCTCTATGCAGGCTAGGCAATCCATCTGTGCGGGGATAGGAGCGGCAGTATTTGTGATCCTGACGTTCTTGGCAGCACCTTCGGTGAGTTTCTTGCAATCCTGCATATTTAGATGACCCATCATCCGATGTAGGTCCATCCATGTGATCTCAGCAGGTGCCGTGGCTGCCAGTAACCACTCACCATCCAGCTGCTTCGCTAGTTGGGAGTTGTCAGACTCGGTGAATACCAGGTTTGCAGTCCCATTAGTCTGTGGCTTCATGACTCTCAGCCACACTGGGTAGACCTGCTCCATTACTGGTATGTCAATAGTGTTTCCTCCCGGTCCGCGCAGCTTGCAGCTTGTATGCCACAGTATATCCCTTCTGTGTCAGCTGGCATACAGACAGCAATCTCGCTGTGATGTTGGGTACCCAGGACACATTGTGCAGCTCACCAAATGCCTCACCACCATCCTTCAGCTGGATCACATAGCGTATGGTTCCAGATCCCATCGCCTGCACCTGACCCTTTGTGGTGGTGATTTGGCGTGGCACACTGAATGCTGCGTAGTCTTGGAGATCCTCTTGGCATAGTGTGTAGTGACCTGACACCCCTGAGTCCAGGTAGTACATGGTATTGGCATTGCTTCTGCTTGCCTTTCTGTTCAGCACCATAAACATGTGTCTGACCAGCGCTTGTGTGCCTGCTTTGGCATTCACATCATTCTTCTTTGGCTTCGTGCAATCATGCCCAGTGCCCAGCTACACCGCAGTTATGGCATTTCCCTTTTCTCTTTGTATCCGTGCCTTTTCCACCCCCTGCTTTCCCTTTCCCTTTAGCTAGAAATCCTGAACTGTCTTCACCACGCAGTTCACGGCGGAGCTCCATTTGTCTGAGCCTCTGTGTGACACTTGTGACAGTTTCTGTAGCGTGATTGACTGTAGTAGTGAATTGGTCAAGCTCAGCAGGTAAGGAATTTAAGAAGTATGAAAGGAACTGCGAATCAGGTATGCTCTGCCCAGCTGCTGCGAGCTTCTGCCGGACCTCTTCCATTTTAAGCTGGTGCATCTGGATCAGCGTCCCAGCCATGTACTTCATGGTCGTTATCTGCATGAACAGCACTGCATGGATGCCATCCATGCTTGCCCCGTACATGTCCTCCAAGGCTTTCCAGGCCTTCACCGGATCACGGTTACCCATTATGGGCTGCTTCCACTCGTCTTCGATACGCAGGGCAATTTCCATATATGCCCTTCCAGCGTGGAGGTCCCATGCAGCAATGGCTGCCATCTCAGCCGCTTTCAGTGCCATCGCATCCGCTAGCTTTGGCCTGGGAACTGTACCTTGAACCATTACCATTTGGTTCAGCCCATACAGCACTGTCTCCATATTGTTCTTCCATGAGTAGAAGTTCATCAAGTTGAGTTTTGGGAATGTTGAGAACCCATTTCCAGTTGTCATGATATAGTCGAGTTGCATGGTGGTCATTATGAGTGATAATTATGTGGCTACGGGGCCCATAACCTGTTGAGTAGCAACTTATGTGATGGTTGGAGGTAAAAACTGACTGTATTATACGCGGCCCTTGTAGAAACTATACATGTGCTGACTAACAGAAACACGCTAAGTGAGCGTACTTTCTCTTCTACAGACTTCTGTCATACTGATGGATTTTTTCAGAGATGATTCTGCACAGAAAAATCTTTAGATTTAAAAGCGTGGACCGGGGCCCATAACCTATTGGATTCTGAATAATAAAGCTCAGTCTGTATATTATGGATACGGCTTGTTTAATCTACCTGAATAATAAAGCTATACAAGATGGATATAAGCAATGGGTAAAGATAATAAGTGTCAATGTTTCTCACCTCAGTCCGTATATTATGGAGATGGCTGAGGGTGAGGAAACCATTACAGAAGTATTATATACGTCTGTAAAAGAAAATAGGGAATGGAGTTCCGACAGGTATCCGATTCTATGGTGTGTCATTAATGCGGACATACTCAGCACATGTGCTAATACTGCACATATATTCTATATTCCAACATCTGTGACATTGGGATCAGCGGGTGCGTGGAATGACGTTGGGATCTCAGACATCTCAGCCAGATTATCAGAATCGTCAATGTCTAACCACTGGCGACTTGCAACACCGTTTATGTAATCCTGACACTTCACGTTACCTCTTAAGCGTCCTACGCTTCTGAGGCATACATCCAGGTCGAGAAACATGTCTGTGAGTATCGCCTATGACTGTGCTTGCGATGCTTAGTTATCCCCGTGCCGTTTTGTGACACGCATTGAGATCCTCGGCGCGGACATCTGGCACGACCTCATCACCGCTCGTGTTGTAAGGGTGGGATTCTCATGACGATTTTACAAAAAATAAAATAAAAATTACTTACATCCTGGAGGACTCACAAGAATTTGGTCGAGAAAGCGGTGGCCAATCTAACATATACCAGTATCTATATACCATTTTCCGGGGCTTGTCAAACTCATACAATAAGGAGCCAGAATTCGATGTGATCAGCATCACAAAACATATGTCGTATTTGGCATCCAGTCAGATATGTCGGTAGGTAACAAGGATGAGTTTGTATATTTATCAGAGATGTCATAAACAAATGAATGGATGAATCTTTGTGGGTATGAGGGTTCAATACCTCGTGGTGTTTGGATAAAGGAGTGGATAAGAGGTGAACACGACCTGCGTCACCTTCAGAGAAAGAATGATTCGACCGGGGAGTGTAAAAAAATGAGCGGCTGGTTTGTGAGCAGAACGCGCGTCCTAGACCTCCACCTAGTTGGTTGTAGCATTAGTGAACGGTGTCGTTGCTAGTCCAACTCGTGCATTGGCCGTGTCAAACTAAAGGCCTCGCTGTCAGGATCACCAAGACACAAGGAAACCATGTCATTCTCACCACGGAGTAAAACCTTTGCCTATGAGTGGAATGGTAGGTATGAGCTGAGAACAACCGGCATCAAGGATCGTTGACTCACAAAAACGCAAACCCGTTTATGAAGTCCAGCCCTTGCCCACTGGGTGTGCCAATCTGGAAAAACCATATGTTAACGAGTGCATAGAGTGCGAGGAGAAGAGTGCTCACGTCACTAACGATGAGCAAGAGGTCGGTTTCTTTACCACCTACCATGAGGTTGAGCTTCCTTGGCAACAGTTGAGCGTTACGAGTGAACTCGTATTCAACCTGCCCATAGAGTTAGCAATTCCTGAGCTATAATTGGCTTGTTGTCAACTTACACCGTCAATTTTGAAGAAAAGGCTCTGCAGCTTTGAAAATTGTTCAGGCGTGACAGATAATAATCCTGTGTTCTTGTCTATAACCGCGCCAGTGAGGCATTGGTATGTCTCGAAGGCATCTGAGAAGGATATCAGGAACAATGGATGTACACAGTACTTCATCCGTCATCGAGTTCTACCTGATGCTATTAACAACAAAGTCGTTCCTGTGTCTACAGAGGTTGGTTTGGTGTCAAATAATTACCGTGAGAGTGAAGAGACGAGTACCAACCTACGATGCCGGAAGTTAAGCTTAGGAGGGGAGTGTGGGTGCCATACCTGACATTAACATATTAATGAATAGTGCAGTCACTGTTTTGAACGACGGCGGACAACTCACGTGATCGACTGATCAATCCCCCAATAGAAGCTGGATGGTGAGGTAGTAGTGATTGGCGAATAGTGGATCTTCCCAGTGAATTTGGTAGAGTCAGTGCGTCCGAATGTTATTTCTCCGTTTGTGACCTATTGCGTGGCTTGAGTCATTGTATATACAGACATTGATTCGACTAACCCCGGGCGCTGTTGTTGGTTCAAACGAGATGGCTAAGCGAGTGTGTCAAAGGGGAAGACGTTGCGAGGATGCCATATGGTCATACCAAGGGAATCCGACGAGATTTTTCCCTGTGCATCGCGGATGAATCAATTATTATATCGAGATCCGTCTCCACAAACATAAGGTAGGCACCTGCGCAAACAGATTGTCTGTGACAGTGGGGATCTCTGTCCGATTCTGACCAATCAGTGTTCCTAGTGAAGACGAGTCAAACAGCTGAACAAATACAAAAACAATGGGATGAACCTGTTGTCAAATCTGCCGGGCCGATTCCGAGGATTCCATCTTTTCGTTTAGAGAGAATAATCAGACAACCGCGTCAAGTGTCAGAATTATATGCCGTTACCTGTCCCATTAAAGCCTTGAGAAGATGTAGCGACTCCAATAGATTGGTTTTTTATGACGAGGTTTGGACCAAGAGTCACTTGATCGACGACTAATATAGCCTCGATTGAGGATTGAATCACAACCTGGGTCCAGACAGCCACTTACATTCTTTTCCGATAAACTGGGGACATCCGAGTCAATTTGTATTTGAGTATTATGAGGATATCGATATCATGACTTACAAATCCAGATCCATACGTCACGTTCTACAAATACAGCCTTAAAAAAGATGGATGTGAACCACTGAAACTCGAGCTTACCACACCGTCGCCAGTGGGAATGCTGGTTTGTGTTTTCACGTATGGCTGACCCGCACCAAGCCAGGTATTGCTGCTCTGAATTCCTCGTAAGTTTTGAATGCGCGAATACCTAGAACAAAAGGTGTACCCCTGTATCGACGAGGAGGGAATCTATTGTTTTATTTCCAACGTTTGTTTAGTAATAATGACTTAAGCAAGTGAATGTCAACTTGCTGACAATTGATCGGAGGGTATCCTACGCCAACAGTTGCAAGATAGATGTTCTGGTGGTGGAGGGTAGAGATGAACATAGCAACTACCTGACTGAGCGCACGTACTCACTCCGGCGTCAACGAGAGAAACAGCCTGTGTGCTGGAGGACTTCCCCTTCGACCGCTGTAGGGCATGTTGTTTAGCTGCCTTGACTCTAGCACGATCTATGTCGGCCAGCTTAGTCCCCTTGGCTAAGTTGAGCCGAGTGGAAATGGAAAGGGTGGTCGGCGCCTCTCTAATGGTAAACCGAGGAGCTGCATCTACGAAAACGGAAACTGAAAGGATTGCCAAAAGAAACAGGGAGGCGAATGCGGTCATGAAGATGTTAAGTGCTCTCCAGACCACGGAGGCATTGCTTATATATCCAGCTTCTGTCTGGTAAATTGAGTATGATGTGATAAAATGTTTGCAAGGAGGAAATGTATGTTGCATACTTACCTATTTACTATTATCGAGGTTGGTCCATTTTGATCAAGTTGGCTTACGTGACATGTACCTGGGTCACAGCGAATTATTCGATATGCAGATAGAATATTATTAGATTATCTGAGGAGCGTTGTATGGCTGAAGACCTTCAAGAATGGCAGCAGTGCTTGCGTATGTTCGAGTTTTCCTCAGCATGCTCGTCCTAAGATACACCAATTCCTATTCCGAGCATATTACAGGATAGAACAGGGGACATTGTGTTATTTTCCTAGGGAAACGGAGGAGAAATTTACTCTGCTTTAGTTAGTGGCCTAAGGCCGTCTTTGTGCCATGAGAGCATTTACCAGTCTTCTAAGTCAACCACATGCGCCGGCACCAGAACGGATAACAAGTGTAGGTGCTGCCAATCGAAGTGCCTCTGCTGTTTCATCACGGTCTACGTGCACAGCTCAGGGCCCCGTTGGGAAGAAGTGAGCATACATCAATTGTCCTCTGCTATGGCGTCCGGTGACTCAGGACCGGATGGTCATGTCACGCACGTGACATCCAAGGCCGTGTCGTGCATGCTTCGGGCATGTCTCCATTACTTCGTCACTACGCTATACTACTCCCCTCATAGCCTTGACTAATATGAAGCATAAACAGGACTTCAGTTCTCGTTTACATGACCGGATCAGCCTACTCTGCCGACACGACAGGCTTCGCTGCAAAGGAAGAGACACATTGTTCTTACATGTTCCAGGTCACAGACACATCTCCACTTACCTCCTCAAACCCACTGAAGACCTTGGACTTAGCATATTATCAAGGGTAAAGGGAGAGCTTGCGAAGTTTGAATGGCATTCCGAGAAGCCATGCTCACATCTGGCTCGCTTCGTGGCCCGTGGTATCTGCGATTACCCTCAAGTCTCCAAGATGACTAGTTTGTATCTTCTCCGGTGTACATGAATAGAGCCCTACTCCTGGACTGTTAGCCATCCAGCCCCCGTCGCTTTACACGTGGCTCCTCCCTACTCGTGCGCGTGCACGCGGACCGCCTCCCCATCAGACACCAACTCGTCTTCCTCACCCTCCTCCTCCTCCTCGCCCTCACTCGATGATCCACGACGGCTGCCCGACCCGTCTAGAGACACGAGCACCATCAGCAACACCATCAGCGTTCGCGCGCGTGGACGCACTTACCTGCACCGCGATCAAGCACTGCGAGGCCATCCCCTGCGTCGTCCGCGTCCGAGTCAGCGTCGGGGGAACGCGACGACTATTGGATTCTGAATAATAAAGCTCAGTCCGTATATTATGGATACGGCTAGTTTAATCTACCTGAATAATAAAGCTATACATGATAGATATAAGCAATAGGTAAAGATAATAAGTGTCAATGTTTCTCACCTCAGTCCGTATATTATGGATACGGCTGAGGGTGAGGAAACCACCACAGAAGTATTATATACATCTGCAAAAGAAAATATTCAGGAATAGAGAACGGAGTTCCGACGAGTACCCGATTCCGTGGTGTGTCATTAATCCGGACATACTCAACACATGTGCTAATACTCCACACATATTCTATATTTTAACAACGACGACATGAGGTAGGGTGGCGTGCGCAAAAAGGACGCGCGGCGCGGCGTGCCTGGCGGCGGGAGCCTGGACATGACTAGACAGGTCCCTCTCATCCACAGAAGACTTATATAGCAGCAAACAGCAGCGAAACCAAATGTAAACAATGTAATGTGAATCTGGGGATTGGTCATTTTTATATGGGTGATCTGAATTCAGCAGAAAGGTCATTCAAGCGAAAATTTGTCTTTCTCTGTTCTATTCTGTTCTGTCTGTCTCTCTCCACGTGTTCGTTGGAAATTTCCATCCAACATCGCCGTGATGCCTCGCATGTGTCGCCACCCATGAGCGCCTACCGGCATGCTTCTCGCTATTACGCAGAAGGGCATGGATATCTCTCAGACCGTGCAGGATATCACGAAAGTAAGACCGGCGGACGGTGGGGAGGGTTTATCGATCGTTCCGCCAGCACAGGGTAGGAGGATGCCACGCAGGTCGTCGTCTTCGTCCACGGTGTAAGCAATGAAATGGGCGACATGCGGGCTGTGTGCGAGCCGCTTGAGCATTACAATCTCGGGTTCTAGCATAGCAATGTGCAGCCTCATTGGAGACTGTTTGAAGATACAGTGTTTGCTGTTTATCCAAACCGGAACCCATGGACAATCAGCGTATAGCCTTTTTGGAAAACAGATGAAGAGCAAGGATCTTTCCCGTTCTCCTGGCGGAACGACAATGACAGGTTGCCCATCATCAGCGTCGACGTCTATATGGTTGAAGTTGCCCCGCCCATGATTGCCCGTCTCTCGAAGCACATTACATCACCAGGGAGCTTGGCAACCTTAGATGAGAATGGACATAACTCCAACCCCTGGCATATCACTGACAAGTATATTTCCAGTCTGGAAAGCCTACGTGATATAGCCTATATTCCCCTTCCGGCCCAGAACAAGACTCAAAGTTCACAGGGAAGTCAGAGAAGAAAGAAGGGAATAGAGCCTTGACCGGTCAAGCAAGTATTCTAGTGATTTTACAAAAGATTAGCTGTTATAAAGGCGATAATTTGGCAAGAGGTCGACGAGCTTCAAAGAATTGAAATTCGAAACCATAAGTACGTTACATGGTTTGTCGCAAGTTGCAGCGTGGTCTTTCAAGATCCCATTACTGCCTTCTAGAGAAACATCTTGCCAACGCCTTCGCGCTAGACCTGCGTGAGCTCAGGAGACTCATCTATGGTAAGTACACTCACAACCTTACGACTGCTCCCCTCTCTTATGTCCATATGTACTCGATGCCACCAAAGCGTATGCTTTTCTCGTTCATTCTGCAAATGAGTTCATTCCAGGCCTAAGGGGGTTGGCCCACCAAGCGTCAAATGGCCCACGCAAGTGTTTCGTCAAGGTGCGCCTCACGCCTGCATGATCCTGACTATGATCGGTGATACAGTCTCGCGAGCTTACAGGGCTACTTTGTTCTATTTCTGACAGTTGCTTCCTATAGGCGATGAAGAGTACATCGTACATATCACGTGAGGCAAATGCAAGTGCCATCTCAATTGCCATCTCCACGTCAGCGCACAGTCTACGGATCCCGACACGATGTGATCATTGAATGCGATGGCGACACGTCTATTCTGAGCCTCATGTATCTCGATTGGCGCATCGCACACAATGACCACTCACAATGATTATGAGAAATGAAGCTAGGGTGAAAACCCCATGGCACTGCTCTCCCGAATGTTCGACTGCTATTCAAGAGCCAGGGCCCTGTGCGCTAACGTCATATGGTAACACGAGGAAACAGCGTGCGCGATCAGGACTCCACCTGGCGGTACTAAGCACGATAGAATGTGGAAAGCTACGTCTACGATAATATTAGAAATTGACCTCACTTTTGAATCTCGCCTTCAAGGATGGCAAAATCTGGCATTTTCAACGTGGCAGGCCAATGTCATAGTCTCAAATCATGATGTAGGTGGAAAGTATTGCAAGGCTTCCTTTGTTTGTAAGACGTACCAGACAAAGGATGTGCAAAGCTTTCCATATTAGATTATACCATGCATCTACATGCAGGATCTAGGATCCCCCGCTTTTAGGCACTGAGGCGGTGCCTTGACATATAGGTGCACTCGCTAGACTTAATTTCCTGTCAGCGCCGTACTGAAGCTCCAATCAAGTGAGCCATACTGTATGGCCCTAATTATATATTTGTGAATTAAAAGTCAACGCATTTGCACGCTGTAAACTGAATAAGTACAATGAGCCGTAAGGCTGTCAGCGCGAAGCATCGCTGCGTCTATATAAACAGTGAGGTCTCCTACGACTTCTTTCCCCATGGCAAACTACAGCACCATGTCTCTGAACGAGATGACAGCCTCTACAAGCAATGGAATGACCACACATGAATCTCATAAGCCAGACGAAGGCCTTATTTACAACGCAGTGAGTACCTGAACTATCTCTAGGCGTATACCATTAACAGTGCTATAGGAGCAGCTCGATTTCATGTTGAGCGCGTATGGGACTCACCAGGTTCCGCTGTAAGTGTTGCGACGCTGTGCATCAACCTAGAGCAAGAACTAATATTGTAGATGTCAGTGCAACATTTCCCCCTCAGGAGGGGTTGCAGTCATCGGATGTTTTGAATCCTATGGGGATCAATGCGCCGATGGGCTTGGGTGAGCCATGGGCAAGCCAGCCCAGAATGGCAGATGGTACCAGGTGGGAAATGGCAACTCTGGGGCCAGGGAATAGGGGATACCCAGCAATGGGTAATTTTCCAGGTGCGGCAGCAGCACCATGGATGTACCCATTGGCAGCACCGGGGAGATACCCAGCAACAGGTAATCCAACAAGTGCACCCCCAGAGCTGTTTCAGTGTGTGGCATGTGGCCACATACAACCTGCACAGCATATTTGGGATGGTGGACAAGGGAGGTGTGTGATTTTGACATGATGAAATTGCAGAGAATGGGGCTGACGCATGTTCAGGTCCACCATCAACACATACACGAGGATTCACAACCAGGGGACGGCGTGGAATGCCACGACCTCCCCACAGCTGGCGAATACTAGTTATATGCAAGAGAGTGGAAACCCGGCTACATCGCTAATGGCCGCTCCAGTCCAGGATGGACCTGTGACAGGACCATCGCCGGCTGATATAACTCCAGTACCATTACCGGCTGGAACGCCAGTACCACCACTGGCTACGTCAGGTTCACACACTCCTTTGCCCGACACAATCTCGATAGGACCATCGCAGGTTGGATCGCCAGCAACCGCGGCTCAAAATCGTCCATGGCGTCGCAAGTCACGTAAATGTGACTTTGTCGCTGCAGACGGCAACGTCTGCGGGCGCGTCTTGTCGCACAACTTCGACCGTCACTGGGTGGCACATGGTCTCACTGAGTTGGAGGCAGTCCAACGGGGAAGACTCTCAATGCAAGACGCCACGATTGTGAAATCGTTTCAGTGTCAGAAATTGCTTGCACGTCACCAGCTGACTTGTCCTCTGGGATGCACGGATAATCGGACGCATCTGCTTACCTTCTCGAGGAAGGAGCATCTCCTCCGCCATCTGCGACGTTACTGTCGGTGGCTGCACTCCGAGGAAGAGATTTCACAACTGTTGAGCGAGACTGTGAAAACGACAGGGTGGAACCAGACTGCGAGGAAGCTTCGTCAACTAGGGGACTGACAGCAAGCTGAGCACAGTTGTTCGGTTGAAGACGTTTGAAAGCGCCGATGGGGCATTCTTAAACCACGTTAGCGGAGTGATTGGTTGATCGATGAGGGTGTGGAACGAATATGGTGATGTTGAGCCCATTGCAATCGGCAGTTGCTGCCGTGAGTTCCCAGGAACTAACTCACAACCTCCTGTTGCGAGGTCGGCTTTCCAATTTTCCAATACCTTGAGGTTGATTGATATAACAATATATCGAGCTGTTGTGGTGGTTAAATTGTACACCGCGTCCACATTTGAAGGTCAGCTGATTGGTGTAGGATCCGGCTTGGTGAGACGCAAATGCAATTATCAGAACATTGCTCTCATGCATTCCTTGATCGATCTGGGAATCGAGTTTGAGGTTGCTGCCTTATGCTGATCCGTCCACATAGCTTCTCATTTCTTTCTAGGGCAAATCGAAACGGACGTCTTTCAAACTGTGTTGCCCGATTAGCTGATATTTCACTTGAGACACTAGTAAACTGCACGGTTTTACATTGTACCTCTTCCTACACATTCAAAGGCTCTATACACATGTCGATTCAAACCTGACTCTGTCCACTTTCAAATATAATCAACTTCAGGGCTGCATTAAGAATCAACAACCTCATGTTACAAACAACTAATCTGCGTACCCAATACTCTTGAGAAAGTCCGCAGTAGTATGAGTGGGCTTCCATCCTAGCTGACGAGTGTACTCTGACCTGCAACGAGCGTTCGAGCCTAATAATACAACTATAATCGGGAAACAAGTCAGCAACAATCTCAACGATAATGACTCAGACTCACCTCGCCAAAATATTTCTGGATTTCCACTTCAGTGAACGGGATTGGCTCAGGTTTTCGTCGCTCGTCCATCATATCCGTGGCGCCGCAACTTGGGAACGCCCCTCCAGCAGGCTAGACATGACGTTCGGCGGGTGCACAAAACTCGACGCGGCGTTCATGCCGGGAATTCTACCCGTGTTCCTCCACGCGATCCAGGATGACAAGTTATATAGATTTCTCAATGCGGGATTGGGCATGGCAGTGATGTTGGACAGCTACAGGAAGGTATTGCGGGTATTGTGGGAGGTGGATGTGGGTCGGATAGGGTCAGAGGCTCTGGAGCAGCTGACATCGGCGTCAGTGGTGACACGGCGATGACGAAAATTAATTTGGCGGATTAGGGTCGGCGAGGCATTGGATACTGTGGTGAGGCAATGTGGAGGAGTATTGGGGTTATATGGCACGTGTCGACTTGCATTGATATCACTTTTGTCATGATGCTGATTATGATGAATAACAAGGGATCATCGGGACTTTACACGAGTTTACGGAGCATATAACGAAAGAACTAGTGGCTTGAGGCATCAGTGAGAGCCCAGACGTGAGAATAGACAATTCATACCCAGTACCGGTGTGAGCAGATTCAGTGCATTAGACACCTCTGCGGGAGGCATCCAGCAACTCGCATATTTGCTTGCGTAGAACTGGAAAGGCCTCCTTCCAAAATGGGTCTTCTTGTATGCGTTGGGTACCATCCAATTCATGTTGTAGATCTTCTTCGTCAAGTTTATGACAAACTTTTTCGACCAGCTCTATTAGATGGTTTGTTGCATCACTTTCATCCCGTCGTCTCCTTGCATATTCAACAAGCGACGGAAGAGCTGCGCGGCACTCCTCAGTAGACATCTCCCATATTTCGGCCCTGCATCTCCTTCCAAAGCCGTTGAGATCGAACATGTAGCGCCAGGCTCGCAGAATAAGTGGCCTAATCAAATCCGGCTGGACGGCGGACAACGGGTGTTCTTTGCCTGCTGCATCAATGATTGCTAAAACGTGAGTCACAGGTACAGTATATTTGTCAAATTTCTCATCTCCCTGGGAAGGCAGTGTTTTTGCGATCGCAAGACAATTGTCGAAATGGCCGCTCAGCTGAAGTTGAGAATGCCAAGTGGGTTCTTGGGAAATGGTGCAACGTAACTTGAGGTAGGGGATATCACGGAGAGAGTCTGAGAAAGAGAGACGTGTGAATGCGTTATCATCGGTGGGTGATTGTGGAGCAAGCAAGAGGACCCCTGAAGCCAATGCTTGTGAGAACTGTTTTCGGAGTGTTTCATCGTCTTGACCCATTGAAGCCACTGCGTACCGAATGACACAAGCCGCATGCAAGACTACAGTGGGTGTACTATCCTTGCGCATGAAATTCATCAGCGTGTCAACGTAGCGGCGCTTCCGGTCCAGGGTACTCGGCAATTGATGCAGCAGCTCCAACAGCCAAAAAGTGTCCCTGATTGCGTCATCATCTGTACCTTCATATATGCGTAAATGGTAAACCACCAGAAGGTCAAAGTGCTCCTGGGTGCAAAGCCCACTGTCATCCTGGGACGGGCTTCGAACAAGGATATGAATGATACTGGCAACAGTCTTGGATCGAACTTGATCATCTCCCAGTGTGCCTGAATCATCCACAATTAGAGAACAACAGAATTTAAGAACCCGCTTGAAGAAACGACGATTGCTGAAAGTTGTGTCATAGTATGGAAGTAGTGGGTGAATCAGCCTCAGCGCATTCTCATGCCACCCATGCTTTTGAATCCCATCAAGAAGTACAGCTAGTGCGGTTCTTAACTACTTGTTGAAGTGTTTCAATGGCTGGACTGCATAAGCGTAAAGTCAACAACTCATGCAAATGGATTATTGTAGATGTCTATTGTACCTCTTGTCAAGCCTCCCCAGCTCCCGTGGATTGATTCCGTGGATTGATTCTAAGGCCAACTAGCATGCCTGCTAGTAATACACAGTCTGTTACCAGACGGCGGGGGGGAAGTTGCATCATAAAGGGAGCCTCTAGCCTGATCGCACACCGTCAGCATCCATTTTCATGTTAGATTAAGAGGCATGCACTCACTGAGCAGACAGTTGGTGAGGCTCTGCAGAGGCAGTTGTATTACTTGCTTGCAGGGGGGAATGTGTGGTTATGACACTGCTTTAATGCTTAACTGCCAGACCCCGTATTCTGCTTCTTGAGAAATCATCGCTTCCTTTCACGTCTGCAACTAGCGCTGTGCCATTATTGGATAACGTGACAATATGTAGTCACACCTAACATCATGTGCATCTCCAGAGTTCCTGCCCTTCTAACGTTGATGGTGTTCGTGGATCTCCAAAGGTGAACACCTTCAGAAGCGTTACTATGAGAAGTTTTCATGTGGTGAGCTAAACATTGTATGACGCTGTTATGGCAGAGTTGGGTTGTCCAGTCTCTGACGGGCGTATGGGTTATCTCCTTACCCCCCCACCTCCCACCTCGCCCCGCAGCACTCTTGGTTGTGGCTCTTGTGCGTGCGCGTACACATGCGCATCAACGACGATCGATGATCCACGGGTGTCGCCTCGGCATTTGAAAACGTGACGATTGGCCACGGGCTGCAGCTGACCGTTGCAAGGCGCGATCAAGTGCGCAAGACGTGAAGGGTGCCGTAACATTAATGGTCCATATTCCGGAGTCTACCTATAATCCTTAGTGGCCAAGAGTATATAAGGCTCGGATCTTTCCTACGAATATTCAAAGAATGCAATGTTAAATATATATATGTGTGTATTTACGTATCCTAGTTTGTAGCCCGTTTGCCCTGTACAGTTTCGGGTGTTATTTGCTATGCAGTGGCGGTCCCGGGAAGGACGAGCGAATATGATCCAGAGGTATTTAAATGAATAGGATGAAGGGAAAGGAATGGCGCGAGGAACGAAGGCGTGCGTAAGGTTGGAATGAGGAGATGGGAACCAACCGACAAGAACTGCCTGGGACAACCAGAAACGGACCAGGGATAAAAAATACGAGGAAAAAAATTGAACACTCATGTATACACGGGCCGTAAATTCATACTGGACGCTGAAGGGGAAAAAAGAGTAGACACGCCTGGACCGATTTAACACTAATCTTCTTCACCAGCTTACCATCATCAACATACGAGTCCAAAAAAAAAAAAACTGCCCGAGCACCGAGATCCGTGCTCTGACACCTGGTACCTGCTAGTGTGAGGAGCTCGCTCGTAATAATATCACGATGCCACTGCGCGTCAGAGTCTTGTCACCTTCGGATCGGACCCCATGCGTCAGCCCAGGGGGCAGGAGAAAAGGGGAGGGTACGGAGCACAATGTGGCGTTTTTGTACAGGTGTTCAACTTTTTGCCTCGTTCTTTCCCTTGAAAAAGTTAGCCTGGTGGTGTTCTCCACAATCTTGGTCCGTATGTTACGATATCACGTCACAGATGTGTATATACCATGCAATGCCGGCCCGGAGCAGAGGTTATGTACCCACTGCACTCCCTGAGGTCGTTGGCACTCTGCGTAGGTGGTAGGGCGCATGGGCGCCGCGTATAGGTCTTCGGGATTATACTCTGTCTTCTTGGAGTTACAGCAGGTGGCGCTTCGAAGGATGAGGATCAGGGAACGGTCTGGACCAGTAGATTTCGGTCTACGCTTCTCGAGTGTCATCATGTAGCAATAGAGATGTGTGTGCCCCGACACGCTCTATGTTATATGTCGCATTTCACTTGTCCTTTTCCATATTTAGGCCTTCGGACGTTACTCGTTCTGGTGGCTGGCCGGTATTGTCTTTGAACACCGCTGCTAAATACACGGAATCGAGCCTCCGCACCCGTATCTCGATCCGCTCGAGGCGTCCGTACTTTGCCTTGCACGATGTGCTAGTCCCTCCGCGACACCTGGTCGATCTTGCTGTCTCTTATCAAGAGATGAACCTAAACCCGGTCGGACGGCGGGAGTGGGAGCGGGTGGGCGGGTGTCGAAGCAAACGTTGCGGTCCTGCGCTCTGTAATATCTCACCTCATCTCAATAACACGCTTCATTTGAGCAATTAGAGATCGGAATACATGACGGAACGAATCAGAGTAACATACAAATTAGGGGATGGGGTAGAGGGGGAGCGTGGCACGCACGCGTGTCAGTGTGTCCGATGCTGAAGGCGATCCCGCACAGGCGAGAATAGCGCTGTGCACATTTCTACGTACTTTTTGTATTATAGTTCTAGTGGGCCGCGGCGGTAGGTAATGGTGTATGCTCACTCTCGGCGAGGGGTCCCGGGTGTTGGGGTTGGGCACGGGAATGGAGGTGCAAAGGAAGCCAGGTTATATGGCGCAGGGGGAGAGAGAAGAGAGAGGCAGACGATGGGAACTGGCCTCGGGACAGATTTCCTCGACGTCTCCTTTCGCCACATTCCTCCTGTAAGACGTGGCGGGGGGGCGGATGTGGGGTATTTGGCTCGAGCGGCAGTGCCAGTTCCCAGCCAAGATGGCGTCGTAAAAGTTGTTGCTACGATCAGAGTGAGAATTACATCACAGAGAACGTGTCCAACCTTGCTGAGGAAAGATGGTGGTCTGCGCGCGCGTCGAGATTCCTTTTGATGTAGCACCGACTGTAGGAGTAGCGAACCATGCAGTTCGTGCATGTCCTAGCATACGCTATTGAAGCACCTTGACAAAGCCCACCATCCACGCTCACAAGCTCTTGTATAATCAGCAATTTACCGAAGCACCCAGTCTGCAATATAAAAATTATTATACGACCATCAAATGCATCAACCCGCACGTACGTCACACTTCGGAATCGATTTGTTTGATTGGGCATTGCCGATGGCGACTCGGAGCAGCAACAGTACGTTATTAATAATGGACGAAAAGCTGCAAGGATGGCCACTTAGTTGCGTATGTGGGCTAATGTGGGCTGTCACAGGGGACGATGGACGTGTATACGGCGTACCAAACTGTGACGCGTGACGATTCGATGGCCTACAGTCTGCTCCGAGACAAAAGAGAACTCTGAGTGCTAAAGCTAGTCAGCCCCCTGGACGTACAGATACCTCCTCCCTAGCGCCAGTGTGCCACACGGTTCCCATCACGTATCTTTCGTGTTCAGGTTCGTAAGGGCGGGACGCCCAATCAAGTCTGATATTTCACTCCGGTCGAGCTTTCAGGTCCACTGAGGACGTCAGTGTTATTTCTGCTCTCTGGACAAGCCTCCTATTATCTGTTTGTACCACGTGGACGCTAAATCATAAAGGACTGTTTGGTAGAAGTTCTTATTCTTTACGGGGGAAGTGCGTCCCCTCACCACTTTGGGAATACTCTGGGCGAAAAATTGGCTGCGTCCATGGAGAAGAGGGCGGAGCATGCTGCACATTCATGTGACCCGTCGGTGTGCCTTGTCTTGGAAGACCTAATACAACGTCCCTTCCACCCATCCGCCCCCTTACCACGGCCCTTCCTGCCCTTTTAAGCAGGGCCCTCCGCCCAACACCTCGAATGTCTATGTATACAAAGGCAACATTTTGTGCTGATTGACCGACGCTCCGGGATGCGTCAGCCACATCCTGGCCATATCTTGTCGTCGTCAGTAGGGAGTAGCTCTATATAGATAGTACATACTTGTGTGCTAACGATGCAGATACGGCGTTGGTGCCAGTCTCGATGACATCTTGAGGGGGGTGCTCTAATGTTGTCAACAATATATCGGTGCTCGCGAGCAGTTTTGTCAAGAGCCTAGGCTTTCTTGGTGGCAGAGGCGGAACACCACCTGGCAGCGGATGCCCTAGAGTTGATTGCACTGGCCAAGTGCCCATGGGAGGTAACTGCGGAGGAGCGAGCTGACTATGACTATTCCCAGACACCCCTTTGTGGCTAGGCCCGGACAGCCTGTCCACGACATAATCCAGCGTCTCCAGGATTGCTCCCACCGTCTTTGATGATACAGTTACCGCTGTACCACTGATATTATGGAGACATCTCATATTGTTGCGTGTACGTGGCGAAAACTCGACGGATCTTTGAGTGGGCGTCGAGTGCGAAATAATTCGAGGCTGAGCTGATACTCGTCGTGATCATCGACGTGGCTAACACGATGCCCCGACTTGAAGCAGCGCGGTCAGGAACATTACGTCTCTCGTAATCAACAGCGAAAATCCACTGACCTTATCAGACCAGCCGTCTGCATTAACAAATCACGTTCTTCAGGACTGGCCGGATGAGCATACGCTTCGACACGTCCTGCCTGTTCCTCTGCTTCGTCCGGCAAATCGATAACAACTGGATCTTTCTCATGGCCTTTTTCCGTCAAAGCCCTGTCCTCCTTGATTGGCACTGCATCGTCGAGGGTCGCCACAATCTTCTCATCTTTCTCGTCCACAAGGACGGGGTGCCCCTTGAAGTTTGACGTTCCAGTCGAGCCTGCAGGCTATGGGGGATGTCACTATTAACACTCTTCTGGGGATAAGCCTCCTTTTGCTTGTCTGCACTTGGGCCCTCGATATCACAAAGGACGCCGTATTGAGACAGAATCACCTCCATCGTTTCCAGATCGAGGGCTGACACTGGATTTGATGGGTCAGGGGGGACAACAAGTTGCACAAGGCCTGCGCTTTCGACTTCGGGTAGGAACATGTAAGTGTAGGTAGATCGGCTGTAGTTGATCCTCTGCGTCGGCGAGATGACCATTTCAAATGAATTGAGTTTCAACACGAGCCAGACATCCCGGCCATCCCGGTAGGATGAAGGGACGTCAAGTGTCACGCATTGAAGAGCCAAGTGACCCGTTTGGGAACCAGTAGATGGTGTGGTGAGTGTACAATTAGGCAAAGTCATAAGAAGGAACCCTTGTGCATGAGTGCTGCTTGTCGACATCCCACGAATTCAGAGGATTGTCAGCTCATGTTCTAGCCAACAACAAAACCAGTTCGAAGGAGGCAAGTTTCAGATCGATTCTGCTGTCAAGAAGTCTAATTCATCATGTCGCTTAGTCATGACTTGGAGGCGCCGCCGTGACGAACTCCAACCAGATAGCTGGCGAACCAAGCCTTGAATTCTAAAAGACGGTCGCCATGCTCATTGAATCCCCTCATATTCACACCTACATGTGGTCAGCTAGATTTATCTAGATGCATCTGGTATGAAAATCAGAGAATACCGGTCTGGAGGTTGCCCAGGGACAACCGCGCACTCAGGGCCATTCGACTCTGCTATTGTGGTGGTTTTAATTCTGCCTTGGTCTTAATTCTTTCCACGATTTCCTTTAAAGCTTAGGCTGCGTTCTTGAGCGCTCAATTTACGGAGGGCACTTGGACTCGACCTTGGCACTTTGATGTGGGTGTGATGTGGAACCGCTTGCGCTCACAATGGCTCAAAGAAGCCATGCTTAAAGCTGCGCTAGAGATGACGGCTGCCCAGTGACTGTGAATTTTTAATACGTGCCCTGTTGCCGATATTTTTCAAGTGAGACATTGGTCCTTTTTGGAAAACGCCGCCTCCTTGGTGGAAGACAACAATCGTGAGTGGCCATTCAGCGTGCCCCGTTTCTAGGGAACAACCCGAATCTCAATTAATAACTGTCTGAACAGACAGTGATATGCCACATAATTAACAATGGGCATATTCAACGCCATCAGATACCAGCCACTCGGGTTAGAACGTTATTTCACCACTCATGACAGAGAAGGCATATAAGACGGCATGTGGGTATGCATCGTTTCTTATAGCCTTTGTTCCCCCTCTTCCACTACCTTTAACCACAAATTGTCAACGATGTCTCCCCCTGCCTCTCCAGTCCAAGGTTTGTGTTCTTCTTACCACCACTAGTGTCTCAAAATCGCTGAAACATAGCTTTAACTCGCGGCGGCGCAGAAAAGCGCAAGAGAAAGTACAAACGCTCTCCCTCGGCCAGACGTACTGCCGGATCATCCATGTCGCGTGGTGTCCCTCCCTGCCCACCAAACTGTTTTATATTATTCCGAGCCGATTATCTTCCCAAACACCCTGCTACCATCGAGAGAACCCCGCAAGCGATTAAAAATGCATGGACGTCGCTTTCGTATTCGCAGAAATCGAAATGGCACGAGCAAGCTGAAAAGGCCAAGGACGAGCACGCTAGGAAGTACCCAGAATACGTTTACCGGCCGAACAGTTCACAACCCAAGAAAAAGAAAAGGAGAGTGGAACCAGTCAATGAATACCCAGGTCACCCCGGTCCAGTGCCCCCTCTCTCCTCGTCTATGGACTATCCTTCCGACTTGGAGCACCTCCGTGAGTCGCTTGGCCTCCTCCACTGGGATGATTCTGTATTAGTCTCCGTCGATGAGGGTTCCCGGTTTGATGGTCAACTACATGGTGTCCCCGAGTCTCTGCTTCGCAGAGCGTCGTCAGTCCCTGCTCCCGTTGGAGGCAGCCTAGGTCAAAGCACTTCCACCGCGACGAACCATACCCCTCCAGATTTTAATTCGTTGGGAGTGCATTCAGCCTTTGCCCAGCGGCATTCATACTCAGGAGTCAGGCCGGGATTCATACCCACGGATTTGTTCTTGCCGGCCATACCACCCCATCTGTTCAGAGACGACGCGCTGGTACCCTTAAGTATGCCGTTTGCAAGGCAGGACGAGGGTGACTATTTACAGCTTTTGCATGGATACCAGTTGCCGGTACATTGTGTTATTCTTTTATACATAAATGTGTCCGCTGACGTGCTTGTCTAGGATTATCATACACCACAGGCTGCGCAGGAGGCTACAAAGGCCGAGAGCTCTGCTGAGAGTGAATATCACATACCCACTGCTGACGAGCTCCCCTCATTGTATCCGGTGAAACACCAGCAGGAGCTACATCAGCTCCATGGGGTGATACACCCGCCTCAGCCCTCGAGCCTGGAGCACTTGCCGCAGCATGTGCACCATAGTGGGACGATCCCGTTCCCTACTGGTGGGCTTGATAGCGGGGCTCTTCCTCACATTTGTCATTACGGATATGGCGAAGATACCTCCCGTCCCTACTACTCCATTGACTTGGATTGGCACACGGAGCATGATAATGAACCGGTAGGGCTCCCCGTCAATGGACCCTCAGCAGCCGGCCCAAGCTCGTATTCTCCACCTTACCTACCTTCGACCACCACGGATGAGGAATTATACCAATACCCTGTCTTTAGTTAGTCCAGTTACGATGGTGTCTCCACTGAAAATCTTTGCGGTTCTCTTTTATATAAACGTCCATTCTATTGTGTGAGGTTTTGATGGAGATAGGCGTGTGTTCTCCGGGCCGGTGGGTGGGTGCTATACTACCATGTGCGGTTAAGAAGTTGGCGCGGTAAGGTTTGCACAATTCAAAGGAGCACGGAGCTAGATAGTACCTCCATATGGTGCCCTCAACTGTCACAACTGCGCAACTGCGCCAAGTAGCTACGGCTTACCCCGTCCCTCCACTCCCTGTCTTCCTTCATTAAAGGATGCAGACTTGCATGCAGACAGTTGGCTAACGCCTGGTGCATCAAAAGTCTTTCATTGCTAACACCCCTCCGCTGGCTATGTATTGTCTCATGAAAGGGAAGCAATTTGATCTGAATGAGGGCACTTCTGAACATAAATGAATGCAAGGGATGCGACTATATGATACTAGGGGTAACGCCCAAACTGCTCACGGTTCCGTACGTGCCACTTGCTCGAGTCTATTCTTGAACAGCGAGATGGTCGTGTCCAAGCCCTGTATGACCCCCGTATCTGGGCCCTCGCCCTCCCGCAGTCTCGTGTGCCCGAAATCGATCAGCTTGATGAGGTATGGCGGGCCCTGCTCGTCCTCGTCCTCGCTGTCCTCTGCGTTGTCATCGTCGCCCTCCGCATCGGCATCGGCATCGGCATCGGCATCATCATCTGTGGCGCTATCTCGGGACGACGATTGCAAACGTTGATTGAGGGTGTCCCAGTCTCCTTCGTAGATAACCAAAATACTGCCGCCGACCATCCGCATCTCCGTGCTGCACACCGCCAGACGGATCTGTTCTAGCTCCGCTAAGATGTTGGAATGTGGAATGTATCCACACATTACGTCACCCTAGCCAGAACCGGTTGACGCGGGGCTTCGTAGTCCACCGTCAACTATATTTAGCTGACACGGACTTCACATGCCGTCTGGCGCACATATATAAGATAGTCGCCAGCCATTCCTTTTTCCTCAGTCGTATTTACTACATACAGACTGAGGTAAGGAATCATCCCTTGTTTATTCTATTGGATCACTTATGTACTATCATGTCGTACAGATTAACCTGTACAGGTAGTGACAATATCAGTTGTATTTACTACATACAGACTGAGATTAACCTGTACAGTTTCAACAGGTTATGGGCCCCGCTGTAAGAGTGATGTAGCGCTGAGTGTGTAAACACGTAAGGTCAGTTTCAAATTGGTTTTCAGTTTTCTTCTTCCTACAGTTCGGTTTTCTTACTGACATTGTATTTGACATTTCTTTAGTTTGTGCTTTTTCCTGAGAGAGATAAGAGTGAGAGAGGGGGGGGGGGAATCCTGCCTCCTTTGTTATTCACCAGGCTTTTCTTTTATATACATTAGGAACAATAAGATAGCCATGTGGAATGCATGAGGGGAGTGGTACAGAAACAACTACTCAGTTTGTGGCACCTATGGAAGCAAAATTGAGCGTTACCAAACCGTTGGTGTATGGGAACCACCTTTTCCCTATCAAATTCCATTTATGCAGCACCAATGTGTTATTCTTTGCTTTTCCATTCCTAAATATCAGCATATATTTGGTGCTTGTACCTGGAATGGACTTATTCAAATATTCTCTATTTTTCCATATTTTTCCATATTTTTCCAGGAATATTCCATGCAGAACTCGGTCCAGAATGATTTATTTCTGCTGTGCTACAGTTGTGGACCCATAGGCACCCACAAACCTTCACACAGCCGGCTATCCACCTTTGGACCAGGCATTCGGCCTGAATTCAAGCTCAGATGTCTCTGATCAATAAATATTCTCTAACTTGACAACCACAGCCTCTCAGGGCACTATTTTCCATGCAGATCATCACCTGACATGTGGCTATCCATGGCTGTCCAAACCAGTGCAGAAAACAGGGTGGACACCCTTCTTTTTGCCTGATCAGTGCCTAGTTCAGGGATCAAATCAGCTGATGGGTGATCAAATCAGGTGATTGCCTTGGAATATTCTACCCCTTTCCAGAACCATTATTCAGCTCCTGATCAGTGTTAGTCCAGTGATCAGAACCTGTGATTGGCTTGGAATATTCTACCCCTTTCTTCCACCTTCCACAACCTTCCAGTAGTTTCCATCTATTAATAGGTAGAATATTCCCATTAGTCAGCCCCTGTAAATACAATATATAAGGAGGCCATTCTGCCTCTGAAACAGTAACATATCCTACCCATCTTCTGCACACCAGTGTGACTAGAGTGACATACAGTGTCATCCTCTATCTCAGTAACTGTTGATTACCAGTTCAAGGATCTTTTACAGTTGTGTAACTGTACTTGATTGCACTCAAAGTAGTGATATTCCTGCTTTGGGCATGAGTGTAGTATCTACCTCGTGTGACTATGAATATACAGGGTGAGATTGTCTGTCAATAGTCCTGCCATTAGTCCTCTTGTTTAAGTTACTAGTGTGTACTGCCTTTGCAGAGCATTAGAAGCTTGAACTCATGTGAAGCAGTTGCTAGACTACTTCACACATTGCTGTTACCCGCTTCTGAGTGCCACTGGTTGGACAGTTGCCTACTTCCTTTAGCCTCTAAGTGCATTCCCCTCTTTTTGGAATATCTGGACCCCTAAGCATCTGTGAACTCTAGACTCTGGAAGTCTTATTCATTTCTTGCTGCTAAGAAACATATTACTTTTCTGCATATAGTCTGCATTGACCAATACAAAGGATTGTAACCAAAGTACAAATGTTAAATTGTTTCTGGAGTTGTGCTGCAGCAGGGTTTGATATTCTTCTCAGCTGTTCATTCATGGAATTGTGGTGATTTAGAGTTTGCCCTAACACCATAATTTTGCGGGTTCCAAAACAGTTGGGCAGTATCCACTGCTCCACTCTAGGTGTGGATGCGATGTCTGCCCGGTCTATTTTATAGTGACTGTGAAGTAAAAGAGGAAAGAAATTAGAAGTGAGAAAGAACTTAGAAAGAGGAAAGAAACAAAAGACCAAAACCTGTGATCTTCAACTAGAGAGCAACGCTCTCTTACACTGCGCTCATGTTTTAAAAATTCAAGACGTTACCTGTACGTAGAAATTTGAACATTGACATACGATGGACACCAGATTTACAGAGAAAACAGTTGGCATACTCAGCATGGGAAGATGGCCACAATGGTCCAGGAAATGTCACGCAATCTTCCATTCAAGTGGCATGTGGTCCTACATTGATGGGGACAGGAAAACCCCTCCTACAGATGTGACAAAATTATTGGATTGGAAAGATATGAATGACCAGATTGTTGGAGCACTCTGTCAAGTTGTTGAAGATTCCCTTGCCCAAGAAATTGAACATTATACTACTGCTTCGAAGGCCTGGGAACACCTGAAGAGAAAGACTTACCAGATTGGTGTCAACTCAAAATTTAATGCCCTCCAAAGTGCCATGTGGTTGCATTTTACCACAGCTGCTGCTGTGTTATCACTATATTCATTAATGTCCAGATCCCCATCCGATCCACTCAGATCCCTGCGCATATGAAATCTATACTCCATTTGGAAACCACCATCTCCACCTACCTGTCCAATTGTCACCGCTGATTCTGCCCACCCGTCTCCGGTTCCGATTGATGCATCACCATCACCATAGAAACCTGGACATCCATCCCCATCGGACTCGGACATACTCATGTAAGGCCATTGGCCTCAGAGACTCATCACCGGAGTAATTATTATTAGATTTCAAATATGTATTTAAGTTGCCCAACTGGGGACTTCATTCCCCAGTTTGAATATTGAATCACGCCTAGTTCCTAAGTCCGATCCTAACTCTCTAAGTTGTACTCCATCTCCAAAATCTCAGACACTGGTATTAGTGAGGGCGCAGCACATAAGCTGAAGCCAAGTCCGTCCCGACCCCCACAACATGCTCTGACTCCGACCCAACCCCTGACCCGACCTCCAACCCAATCTCCAACCCCCAATTGGACCTAGTGTGTAACATGCTGCTTCCTCAGTACTCACCGACCTAAGAGATTACATGGAAGCAATCTACAGTGATGGCGCACCAACCAAGGATGAATGGACCATTGGCATTCTGCTACATGCCATGAGCAACAGTGTCTTTGACAACCTATGAAAAATCCTTATCGCCTCCTCACTTACACTTACCCCCTCTGACATCATACAATGAATTGAAGCAGAAGCACAAGAATCCCATTATCATGAGCAGATCAAAAACAAGGACACCTTGCTAGCTGCCAAACAGAAGCAGGCAAAGGGTGTCAACAAATCTCTAAAATGCTCAAATTGTGAGAAAACCGGACATTCAATCAAGAAGTGTTGGGAAAAGGGGGGAGGCAGTGAAGGGAAAGCACCAGACTGGTGGAAGACAGCAAAAGAAAAAAATTGAAAAGGGAATGAAAAGAAGAAGAAAAAGGAGCAAGCACAGGCTGTCATTTCTGAAACTTCAGACAATGATTCTGGCTCAGAATCATGTGCCGTTCTCCAGGCATCAACAGATTGGAACCAAATCATAGCATCCGCTGAAGTTCTACCACCCTACTACCTCGATTCTGGAGCGACCAGCCACTGTTCACTGAACCGGAGTGACTTCTCCAACTTCCATCCCATTTCCCCCCACCAAATCCATGGCATAAATGGATCACACATCTCTGCTGTAGCCATAGGAACTATCAAACTAAGGTGTGGCAAAGGACATCGATTATTGCTTCACGATGCACTATACATTCCCAATGCAAGACTCCATCTCATTTCCATTGGGAGACTTGGTGACATGGGAATGTCAGCCACATTCACAGCTACCTGCTGCTCCATCATGCGTGGATCTTGAACTGTTGCTCAGGGTACCAGGACCGGCACCAGCTTGTATCACCTGATGGATGATGTCAAAATTGAGCATATATTCCTTGCCCATGTGACACCTGACCTTGAAATTTGGCACAAGCGACTTGGCCATGTCCACTATTCCTCCATTATCTGCATGGCTGAAAACAACCTTGTAACAGGTATGCCTACTAATCTCTCTCACATCCCCTTTGTGACCACTGCCTCCTTGGCAAACAGACAAGGACTCCAGTCCCAAGGGTGCGGGAGGGGGAGAGGGCAAGGTGAGTACTTGAAAAAGTTTTTTCAGACATCACCGGTCCAGAAGACATACAGACACCAGGTGGAGGGCTGTATACACTCAACTTCGTAGATGGCTTCTCCCAAAAGACATGGGTCTATATTCTCAGATGAAAAGCAGAAGCTTTGGAGTGTTTCAAAGATTGGAAGGCCCTTGTGGAGCGCAAAACAGACCTCAAGATCAATATATTCTGCTCGACAATGGAGGAGAATACATGTCAAAGGACTTCGAGAAATACCTACAGAACGATGGGATTAGACATCAAACAACTGCCCCCTACTCCTCAGCACAAAATGGGAAGGCAGAGCGGTTACACTGAACACTATTCAATCATGCTTGCATGATAATGTCTGAAAACAAATTTCCCCCTAAGCTATGGGGGGAATGTATCAAGACTGTCACATATATCAAGGATCAGACCCCCACTTGAGCTCTGGGGAGTGTGACCCCATATGAGGCATACTGTGGCTCCAAACCTAATATATCACACTTATGAGAAATCAGTTGTAGAGCGTTTCTCCTCCTTCAATCGGAACACCATCTAAAGATCTATAATCGATCAGTTGAGGGGATACTCATTGGGTACTCACAATCCTCAAAAGCCTACCGCTGTTATTACCCTCCTACAGGTCATATCATTGTCTTGAGACATGTCTCATTCATCGAGTCAAAGGATGCCAAGCCACACCCCTATCGCCCAGGAGTGAAGGTTGGCATTGACATGCAGGATGATCTGGATAATACCCAACATCAAATCACCTTAGAACGATGTGATCCTGATCAGATAGAGCAATCTGATCAACCAGAAAGAAATGGAAGTTGAATCTGATCTACCTGATGAACCACATGTGCCCCCACTTCGACGATCAACCAGACCCCCAAAGATATCAGCTGCAGGCACTGCAATGAAAGGCATCACCCATGAGTCACTACTTGAGTGGACAAAATGCATGATGCAGGAGCAATCAGAAAGACAAATGGGAAACGCAGAAATGAACTCATCTTTTGAAGACATGCTCCCTACCAGTGACAGAGAAATGAATGATTTTCTTGGTGTGGCGGATGACGACCCCCACTCCTATAAACAAGCCACAGAGGCATATGATGCCACCTATTGGGATGAAAGCTATGAGGATGAAATAGAGTCAATCCATTGCCATGGTGTCTGGACCCTCGTGCCATGCTCCAATGTCCCTAAAGGACACAAAATCATAGGCAGCTGGGCTGTTTTTTTCCAAAAAAGGGATGAAAATAATCAGGTGACCAGGCGAAAGGTGTGCATGGTGGTGAAAGGATACTCACAAATCGAAGGGGTAGATTACACAGACACCTTTGCCCCTGTCGCTTGCTTGGAATCAGTCTGGACTGTCCTTGGAATTGCTGGTTCACTTGACTGGGAAATTCATCAATTTGATGTCAAGACTGCATTCCTACATGGCAATCTCACCAAAGAAATATATATGGAACAGCCTGAAGGGCAAAAGGAGAAAGGAAAAGAGGACTGGGTGTGCAAGTTGCACAAATCCCTCTACGGACTGCGCCAGGCTGGCCGATGGTGATATGAATGGCTCTGTGGAGAGATGCGGAAAGCAGGCTTCCAGTGGGTGGATGTCGACCACAGTATGTTCATTAAGCGAGGTCCGACAGGTGAAGCTATGGTCACAATTCATGTCGATGACATGGCTATTGCAATGAGCAACACACAAACCCTGACAACAACCTTCAACGATCTCAGGAAAATCATTGATATTGCTGACATGGGAGACATACACTGGTTTCTCAGCATGGCCATGACACAAGATCATGAGGCACAAACCATATCACTTTCCCAAGGGGCTTTTATTGACACTATCCTGAAACATTTTGGAATGGAGGACAGTTATGGTGTATCCACTCCACTTGACCCCAGTGTAATCCTATCCAAATTGATGTCACCAACATCTGATGAAGAAAAAAATCAAATGAAGAAGAAACCTTACCTAGTGGGTGTTGGCTCCTTAATGTACACGTCATTGGCAACTTGACTGGACATAACATTTGTGACAAACAAACTGAGTCAGTTCAATTCAAACCCTGGCCAGGCACATTGGTCTGCTCTTCAATGGGTCTTACGATACCTGAAGCAAACACGAAACTATGCTCTGACCCTTGGAGGAAAGGGGGAGATAGTTCTCAATGGTTATACAGATTCTGACTACACTGGTTGCATCGACACTTGCTGATCCACTTCAGGTTATGCATTCACATTGGGATGTGGATCAATCTCCTGGAGTTCAAACGTCAGGCCATCATCACCACATCCACCTGTGAAGCGGAATACATCACTAGCTGCCATGCGACGAAGGAAACTATGTGGTTATGCCGCCTACTTGAACTACTTGGTCACCAACAGGCTACGTCCACTATCCATAGTGATAATTCTGGTTCTATTACCCTGACAAAGGACCCAACATTCCATGCCAGATCAAAACATATTGATATTCAATATCACTACACTCGCAAACAGGTTGAGAACAAGGACATCACCTTCCGATACATCCCCACTTCTGAAATGATCACAGATATCCTCACAAAAGCTCTACCTTGCCTCAAACACGAGAAGTTCACACGCATGCTTGGTCTAAGCCTGCATACTTGAAAGGCACTGCATTACCTACCGGCATTGCAGTGAGGGGGAGTGTTAGAATGTGGAATGTATCCACACATTATGTCACCCTAGCCAGAACCGGTTGACGTGGGGCTTCATAGTCCACCATCAGCTATATTTAGCTGACACGGACTTCACATGCCATCTGGTGCACATATATAAGATAGTCGCCAGCCATTCCTTTTTCCTCAGTCGTATTTACTACATACAGACTGAGGTAAGGAATCATCCCTTGTTTATTCTATTGGATCACTTATGTACTATCATGTCATACAGAGGACTATCAAAAATACACCGAGCTCCACAGGCATGTTAAGCCACCTCCACATGTCAAAATACTTCCAAAACTCTTTCAATGTCCAAGATCCCCACCATGTCTCTCTTATGCCATTGGCAATCCCATATTCTTTCACAATTCCATTGAACCATATACATTCCTCGACATTTCACCTCTATATCGTAACACGGATAGAAGAGTCAAACGTGAGGTAGAATTTCAGTCGCCATCGCCAACCTATCCTCCCACTTCAATCCGACTCAGGTTACATTGTGTCAGGCAAAGGGACCAAATACTCTTGGAATGGGATACCTTATGGAGACGGATCACTAAGACAATAAGGAGTATTTGTTGTGGATGCTGACTGAAGTCCTCATGTGACTCAGAATTTACCTTCAGAGCCATAGGGAAGATGGTATTGGTGGACATTTCTATTGTTCTTTTATATGACTTGCCCCTGTTTCATCTTTTAATTCATTCATACAACTTACTCATCCTTGTTCTATTTTTGGTTCTTTTATTACTCATCACCCCCTATTCTTACAAAGATTACTCCTATCTGTCATTTCATTTCTCCATGATTTCCCCATTAGTAGTTCAACTTCACATACTTCGTCAGCTGGCTTGATCAGCATTTCTTGCATCATATTGCATCATTTGCTCCTCATATTGTATTGTTGTGCCCTGGGGATTTGTATATAAAAGGGCGCTAGTTTTTGCCTTTGAAATCAATCAACAAGTTTTCAGCCAATGCTCTAAGACGCTTGTTCGGAATCATGTCAGTATACAATATTCTGATGTATAGGAGATATACATCAGGATTTCAATGATACATAAAGCCAGGGAGTTACAATTTGGATATCTTAAAAGATTTCGGATGTGTGAAATTTTCATAAATATAAACATATATTCTATATTTTAATAAACTTTAAAAGATAAGATATTTGGTTGAGATGAACATAATCATTTACATGGATATAATAGGAATGTATGTATTAATATAATTGGTATTATATAGGGTATTTAGATATACAAATACCAGGTGGGATTAAAGATAGTTCAAATTATGTTACAAGTATTGTATAAGAAACAATCAATGATATTTGGATGTTCCCTCAAGAGAGTTGCCACCCCTAAATCAGGAAAAAAAGAATTATTTTTGAGAATTATGCCAAAATATCACAATATGTTTTAATCTAGTATATTGTGTAAAATTTGAGAATCATGTTGAAATATGAAAATAAGTTTGAATTGAAGTGTATTGTATAAAATTTGAGGAAAATAGGTTGTATATATGTATTTGTTGTATTTCTGAACAAGCGTCTAAAGTCAAAGTCCACACTCTAAGTCTATGCTCTACGCTCTACATCACAATCCATCATCTCTACACTGAGGTAAAACACCTTGGTTCAATGATCAGATTTCCCTCCGCCACCGAGAGGTTGCTTCTCCTGAAACCAGCTTTCGTGTACCTCCCAACCGGGCTCCGCATTGTCATCCAGTCACAGAGCACGATCAGCCATCGGGACCAACCTTTAGCTCCCATCCCCATCCAACCACAGAGCACTATTCCACTTCCCTGTTACTAAGTGCTACCTCTACCCCTCGACCTGATTGATCTTTGGAGTGCTGAACAACTGCGTTACACACTGTCTGTTTGCTAGGACCGTTGCGCGCAGGCTTATAGGATCTATTCCTTAAGCGAACCGACACTGCCTACTTGCATGTCCAAGTGAACGGGCATGGTCATGGATTGGAAGCGGGTGGCAATCCCAGCGTGGGATTTCCTGCTGCCTTGACTATCAGAGTATGTGGTCACCGCTGAAGCTGATGCCATTTGACAGTTAACACTCAATGGTTCATATCTTGCGTCTCCCAATGACTCCAGCACCTCCATGGTCGGTGCTCAGGCTCCCCAGCCTTAAGTGTGTAGTAGGGCTTAAGAGCTATGGTGGACAGTTATGGGAAGGTATTGCAGGGTGATGGTGAGGTGTATTGGCTCGCACAGGCGTCAGTAGTAGGATGGCAATGATGAAGCAGGAATTAGTTACATAGATGATAGGTGAGGCATTGGATACCATTGTGAGGTAATGTGGAGGAGTACAGGGGGCTATATGGCACATGTAATTGCATTAATATCGCTTTTGCCATGGTGTTGATTATGGTTGTTCCAACATGAATAACAGGAGACCATCGGGACTTTACTCAAGCTTATGGAGTTCCAGAGCCCAGACGTAAGAATAGACTAATCATACCCAATACCAATATAAGCAAATCCAGTCCATTAGATATCTCTCCATGAGGCATCCAGCAACTTGGATATTTGCTTGTGTAGGACGCTTGTTCAGAAATACAACAAATACGTATATACAACCTATTTTCCTCAAATTTTATACAATACACTTCAATTCAAACTTATTTTCATATTTCAACATGATTCTCAAATTTTACACAATATACTAGATTAAAACATATTTTGATATTTTGGCATAATTCTCAAAAATAATTGTTTTTTCCCCATTTAGTGGTGGCAACTCCCTTGAGGGAACATCCAAATATCATTGATTGTTTCTTATACAATACTTGTAACATAATTTGAACTATCTTTAATCCCCACCTGGTATTTGCATATCTAAATACCCTATATAATACCAATTATATTAATACATACATTCCTATTATATCCATGTAAATGATTATGTTCATCTCAACCAAATATCTCATCTTTTAAAGTTTATTAAAATATAGAATATATGTTTATATTTATGAAAATTTCACACATCCGAAATCTTTTAAGATATCCAAATTGTAACTCCTGGCTTTATGTATCATTGAAAATCTGATGTATATCTCCTATACATCAGAATATTGTATACTGACATGATTCCGAACAAGCATCTAGAACTGGGACAACTTCCTTCCAAAATGGGTCACGGTGTATGCGCTGGGTGCCCTCCCATTCACATTGTGGATCTTCTTCGTCAAGCCCACGACAGACCTTTTCAACCAGCTCTATTAGATGGCTTGTTGCTTCAGGGTGGTCCCACCATCTCCTTGCATATTCCACCGGAAGAGCTGCATAGCACTCCTCAGTAGAAATATCCCATATACAGGTCCTGCACCTCCCTCCAAAGCTGTTTAGATCGAACATGTAGTGCCAGGCTCGCAGAATAAGTGGCCAAATCGAATCTGCCTGGACTGCATTAGACAACAGGTAGTCTCCACCTGCTGCATCTATTATTACAAAAATGTGCGCCAAAGGTACAGCAAAAGCATCGAATTCATCACCTTGGGAAGACAGCGTTTTTGTGATCGCAAGACAGTTGTCAAAATGGCCATCCTGCCGAAGTTGAGGATGCCAAGTGGGCTCTTGGGAAAGGGTGCAATGTAATCTGAGGTAGGGAATATCACGGAAGAAGGAGAGATGTGGAAATGGGTTATTATCGGTGGGCATTTGTGGAGTATCATAGAGGATTTGGTAAAGTGAGTGCTTGTGAGAAGTGTTCATGGAGTGATTCATCGTCTCGACCCATTGGAGCCACTGTTGACCAGATAGCACAAGTTGCATCCAGGGCTGTGTAGCGTGTTGTGGGCTTGCCCATGAAACGCATCAGTGTGTCAATGTAGTGGTGCTTCTGGTCCAGGGTGCTTGGCGAACCACGCAACTGCTCTAAAAGCAAAAAAGTGTCTCTGATTACCCAATCTGTGCCTTCACAAATGTGTAGATGGAAATACACCAGAAGGTCAAACTACTCCTGGGTGCAAACCCCACTTGCATCCCAGAGTGGAGTTTGAACAATGAGACTGGCAACGCTCTTGAATCGGACTTGATCATCGCCCAGTTGTTGAAATCAATCATAGTGAGAGAGAGACACGTGCACGTAGTCACATGATTACAAAGGATAAGGAATATTTTGGCGGAGTTTTTTTTAGCCCCAGTTGTCTATCTAACAACTGAGGTGAGGATCAATCACTCTTAATAGTTTTTGTATCATTACTTAAAATCAAATGTAGCCTGACATAGTACAGATCTCAATACCAGTGTGCCTGAATCATCCCTGATTAAAAAAAACAACAGAGTTTGAGAGCTTGCTTGGGCCCACAAAGAACCTCGAAATAGAGGTCATTGATGTCATACCATGAGCAGTGGGTGAATCAGCCTCAGTGCATTCTCATACCATCTAGGATTGGGAATCCCATCAAGAAGCACAGCTAGCATGTGATTAATAACTGATTGTTAAAATGTTTTAATGGCTTGACTACACAAGCATAAAGTCAATAGCTTATGCAAATAAATTATCCCAAATGTCTATCTTCTTACCTCTTGTCGAGCCTTGCCAAGTCCTGTGGATTGACTCACAGGCCAACTAGCATGCCTGCTAGTAACATGCAGTCCACCACCAGGCTGGTGGGTGATTTGGTGTCAAGGCAGGTCCCAATGAATTTAATAACAAAGGTGTCAAATTCTGGGTCATGCTTGCCCTTGTATGGGAGCCTCCTTTTCCCTATCAAATTCTATTTATGCAGCACCAATGTGCTCTATTTTGCCTTTCCATTCCTAAATATCAGCATATACATGGTTCTTGTACCTGGAATGGACTTATTCAAATATTCTCTATTTTTCCATATTTTTTTTGGGAATATTTCATACAGAACTTGGCCCAGAATGCTCTTATTCTGCTGTGCTACAGTTGTGGACCCATATGCACCCACAAACCTTCACACAGTCAGCACTCCGCCTCTGTGTTGTTCTAGCTGCCAGACCTCTAGCTGCCAGACTTCTGGGGAGAAAGGAGAAAAAGAGGAGACAGGGGGACAGGAGCATCTAGGAGGCTCAGGAGGTCTGGAGGGGTGAAGGGGGTGAAGGAGAATGGTTAAAGGGATGTTATAGGGAACAGGGGAAGCCCCTGTGAGTTCCAGGCCATTCTGGACATTCCATTATTTTTTATTTTCATCATCTCCTCATCATTGACTATCCCCTCCATCATCACTTCATCACATATTCTATCATTGGGCCAGAACATTTATGAAGGACTTTTACATTTATGAGGCCCCTTATCATGTATAAATTATGCTTGTATTGCCCTTGAACAATTTAGAGTAATTATCTCTCATCATTCTTGTCTGTGCTTAAACTATTCATATCTGGAATAACTCCAGAACAAACATGTACTTCTACTAGCTTTTGCAGATTTTATTAGAATATTGCATACTATATCCGAATCCTGAATTACAATGCCATACTGTCACTGGCTATTTTCCTATTGAGCATTTACTCATATTCAAGTCATCTGCTCCTGCTACTCACTTAAATTATCAATATCTAGACAAAGACTTGACCGAATCTTTTCAAATTTTGTAGGAAGATACTATTCAACTGTATCTTCCATTCGACTATGCATGCACCCAGGTCCCATCACTCCCTCAGTCTCTATTTGACATCTACTCTTCACTCCCCCACAGCAAGGTGATTTTATACAATATTCTCAACACTCTGGACCAGGCATGTCTCTGATCAATAAATATTCTGTAACTTGACAACCACAGCCTCTCAGGGCACAATTTTCCATGGAGATCTTGACCTGAGATGTGGCTATCCATGGCTGTGCAAACCAATGCAGAAAACGGGTAGATACCCTTCTTTTTGCCTGATCAGTGCCTAGTTCAGCGATCAGAGCAGGTGATTGGTGATCAGATCAGGCTCCTGATCAGTGTTAGTGCAGTGATCAGAACCTGTGATTGGCTTGGAATATTCTACCTCTTTCTTCCACCTTCCACAACCTTCCAGTAGTTTCCATCTATTAATAGGTAGAATATTCCAGAAGCATTAGTCAGCCCCTGTAAATACAATATATAAGATGCTTGTTCAGAAATACATCAAATATGTATATACAACCTATTTTCCTCAAATTTTACATGACACACTTAGATTAAAACTTATTTTCATATTTCAACGTGACTCTCAAATTTTACACAATATACTAGATTAAATCATATATTGATATTTTGGCATAATTATCAAAAATAATTATTTTTTTCCCCATTTAGTGGTGACAACTCTGTTGAGGGAACATCCTGTGGATGGCACATAAATCACCACAATTCCATGAATGAACAGCTGAGAAGAATATCAAACCCTGCTGCAGCATAACTCCAGAAACAATTTAACGTTTGTACTTTGGTTACAATCCCTTGTATTGGTCAATGCAGACTATATGCAGAAAAGTAATATGTTTCTTAGCAGCAAGAAATGAATAAGACTTCCAGAGTCTAGAGTTCACGGATGCTTAGGGGTCCAGATATTCCAAAATGAGGGAATGCACTTAGAGGCTAAAGGAAGTAGGTGGATGAATCCAACCGTCCCAGTGGCACTCTGAAGCAGGTAACAGCAATGTGTGAAGTAGTCTAGCAACTGCTTCACACGAGTTCAAGTTTCTAATGCTCTGCAAAGGCGGTACACACTAGTTACTTAAACAAGAGGACTAATGGCAGGACTATTGACAGACAATCTCACCCTGTATATTCATAGTCACATGAGGTAGATACTACACTCATGCCCAAAGCAGGAATATCACTACTTTGAGTGCAATCAAGTACAGTTACACAACTGTAAAAGATCCTTGAACTGGTAATCAACAGTTACTGATATATAGAGGATGACACTTTATGTCACTCTAGTCACACTGGTGTGCAGAAGATAGGTAGAATATGTTGAATATGTTGCTATTTCAGAGGCAGAATGACCTCCTTAGACACTTGTTTGGAATCATGTCATTATACACTATTCTGATGTATGTGAGATATACATCAGAATTTCAATGATACATAAAGTCAGAGTGGTTCAATATACGTCCTTGATGTGTCCTGGCTCATCAGCGGGATATAATGCAACAGGGTAATAGTCGATGTCATGGTTGTCTGGTGGGATTTTGTGATGCCGGCAAGATCTGTCCAGCTGCTTTACAGCAACTGTACCAGCACGTGGCTCAGTTATGGAGTGCCACACTGTGTCACTGTTGTGACTAGGGTTGTATAGGCTGCTGGGGTTTGTTCCGTATGGTCTGTAAAATCCAATCGGTCAAACTTGCGTACATGACTACACAATGCACTCACTAGCTGGTTCAGGACCCCAGCAAAGATGGCTGTTGTTTCCCCATGTATGTAATGGCCACCTGTCTGTTGAATGATGAATCAAGACATGAGGCACTCTTTGCATTTGACCTTGACGTTGGAATGAGAGTGATCAAAGTGGAATGAGCGGTGATACACCTTATAGGAAGCCTCAAAGAGTGCTCTCTGACATCTGTTGTCCAAGATTGTTACGCACTAGGTCCAATTGGGGGTTGGAGATTGGGTTGGAGGTTTCGTCGGAGTCAGAGTACGTCATGGGGGTCAGAACGGACTTGGCTTCAGCTTATGTGCTGCACCCTCACTAATACCGGTGTCTGAGATTTCGGAGACGGAGTATGACTTAGAGAGTTAGGATCGGACTTAGAAACTAGGCGTGATTTGATATTCAAACTGGGGAATGAAGTCCCCAGTTGGGCAACTTAAATACATATTTTGAAATCTAATAATAATTACTCTGGTGATGGGTCTCCAAGGCCGATGGCCTTACATGAGTATGTCCAAGTCCAATGGGGACAGATGTCTATGGTGATGCTGATGCATCAATCGGAACCGGAGACAGATGGGCATAATTGGCAGTGACAATCGGACAGGTAGATGGAGACGTAGCGGTTTCCAAATGGAGTATAGATTTCATATGCACGGGGATCTGAGTGGATCGGACGGGGATCTGGACGTTAATGAATATAGTCATAACAGTATCTCTCCATTTAAGGCCAAGCCCCTGAGGCCTCATGTCCGTGGATTGAATACGTGAGACAATTGGGTGCAGTCGGAGTTATACTGGGGGTCTGGAGACATATAAAAGGAGGGGCATGATTGAGGTCTTATCCTCAACAATGTCAAACCCTTTGGCAAGCATGAGCGTGGCTGAGCTTGAGCAGTTGCTCTTGGCCCGATGGAAGGAAGAGGAAGAGGAGCGGAGATGGAAGATGGAAGGAGGAGGAGGAGGTGGAATGGAGATGGAAGGAGGAGGAGGAGGCAGAACAGAGGCGGAAGGAGGAGGAGGAGGCGGAATGGAGGCGGAAGGAGGAGGAGGAGGCAGAACAGAGGCGGAAGGAGGAGGAGGAGGAGGTGGAATGGAGGCGGAAGGAGGAGGAGGAGGCGGAATGGAGACAGAAGGAGGAGGAGGAGCAGAGGCAGAAAGAGGCAGCGGAGACAGAACAGAGAAGGAAAGAGGAGGAAGTGAAGGCAAAGAGAGCCCGCAGGGTCAAGGAACTTGTGGCCACGATGGAGGCCATGAGGCTGAAGGAAGTGGAGGAGCAGGCACATGAGCTAGAAGCTGCCATGGAGGTAGAGGAGGAGGTGACCGGGGCAGGGGGGACCAGCCACCCAGGAAGTCCAAGTGTGCCAATACGGACAGGGACCCCTGAGGTCACCATCATCTCCATTACACGGACGGAGACAACTCGTCCGACAACTGTCCCTGCGGTGGACTTGCTGTTACGTCCGTGGGTATGGCCATTATTTGGGTTGGGTGCGGCTGAGGAAGATGAAGCGGCAGAGGCAGAGAGGGTGGAGGTGGAGGCGGATCCTGATGCCAATATGGGGCTCGATGCAAATGCAGAGCCCAAGGCAGGTGTGGATGTCAGGATGGATGCAGAGCCGGATCCAACTTCAAATCATTATGAGGAGATGGCTTGGGTAGCCACGGTCGAGGCTTGCAAAAGAGCGGAGCTCTATGCAGCTACCACCAAGAAGAATCTCAACGTCGCGGTCTTTTCATTGAAGGCATACCCGAGTGCTGATATGGAGAAGCAGGAGGTGGATTGGAGGGTCATATGGTGCAAGGCGGAGAGTTGCGTGTTGGCAACCCGTAAGAAGGAGCTGCGTGTCGCTAGGTCGGCAATCCAGCTTCGCAAACATGAGATGGAGAAGGCGGCAGCAGAACAGCAGGACAAGGAGGAGGAGAGGGAACACTTGGAGGCCACAGCGAGAAGGGGTGGACCACCCAAGGCTCTGGCTCCAGCGGAGCCATTCAGCGGGCCTGGCATAACTTGCAACTTGTGTCATGATGCAGGCATGGAGTGTGTGTGGCCTACCGGCCCAACTCGCCACCTTCAGTCCTGCGATCATTGTCGGGGTCGGAAAGGAGGGTGTAGGATTGATAGAAAGTTCAATCCCCAGAGTCGGAGCATCAAGCCCCAACTAGTGGTACAAGGAGGGGTGGAGAAAGAATCAGAAGGTCGTCCGACCAAAAAGCAGCGGATGGAGGCAGGTGCTGTGGCAGCCGGGGGTAGTGGTGTCGGATCGGAAGGGGCAACGACCGGTGCAGGTACGGGGCGCATCTCTGTGCCCAATAGTACCGTGGGCCAGCTTATCTGGCTGGTTAACCTGCAGTCGGAGCACCTCCGGCAGACGGAGGGGTTGCTAGTGGACTTGGTGAAGACGATGAAATGGAAGGAGGTTCTGGAGAGTCGGTGGACAGCCGAGTTACGTTGGTTGCAGAAGTTCATGGCCCCTTTGGACAAGGATTTGGACATGGGGGATGAGAAAGATTGGGTGTCGGATGTAGAGAGTGATGATGAGTCAGAGACGGAGCTGTTTTGGAACCCGCAAAATTATGGTGTTAGGGCAAACTCTAAATCACCACAATTCCATGAATGAACAGCTGAGAAGAATATCAAATCCTACTGCAGCACAACTCCAGAAACAATTTAACGTTTGTACTTTGGTTACAATCCGTTGTAATGGTCAATGCAGACGATATGCAGGAAGGTAATATGTTTCTTAGCAGTAGGGAATGAATAAGACTTCCAGAGTCTAGAGTTCACGGACGCTTAGGGGTCCAGATATTCCAAAAAGAGGGGAATGCACTTAGAGGCTAGAGGAAGTAGGCGGATGAATCCGACCGTCCAACCAGTGACACTCTGAAGCGGGTAACAGCAATGTGTGAAGTAGTCTGGCAACTGCTTCACACGAGTTCAAGATCCTAATGCTCTGCAAAGGCAGTACACACTAGTAACTTAAACAAGAGCACTAATGGCAGGACTATCAACAGACAATCTCACCCTGTAGATTCATAGTCACGCAAGGTAGATACTACACTCACGCCCAAAGCAGGACAATCACTACTTCGAGTGCAATCGAATACAGTTACACAACTGTAAGCGACCCTTGAACTGGACAATCAACAGTTACTGAGATATAGAGGATGACACTGTATGTCACTCTAGTCACACTGATGTGCAAATGATGGGGTAGAAAATGGTTATTTATTTCAGAGGCAGAATGGGCTCCTTTTATATTGTATTTACAGGAGCTGACTAATACTACTGGAAACTTCTACCTATTAATAGATGGAAACTACTGGAAGCTAGTGGAATATGTGAGAAGGGGGTGGAAGTTTCCTAGCCAATGAGCTGCTTGGATTTGCTCTGACTCATGGCATGAGTCATGGATGGAGTCATAGTATGAGTAATCACAGGAGTCATTGCATGAGTCACCATTACTCAAATAACTCGGTCAATACTTTGTTTCCCAGGCTGATTAGCACAGCTATGGGTAGGCACAGCTTCTATTGAACTCTCCACTGAAAATGGAGTCAGGAGGTGGAGTGGTTGGGAAGATATTGAGCATTTACTGGCAGTGGTGACCAGATTGAGTCGGAGATTAAAATGAGTCATGTGATCGAAAATGAGTCAGTAGTCCAGGTGACTCCGGCTGACTTTGGGGCTGCTGACATCTGCGAAGGTTTGTGGGTCCATGTGGGTCCCAAAACTTTGCCCAGCAGAACAATAAGTTTGTAGACTCATTTCTGCATGGAAAATTCCCAAAAAAATATGAAAAAATAGAGAATATTTGAATGGCCCTGAATCAAGAGAAAGCAGCAGATATATGCTGATATTTTAAGGCCATCAAGCGAAATTGTACAGTTTTGGGACTTTAAACAAGATCTTTTTTAAGGGCGTCGATACAAGTGCAAGCTCCAGTACTTAGTCAAATGGACTGGATACAAAGGCACTGATGAAGAGTCCTCATGGATCTCCGTGTCCAAACTTGATCACACATCCGAATCCATCTCTGACTTTCACTCCGCTTATCCAGACAAACCTGCCCTCTTATGAATCTTTAAGTTCAATTACTAATGCTAATTCTATTATTTCGCATCATCAGTTTATTACAAGTCACAAGGAAAATTACCAGCCTGCCCAAAAAACCCTAAAGGAATATCACTCCGCCTCATTTTTCTCCACTCCAAAATTTATAATCATTTTCATTTTTATTTTTATACATCATGTTTCCTTTTCCCCTTCCCCTTATCTACCTCAGGCTCCTGTATGGGAACTGGTTTTCCCTTAAAAAGATCTTGTTTAAAGTCCCAAAACTGTACAATTTCGCTTGATGGCCTTAAAATATCAGCATATATCTGCTGCTTTCTCTTGATTCAGGGCCATTCAAATATTCTCTATTTTTCATATTTTTTTTGGGAATTTTCCATGCAGAAATGAGTCTACAAACTTATTGTTCTGCTGGGCAAAGTTTTGGGACCCACATGGACCCACAAACCTTCGCAGATGTCAGCAGCCCCAAAGTCAGCCGGAGTCACCTGGACTACTGACTCATTTTCGATCACATGACTCATTTTAATCTCCGACTCAATCTGGTCACCACTGCCAGTAAATGCTCAATATCTTCCCAACCACTCCACCTCCTGACTCCATTTTCAGTGGAGAGTTCAATAGAAGCTGTGCCTACCCATAGCTGTGCTAATCAGCCTGGGAAACAAAGTATTGACCGAGTTATTTGAGTAATGGTGACTCATGCAATGACTCCTGTGATTACTCATACTATGACTCCATCCATGACTCATGCCATGAGTCAGAGCAAATCAAGCAGCTCATTGGCTAGGAAACTTCCACCCCTTCTCACATATTCCACTAGCTTCCAGTAGTTTCCATCTATTAATAGGTAGAAGTTTCCAGTAGTATTAGTCAGCTCCTGTAAATACAATATAAAAGGAGCCCATTCTGCCTCTGAAATAAATAACCATTTTCTACCCCATCATTTGCACATCAGTGTGACTAGAGTGACATACAGTGTCATCCTCTATATCTCAGTAACTGTTGATTGTCCAGTTCAAGGGTCACATACAGTTGTGTAACTGTATTCGATTGCACTCGAAGTAGTGATTGTCCTGCTTTGGGCGTGAGTGTAGTATCTACCTTGCGTGACTATGAATCTACAGGGTGAGATTGTCTGTTGATAGTCCTGCCATTAGTGCTCTTGTTTAAGTTACTAGTGTGTACTGCCTTTGCAGAGCATTAGGATCTTGAACTCGTGTGAAGCAGTTGCCAGACTACTTCACACATTGCTGTTACCCGCTTCAGAGTGTCACTGGTTGGACGGTCGGATTCATCCGCCTACTTCCTCTAGCCTCTAAGTGCATTCCCCTCTTTTTGGAATATCTGGACCCCTAAGCGTCCGTGAACTCTAGACTCTGGAAGTCTTATTCATTCCCTACTGCTAAGAAACATATTACCTTCCTGCATATCGTCTGCATTGACCATTACAACGGATTGTAACCAAAGTACAAACGTTAAATTGTTTCTGGAGTTGTGCTGCAGTAGGATTTGATATTCTTCTCAGCTGTTCATTCATGGAATTGTGGTGATTTAGAGTTTGCCCTAACACCATAATTTTGCGGGTTCCAAAACAGGTTGCATGCAACCAGAGATCTCGTTCGTAGTTGCGGGTTCGAGCATTGATATATGGAAGACCGGATGAACTGCTCAGAAGTGGTCCGGGAGGCAGAGGGTGAAGGACCTGCTGCCAGCATGAGCAATGACCTCATAAGGACCTAAGTATTTCTCAGAGAGTTCCTTCGATGGACGGGTGGTCTGGAAATGTTTGGCCTTAACAAATACTTTGTCTCCAATTTGCAGGTCCAGAGCCAGAATGCAGCGTTGGTCTGCGGAGACTTGATATTGTTTCTGGGCATCGGAGATGGTTTCTCGGAGATGTTGGTGTAGTTGATTGAGGTTGGTTACAAATTGGTGGGCTTTGGTGGAGGCGAGTTCCTTCTCAGGGTGGATGGAGATGTTTGGATGATAGCCTTTATTAGCAAAGAACGGAGAGATGCCAGTAGTCATGTTCGGAGCGTTGTTGTAGGCAAACTCTGTGATCGGAAGTAGGTCAGCCCAGTTGTCCTGTTGATAGTTACAATAGATTCGGAGATATTGTTCCAGGGACTGATTCATTCGTTCCATTTGTCCATCTCCTTCAGGATGGTATCCGGAGGTGAAATGAAGCTTCATGTCGAGAGCCTTTCCTAATGTGTGGAAGAAGGAGGACATGAACTCTGAACCCTGATCGGATGTGACATGCAATGGGACTCCATGTTTAGAGAATACATGGAGAATGAACAACTTAGCTAGTGAGGTGGAGGTGATGGTGTCATGTGTCGGAATAAATAGTGATTGTTTAGTGAACCTGTCGACAATCACAAGTATGGTGTCGTATCCAAGTGATGGGGGAAGCTTGTGAGGCGATGCTGATGGCGAGGCCACAACAACAAGATACTCAATAAGTGAGAGACGATAAGAAATAATGCCAGCTGGTACAGCGGATATCCTCAGTCTATACAGCTGTTTCTGATAAATACATGGGACTTACCTGGTACAGCAGATATCCTCAGAGATCAAGCTGAGGGGATCACACTGCACCAAGGCGAGTCTTTATACTAAATGATGGAGATGGATAGGAGAACCAAGATAGGGGAGGAAAGATAGGGGAAGTGATAGGGGCAATGAAATAGGGGAGACGCACCCTGACAGGCTGCGCTGATAGGGGTGTCAAGAGAAAATACTAAAAATAGAATATGACTTATTTGAACCCTGACAGAGCTTCTCTATGAAATCCATGGAGATGGAGTTCCATGGTTGCTCCGGGACTGGAAGTTGTTTAAGCATTCCGTAGGGTTTGTGCCTTTGCGATTTTGAGCGCATACACATGGTGCAGGAGTTACAGTAGTGTTGAATGTATTCTCGCATTTTTGGCCATATGTAGTCTCGTCGGATTAATCCTTGTGTGCAATTTTGCCCGAAATGGCCCAAGATTGGGTGATCATGATAATACTGCAAAACTTGGAGTCAGAGACCATTGGCGTTGGGGACATATATCCAGTTGTTGTGTTGGAGGTGTCCTTTGGGGTCAAGTGACCATTTCAGATTGGAAGGGTTGTCCAAGTGTTTAACTGCAACAGGATCAGATTGGAGTGATGAGCAGATGTCGGAGCGGAGTTGGTTGATGTCCATAATGGTGACAGCTCGGAGGGTGGGAGTCATGAGGTGGATGCTCATAGGGACAATGCCAGCTGCTTGTTAGTAAACACAGGATGAAAGTTGTGTGGGTTTACAGTGGCATAGTTGCCATTCCCCTCTTTAGGGTAGACATCCCAGTGTCTAGTTAACACATTGGGCTTTGCTCCAAGTCGACCTGGATGGAAACGGATAATGAGATTGAACTGAGATAGGTACTCAGACCATCGGACCTGTCTCTGGGTGAGTAGTTTCATTGTGGAGAAGTATTCCAAGTTCTTGTGGTCAGTTATGACGTCTACCGGATCGGAGGGACCTTCAAGGTAGTGTCTCCATATCTGGAAGGCTTCATATATGGCAAAGAGCTCTTTGTCATGGACGTCATAGTTCAGTTTGGGGGGCATAAATGTACGCGAGTGAAAAGCGATTGGATGGACTTGTCTGTCGTCCGGAGAGATGATGGACAGGATTGTGGCAAGTGCATAGTCAGAGGCATCGGTCTCTAATAGGATAGGAACGTCTGGAACCCAATGAGTCAGTATCAGAGCGGAAGTAAAGGCCTTTTTCAAGGTCTCAAAGCTCTGTCTACATTCGTCAGTGAAATTCCATTGGATACCCTTCCTAGTGAGTCAGGTGAGCAGAATGGTGATATCAGAGTAGCCATGAAGGAAGCGGCAGTAGAAGTTGGCAAACCCTAGGAAGGACTGTACATCCTTGACTTTCCGGGGTTCCGGCCATTCCTGTATGGCTTTGATTTTGTCATCAGACATTGTCAACCCTGCAGGGGAGAGGATATAGCCTAGGTATTCAACCGAGTCGGAGTGGAATTCGCATTTGTCAGCACAGGCGAAGAGGCCATGTTTTCAGAGATGTTGGAGTACATCTTGGACATGTGTCCGATGTTGTTCTTCATTGTCCAAATATACCAAAATGTTGTCTAAGTAAATGAGGACAGTCACGTCAAGGAGGTCAGCGAAGGTATCATTCATGAACCTCTGGAAGGCGGCCAGAGCATTGGTTAGTCTGAAGGGCATGACGCACCACTCAAAAGATTCATATCATGTGCAGAAAGTCATTTTCCATTCATCGCCTTCTCGGATGCAGACTAGATGGTAGGCATGTTGGAGATCTATTTTGGAATAGATCTTAGCCTTTCAAGGGCTCTCGAGTAGGTCCACGGTGCGGGGTATTGGGTATCAGTCTTTCTTGGTGATCTTGTTGAGTCCACGGAAGTCGACACATAGATGGAGTGATCCGTCCTTTTTGTGGACAAATAGGACCGGAGCTCCATGGGGCGATAGGGATGAGCAGATGAAGCCTGTGGCCAAGTTCTTGTCTATGAATGTTCGGAGAGCCAGTAGCTCTTTTTGGGATAGCGAGTAGATAGGGCCAAGCGGAGGGGTGGAGTTGTCATCCAGTTCAATCTTGAGATCATATGGTCGGTGTTCTGCTAGGGAGTCAGCTTTAGACTTGCTGAACATGTCGGCGAACTCATGATACTCCTTAGGAACCATAGATAGGTCCGGTGGAGTTGATTGGGCAGAACGAGCAGCGAGGAATATTGGATCAGAGAAGTGGACCTGGAATGTGTGAGAACCATCCAGTTTGCTTAGTCTGGCGAAGACCATAGCGTCCACCATTGATATAAACGGCGGGGTAGACGGAATATCTATCGGAGTGGAGTCAGTGGAGGCAGAAGATAGTTTCACACCTATAGTTGCTGGTGATGTTGGGGATGACACAGCCTGTACTGGAGAACAGAATGTGATATGGCCCAATGCCCAGTCAATCAAGGGATTGTAGCGGGTGAGCCAATTATGTCCGAGAACCACAGAACAGCTGGAGTCAAGCAGAGTAACATAGAATGTAAGGGTCTGGATTTCTCCAACAGAAAAATGGATAGACAGATCTATAGCTCGTGAAATAACAGCATTAGTAGTGCCATCAAATAATCAGAGTGGTATTGAAGTTATGGTGTATGTATGGAGTTTATGTAAATCGGAAAAAGAGGAATTGAGGAAACAGTGAGTAGAACTGGAGTCAATTAATGCTTGAATAGCAGTATCAGGAATGGAGTTGGAGTAGACGGGGAGGGTAAGGGAGTTGGAGTGGGAAAGAGTGGATGCGTTCAGGCAAACCTCATTTGTCATACGGGGAGTACCAACACAGCCCTCAGCCCATATGGAGGCTATAGGACTGCTTGCTATTTTTTTGGGTCCGTCACTTTTGCATCGGACTTGTCCGTCATGGCGTTGGCAGCACAGCCCTTTGCCTTTGCTGCAGACGAGGTTGCCTTGTTGCAATCCTTGGCTTGGTGGCCAGGCTTTCCGCAGAACAGACAGAGGTTGTTGTCCATGCGGCGCTGGCGTTCCTGCTGGGTAAGTTTTCCGTCCTTCCCCAGCTTGGTGGAGAGGTCCAGAGTACTCTTGTGAGCTCCAGAGTTATTGCTGGTGCCGGAATTGTTCTGACTGGAACCGGAAGCAGCAGCATTACCAGTGTTTGACTTCTGGCCTGAGTTGGCGGTGGTCCTCTTATCGGACCCCTTGTTGGACTTTGGAGTCTTGTCCGATGATTTGTCCAATTTGTTGTTGGCCAAATTTTCATGGGAGACCTCAGATTGACGTTCCCAATAACAGGCGTCGATGGATTGGGCGAGCTTGCGAAGGGTAACCAAAGTATCTGGCTTACTGACACATGATATCTTGTCCTTGATGCGGGATGGGAGTCCAACATAAAATTGGCATTGGAGTGCGGCGTCACCCCATTGGACTTTTGGGGCTAGCTGCTGGAAACTCACAATGTATTTTGTGATTTTGTGATTTTCCTTCATCCGAAGTCAATCGAGTTCAGGCTCGGCATCGGCCTCGGGGTTGTAAGGACCAAAATTGGTCCAAAGTTCAGAGATGAAGTTGGAGTAGTCATCTGACCATATCGGGTCATCAGAGTTGTCCATGAGTGCTGGCTCAAAGTAGTCCAGTGCAGTGCCCTTGAGGTAGGACATGGCGAAGGTGACCTTTGCCCAATCGGATGTGAACGCATTGGGGTGGTTGCGGAAATTCAACCAGCATTGCACCAAGAACAGCTGGAGCTTTTGCAGATCGGAGCCATCGAAGGGGTCGGGTTCTCGGACCTTGGTCTGGGACTTAGGAGCTTGTGGGTTACGGATGCTGCTGGTGAGCAGGGAGATGGCTTGCGCCAGATTTGGAGAGGGGGGGGTGTCGTCTTCTTCATTGCCGGTCTCTATGTGGTCCATCGGTTCTTCGACAACCTCGGGGATGGTGTCGATGCTGGGAGCAGGCACCTCAATGGTTCGTGCATGTTCAGAATTGGCAGTGGATCATGGCATTGGTAGGAGTGAGTATGGCAGTTCGAATATACTGTTACGCACTAGGTCCAATTGGGGGTTGGAGATTGGGTCAGAGGTTTCGTCGGAGTCAGAGTATGTCGTGGGGGTCAGAATGGACTTGGCTTCAGCTTATGTGCTGCACCCTCACTAATACTGGTGTCCAAGATTTCAGAGACAGAGTACACTTAGAGAGTTAGGATCAGACTTAAGAACTAGGTGTGATTCGATATTCGAACTGGGGAATGAAGTCCCCAGTTGGGCAACTTAAATACATATTTTGAAATCTAATAATAATTACTCCGGTGATGGGTCTCTGAGGCCGGCGGCCTTACATGAGTATGTCTGAGTCCGATGGGGATGGATGTCCAGGTTCCTATGGTGATGCTGATGCATCAATTGGAACCAGAGACGGATGGGCTGAATCGGCGGTGACAATCGGACAGGTAGATGGAGATGTGGCGGTTTCCAAATGGAGTATAGATTTCATACATGCAGGGATCTGAGTGGATCAGATGGGGATCTGGGCGTTAATGAATATAGTCATAACATCCTTGACAAACTACCACCTGAGGATGACATTGACAATCAGATCTTGCAGAATGACTTGAATAATGAAGATGTATTTGTGTAACTAGCATGCTTAAGCATGTGTGTAAACATGTCAAATGATATAATTATGTATTTGCAAGAGAATGCCCAAAGCTTTGGTAACCACCACAGCAGTCAGCCATCCCCCCTTCATAACTATATATGCACCCTGTGGGTGCAAATGCCTATCAAGAGAATAGCATTCCTTAAGGGAATGCTGTATATATATTTATGTATAACTATACTACACTAAGTAAGTACCTAGGGTACTTACAGTACTAAACTGGCATGCTGGACCTATTCCTAATTTTTTCATGCCAAGTTTGAAGTGCCACATCATTGGTGCATGTAGAAAAGTTGTTGCAACTAGTGGATGGCATATCAAGAATCATATAGCTAGCCAAGTAACCAGGCACACACCACAGCAGTTGCAGTGAAGCAATATTAACAAATCTACTTTCAAAAGCAAGGCAGGTGTTGTACACAACATACTAGACAGCCGGAGGATATGGGTTTTGAGAAGGGGGTGGGGTAGCAACATGCAGTGGGCAGTCAGCACCAGATTGCATGGTGACCAGACCCACTTGAATATGGTATCCACAAAAAGCACTGGCACCAGCCTGAACAGATTGAATCCCTTGAGTCAGTATGGATGTCAATTGTCACTGGAACTTGCAAAAAAAAAGATTGCTAAATGTTTCATGCCTTGTGAGGTGATATATTTTGTCAAGCTTATTGACAGCCTCATGAGAGCTCTGTTTACCAGACTCAAGGTGTTGTGTAAGGGTGGTAGCAACAAATGCCTTGCATCCTAGACCGATAGCACAAAAGAAAAATACAAAAATACAGATGGCTTCTACGTATCAGATAACATTCCCATTGTCCTTCAAGCCTAACGCTATGAAAAAGGTGATAGTACTGCTTCATGGTGATGCGTCATATGGTCGATTGACCAACGTACTATCATTTTAGCACGTGACTGACACCCCTTTGTCCCATGCTCCCCTTGTTCTGCCAGACCATATAAACCTATCAAGCCAGAGCTCCATTGTCAAATCTCCCGTCCAGGTAGCGCATTCCTAGAGACAGCCTCTTCATATGCGCTGGCGAACTCAAGATCTCCATGTTTGCATGAGCCCATCTGTTCGCCTCGAGTCTGGACATGATAAACCCCTTGTGTTGCTTGGGGTTCACCATGTGACGGCTAAGGCTGTCTTCGCGCACGAATTCGGCACCAGGCTCTCCTTTGTCCATGCACCCCGTGCACAAATGGCCAGATATCTTTCCGCAGCCAATTTCCTGGCTGTGGAATTGATGATGGTTGCTTGTGACATGGCCAATTTTTTGCACGAATATGCCTGAGCCCCTTCATTGCATGACAGGTGAACCAGTGTCTTGCCGCGTTCCTGTTGCTCACCGATGCCATATTCCTCTCGCATGCCTTTCCGTCAGGGCCTACATAGCTGCATTTATCACCGGTTAGAATAATATCTAACGGTGTACTAGAATGTGGCGGTGTGGAATGTGGCGGGATAGAAGGCGGCGGGATAGAATACGACGGGATAGAAGGCGGCGGGATATAATGCGACAGGGTGGTAGTCGATGTCGCAGTTGTCTGGTGGAATTTTGTGATGCCGGCGGATGATCTGTCCAGCTGCTTTACAGCAACTGTACCGGCACGTGGCTCAGTTATGGTGTGCCACACTGTGTCACTGTCGTGACTAGGGTTGTATAGGCTGCTGGGATCTGTTCCGTATGTCTATAAAATCCAATCGGTCAAACTTGCGTACATGACTACATAATGCACTCACTAGCTGGTTCAGGACCCCAGCAAAGATGGCTGTTGTTTCCCCGCGTATGTAATGGCCACCTGTCTGTTGAACGATGAATCAAGACATGAGGCACTTTTTGCATTGACCTTGACGTCGGAATGAGAGTGATCGAAGTGGAATGAGCGGTGATACACCTTATAGGAAGCCTCAAAGAGTGCTCTCTGACATCTGTCGTCCAAGATAGACCCAGTGAGCCGGAAAGAGTGTTGGTCAAATCCCTGAGTCAGTATGGGATGTCAATTGTCACTGGGACTTGCAAAGAGGTTGTTAAACATTTCGCACCTTGTGAGGTGATATATTCTGTTGAGCTTATTGATGGCCTCGGCTCTTTTTACCACACACTCAAGCAAGGCCCGCGTTGTGTAAGGGTGGTAGCGACAAATGCCTCGCATCCTAGACCGATAGTACAAAAAAAATACAAAATTACAAACGGCTTCTACGTATCAGATAACATTCCCATCGTCCTTCCCTAACGCTATGAAAAACTCAAAGGTGATAGTGCTGATTCACGACGACGCGCCATATGGTCGATTGACCGACTATCATTTCAGCACGTGACTGACACCCCTTTGTCCCGTGCCCCCTTGTTCTTCCAGACTATATAAACCCATCAAGAACGCCAGAGCTCCATTGTCAAATCTCCCATCCAGGTAGCGCATTCTCTATCTCAGTACCCGTGCCATATCCTAGAGACAGCCTCTTCATATGCACTGGCAAACTTGTCCGAGATGCTAAATATCTCCATGTTAGCGTGAGCCCATCTGTTCGCCTCGAGTCTGGACATGACAAACCCCTTATGTTGCTTGGGGTTCGCCATGTGACGGCTAAGGCTGTCTTCACGCGCGAATTCAGCACCGGGCTTTCCTTTGTCCACGCAAGTCTCCAGTGGACAAATGCCCAGATATCTCTCCGCAGCTAATTTCCTTGCCGTGGAATTGATGATCGTTGCTTTAGACATGGCCAATGTTTTGGCACGAATATGACGGAGCTCCTTCATTGCATGACAGGTGAACCAGTGTCTTGCCGCGTTCCTGTTGCTCACCGATGCCATATTCCTCTCACATGCCTTTCCGTCGGGGCCTACATAGCTGCATTTATCACCGGTTAGAATAATATCTAACGGTGTACTAGCATGTGACGGTGTGGAAGGCGGCGGGATAGAATATGACGGGATAGATGGTGGCAGGATATAATGCGACAGGGTGGTAGTCGATGTCGCAGTTGTCTGGTGGGATTCTGTGATGCCGGCGGATGATCTGTCCAGCTGCTTTACAGCAACTGTACCGGCACGTGGCTCAGTTATGGTGTGCCACACTGTGTCACTGTCGTGACTAAAGTTGTCAGAGTTGCTGGGGTCTGTTCCGTATGGTCTGTAAAATCCAATCGGTCAAACTTGCATACATGGCTATACAATCCACTCACTGGTTCAGAACCCCAGCTAAGATGGCTGTTGTTTCCCCCCGCCCCTGGTTTGTAACGACCATCTGCCCTCCTAAATGTATTGGTTCATGAACACTTAGAGGTAGCGGCCGTTGCACATGATGGCTAAGGTGGGAATTAAGGGCTTCTATTTGATGGTTGTGGGGCGCTACATCTCCTGTGACAAACGGACCGGGATGCATGGGTGGTAGAGAGATGTGATGCAAGTTGTCATCTGACAGGTATGCATAACTTGGAATTCACAAAGTCAGCATAACCGTGTATGTAAACACACAAAATGATGCTCACTTGTACGAATTCTCTTCAGAAAGCTGTGGGTGTGCGAGCCCTGCCTCCCAGTGGGGCTCCATAGGTATACCACCTCCTGCCACAGACAGACGGGGATGCATGGGCGATATAGAGATGTGATTCAAACTATCATCTGATGGGTAAGCATTACTTGAAATTCGCACAGTCAGCATAACCGTATATGTAAACACACGAGATGATGCTCACTTGTATGAATTCTCCTCGTAAAGTTGTGGGTGTGCAGGCCCTGCCTCCCAGTGGGGCTCCATTGGTATTCTACTGCTGCCTAACCCTGTGTCGGAGGTAGGAATAGTCGATGACATAGTAGATGGAATGGTCGACATGGCAGTTGGGGGGGTGGTCGGTGGGATGGTCAATGGAAGTTGCAGGTGAGGGGGCGCAGCCATGAGCTGGGTTTGGTCAAGTAGTTGGTTTGGGTTTGGCGACCTTTCAAGAGCCATGGTTTCCAATGGTACTCTTGTGTTTGCCGACATTGGTTTGAAACATTGGTTACACTGCGGATATGAGCATGTAGCTTCCAGAGAATACAACGGATCTTGCAATACGTCAGGCGGCTGTGGTAAAGCTGTAAACCAAAGATGAGAATGCTGCTCATTGTATGGGATCCTCGACTCACTTGACAAGTCAAATTGATCGAACTGGTGCGATTCGGAATAACTGTAGTTGCTGGAGCTCACGCGACTGCCATCTAGGCCAGCCATGGGTATTGAAGGGGCCCCGTCGGGAGGGTTGGTATACGAGGACCATAGATGATCAAGGTCTATGTCGCTGCTAGACGCGTCCAATGCGTCCCAGGGCACGTCAAACTCTTCAAAGCTGGGAGTGAACTGAGGCATGATGAACACAAAGCGCTGGGAGTAGGTCAGACAAGGAAAGGTGAGAGGGGAGTGATCTGGTAAAAGTCAATTCCCCCCCTCTTATATACTCTGACAAAGGCCTGGTATAGGTGCCCGAGAGGTGCCACACCATGAGGAATACAAAGCCTGCGTGTCCTCCTACCCCCCAAAATAGGGCAAGTGACTTTGACCCCTTCTGATGTCGGAACAAAGCTCTTTGTTCCAGTGGCACGGGACGACAGTTATGGCCCTTTCGTGAATGCATTCAATGCTTTGAGCCCTTCTAGACAAATATTCGCACCAGAACATACAGCGGTTTTTTCTTTTGTTCCAGTGGGGATTCACAATCGCAATACATCGTCACAGATTAGCACGCGGCGTTCCTGAGCCAGGAAGAGATGCTCATTCCCTGTGAAATGGCCACTCAATAGGTGTTCGTTGTGGTTCCAACATTCCGTAATTGAATGGGACTTAGTGTGGATATCAGATAGTTGAACAGAGGGCTCTTACTGCTTCCTGAGGGATATTAGTTATTTGGCTGCAAAGAGTGGAGACCATTTTGAGTCGACCTTGAGATCTCTGTAAGGGACGATGTGGTCCATATCTACTCGAACGGCGGCTGATCGGCAAATTGCAAACGCGTGACTGGTTCAGAGTCTTCAAGCGGACCTCTCGATATCACGTCTGCACAATGAGTCCAGTGCCAGGAGTGCCTACAAAGCCCCGAGTGCTGGCATATGAGTACCTACGAGAGAGAAATTTGGATAATGTCTCTCGATAGCATCCAGACCACTACCATGACGTCGTGATTCTACGACTGTTCCCAGAACTCCAGGATCCAATAGGTTTACCAAACTCATAGAGTGCCCATGAGATGTGGCCAATGAATTGATGACGGTTCGCTATTCTCTTCTCTTAACTCAATTGACAAATGCGTGACATACAACAAGGCACCACATATATCGTCTTCCATGTGGACGAGTTATTTTCTATCTTCATCTTCCGCCCTCCTTCCGAGCCCAACGCTCGTCAAGTTTCATGAGCGTCTCACACTCACAATAAGGCTTGATCGATGTACGCTGAATGCTATCTATCGCATGCACACATGTATATGCACCTGTTGACCCTGCAAGAATTAGCTGACACGAACGTTCTCAAGCTGTGACCAATCGTTTGGTGGAGAACAACAAAAATATTTGATTCACGCTGTGGAAAGAAAGTCTTTACTTTATATAAGACTGGCCCGAGTGTTACTAAAGTACAGCAGAGACTTATCTGTGCTTCCAACGTGAGCGGCCTATGTCAAGTCTGGATTCAGAAACACCTTGGGGTTTGGTTTCTCTAATCAGCAGATGCTGGTGCATACTTTGCATGTATATGAGGTACCCAAAAGCTATCTTTTGATCAAGCATCTTTCAGTCGAAGGGACACTGCTCCGGGAGACGCTCAATCACAAGTTGCTACAGTGACAACAGTACTTATAGTAAAACAAAGAGAAACAAGGGATCACTTAACGTAGCTATACGCCTGTCCGTGTACCTGTAGCACTCACGCTCCTGGCCTCTTCGTCCAATTTACCTAAAAGCAACGCCTGCTCTTCTTCCGGCTTCTGTACAAATTCCTCCGAAAACCTGGTAACGTCATTCGGCACACTGATGTAGCCCAGTTTAATGAGAGCATCCAAGCGGTCCAACAGACTGCATATCACGATAAATGAATTGACACAGGGATGTTGATATAATCAATACACCCACAGTGCTTTGCAATGCAACTAAAGTTCGTGATGTTTCCTCTTGGGGTCCTGCCCCATAACCGATTTTCATCTGCTGCTGTTTGTAGATCTGACGCTTATATATGAGCTCCTCGAGTGAACCAGCTCCTAGAAATCGATAAACCGAAACGTCCCGACGCTGGCCAAACCCAAATGCATGATCTTGCGCTTGCAGATCATGTGCAGGGTCTGTGAAAATAAATAAATCAGATATATATCATGAAAATGCGTACTCCAGTTCGGATCAAAAATGACAACTTTGTTTGCCGCAACAAGGTTGAGACCTACACCACCGGCCATGATATATGATAGTGTGACCACGAGAATGTCCCGACCCCAATGACCAATCGCCGTATGTACCTCATCTTCGTTCGCCCTTCCTCTCTTGTTAAGCATTCGACTCTAGTTGCATGCCCCTTCTTCCACCGCCATAACTTGCCATCATCAACTGAATATTCCATCGCCCTCCTCCTTAATGTCTTCGCTTCCGCTGGGGATAACTCCGTGGGTATGACCAATGTTGTCAGCCAATCAATGAGTGGAGCTCGGACCGCACCATCTACAAACCGTGAGCGTAATGCAGATCTTTGCATCTACCTAAAGCATTGGTAAGTCTACCGACTCCAAAGAATAGAAGTCATTGATAATGCCCGAATAGGACCCCCATCCTGGGTTCAACGGTCCTGGTGATGCCCTGCATCCTCTCACTCATCGAGAGACCCCATCCATCGGATTCTCTTTACCTGGACGGTGTATAAAGTCCGAAATATTGTGTCCTAAGACCGCCTCCTTCTACCGGGATGATGAGGAGGTAAAGACATGTTTGATAAAAGATCTTTCACAGTTTGACAATCTGTGACTAGGATGACCTCCTCCCCCCATATGTATTTGTGAAATGCGTCCAACGCATACTTCAGTGTGGCAAGTTCCAGCACGAAGAAATGGTAATGATGTTCCGATTCGTGGGTCAGCCGTGAAGCAAAGGAAATTGGGTGATGTGTACGTCTTTGTCGTCCACCCGATCCCGTTTGGACTTCCCATTGACCAAGGAATGCAACATAACCCCATTTGCATGCGTCGGTCCCAATAACATTTGGCACTACTTGTCGATGGGGTCATAAAACTGGTGCCGTAGTCAACGATGCCTTCAATAATGCAAACGACTTTTCTTGCTCCTCCCCCCATTTTCCTGCAATATTTGCTGTCGCCAGTACATTCTTGTAAACTCCTCGCTTCTTCCCTCCTGCATTTCCCATTCATATACCTCTTGTCAACCGGTGCAGTGGTTCTGCTATGAGAGAAACAGTGGCTGCCCATGATTATGTCTTTGTTAGGACGTTGTGAGGACTGGTGTTGGAGCACTGAAACAAATGTTTCTTGTACAGAATGGAAACAAATTAAGCCAACATTGAACTTGGCGGCTGCCCTCATGCAAACGCCACTATGTTCCTTCACAGATGGTGACACGCTACAGGCAGGCACACCATGGACCAAGGACTATGCGCGTGTTCAAATGTCTCCAACAATCGAGTCACGAGATAAAGGTGACCTTTAAAATCAATAACAACAACCTAGGCCAGGTCAGGTCGATCAGCCTGTGAAACAGAATGAAAACATACAATCCTTGGGCTTTGGCAATGTCGTTCAATGCAAGGGTCAGACTTGAGGAGGAAGTTTCGGTCATGTGCCGGTCTGATTGGGTCTACCCCGCCCCCATCCTGCTCCTGTTCCAGTTCCAGATTTTTCTACGAAGCGCAAGAGGATAACAGCGCAGTTCGTCTTCCACACATTGCATATATCCGATGTCTCTCTTTTGAGTCTTGTGGATACTGATAAATAGCGCTGATGAGCACCGGATCTGTGGCACTGTCTCCCCCTGGCAGAAATGGGCGCTATTTATGATGTGATCAACTGTCAAATGACCAGGGTAGGAAGGGCTAGACAGAGACAGATCAGGTTGTTATGTGCGCTTCACCTGCACTTGATCGTTGTGGGTCTTGAAGTATTTGAGACCCTTGTGGTCAGTTACTAGGATGAACTTTCATCCTAGTAGCTCATCTTCCCATCTCATTAGGGCTTCAAGCACAGCTATAGTCTCATGCTTGTGAGTCTTATAGTGCTGTTGTGCAGCACTAAATTTCTTGGATAGGAATCTGGCAGGCCAACAGGTCTGCCAATCTTTTCCTTGTCCATAGATGGCTCCAACTCCAGTTTTGGAGCCATCAGTAATAACCCAAATAGTATCGGGTTTATTGACATTAATGGGCTTCAATATTGGAGCCCTACATGCTAGGAGCTTGATGCTTTCAAAGCATTTCTCCAGCAGCAGCATCCATAAGAATGGATGATTATTATAAGCACAACCCAATAAAGGGGTTGTGTATGCAGTTATATCTGGCATATAGTGTGCCAGATACTGCACTAGTCCAAGAAAATGTTGGACTTCATGGTACAACCTAGGTCATCTCCACTCTCATATTTGCTGCATTTTATCAGCATCTGGATGTATGCCTTGGTCATCTAATAGATGACCAAGGCAATCCATACTCATTGAGTATAGATTGATCTTATCCTTGCTCAGGAACATATGTGCTTTCCTGAGCTCAGTGAATACCATCTCTAGGTGGTGTTTGTGCTCTTGTATAGTACAAGAGTGCACAAATATGTCATCCAGATATACATGGATGAATCTTCTGATATATATTCTCAGAAGATGGCAGTCATGAGCTGCTGAAATGTCAAGGGGGCATTGCAGTCCCCTTGCTGCATGACTTCACTGATGAATGTCCCCAAGATGGTTGCAAATGCTGTTTTGGGTATATCTGTCAGTCTGACACATATCTGTTCATATGCCTCAGACATATTGAGTTTAGATTGATATGTACAGCAGGCAACATTGTGTCTAATGTTGTCCTGATCAGGGAAGGGCATTACATCCTTCACTGTCAGGGTTCAAATAAGTCATATTCTATTTTTAGTATTTTCTCTTGACACCCCTATCAGTGCAGCCTATCAGGGTGCATCTCCCCTATTTCATTGCCCCTAGCACTTCCCCTATCCCTCCTCCCCTATCTTGGTTCTCCTATCCATCTCCATCATTTAGTATAAAGACTCACCTTGGTGCAGTGTGATCCCCTCAGCTTGATCTCTGAGGATATCCGCTGTACCAGGTAAGTCCCATGTATTTATCAGAAACAGCTGTATAGACTGAGGATATCCGCTGTACCAGCTGGCATTATTTCTTATTGGCTCTCACTTATTGAGTATCTTGTTGTTGTGGCCTCGTCATCAGCGTCGCCCTCACATTCACCATATTATCATTCTGTTTGTGCAAGTCAAACACAGTGCAGAACTTCCCATTTTTCTTGGGAATGCATAGCATTGGTACAGCCTGCTGGGCTGTAGCTGATACCCACCATTTAGCAGTGGTGTATCACAGAACTTTCTCTGAAAGTTCTGCTCAATAGTGTTCTGGGCACTTAGGCAAGCAATAATGTATTTGCTTGTCAGGATCCACAAGATTAATCTCATGGTTAACTTCTCTAAATGGGGGAAGTTCTAAGGGTATGCTGCTGAATAGGTCAGCGTACTTTTCTTTCCATTGATCCCTCAACTGAGGGATCTGATCAGCTGTGTAGGTGTATGGGAACCACCTTTTCCCTATCAAATCCTATTTATTCAGCACCAATGTGCTATACTTTGCTTTTCCATTCCTAAATATCAGCATATATTTGGTGCTTGTACCTGGAATGGACTTATTCAAATATTCTCTATTTTTTCATATTTTTTCAGGAATATTTCATGCAGAACTCAGCCCAGAATAATTTATTTCTGCTGTGCTACAGTTGTGGACCCATAGGCGCCCACAAACCTTCACACAGCCAGCTCTCCCCCTTTGGACCAGGCATTTGGCCTGAATTCAAGCTCAGATGTCTCTGATCAATAAATATTCTCTAACTTGACAACCACAGCCTCTCAGGGCACTATTTTCCATGGAGATCATCATCTGAGATGTGGCTATCCATGGCTGTCCAAACCAGTGCAGAAAACAGGGTGGACACCCTTCTTTTTGCCTGATCAGTGCCTAGTTCAGGGATCAGATCAGCTGATGGGTGATCAGATCAGGTGATTGCCTTGGAATATTCTACCCCTTTCCATAACATTCTAGCTGTTTCCTTCTATTATTGGATAGAACTTTCCAGAACCATTATTCAGCTCCTGATCAGTGTTAGTGCTGTGATCAGAACCTGTGATTGGCTTGCAATATTCTGCCCCTTTCTTCCACCTTCCACAACCTTCCAGTAGTTTCCATCTATTAATAGGTAGAATATTCCAGAACCATTACTCAGCCCCTGTGAATACAATATATAAGGAGGTCATTCTGCCTCTGAAATAGTAACATATTCAACATATCCTACCCATCTTCTGCACACCAGTGTGACTAGAGTGACATACAGTGTCATCCTGTTTTGGAACCCACAAAATTATGGTGTTAGGGCAAACTCTAAATCACCACAATTCCATGAATGAACAGCTGAGAAGAATATCAAACCCTGCTGCAGCACAACTCCAGAAACAATTTAACATTTGTACTTTGGTTACAATCCATTGTAATGGTCAATGCAGACTATACGCAGGAAGGTAATATGTTTCTTAGCAGTAGGGAATGAATAAGACTTCCAGAGTCTAGAGTTCACGGATGCTTAGGGGTCCGGATATTCCAAAAAGAGGGGAATGCACTTAGAGGCTAGAGGAAGTAGGTGGATGAATCTGACTGTCCAACCAGTGGCACTCTGAAGCGGGTAACAGCGATGTGTGAAGTAGTCTAGCAACTGCTTCACACGAGTTCAAGATCCTAATGCTCTGCAAAGGCAGTACACACTAGTAACTTAAACAAAGAGCACTAATGGCAGGACTATCGACAGACAATCTCACCCTGTAGATTCATAGTCATGTGAGGTAGGTACTACACTCACGCTGTTGGTTCGCTTAAGGAATAGATCCTATAAGCCTGCGCGCAACGGTCCTAGCAAACAGACAGTGTGTAATGCAGTTGTTCAGCACTCCAAAGATCAATCAGGTCAAGGGGTAGAGGTAGCACTGAGTAATAGGGAAGTGGGATAGTGCTCTGTGGTTGGATGAGGATGGGAGCAAAAGGTTGGTCCCAATGGCTGATCATGCTCTGTGACTGGATGACAATGCGGAGCCCGGTTGGGAGGTACATGAAAGCTGGTTTCAGGAGAAGCGACCTCTCGGTGGTGGAGGGAAATCTGATCATTGAACCAAGGTGTTTTACCTCAGTGTAGAGATGATGGATTGTGATGTAGAGCGTAGAGCGGAGACTTAGAGCGTGGACTTTGACTTTAGAGCATTGGCTGAAAACTTCTTGATTGATTCCAAAGGTGAAAACTAGTGCCCTTTTATATACAAATCCCCAGGGCACAACAACACAATATGAGGAGCAAATGATGCGATATGATGCAAGAAATGCTGATCAAGCCAGCTGATGAAGCGTGTGAGGTTGAACTACTAATGGGGAAATCATGGAGAAATGAAATGACAGATAGGGGTAATCTTTGTAAGAATAGGGGGTGATGAGTAATAAAAGAACCAAAAATAGAACAAGGATAAGTAAGTCATGTATGAATGAATTAAAAGATGAAACAGGGGTGAGTCATATAAAAGAACAATAGAAACATCCACCAATACCATCTTCCCTACAGCTCCAAAGGTAAATTGACCCTGAGTCACATGAGGACTTCAGTCAGCATCCACAACAAATACTCCTTATTGTCTTAGTGATCCGTCTCCATATGGTATCCCGTTCCAAGGGTATTTGGTCCCTTTGCCTGACACGATGTAACCTGAGTCGGATTGAAGTGGGAGGATAGGTCAGCGATGGCGACTGAAACTCTACCTCACGTTCGACTCTTCTATCCGTGTTATGATATAGAGGTGAAATGCCGAGGAATGTATATGGTTCAACAGAATTGTGAAAGAATATAGGATTGCCAATGGCATAGGAGAGACATGGTGATCTTGGATGTTGAAAGAGTTTGGGAAGTATTTTGACACATGGAGGTGGCTTAACATGCCTGTGGAGCTCGGTGTATTTTTGATAGTCCTCTGTGTCCAGAGACCAGTGTGACGTATTATTAGAAGAGATGTTGGAGAGAGGAATAGGATTGGAAGCCATATGAATGATGATGAAAAGATCGGTGTGAATAGAAGGCTGATAATGATCGATGGCGATGAAACACGAGTGACAATCGATGGCTAGAATTAGAGACTGAGGTGGAGAGGGAGTTGCAGCGCTATTTAAAAGTTGATATGAAAAGATGCTGGTGGAGTTGGACTGTCAGAGTGGTTTGATATACGTCCTCGATGTGTCCTGGCTCATCAACGCCCAAAGCAGGACAATCACTACTTTGAGTGCAATCGAATACAGTTACACAACTGTAAGCGACCCTTGAACTGGACAATCAACAGTTACTGAGATATAGAGGATGACACTGTATGTCACTCTAGTCACACTGATGTGCAAATGATGGGGTAGAAATGGTTATTTATTCAGAGGCAGAATGGGCTCTGTATTTACAGGAGCTGACTAATACTACTGGAAACTTCTACCTATTAATAGATGAAAACTACTGGAAGCTAGTGGAATATGTGAGAAGGGGGTGGAAGTTTCCTAGCCAATGAGCTGCTTGGATTTGCTCTGACTCATGGCATGAGTCATGGCAGGAGTCATTGCATGAGTCACCATTACTCAAATAACTCTGTCAATACTTCGTTTCCCAGGCTGATCAGCAGCTATGGGTAGGCACAGCTTCTATTGAACTCTCCCCTGAAAATGGAGTCAGGAAGTGCAGTGGTTGCAAAGATATTGAGCATTTACTGGCAGTGGTGACCAGATTGAGTCGGAGATTGAAATGAGTCATGTGATTGAAAATGAGTCAGTTGTCTGGGTGACTCCGGCTGACTTTAAAGCTGCTGACATCTGTGAAGGTTTGTGGGTCCATGTGGGTCCCAAAACTTCGCCCAGCAGAACAATAAGTTTGTAGACTCATTTCTGCATGAAAAATTCCCAAAAAATATGAAAAAATAGAGAATATTTGAATGGCCCTGAATCAAGAGAAAGCAGCACATATATGCTGATATTTTAAGGCCATGAAGCAAAATTGTACAGTTTCAGGACTTCAAACAAGATCTTTTAAGGGAAAACCAGTTCCCATACACATCCTCTATATCTCAGTAACTGTTGATTACTAGTTCAAGGATCTTTTACAGTTGTGTAACTGTACTTGATTGCACTCAAAGTAGTGATATTCCTGCTTTGGGTGTGAGTGTAGTATCTGCCTCACGTGACTACAAATCTACAGGGTGAGATTGTCTGTCAATAGTCCTGCCATTAGACACTTGTTCGGAATCATGTCAGTATACAATATTCTGATGTATATGAGATATACATCAGAATTTCAATGATACATAAAGCCAGGGAGTTACAATTTGGATATCTTAGAAGATTTTGGATGTGTGAAATTTTCATAAATATAAATATATATTCTATATTTTAATAAACTTTAAAAGATAAGACATTTGATTGAGATGAACATAATTGTTATATGAATATAACAGTAATGTATGTATTAATATAATTGGTATTATATAGGTTATTTAGATATACAAATACCAGGTGGGGATTAAAGATAGTTCAAATTATGTTACAAGTATTGTATAAGAAAGAATCAATGATATTTGGATGTTTCCTCAAGAGAGTTGCCACCACTAAATGGGGAAAAAAGAATTATTTTTGAGAATTATGCCAAAATATCAAAATATGTTTTAATCTAGTATATTGTGTAAAATTTGAGAATCATGTTGAAATATGAAAATAAGTTTTTTTTGAATTGAAGTGTATTGTGTAAAATTTGAGGAAAATAGGTTGTATATATGTATTTGTTGTATTTCTGAACAAGCATCTTAGTGCTCTTGTTTAAGTAACTAGTGTGTACTGCCTTTGCAGAGCATTAGAATCTTGAACTCGTGTGAAGCAGTTGCTAGACTACTTCACACATCGCTGTTACCCGCTTCAGAGTGCCACTGGTTGGATGGTTGAATTCATCCACCTACTTCCTTTAGCCTCTAAGTGCATTCCCCTCTTTTTGGAATATCTGGACCCCTAAGCATCCGTGAACTCTAGACTCTGGAAGTCTTATTGATTTCTTGCTGCTAAGAAATGTATTACTTTTCTGCGTATAGTCTGCATTGACCAATACAAAGGATTGTAACCAAAGTACAAATGTTAAATTGTTTCTGGAGTTGTGCTGCAGCAGGGCTTGATATTCTTCTCAGCTGTTCATTCACGGAATTGTGGTGATTTAGAGTTTGCCCTAACACCATAATTTTGTGGGTTCCATAACAGAGGGTATCCACCCTGTTTTCTGCACTGGTTTGCATAGTCATGGATAGCCACATCTTAGGTGATGATCTCCATGGAAAATTGTACCCTAAAAGGCTGTGGTTGTCAAGTTAGAGAATATTTATTGATCAGAGACATCTGAGCTTGAATTCAGGCCAAATGCCTGGTCCAAAGGGGGAGAGCTGACTGTGTGAAGGTTTGTGGGTGCCTATGGGTCCACAACTGTAGCACAGCAGAATAAGAGCATTCTGGGCTGAGTTCTGCATGGAATATTCCTGAAAAAATATGGAAAAATAGAGAATATTTTAATAAGTCCATTCTAAGTACAAGCACCAAATATATGCCGATATTTAGGAATGGAAAAGTTAAATAGAGCACATTGGTGCTGCATAAATAGAATTTGATAGGGGAAAAGGTGGTTCCCATACACTAGGTTCTAAGTCCAGTCTGGAACTAGTTAAAAGTCCTACTCCATCTCCAAAATCTCAGACACTGGTATTAGTGAGAGTGCAGCACATAAGCTGAAGCCAAGTCCATTCTGATCACCACAACCCACTCCAACTCTGACTCCAACCCAAATCCAGCCTCAACTCCAACCTTCCATTGGACCTAGTGCATAACACAGGAGTAGTGAATGAATATGCTAAGCATTCATCTGTGTATACATATTTCTGACATCGTATTTATGATCTGGATGCCAAGTTTATCTTCACATGTATAAGTATATATGCTACTACTATGTAGTTCTTCAGTCAGTCAGTCAGAATTATCATCTCACTGATACACTTCTTTCTACTTCTCTAAGATTCTGGTTGAATATATTGGAATACTACACTCTTGTTCTATCAACCACTATTCATCTACTTAATCTTACAACAGCCAGGTCATCATCATCTGTTACATCCTGTAACACCAAGTCCATCTCTGACTCTCCATCTCCACCTCCATCATCTCCATGTCCATCAACCCCAAACTCCATCATTGTTCTCTTTATAAGTAGTTTCTTCTTATGGATTACAACAAACCGCCATCTTTATATTGCTTAGTATTAGTTCAGACTTGGGTCCAAACTCCAAACTCCTTTCTGTGTTCTGGAACAGTAAAGTCCCACCTTCTTCCTCACTAGCATCTGAACTCCAATTACTCCTTTTGAACACAGTTTCCTAGACCTTAACATGGTGAAGAGGCCTTGGGTGCAGTGACTGAAGAAACTTTGGGAATGGCTGTTTGATTATGCCCAAATGTAGCCATACAACAATAAGATCCTGCAAAAATAAAGCAGCTCAATGTTGTTCAAGACTATCAAGTGCAGATGTCAGAAGCACTTATTCCATCCCAGACACATCCCTTCCCATCATCAAAGTGGCTGTTTTCTTCTTTGGGTTCGAACCTCGCGACGGTTCTTTCTGTTATGGTCGTCATTCCTGACTTGACACCATATCCCGAAGGTCCGTACATATGTAGAGTTTGGTAATTTGCCTCACCCATCTCATTCAGGACGCATACATTCACAAATTCATGATGCACATCTTGTGTTGCGATACGTCAAGGATCACGCTGCGCGATATGGTGGTGACCCTACGCAGTTTACTTTGCGGGCCATGGTCTTGGTGGGTTGATTTCTTTTCCCATACAGCAGGCAGTTGCAGAGAGACGGGATGACTACTTAGAGATTACAGCGGTGTTGACGTTGCAGATGTTCACCACATCCCTAACGGTGTCGCGAACCTCAAGGTATACGCTGGAGAGATTGCTGTGCCTAAGATCAAAGGCCTGATATTGCGAGTTATCGTCTCTTTAGCATCGTTGTCCCAAAGCCGAACCTGACTTGATAACCAACGATTAGGTTTGCTCCTATAACTGACGTAGATGCTCATATTCTGCACGAGGGCAACCGTGGCATCCATCACCTCAGCATTGTACGATGGGTGGGGGACCTGGTGAAGTGGCTAGCTATTTTCACTCCGTGCGTGTCATCCGCAGTCTCACGCTGCGTATCGTATTAACTGGTTCAATTCACGACACAGCCGGCGCATCTGTTATGCGCCTCTACAAGTATTCTGGACGCAGACAAGCTACCTTCCAAAGTCCTCTTTTTGCACGGGTGAGTTTAGCACAATCGCGAGATTGAATTTTGCTCCAAAGTTGTTGGTTTCTAATTTATTTACTCGTTTAGCGGTTTGGACGAAACCGTGTCTCATGAGCAGTCGGAATCGATGAAAGAGTTCTTTCGGGGGATTGGCGTCCGAAATGCAAAAGCGCGAATATTCTCCGTTGGCCATTGGGGATTGTTACTTGTGAGTGAACTCTGCCTGATGTCTTTCGTGACTACTTCGAGACATGGCATCACCTTTAGCATTGATGTTTGGAATGGACGGACCGATTAGTAGGACATTGACCGCGCAATGTCAGGATGTCTCTTTTTTTTTAAAATTATGGAGATGCATTTGACAAGTGATCGACAGTGCAACAATTCATATATGGCTCGACTGTCAACGCAAACACGGAAGGAGTGGATGCCAGATAGGTCGAGTAGTGCGTTCTTTTCCCGCAGCTTGGTAGATTAGAGTGGGTTGAACTTTCTGAGAGCTTTTATTAGATATCACTGTAGCCTCCTTGTACATCATACCTACATTAACGACTCGCACTGTATGACTCTCTTTGTAATTTGTGCAGCTGATAATAGATTATCATGTTCTCATTTCCAGAATAACACGAGACGTACACAAAGGTATATTTCTCGACATTTTGGGGGTGGTATGGTCGACATGGGATCAGTGGCACCAACGGCCTGCGGTTCTTGAGCGATGCCATTTTCGCTGACAGGGCTAACTAGGCTGGGTGGGTGTGGCTATCGTTACTGAAATGACACTTGAGTATATGAGAACCCCAGGTAGAGCACAGAGCCGTTCTACACAAGAGCGGAGTACTCAGGTAGGTGTGGCACGGGAGTGTTTGAGATCCGGCTGAGCAGTGGGAATGTGTGAAGCATGAGTTGTGTATATACGCTGTGTTCAATGGGGCCAAGCATTAAGATCCGGTTGACTGACGAGAGCAAGGACACACTTGTATTGTCCAAGGTCATTGAGCGTGCCGCCCGCATTGAGACGGCCTGCGACAGACCTTTTCCATTGGTCCTCTCCAGGGTCGTTATTCGTAGAGTCTGGACTCAAGAAAGCAATAGACAAGGAGGGAGAAATAAAGTTTAGCTATTGTTCGTTAGCCGGGCCACAGGCGGAACGTGCCGAGGGCTGCTTACATAATCAATTCCGGGGTCTGGGACGCAAAACATGGACCTACAGCGTGCACCAGTGGGAGGAAATAAAGACGAGCGAGTTTCTTTTCAACTTTCTCACACTGATTCGTGTAAAAGCCCCCAGCCTCTCTCTCTCTTCTACCACCACCATCTCATCCCTCTCTTCTCCACTCATGTCTCCCGACTCCAACACACCCTCTTCGTCTAAACAACCCTCGTCTGGCAACGTGGAACATATTAAACGTCCTGCCAATGCCTGGATCCTATTTCGCTCAGCCGTGATCAAAACCTTCACTGATCAACCAGGCGTTCGCCAAGCCACCCTCTCGGGACTAGTTTCCGAGATGTGGAAGAACGCAGCTCCAAGCGTGAAGGCGTACTATAAGCATCTCGGTAGCATCTCGGTCGCCGAGCATCGTGCCAAATACCCCGACTATCGCTTCCACCCCGTGAAGAGGGAGGACAAGTTGCGACTTAGGGCTGAGCGCGAGGCTGAGAGAAAGGCAAAATCTAAGCTGGGGCGTGAAAAGGCATCCAGGATACGTCGCACCGTACGCAATAACCCCCCGCCTCCGTTGCTCACAACCACTCCGCGTCCCGCTGGCCCTCCTCGTCCCGTGTCCGACGTGTCGTCCTCGTTCTCCCAGACCAATGCCGCCACCCAGCCTGCCGTTCCGCCCCCCATGGTCCCATTCGTGTGGGTTCCCACCCTGCCTGTCGTGCAAGCGCCCATCCCTCCCGTCGTGCAGTCACCCGCTCAGCTTCAGGCACCTACCTCCCCCACGAACTATTCGACTCCAACTGCATCGCCGTCTGCACAGAGGTCGTTGAAGCTATCGCCATCCCCTCCCGTCGTGCAGGCACCCGTCCAGCTTCAGGCACCTATCCCCCTCACGAACTATTCGACCCCAACTGCATCGCCGTCTGCACAGGGGACGTTGAAGCTGTCGCCATACCCATACCCTGTCCCGTCGTTGGTTGCCCCTCAACCCAGCAGCATGCTACCACCAGCGTCGACGTCGATGTGGGAGCAACAGCCGCAACAGCAGCACGTCCAACCGCAGCAAGCAGAGTGCGGCGTCTCTCCTTCCGCGTTGCAGGCACAGCAGGCCCCATCACTTGACCTTCCAGAGTACGGACTTGCATCTGTAGGTTTATTTCTTTAGCTTTTGAAGACCAGTTTAACTGACGTTGCATGCAGCATCAGCTCACAGTTCCGCTCCCTGCACAGCCCTTGCAAGAGGGTGTGGAGTGGGATCATAATGGGTTCCCCATGTCGTACGCATCAATGGAGAATCCCAGCAATGACCCCATGATGTATATCTTCGGCACCGGTGATATCTTCAGTAATGAGCAAGTTTTTGATGACGCCAATGGTATCAAAGTCGACAGCAGCGGCATGGACCCCAATTCGTTCGGTTTCTTCAACTCTTACGGCTCGACTGGTTCGTTCGATGGTTCGATGACAGGTCCGAGCGGTACCAACCACGGAATGATGCAGGGTAACTCCCAGGGCTTCTCCGAGTTGTTCAACTCTTTGATCGAAGAGGATCCTTCGAGCGTCGCGGGCCCCAGCCAGTTGGATGTGTCATCGGCCAACATGGGTGAGACGTCGAACATGCACCCCGCTGAGCTTGACCAGATGATGGCGTCGCTCCTTCAGTCCATTGAGAGTGGGGAGATGTGGGGGAGCAACGGTGCGAGCGGGAGTGGGTCTGAGGCTGGGTCTACTTCTGCCAGTGCCGGTGCGGCTTTTGAGGCTGGGTCTACTTCTGCCAGTGCCGGTGCGGCTTTTGAGGCTGGGTCTATGGAGCAGGCTCAGTATGTCCCTCAGCTTGCTGAGCAGCAGGTTCAGTATGTTGCTCAGCCTACGGAGCAGCAGGTCCAGAACGTCGCCCAGCCTGCTGAGCAACAGACTCAATCCTACCCCCAGCCTGCGTATACCCCGCCCGCCTACGTTCCTCCTGCGGGTGCGACCTACGCTTCGACCAGACGTGTGGGTGCCGACTGGAAACATTGGAAGGTCTCTTTCGGGTCCGACACCATGTCTACATGATTCAAACCTGGATCGGACGCAAGTATATCAATCAGAACGGTATGCGCTTGTTGGGAAGGCAAGATTGTGTATATAAACAAGAGAGCAATGTGGTACGCTACATATATGCTCTACCCCAAGCCTGGCTTGTCCATGGTGAATCATTCACTGTACATTCTTCATTGGATTTTAACATGGTGTGAGTAACCAGAAATCGTCATGAAGGTGTCATGATGTGAGTATGAGAATTGCAAAAACTCTTTCAATTCTCATGCTCACATCGCGACACCTTCGTGGCGATTTCCGGTTACTCACACCATGTTCATACAATGTACACTATTATTTGACTGACCCTTGAATAAAATTTTGTTATCTTATGTCTGTTGCATCGTGAGGGGATCCCTTTGACATTCTCTTATGACATCTCAGCCCATGTAAACTAGAACAAAGATAGTTCATCCTCTGACCTCCATAGTGTCAGATGTAAATAGAATGAATGTTTCTTGACTGTGAGTATTATGATCTTTACCGCAACTGACACGCACCTCATAACATTTCTCTCTCTCTTGCTTCACGATGTATGTTTTATGCCTAACAAACTCAGAATATTTAATCCTATTTACCTTTGGTTCGTCCCAGCAGATTGGTGCGCTTGGCAGATGAGCGGAACTACATCACGACCCCAGACACTTAATGAACCCATGGGAGAAAGTTTAGGACACAAAGTTCATTGTGTCGGGAAGTGCGTTTTGATTGCCTTTTGGGGATCACAATGCATCCCGTCAGGAAAATTAAACTCTCCACTGCGTGCGTGCTCCATTGTCTGCCCTACCCGTTTGCGTAATATCTCGGGAATGGGACAAAGGGATCGCTGGGATATTATGCTTTTTATATGCAACAACGCGGTTGTGGTCACTACGGTGCGTGCCGGTCATGTGGAGATTGTGTGTGCCATCACTAGTGTCTGCTCGGCATGACGAGGCAAGCAGGAGATGTTGCGGTAGACTTTAGAGGGTCGTTCACCCGACCCACACTGATCAACAGCAGTCATCGTAGAGGTTTCTGCGAGATGAACTGAAGGTAGATACAATGCAGCTTCTGTAAAGTAATCTCTGCATGCATAGCCATCGTCGACGACGACTTTGGTTGAACATCGACGTTGCTGGGCACCCTTCGGGCGTCGAAGAATTGGATCCCGCTAATGTTTTGATTTACATATCTGCTCTCCGAGGTTGTTCAAGTTCGTATAACGACTTGGCCGGCACACAGCGGGGTCAACAATGAAATCAAACAGCCGTCTAAACACCTATGCTAGTTCTACAACCGACTAATCAACAGACGAGCAAGCTGAGCTGCCAGTGTTGGAGTGTCACAACTCGACAATGTTTGCCAGGGTACAACTCGAGCTTGGAAAGCGGGAGTGGTATTGGCACTGGGCAGCGTGGCTTTGAAGCTCTGACTTCGGGGTATTCTTGCCCTTTGCGTCTGGCGTCGCATCCGAATCCCCCAGCCTGCTGAGCAACAAGAAAGCAAGTACTTGGCTCTGAGACATACGTCGTGTCTACTAGCAGAGAGTACCGAGCTCACTAGCCCCTTGGCTGGGAATCGGGTGTGACCTGGGACGCTGACTGGGAGCTACACATGAGTAACGTGGCGCGCGCTTGTAGCAGCACATGACAAGCGCACATCATGGAAGTCATGCTAGGTGCGTGCCACCTAGCATAAAATCTAGTGACTTGGCTAGGCTTGCGTTCTGCTGTGAGGGAGGGATGGCACTGAATTTCTTTCTAGTTCAAATCCTGCTGTACTTATAGGTTTTTTATAACAATAGTCATGTGAAGAAACAATAACTATACAAAGTACAAAGTACAAAGCTGTGGAAAACGCGTGGATGACTGTTCACCGCATTGGGAACAATGTGTATCACTTACATGTATATTTTGTGGATGAAGGTTCACATGTACAACCAGTTTGCAATGTGTCTGATGACCTGCTATTGTTGACTCCTCTTTACATGGACAAGCCTGTAGAAAAATGACTGCACAAGAACAGGGGAAATGTGCCAGGATGGTGCCAAGGGTGTTCCAAAGAGAGGAGGACCCTGGAGAAGTGCCAGTGAGCCTGGGTAAAGGGGCTATTGAGAATTGTCAAAGGAGTGGGCTCTTGAAGCCTTTCCTGTTGGATTTCAAGCCACACATTGATTATGGACACAATGTGTTATGTTTGGCATGTATTACTATGTGTATCAATGGCTTGTGCTTTTGTCTTGCTGAGCCTTAAGCAGTAGGATATATATTTTCACAGGTGTATTTGTTTCATGTTACGCACTAGGTCCGATTGGGGGTCAGAGATTGGGTCAGAGGTTTGGTCGGAGGTTTGGTCGGAGGTTTGGTCGGAGGTTTGGTCGGAGTCGGAGAAGGAGTCGGTTATGTCATGGGGGTCAGAACAGACTTGGCTTCAGCTTATGTGCTGTGCCCTCACTAATACCAGTGTCCAAGATTTCGGAGACGGAGTATGACTTAGAGAGTTAGGATCAGACTTAGGAACTAGGCGTGATTCGATATTCAAACTGGGGAATGAAGTCCCCAGTCAGGCAACTTAAATACATATTTGAAATCTAATAATAATTACTCCAGTGATGGGTCTCCGAGGCTGACGGCCTTACATGAGTATGTCTGAGTCCGACGGGGATGGATGTCCAGGTTCCTATGGTGATGCTGATGCATCAATTGGAACCGGAGATGGATGGGTGGAATCGGCAGTGACAATTGGACAGGTAGATGGAGACGGCGGTTTCCAAATGGAGTATAGATTTCATATGCGCGGGGATCTGAGTGGATTGGACGGGGATCTGGATGTTAATGAATATAGTCATAACAGTATCTCCCCATTTAAGGCCAAGCCCCTGAGGCCTCATGTCCGTGGATTGAATAGGTGAGACGGTTGGGTGCAGTCAGAGTTATACTGGGGGTCTGGAGACATATAAAAGGAGGGGCATGATTGAGGTCTTATCCTCAATGATGTCAAACCCTTTGGCAAGCATGAGCATGGCCAAGCTTGAGCAGTTGCTCTTGGCCCAACAGAAAGAAGAGGAAGAGGAGTGGAAATGGAAAGAGGAGGAGGTGGTGGAACGGAGACGCAAGGAGGAGGAGGAGGCAGAACGGAGATGCAAGGAGGAGGAGGAGGTGGAACGGAGACACAAGGAGGAGGAGGAAGTGGAATGGAGACGCAAGGAGGAGGAGCAGAGGCGGAAAGAGGCGGTGGAGACGGGATGGAGATGGAAGGAGGAGGAGGCAAAGGCCGAGAGAGCCCGCAGGGTCAAGGAACTTGCGGCCACAATGGAGGCCATGAGACTGAAGGAAGTGGAGGAGCAGGCACACGAGCTAGAAGCCACTATGGAGGTAGAGGAGGTGACCGGGGCAGGGGGAACCAGCCACCCAGGAAGTCCAAGTGTGCCAATACGGACAGGGACCCCTGAAGTCGCCATTATTTCCGTTACACACACGGAGACAACTCATCTGAAAACTGTCACTGCGGAGGACTCGCCGTTACGTCCATGGGTATGGCCATTGTTTGGGTTGGGTGTGGCTGAGGAAGATGAAGCGACGGAGGTGGAGAGGGCGGAGGTGGAGGCAGATCCTGATGCCAATATGGAGCTCGACGCAAATGTGGAACCCAAGGCAGGTGTGGATGTTGGGACGGATGTGGAGCCGGATCTGACTTCAAATTGTTACGAGGAAATGGCTTGGGTAGCCACAGTCGAGGCTCGCAAAAGGGCGGAGCTCTATGCTGCAACCACCAAGAAAAACCTCGACGTCGTGGTCTTTTCATTGAAGGCGTACCCAAGTGCTGATACAGAGAAGCGGGAGGCGGATCAGAGGGTCATATGGTGTAAGGCGGAGAGTCGCATTTTGGCGACCCGTAAGAAGGAGCTGTGTGTCACTAGGTCGGCAATCCAGCTTTGCAAGCGTGAGATGGAGAAGGCAGCAGCAGAACAGCAGGACAAGGAGGAGGAGAGGGAACATTTGGAGGCCACAGCAAGAAGGGGTGGACCACCCAAGGCTCTGGCTCCAATGGAGCCATTTGGCGGGCCCGGCATAACTTGCGACTTGTGTCGTGACGTGGGCATGGAGTGTGTGTGGCCTACCAGCCCAACTTGCCACCTTCAGTCCTGCGATCGTTGTCAGGGTCAGAAAGGAGGGTGTAGGATCGATGGAAAGTTTGATCCCCGGAGTCAGAGCGTCAAGCCCCAACTAGTGGTACAAGGAGGGGCAGAGAAAGAATTGGAAGGTCGTCTGACCAAAAAGCGGCGGATGGAGACAGGTGCTGTGGCAGCTGGGGGTAGTGGTGTCAGATCAGAAGGGGCAATGACTGGTGCAGGTATGGGGCGCGTCTCTGTGCCCAATAGTACCATGGGCCAGCTTATCCAGCTGGTTAACCTGCAGTCGGAGCACCTCCAGCGGACGGAGGGGTTGCTAGTGGACTTGGTGAAAACGATGAAATGGAAGGAGGTTCTGGAGGGTCATTGGACAGTCGGTTGTGGAAGTTCATGGCCCCTTTGGACATGGGGGATGAGAAAGATTGGGTGTTGGATGTAGAGAGTGATGATGAGTCAGAGATGGCATCAGAGACGGAGCCTGAGGTAGATAAGGGGAAGGGAAACGCGATGTATAAAATAAAAATGAAAATGATTATAAATTTTGGAGCAGAGAAAAATGAGTCAGAGTGATTCCTTCGGAGCTTTTTGGGCAGGCTTGTAATTTTCCTTGTGACTTGTAATAAAATGATGATGCTAAATAATAGAATTAGCATTAGCAATCGAACTTAAAGATTCATAAGGGGGCCAGGTTTGTCTGGATAAGTGGAGTGAAAGTCAGAGACGGATTCAGATGCATGATCGAGTTTGGATGTGGAGATCCATGAGGACTCTTCATCGGTGCCTTCGTATCCAGATGCTTGTTCAGAAATACATCAAATATGTATATACAACCCATTTCCTCAAATTTTATATAATATACTTATATTAAAACATATTTTGATATTTCATACATGATTCTCAAATTTATATAATTTACTTAGATTTAAAACATATTTTGATATTTTGACATGATTCTCAAAAATAATTCTTTTCTTTTAATTTACCAGTGGCAACTGCTTCAAGGGAATATTCTACTCCTGCTACACTTGATTTCTTTCACTCATTCTTTCTTGTACTATACTGGTCAAATAATCTAATATACCTTGAATCCTCACCTGGTATTTGTATATCTAAATATTCTATATTATACCAATAATATTAATATATACATTACTGTTATATTCATATAAACAATTATGTTCATCCATAACAAACATCTTATCTTTTAAAGTTTATTAAAATATGAAATATATATTTATATTTATAAAAATTTAAGATATCCAAAAAAACTCAGATATCCAAAATCTTTAAAGATATCCAGATTGTAACTACCTATTTTTATGATCATTATTAAAATTCTGATGTACATCTTGTATACATCAGAATATTGTATAACAGCATCCTTCTGAACAAGCGTCCCAGTCCATTTGACTAAGTACTGGAGCTTGCACTTGTATCGATGGTCAATCTTTGAGTCCAGGATCTCAGATATCTCATATTCATTGTCTCCTTCAATGATGATTGGAGGAGGTGGAGGTTGCATGCAACCAGAGATCTTGTTCATGGTAGTGGGTTCAAGCATTGATATATGGAAGACCAGATGAACTGCTCAGAAGTGGTCAGGGAGGCGGAGGGTGAAGGACCTGCTGCCTGCGCGAGCAATGACCTCATAAGGACCTAAGTATTTCTTGGAGAGTTTCTTCAATGGATGGGTGGTCTGGAAATGTTTGGCCTTAACAAATACTTTGTCTCCAATTTGCAGGTCTGGAGCTGGAATGCGGTGTCGGTCTGTGGAGACTTGATATTGTTTCTGGGCATTGGAGATGGTTTCTCAGAGGTGTTGGTGTAGTTGATTGAGGTCAGTTATGAATTGGCGGGCTTTGGTGGAGGCAAGTTCTTTCTCAGGGTGGACGGAGATGTTTGGATGATAGCCTTTATTAGCAAAGAACAGAGAGACGCCAGTAGTCACGTTCGGAGTGTTGTTGTAGGCAAACTCTGTGATCGGAAGTAGATCAGCCCAGTTGTCTTGTTGATAGTTACAATAGATTTGGAGGTATTGTTCCAGGGACTGATTCATTCGCTCTGTTTGTCCGCTCTCCTTCAGGGTGGTATCCAGAGGTGAAATGAAGCTTCATGTTGAGAGCCTTTCCTAATGTGCGGAAGAAGGAGGACACGAACTCTGAGCCCCAATCGGACGTGACATGCGATGGGACTCCATGTTTAGAGAATACGTAGAGAATGAACAATTTAGCTAGCAAGGCGGAGGTGATGGTGTCATGCGTCGGAATGAATAGTGACTGTTTGGTGAACCTGTCGACAATCATGAGTATGGTGTCATATCTGAGAGATGGGGGGAGCTTCTCTATGAAATCCATGGAGATGGAGTTCCATGGTTGCTCTGGGACCAGAAGTTGCTTAAGCATTCCGTAGGGTTTGTGCCTTAGCAATTTTGAGCGCATACATGTGGTGCAGGAGTTACAGTAGTGTTGAATGTATTCTCGCATTTTTGGCCATACATAGTCTCATCAGATTAATCCTTGTGTGTGATTTTGCCCAAAATGGCCCGAGATCAGGTGATCATGATAATACTGCAAAACTTGGAGTTGGAGACCGTTGGTGTCAGGGATGTATATCTGGTTGTTGTGTCAGAGGTGTCCTTCAGGGTCAAGTGACCATTTTGGATCAGAAGGGTTGTCCAAGTGTTTAACTGCAACAGGATCGGATCAGAGTGATGAGCGGATGTCGGAGCGGAGTTGGTCGATATCCATAATGGTGACAGCTCAGAGGGTGGGAGTCATGAGGGTGGATGCTTGTAGGGACGATGCCAGCTGCTCATTAGTAAACACAGGGCAAAAGTTGTGGGGGTTTACAGTGGCATAGTCGCTATTCCCCTATTTAGGGTAGACATCCCATCGTCTAGTTAAAGCGTTGGGCTTTGCTCTGAGTTGACCAGGACGGAAACGGATAATGAGACTGAACTGAGATAGGTATTTGGACCATCAGACTTGTCTCTGGGTGAGCAGTTTCATTGTGGAGAAGTATTCCAAGTTTTTGTGGTCAGTTATGATGTCCACCGGATCGGAGGGGCCTTCAAGGTAGTGTCTCCATATCCAGAAGGCTTCATATATGGCAAGGAGCTCCTTGTCATGGATGTCATAGTTCAGTTCGGGGGGTGTAAATGTATGTGAGTGAAAAGCAATCAGATGGACTTGTCCGTTGTCCGGAGAGATGATGGACAGGATTGTGGCAAGTGCATAGTCGGAGGCATCGGTCTCTAATAGGATAGGAATGTCTGGAACCCAATGAGTCAGTATCAGAGTGGAAGTAAAGGCCTTTTTCAAGGTCTCAAAGCTCTGTCTACAATCGTCAGTGAAATTCCATTGTATACCCTTCCTAGTGAGTTGGGTGAGCAGAACAGTGATATCAGAGTAGCCATGAATGAAGCAGCGGTAGAAGTTGGTGAACCCTAGGAAGGACTGTATGTCCTTGACTTTCTGGGGTTCCAGCCATTCCTGTATGGCTTTGATTTTGTCATTGGACATTGTCAACCCTGCTGGGGAGAGGATATAGCCTAGGTATTCAACCAAGTTGGAGTGGAATTCGCATTTGTCAGCGCAGGCAAAGAGGCCATGTTTTTGGAGACATCAGAGTACCTCTTGGACATGTGTCCAATGTTCTTCTTCGTTGTCCGAATATACCAGAATGTTGTCTAAGACGCTTGTTCGGAATCATGTCAGTATATAATATTCTGATGTATATGAGATATACATCAGAATTTCAATGATACATAAAGCCAGGGAGTTACAATTTGGATATCTTAAAAGATTTCGTATGTGTGAAATTTTCATAAATATAAACATATATTCTATATTTTAATAAACTTTAAAAGATGAGATATTTGGTTGAGATGAACATAATCATTTACATGGATATAATAGAAATGTATGTATTAATATAATTGGTATTATATAAGGTATTTAGATATACAAATACCAGGTGGGGATTAAAGATAGTTCAAATTATGTTACAAGTATTGTATAAGAAAGAATCAATGATATTTGGATGTTCCCTCAAGAGAGTTGCCACCACTAAATGGGGAAAAAACAGTTATTTTTGTGAATTATGCCAAAATATCACAATAGGTTTTAATCTAGTATATTGTGTAAAATTTGAGAATCACATTGAAATATGAAAATAAGTTTTAATCTAAGTGTATTGTGTAAAATTTGAGGAAAATAGGTTGTATATAAGTATTTGTTGTATTTCTGAACAAGCGTCTAAGTAAATGAGGACAGTCACATTGAGGAGGTCGGCAAAGGTATCATTCATGAACCTCTGGAAGGCGGCTGGAGCATTGGTTAGTCCGAAGGGCATGATGCACCACTAGAAAGATCCATATCATGTGCAGAAGGTCATTTTCCATTCATTGCCTTCTTGGATGCAGACTAGATGTTAGGCATGTTGGAGATCTATTTGGAATAGATCTTAGCCTTCCGAGGACTTTCGAGTAG